>CM059790.1:24636819-25349319 GCA_030435695.1 Brachymystax lenok tsinlingensis | reverse complement strand
GGCCAAGATAAAGCAAAGCAGTGTGACACAAACAACAACACAGAGTTACACATGGAATAAACAAGCGTACAGTCAATAACACAATAGAAAAAAGAAAGTCTATATACAGTGTGTGCAAATGGCGTGAGGAGGTAAGGCAATAAATAGGCCATAATTACAATATAGCAAATTACAATATAGCAAATTACAATATAGCAAATAAGTTGAAAACTCCACCAAATGTAAATCAAAATTAGACGTGGGAGGTGTGTATTCCTTTCGTAAACTGATTACTATTTAAGGACCAAACCGTGTGTCCTTCACGTTAGCTTGCCAAGCACTGCTGTCCTGCAGTGGGGAGAGGGAAGTAGCTAGATAGTGTAGCCAATATCATGCCAGGGTGACAGCTAAAACACATTTATTGTAGCGATTTTTTTATTTTCCGAACAATTACTCAGATAAAAAACGGTATGATTCTGAACACTCTCCCAGGTCACAACTTTGGCAAACAAGTTTCAAATTCTCACTGAAGTTTCTACCCACAAGCATGAAGTAGTTAGCTGGGGAGGGCTCATCAGGACATCTGTCTGAAGAGGACCCTCCCCGGAACATGGGGAGGGCTCATCAGGATGTCTGTCTGAAGAGGACCCTCCACGGAAAATGTTTTTCCCCCTTTCAAAATGTCCAAGGGAGTCGGACGTCCCCCCCAGACCAGAGGGAGAATGTGTGTGTGTATGAGTCTGTAATTAATCCATGTAAGGACATTGGATTTCTATTTCTAGAGAGAACACCAGGGTGTAGCCTACCTGTATCACCCCCAATCACACACACCTCGGTAAACACACCTAAACGTGTAATAGTTTAGCTGATCCACCCAGGGGACAGGTAGATTACAGGCCATCTCTGGGTGTGTGTATGTGTGTGTCCACTCGGATGATTACAGGCAGGCTCTGGATTTAAAACCCAACACTTACACCCCTCTAATCCGCCACTCCCTCAGACGCAGTACACAAACACACAAACACACAGCTGCTTGGAAAGCCAAATCCACTCACCACTACACACACACACACACTAATCACCCCCTAATAAGTCCAGAAGCCTCAGGATGAGAAGGCAGGATGGGAGAGGAGATAAAAAGAAGAGAGGGAGAGAAGCGGGAGAGAAGAGGGATAGAAGAGGGAGGAGGGAGAGAAAAGCAGGAGGGAGAGAAGAGGGAGAAGGGAAAGGAGAAGGAGAGAGGAATGTTCCAGTATGCTTCAACTGCCTATCCTATCCTCCCCCCACCCCCCACCCTCCCCAAATCTTCCCCTTTCCCACTCCATCCCTCCGGTCCCACACCTTATATCCGTCCTCTCCAACTCTTTCTCCCTCCTCCTCATCCTCCCCCCACCTCTTTTACCCCAGCTCCAGCTCCTAGGAGAGGTGACACACTTTGAGGATAAATTTGGAACAGGGTGCAATCCTGAGTCCAACACAGAGCATAGAAGACTCACACACACACAGAACACACACGTGCCGGAACCTACATACATAGACACGTGCCCGACCTAGGCACACACCATATACAACTTACACATGCTCTTAAACACACACACCCTCTCTCTCTCACACACACACACACACACACATCCTCTCTCTCTCTCTCACACACACACACACCCTCTCTCTCTCACACACACACACCCTCTCTCTCTCACACACACACCCTCTCTCTCTCACACACACACACACACACACACACACACACACACACACACACACACACACACACACACACACACACACACACACACACACACACACACACACACACACACACACACACAGGACAGGGGGTATAGAGGCAGACTCTTAACGCTTCTGCTGTGACTGGCCCCCTGGAGAGACAGAACGTGTCAGCTCAGAGATGGAGAGAGAGAGCGAGAGAGAGAGATAGAGAGAGAAAGAGAGCGAGAGCAGGGTTGGAAAGGAGGGGACTAAAACTCATTATCTCTACACAGACAGACCCTCAGTGTGGTATAGCCCCTCTGCTTCATTGCTCAACCCTGAACAGCCTCTCTAGTCCCTCCTATCACCCCTTCCTTCCTATCACCCCTTCCTCTATGGAGCAGGAGCTCGCTGCTTAGACCCCTGCGCCATCCGTCCACAATTAGCAAGGTGAGTCTTAATTAATAGCTGAACTTAACTGTGTTTCTGTTTTAACCCTATCCCAAACCTTCATCCTTAACCAATCGGAATTCATGCATGAAGTTAACCATAGAGTTGTTTCTGTATCCCAAACGTTAACTCTTAACTCTGTCGGAATTAATGCCTTAACTTAACCGTAAAGTTGTATCTAAGTGCCTAATATGCATAAAGTGTCTGGACCTCTGGATCTGTGTTTCTAAGTACAGGACGTCTCCACTAGGGGAAACGGTGAGAGCTATTACAATCAGGTAATCCGCAAGCTCCGGCTCAGAGGTTTGAGTGTTTAATCCCAGTGATAGGTAATCCTTTTTACAACTTCCAAATGTTTTATTGTTTTATCCCAAACGTATCATTTTGCAGTGAGACTGTGAAAGCTTGTTGATCATTGACTATACAGACTTCCCTCTCAGACTGTACAAACACTGAGAAACATAATTATGTCCACACACACAGTAATAAAACTAACGCTCACACAAAAGTGCACACACTTGTACACACACACTGTGGATGCCAGGTGTAGGCTGGGTCTCAGGAGAAACAGTTGACAGGTGTGTGAGAACCACACACACTCATACACACAAATACACACAAACACACACAAATACACACACTCACACTCATACACTCACATACACACTCACATTGATGAGCTGAATAAATCCCTATTAATTAGGAGATAAAACCAGCCAAGCAGCGATGCAGGACACCGTCTGACACAGACCAACACTCTGGTAGACAGGGGGGAGAGAGAGAGGGGGGAGAGAGAGAGGGAAGGAGAGAGGTATATAGACAATGATTTTATTCTTTTGGAACTTTTGTAAGTGTAATGTTTACTGTTCATTTTCTATTGTTTATCTCTTTCACTTGCTTTGGCAATGTAAACATATGTTTCCCATGCCAATAAAGCCCTTAAATTGAAGAGGGTGAGAAGAAGAGAAGGAGAGAGAGGGAGAGGGAGACAGGGAGAGGGGGGGTAGAAGGGTATAGGTGAAAGGGGGTGGGGGTGGGGTAAAATAAGGGACAAGTGGACAAGAGACAGACTTCTCTCTGCAAATGATTAGTGTTTAGGAGGCCAGAGTGTATATATGATAAACAGTACAGCAGTCTAATGACTCTGAGACAGACAGACTGACTGACTGACTGACTGACTGACTGAGTGGGAGGGTGGGGCAGCTAGGAGAGCTAAGTGTTTGTTGGCTAGAGTTCAATTCCCCCTCCCACCCCCAAAACACACACACATACACACTCACACACATACAAACACACACACATACACACTCACACACATACAAACACACACACGGACACACACAAACTCCCACCTATCAGTGCAGAGCAGATGTGTGGACATGTGTTTACCCATTAAACAAGCTGACTGGGACAGAGAGGAGACTACAGGACAAAAACACCATCACAACACACACCAGGATCCCTCCCTCCCCCCCACACACACTACACCTGAGGAAGCTTGCCCACACAGTAGAAGCATCTCATTAAGAGAAGAAAAACTTTAACCAGTGACTAAAACCTGATAATCTGTAATTGTCACGACAGCTAAGAGTGGTGGGTGTGGAGTCAGGCGCAGAGAGCAGAGTGTACGGAACAACCGACTTTAATGCGGTCGTAAAACTTGTACAACGCCAGAACACACAGGCGAACAAACAGAACACAAATAATGAGCAGCCCAAACACAGGACATGCACTATACACCAACAAAACAGCTAACAAGCCCGCACGAAAGGAGGTGGAAATAGCCCTAACAAACACAAAACGAAAACAGGTGCAAACAATAAGAATAATCAACAGAAAGAAAATAGCGGATCGGTGGCAGCTAGTAGGCCGGTGACGACGACCGCCGAACGCCGCCCGAACAGGCAGAGGAGCCACCGTCGGTGGAAGTCGTGACAGTAATATAAACTATTATACTTGCCCCAAACAGTCCTGATTTCACAGATAGGATTATACTATTTATACATTTAGTTATATTGCATGGCTATTTAATGTCTTTGCCTTTCTCTGTTGTTTTCTCTGGTGGTGTGTCCTGTCAGTCCTCTCAGTGTGGCGTCTATATAAATGTGTCTCCTCAGACATCTAGCAGCTAGTCTGTCTGTCTGTACTAAGAGAAGGACAGAACTACTGAAATATTTATTTCCGTCTCTCTCTCTCTCTCTCTCTCTCTCTCTCTCTCTCTCTCTCTCTCTCTCTCTCTCTCTCTCTCTCTCTCTCTCTCTCTCTCTCTCTCTCAATTTCAATTCAATTTGCTTTATTGGAATGGCATAACAATATACATATTGCCAAAGCGTACTTTGGAGATTTACAATATTAACACAATTAAAATAATAATAACAATCATTATTGTCAACGGGACAACAGTAACAAAAATAATCAAGGGTCAAAATAACCCTACAATGAACAATAACAATAGCATAGAGGACATGTGCAGGTTGGTTGGTCTGTCAGACACTGTCCCTCATCTCATGGCAGGCAGCAACGTAGTGCGCTGCCAACCCACAGCTCTCTGTGTCCTTCCCCAATAGGACAGGTAGCCTACTCTCATCAGAGAGGTCTTTGAAACCTTGAATAAGGGTTTCAAATGTGGGGAAATTACACCCTCCAATTGTTTTATATTTTTTACATTTTGTCAGGAAATGCAACTCTGTCTCGGGTTCTTCTGTGGTGCAATGGTTGCACAGCTTTTCCTCTACAGGGAGCCAGGTTTTCCTGTGTCTACCCTTCTCAATGGCACGGCTGTGCTCACTGAGCCTGTACTTTGTCAAGGTTTCCCAGTAAGTAATGTAGTTCTGTTTTGACTGTGTTGTAATTTGGTTTATTCTGAATGATTGGACGTTCTGGTCCTGAGGCTTCAGTGTGTTAGTAGAACAGGTTTGTGAACTCGCACACACACAGTCTCAAACACACATGAGGTCTCTCTCTCTCTCTCTCTCTCAGATGAAACCATGATAACGAGAGAAGAAATGGAGGAAGATGGGAAGTAAGAGGGCTAACTGTGCCTGGCTTGAAACAGGCAGCAGACTTATGTTCCTTTTGGAAGGAGAGCAAACGAGACAGAGCGTGCTCAGTAGACAGAGACACTGTTTGATTTACACTGAGGAACACACACCTGATTACACATGGAACAGAGAGAGAGAAAGTGAGGGAGAGAGAGAGAGAAGGCGAAGCGATTGTTCTTCAATAATGCATCAGACACGGTCACACACACACATTTATACACTGTCTCACACAAACACGTTTACAGTCTCACACATTGACAACACTAAACATAGGTGTTGAAACAAGTGCTAAAACCTGCAGGATGAGAGCGAAGAGAGACACACCATCACCATGCAGGGCTTATCCTCAATTACCCTGTAGCGAAACAGGAACACACACACTACAGAAGTTCATCAAAAGCTCTTATCACTCTAATGAGGAGTGGCATGGAACACTGCATTAACATAGCACAAGATGCAGCCTCACGGCAACACACAAACAGACACACTTTCTCTTCATGTTCTTGGAGACAGTTATAATGAAGTATATTTTGCATGAATGAATAAACAAGTCCTGGACCACTGGAGACATACTGAGACTGTGAAGAGAGAAGCACACATGTAAACAAACAGACAGACACACAGACAGACACACAGACACACTGAGAGTTTCTGCAGTTTCTGCAAGGCTTTCCTCTAACTCACATTGTACAGTATACGTGTGTTTGTGTGTGTGTGTGTCTGTGTGTTGTGTAAGTCTGTGACACCCCTGATTAAATATTAATGAGCCCTCCAGCGTGACGCCGGCTGATTCGTCATAATCTCCTTCCTCTGCTGGATGTAGAAACTGAGGCCAACCGTACCACCCTAAATAACACACAAACTCTCTCTCACGCACACACAGTGAGGAAAGATGCAGTGCAGTATTGGGTGGAAATTTGAAGGTTTGGAGTGATAGATGGAGAACATGAGAGGTAGAGAAGAGAGCCTGAAGTTGACAGAGTAAAGGAGAAAGGGAAGGGGGACAGAGAGGTTAGAGAGAAGGGTGTGGGTGATGGAGCAGCCTGGCCTCAAAGAGTAGACGTAACATTCATCTGTGACACTCAAATTAGTATGACATGTTACATTTGGTATGGTTGCATAAGACCGCAGGTAAGTTAAGCCAAAACCGAAAGGAGGGAGGTTGGTTGGGCGTATAATGCAAACCCGAAGGTTGCATGTTCGAATCACATTATGGACAACTTTAGCATTTTAGCAACTACTTATTACTTTTTAGCTACTTCGCAAACTAAACTCAGCAAAAAAAGAAACCTCCCCTTTTCAGGACCCTGTCTTTCAAAGATAATTCGTAAAAATCCAAATAACTTCACAGATCTTCATTGTAAAGGGTTTAAACACTGTTTCACATGCTTGTTCAATGAACCATAAACAATTAATGAACATGCACCTGTCGAACTGTCGTTAAGACACTAACAGCTTACAGACCATAGGAAATTAATGTTCACAGTTATGATAACTTAGGACACTAAAGAGGCCTTTCTACTGACTTTGAAAAACACCAAAAGAAAGATGCCCAGGGTCCCTGCTCATCTGCGTGAACGTGCCTTAGGCATGCTGCAAGGAGGCATGAGGACTGCAGATGTGACCAGGGCAATAAATTGCAATGTCCATACTGTGAGACGCCTAAGACAGCGCTACAGGGAGACAGGACGGACAGCTGATTGTCCTCGCAGTAGCAGACCATGTGTAACAACACCTGCACAGGATCAGTACATCCAAACATCACACCTGCGGGACAGGTACAGGATGGCAACAACAACTGCCCGAGTTACACCAGGAAAGCACAATCCCTCCATCAGTGCTCAGACTGTCCGCAATAGGCTGATAGGCAGGTCTTCACCAGACATCACCGGCAACAACGTCGCCTATGGGCACAAACCCACCGTCGCTGGACCAGGACTAGCAAAAAGTGCTCTTCACTGACGAGTTGCGGTTTTGTGTCACCAGGGGTGATGGTCGGCTTTGCGTTTATCGTCGAGGGAATGAGCGTTACACCGAGGCCTGTACTCTGGAGCGGGATCGATTTGGAGGTGAAGGGTCCGTCATGGTCTGGGGCGTGTGTCACAGCATCATCAGACTGAGCTTGTTGTCATTGCAGGCAATCTCAACACTGCGTTACAGGGAAGACATCCTCCTCCCTCATGTGGTACCCTTCCTGCAGGCTCATCCTGACATGACCCTCCAGCATGACAATGCCACCAGCCATACTGCTCGTTCTGTGCATAATTTCCTGCAAGACAGGAATGTCATTGTTCTGCCATGGCCAGCAAAGAGCCCGGATCTCAATCCCATTGAGCACGTCTGGGACCTGTTGGATCGGAGGGTGAGGGCTAGGGCCATTCCCCCCCAGAAATATCAGGGAACTTGCAGGTTCCTTGGTGGAAGAGTGGGGTAACATCTCATAGCAAGAACTGGCAAATCTGGTGCAGTCCATGAGGAGGAGAAGCACTGCAGGACTTAATGTAGCTAGTGGCCACACCAGATACTGACTGTTACTTTTGATTTTGACCCCCCCCCCCCACACACACACACTTTGTTCAGGGACACATTATTACATTTCTGTTAGTCACATGTCTGTGGAACTTGTTCAGTTTATATCTCAGTTATTGAATCTTATGTTCATACAAATATTACACATGTTAAGTTTTCTGAAAATAAACGCAGTTGACAGTGAGGACGTTTCTTTTTTCCTTTTTTTACTTAACATGTTAGCTAACCCTTCCCCTAGCCCAACCCCAACCTTAACCCCTAGCCTAGCTAACATTAGCCACAACAAATAGGAATTCAATATCATACATATTGCAATTCAAAACATATTGTACAAATTGCAATTTGTAATATATCACACGAAGTGGATGATGGAGATCCACAAATTAATACATACCATTTGAAACGTAACATACAGTATCATACTAAATGGAGGGAGACAGATTTACATTTACTATGTTACATCTACCCGAGTTCAGGTCTGATGGAGAGGGGGAAAAGAGAAGAGACAACGGTGTGAAGACGAGTGAGGGATGTAAGGGAGCGGTTAGGGGAGGACGGGATGGAGTGATGACTAGAGGGAGAGATATAAAGGAGGGGATGTATCTCTCCTGTGGGACTCATTAATTCCAGTTTAATCAGACAGTAATATAACACAGCAGAGGAAACATGCTGAGGAAACACCATATCCTGTGTGTGTGTCCATTCCCTCCAGAAGCAGAGATTTCTTCTCAGAAGCACAGGAGACTTTTGACCAGAGCCCTATCCCCTATATGTAGTGCACTACCATTTCACCACCCTCAATCTCTCTCCCCCTCTTCTGTCCTCTCGCTCACTCTCCTCCTGGGTGTCTGTGTAAGCCCTCTGACAAAGAACCCCAAAATGCATTGTTCTGGTGATCTGCTCAGAGCCACAGACCCTCTGGTAAACACACACACACACTGTCCCAAAAGCCTGTTGTACAGAGCTTCACCCACCCAAGAGAAAAAGACTTGGATGAGGCAAGAGGGATAGAGGGTATTGTAAATGATAGCAGAGTTCCCCTCTCATACAGAACACAGGATGAATGTAGTCACCTGGGAATAAGCGTTTACCACTGAGCCAAAACCTAGCTACCCACACAGCATTGTTTTTGTGAATCTTCAGAACTTTTTGGGGAGTAAAATTGTATTCCCATTCAAAATCCTATTTTCCCTAAACCCTAACCTTAACTCTTAACCCTTTAACTTAAAATAGCATTAAACAAACTAAGACATTCTGGTGACTTGTCAGGACATTGTGCACACACACAAAGTCAAACTGACTGACCATAACCTGAAGGCACTCAATACTGTCCTTCAGACATACATGAATGTGGATGTTACCATGACTACTGATAATGCTGAATGAATCGTTATTAATAGCAAAGATTCTAACCTCCCCTGTTATTGTAACGGTGAGAGGTTAGCATGTCTTGGGGGCATAATCTAAAATGCTAACCTCCCCTGTTAATGCTAACCTCTCACCGTTACAATAACAGGGGAGGTTAGCATGTTTTGTCATACCCCCAAGACATGCTAACCTCTCACCGTTACAATAACAGGGGAGGTTAGCATTTTATATCATACCCCCAAGACATGCTAACCTCCCCTGTTATTGTAACGGTGAGAGGTTAGTCTTGGGGGTATGACAAAACATGCTAACCTCCCCTGTTATTGTAACGGAGAGAGGTTAACAATGGATAAGGCTATATCTGTGACGTGATGATGTTGGACCCAGGTGCAGAGAAGAGACCAGACGAGGAATCAGTGGTTAAGGATAAACATAATACTTAAAAGAGAGCCGGTAGCTGCAGGATCCCAGTACACTTGAAAAACAAACACTAAGTCTCAAAAACTCACTTAGGAAACAAACGCACACTGTAAACAATTCAAGCTTCAGGGTAGGACAACAGAAAACACATCTCTTTTAACAGAGAAATCATAACGAGGAAATAGGACACACCTGAGTGTCGTTAATGTCTCTAGGACAGTCTCTGCCGCCCTCTGGTGACAGGTGGAACCATGACAATGTCTGAAAGACGCTGCATACTAGTGGGTATGTGTAAATGTCTTTACAGTGCATTCAGAAAGTATTCACACCACTTGACTTTACTTTTTACACATTTTGTCATGTTAAAGTGGGATTAAAATGGTTTTAATTGTCATTTTTTGTCAACGATCTACACAAAATATTCTAAAATATCTTGATTAGATAAGTATTCAACCCCTGAGTCAATACATGTTAGAATCCCCTTTGGCAGCAACTACTGCTGTGAGACTTTCTGGGTAATTCTCTAAGAGATTTCCACACCTGGATTGTGCAACATTTGCCCATTATTATTTTCAAAATGTTTCAAGCTCTGTCAAATTGGTTTAAAAAAAACATTTCAGGTCTTGCCATATGTTTTGCAGCAGATTTAAGTCAAAACTGTAACTCGGCCACTCAGGAACATTCAATGTCTTCTTGGTAAGCAACTCCAGTGTAGATTTGGCCTTGTGTTTTAGGTTATTGTCCTGCTGAAAGGTAAATTCATTTCCCAGTGTCTGGCCGAAAGCAGACTGAACCATGTTTTCCTCTAGGATTTTGCCTGTGCTTAACTTCATTCCGTTTCTTTTTTATCCTGAAAAACTCCCCAGATCTTAACAATTACAAGCATACCCATAACATGACGCATCCACCACTATGCTTGAAAATATGGAGAGGGGTAATCAGTAATGTGTTGTATTGGATTTGTCCCAAACAAAACATTTTGTATTCAGAACAAAACGTGAATTGCTTTGCGGCATTCTTTGCAGTATTACTTTAGTGCCGTGTTGCAAACAGGAATCATGTTTGGAATATTTTTGATTCTGTACAGGCTTCCTTCTTTTCACTCTGTCGTTTAGGCTATTATTGTAGAGTAAGTACAATGTTGTTGATCCATCCTCAGTTTTCTTCTATCTCAGCCATTAAACCCTGTAATTGTTTTAAAGTCACCTTTGGCCTCATGGTGAAGTCCCTTAGCGGTTTCCTTCCCTTCCGGTAACTGAGTTAGGAAAGACGCCTGTATCTTTGTAGTGACTGGGTGTATTGCTACACCATCCAAAGTGTCATTAACAACTTCACCATGCTCAAATGGATATGCAATGTCAGATTCTTTTTATTTTTACCCATCTACCAATAGGGGCCCTTATTTGCAAGGCATTGGAAAACCTCCCTGGCCTTTGTGGTTGAATCTGTTTGAAATTCACTGCTCTACTGTGTGTGGTACAGCTACTCAAAAATCATTCAGAAATCCTGTTAAACACTATAATTCCACACAGAATGAGTCCATACAACTTATGTGACTTGTTAAACATACTTTAACTTCTGAATGCATTTAGTCTTGTCATAACAAATGGGTTCAATAGTAATTGATTCAAGACATTTCAACTTTTCATGTTTTATTAATGTGTAAAAATATATATTTTTAAAGAATTCCACTTTGACATTATGGGGTATTGTGTGTAGGTTAGTGACCAAAAACAATCAACATTTAATACATGTTAAATTCAGGCTGTAACACAACAAAATGTGGAAAAATTCAAGGGGTGTGAATAATTTGTTAAGGCACTGTATATGTTCATGAATAAAATCCTTGCAGACGCCCACGTCAGGCTAGGTTCAGGGAGCATGAAATGGTGGGCAGACAAGCTCATTAATGAACACACACGTCAGTGCATGTTTAGGGGGCATGTAACTATGGGGAGCAGAGCCCATTAATTCAGCTCATTTAGCCCCAGTCCAGCCATTAAATCTAAACCTGCCCCCACAGCGCACACACAGTCTCAAACACACGCGAGGGCCGTCTCTCTCTCTCTCTCTCTCTGTGTGTGTGTGTGTGCTGCTAGAATGCCTCCATCCAACAATGCCTGGAAAACAAAGGTCAGAAACACCAGAATATTGAAACAGAGCAGTTGGTGTCTAGTGTCTGTGTGTTAAGGAGGGTAAGCAATTAGATAGAGGTCTAAGTGATGCATGTTCATCTCTGTGTGTGTGTAAAGTTGGCATTCTTTGGAATTCAATCTAAATATACCTTCCAGCCATACAACGTATTATCCTGAAAGTTCAACACATTATTTGCCTCACAACACTGAATGAAGTGTTTTAATTTGTAGCCAAGACAATACTATTTCTGGAGAGAGAGAGAGAGAGAGAGAGAGAGAGAGAGAGAGAGAGAGAGAGAGAGAGAGAGAGAGAGAGAGATTGTGAAAGAGGAAGGGGGAGAAAGAGAAACAGACCGACAAAGAGGGAGGAGAGAGAGGAGAGTGTAACATTCTATACCACAAACAGACATTAGGATTAAACGTGTGTTCATCCCTCCTTCTCCTCTCTTTCATTAACTGCCTCTGAGGTATTTTACAGCCTGGCAGAGTTAAGAGGATTTCACAGAACAGGCAGGTTACACATTGTTCATTAACTACACGAACACAGACATAAGCACGCACACACACACACACACACACCTCTGCTGCCTACCACAAGGCTTACTGTCAGTCATAGGAATATGAATTAACTGGCTGTGGTGGAGGGGGAAGGGCTATTATTCTAATATAATATTATAAGAAGGGGTGGTATGTTATTATTCTAATATAATATTATAAGAAGGGGTGGTATGTTATGGTACTGTACGTAACTGCAGGAAGTCAGAACAAACCCACAAAGCCACAGGCTGCAGAGAGACAGAGATAACAAATGGCTTCTTCAGATTAGAGAGGAGAGAGAAGAGGAGTAGTAGGGGGATAGTCATGATGCTGAACTAATGACTGCACACACACACACACACACACACACTGTGATGAGGGCCAAAGAGAGAGAGAGAGAGAGAGAGAGAGAGAGAGAGAGAGAGAGAGAGAGAGAGAGAGAGAGAGAGAGAGAGAGAGAGAGAGAGAGAGAACATTTGCTTCTCTCTCTATTCAGTAAGATTAAAGCAGAGGGAGGGAGAGAGGGAGGGAGGGAAGAGATGTACAGAGGGCTAGTTGGAGTTAAGGGGGAAACATCTAGTTAGGATCTTGTCCACTGCTGGCAACTGGTTCTGAGAGTATTTTGTAGTGTATGGTTATATGGTGGAGGAGGTTCCTGTGCTGTCTATTCAGCACCAGAGAGTCAGCACCACGGACAGCTCCTATACACTCACATTCTGCTAAACACTGCAACACTATGTACGTGTGTGTACCTGTGCATGTGTTTGTGCGTGTGCCTCCGTGAGTGGGTGCGTGACTGTGTGTGTGTGTACATGTGTGTGAGTGCATGTGTGTGTGTACATGTGTGTGTGTGTGCATGGGCTTAATCAGATTGGAAAAATCTATTTGTGGAAGCAGAATTGTGACTACGTGAGATGACTGCTGAGAAACATACACAGCACACTGAGAGGGAGGGAGAGACGGAAAAAGGGAGAGAGGAAGAGAGAGAGATAGACAGAAATGACAGCAGGAGAGAGGATGGGTTAAGGGGAAAGCAATTAACTATAGGTGTAAGTCATGTGTGTGTGTGTGTGTGTGTGTGTGTGTGTGTGTGTGTGTGTGTGTGTGTGTGTGTGTGTGTGTGTGTGTGTGTGTGTGTGTGTGTGTGTGTGTGTGTGTGTGTGTGTTTGTGTGTGTCCATCTCTCTCAGAGCACCAGCAGGGCTGTGACAGAGCCTTATTAAAGAGCAGAAAGATTAATTAATCTCAGAAAAGCCACAACAAACAAACACACACACACACAGTAATTGGCAAGGTGAGACTGAGATCTACATAGTCCAGCCATTGGATTCTGTGTGTGTGTGTGTGTGTGTGTGTGTGTGTGTGTGTGTGTGTGTGTGTGTGTGTGTGTGTGTGTGTGTGTGTGTGTGTGTGATGTCCTAACAGCACAGTTGGGACCAGGGCCATTAGCACCTCCTGTTTGTGAGTGTAATAGTCTGGGCCTACAGAGAGGCGACCACACACACGCCTGCCAGGCTCATCCCTGACCCAGCAATGGCTAATTAAATGTATGTGAGTGTGTGTGAGAGGGAGGGTCCACCCTGTGTTGGCCAGTGCCCAGCGTTACCCTGGTCTGGAGGGATAGCCAGGCTTTAGAGACTGTCTTGTGGAGCCAAGCTCACTGCTGCTGCAATACAGTAACACCCCAGCCTGCAGACCGGGGGGGGGCAAGTCAATATTAAGAAAGGTGTTCCTAATGTTTGGTATACTCAGTGTATAATGATAGCTAGAAACTCTTGTAGGAGAATCTGTTGATCAAACATAGTTATCCTTGTCACAATAGCGTTAATCCATGTAGCGTATACATAGATCCCACTGTTGGTTCTGTTACTGACACAGAGACTTACAGCTGATCCCACTGTTGGTTATGTTACTGACACAGAGACTTACAGCTGATCCCACTGTTGGTTCTGTTACTGACACAGAGACTTACAGCTGATCCCACTGTTGGTTCTGTTACTGACACAGAGACTTACAGCTGATCCCACTGTTGGTTCTGTTACTGACACAGAGACTTACAGCTGATCCCACTGTTGGTTCTGTTACTGACACAGAGACTTACAGCTGATTCCACTGTTGGTTCTGTTACTGACACAGAGACTTACAGCTGATCCCACTGTTGGTTCTGTTACTGACACAGAGACTTACAGCTGATCCCACTGTTGGTTCTGTTACAGACACAGAGACTTACAGCTGATTCCACTGTTGGTTCTGTTACTGACACAGAGACTTACAGCTGATCCCACTGTTGGTTCTGTTACTGACACAGAGACTTACAGCTGATCCCACTGTTGGTTCTGTTACTGACACAGAGACTTACAGCTGATTCTTCATTAAATACAGCTGCACACACACCTCCATGTACATGATTTACCCGGTCTTTATTAAAAGGAAGCCTTCCCTAAATGTAATTTCCCATTCACCCTTCCTCCTCCCTCCCCTCCCCTTACTCCTTCTATTCCACCACTCTTTATGAAGCGTATGTCTATTCAGTCAGCAGAGAAAGAGAAAGAACCTGCTGCAGGGGACATATCACATGTCATCTGCATCACCTGAACCTCAATCATCTAAATAGATGTCTAGGGGAAGGGGAGAGAGAGAGCGAGAGGGGGGAGAGAGAAGGGGTGAGAGAGATGGAGAGAGAGATGGAGAGAGTGAGAGAGGGTGAGAGGGGGGGTAGAGAGAGAGAGGGAAACTAAATAGAAAGGGGAATGGGAGAGGGGGAGAGAGAGAGATGGAGAGAGAGGGGGAAGAGAGATGGAGAGAGGGGGAGAGAGAGGGGGAGAGAGGGGGTGAGAGAGTGGTGGAGAGAGAGCGAGTGAGTGAGGGGGAGAGAGAGAGAGGAGGAGAGAGAGAGGGGGAGATGGAGAGGTACTCAGAGATAAAGCTGACAGCACACTTCATTTAGGGGACTGAATTAGATTACATTTTCCCCATGTCATTTCATTTCTCCCCGCCTCCTCTCCTCCTCTCTCTCTTTCAGTCATTCCCTCTCTCCCTGGCTGATCCTATAGTGGAGATATTAAGTGGAGTGTGTCTGAGTGTCTAGCCCCAAGACAGGCAGGCAGCAGCACCAGCACAGCTGACATTTTGACAGACGGGGCTGAGGATTTGGACCTGCGTCCCATATAGCACCCTATTCCCTATAGTGAACCTTATGGGCCCTCGTCAAAACTAGTGCGCTATATAGGGAATAGGGGACCATTTGGGATGCCATGGTCTGCTACGGTCAGTGTTCTAGCCCTCTGAATCAGCAGATAGGATCTAGCATTATGGGAGCTGAGAGGAGGTAGTGTGATGAACCACAATAGATTATCTATTCTCTGCTTGAGACCTGAAGACTAGGCATTAGTTAAGCAGGCTAACACTGTCTTGTGACTCACAGGCTACCTGGTGTGAGTGTGGACATGTATGTTATAGGCTTATTTGGTCAAATCCCGTCTCTGACATACACCTCCCTCCTCCCTCCTCCATCCCTCCTCCTCTCCTCTCCCTCCTCCACATCCCCCTTCTCTCTCTCTCTCCACAGGGTGAATCTGTCACAGAGTTCTTATTGTCCCTGTGTTTATGGAGACTCTTCACACTCTCTCCTCTCTCCCTCCCTCCCTCTCTCTTTCATCTCTCCTCTTTTCTCTCTCTCTCTCTGCCTTGGGCTCAATTCCTCGACCGAATAATGAATTTTCTTTGTTTATTTGTCTCAAGTGCTACAGTTGATTTTCAGAACACGATGTGTTCTACACAGTAAAGAGCTATTTCTTTTTGTAACAGTGTGTTATACTGTATGTGAAAATGAGATTGTATTATAAATGGTATTTTAATGTTTAAGTACTATTGGACGATTAGTCCAAATGAGCACTAAAAGAGATCCTAATAAAATAAAATAAAATTTCTAGACTGAATTATTCAGTACACACTACAACAGCAGTCTGTCACTTTGAAAGGCCAAATCGTTGAGTTTTTGAGATTGTGATGGTGTATTGTGAGTGGAATTTCCCCTTTAACATGAATTGCTATTAATGTGTTATCTGTGTTATGTTGTTCTACAGTGTCTATGTCTGTTTATCTTCTTCCTCAAGAGAATGTTCTGACCACCGCGCATGCAGGGAAATATGTAAACCCTGATTGGGGTCTTACTCTCAGATGAGTGTATGGTTGAGCTGGCGTGTACACACACACGGCAGGTAAGTCTGCGGTTTGATTGATGTGGAGGCTGCATGGCTGACCTGCAGAGACAGGATCCTTTGTGCTTTCAGAGAAGGAAAGCTGGAAATTACAGTATCACTGTCACGCACACACACACACACACACACACACACACACACACGGTTCCTGTCACCATACCTAACCAAGCCCCCAGAGCCTGGGTTTACATCAAACAGTCTAGGACAAGATCACATTCTCTCTGTAACCTGCGCATCACACGGAGGTGTACGGAATAAAGTATGTTTTCCAAACCTGTCCTTGTGTACCAACCATTCAACTTTATTTCAGTGCTAGCTAACCATAAAGACCCGTTAAATCAGGTGTTCTGGTCCTACAATAGATGAACGGCTGTGGGTAGTGGAAGAGAGGTTGGAAAAGCCTGTATACCAGAGGAACTTAATGTTCCATCTAGATTCTATACACATACATGACACGACATGTACTGTTTGTGTGCTGCAGGGAGATATTATTCCTATCCAGCACAAAGACAGAGTTCTGCCCTACCTGTGTATTATAATCAGCCCCATCACCCAGTGGACACACACACACACACACACACACACACAGACTAATGTCAGATATGTGTTCTACTTTACATTCTGAACGCAGAGCGACCAGCTTCATGCCTGACAGGCAGCGCTAAAGAATGTTGGACAATTAAACACACAGGAGCTGGAGGGAGGGAGAGGGAGAGAGCGATGGAGAGGAGGTTGAAAATCTACAAAGAGAGAAAGAAAGAGAGAAAGTGAAAGAGAAAGCGAGGGAGAGAGTGATAGAGACCTTGCTGTGGCGCAAAGTTTTTTTGACAAAGCCTCTCTGTAGGGTCTCTGTCCAACACACCTGAACACCCCCAGGCCTACACACACACACGCACGCGCACACACACGCCGAACGAACACCCCCAGGCCTACACACACACACGCACGCGCACACACACACCGAACGAACACCCCCAGGCCTACACACACACACGCACGCGCACACACATGCCGAACGAACACCCTCAGGCCTGCAGACCCACAGAGAGAACCCCAGGGCGTTTAAAAAAAATACAAAATGTTTTCCTCATGGAGATAACATCTATTTTTCAAGAGAGATCTGGTCCATTAGCAGCTGGTCCATGTTCCAGACAAAAAAACTTACATACACTAACACAACATTAAACAAAACCATAGACACACATACAGTACAGCAATTACATATTACAACCCACACACCCAAATATTTGTACACTTTGACTTGCTCTATAGTATGTCCATCCAATGTAGCAATGACATGATTAGTAACATAATGCATGGCTTTTGAAAAAATACCATGCATTTTGTTTTACCCAAATTCAGAACCAGCTTCAAATCATACAGATTCTGTTGTATGGTGTTAAATGCTCTTGTTCAATGCACAGCAAGCACAATGAAGTGTGCTGTCAGCTTTATCTCTGAGCACCTCTCTCTCTCTCTCTCTCTCTCCTCTCTCTCTCTCTCATACAAACAATCCAGTACAGTATATCAAGCCACTGTATCTATTCCCATTACAAGTCAGTGAGACTAACCCAACACAGCTTCTTCTCTCCCTAGTATAATTATCAGTGGCGACCCGTCATTCAGGGTTGTTTTGAGCCCCACATTTTTAGGGGGGGGGGACTTGCCTGTTTTGCATGTTATTTTGGCATTAATACATGTCACATATCAGTTTGCAAACAATGTAAAAAAAAATATGTACAGTTGGGAAAAAAGTATTTGATCCCCTGCTGATTTTGTACGTTTGCTCACTGACAAAGAAATGATCAGTCTATAATTTTAATGGTAGGTTTATTTGAACAGTGAGAGACAGAATAACAACAAAAAAATCCAGAAAAACGCACGTGAACATTTTTAAGAATTGATTTGCATTTTAATGAGGGAAATAAGTATTTGACCCCCTCTCAATCAGAAAGATTTCTGGCTCCCAGGTGTCTTTTATACAGGTAACGAGCTGAGATTAGGAGCACACTCTTAAAGGGAGTTCTCCTAATCTCAGTTTGTTACCTGTATAAAAGACACCTGTCCACAGAAGCAAGCAATCAATCAGATTCCAAACTCTCCACCATGGCCAAGACCAAAGAGCTCTCCAAGGATGTCAGGGACAAGATTGTAGACCTACACAAGGCTGGAATGGGCTACAAGACCATCGCCAAGCAGCTTGGTGAGAAGGTGACAACAGTTGGTGCGATTATTCACAAATGGAAGAAACACAAAAGAACTGTCAATCTCCCTCGGCCTGGGGCTCCATGCAAGATCTCCCCTCGTGGAGTTGCATTGATCATGAGAACGGTGAGGAATCAGCCCAGAACTACACGGGAGGATCTTGTCAATGATCTCAAGGCAGCTGGGACCATAGTCACCAAGAAAACAATTGGTAACACACTATGCCGTGAAGGACTGAAATCCTGCAGCGCCTGCAAGGTCCCCCTGCTCAAGAAAGCACATATACAGTGGGGCAAAAAAGTATTTAGTCAGCCACCAATTGTGCAAGTTCTCTCACTTAAAAAGATGAGAGAGGCCTGTATTTTTCATCATAGGTACACTTCAACTATGACAGACAAAATGAGGAAAAAAAATCCAGAAAATCACATTGTAGGATTTTTAATGAATTTATTTGCAAATTATGGTGGAAAATAAGTATTTGGTCAATAACAAAAGTTTATCTCAATACTTTGTTATATACCCTTTGTTGGCAATGACAGAGGTCAAACGTTTTCTGTAAGTCTTCACATTACAGTTTCACTGCCAGACAAGGCTCCGCTGATAGCCAGGTGTAGCAGTATTCAGGTGTTGGGACTGCTGTTGGGACAGCTTTATGTAGGCCCTAACAGTTTGTGGGCACTGTTTGTCACCGTTATAGTGCAATTAATGTATCGTTTAGTGTTGTATTGTGGCTTTGCTGGCATGGATTCCATTTTTTTTTTTTAGATACATGCTAAAATTGCCACTGATAATTATTATGATAATACCCATTCTCGTCATAAAAAAAGACACACACACACACACACACCCACCCACATGCATTCCCAGTACAATACCCATTCTCACCCTAACTGGGTCATTCCCATGTCTATTTTGAGGAGAGGGGGCTGATTCTGCTGAAATGGATGATCCGACCATGGAGCTGAAACACTAACACTACGACAGCTCCTTTCTACCGTCGTATGGTTGTTTGACAGGGTTGGAGCTACACACCCCTCGCTCCTTTCCTTCCTTCCTTCCTTCCAACCTCCCTTCCTTGCTTCATTCCTCCATTCTTTCCTTGGGTTAACAGCTGATGTGTTTGTGATTGGATAAATGAAACCCTCTAAGATATTTGATACCACAAAACAGGGCCAGGGGAGAGGCTGCAGAGAGGGGGAGAGAGAGACCTAGGGGGTAGAGTGAGAGGCAGAGGGAGGGGGAGAGAGAAAGAGCAAGGGGGTAAGAGAGAGCGTGAGAGGGAGCAGAGAGGACAGTAGTTTCATTAGTGAGATTGATTAGATGAGAGGAGAGGCTAACAGCCCTGCTGCTCTTTAGCTAAATGTCATCTCTGGGACTATCAGCATCACACACACACTCACGCATCAACATCATGTGTGGGCCTATCAGCAAGGGTCTGTTCAGGAAGGCGCAACACACTTAGAAAGGCCTTGTATGGAACAGATATGATTGTCAAGTAGAAAACTGAATCATGTCAACCCTATTTACTACACTTCTATCTGCCACGTTTCACCTCACTGACTACACACCTGGCGATCCTGACGCTGCCACACCAATATATTCATAGAACAGACAGATGAGAAAACCCAGTCGAAATATGATCAGTAGATTCACCACTATGGGAAACATGCTGGATCCACAGGGGGTCGAGAATGAGTTATCATAGAGATGTGTGGCTTTCTCATTTGGTTGTGAGATGAGAGTGTTGGCGGCTGTGATAATTAGGTTGGGACTAGAACCTGAGGAGATTCAACTGAGGACTTACTACCACTGACAACACACTCATCTTAATGCATGATAACACCCCACAACCACCTTATTATAACACACTCATCTTATTGCATGATAACACCCCACAACCATAACACATACACGCATGCACACAAACAAACCTCAACTCCAACCTCCACCTTACTATTGCCCCAAAACTCAAACACACAACACCCCCTCTCCCGCCACTATCTTAAATCATGAATAGTAATACCCTTCACCTCTCAAAACCTCCTCCCCCAGCCATCATGCTCCTATCTTCTCTACCCATACACACACACACCTGGCAACACACACACACCTGGCAACACACACCTGGCAACATACACCTGGAAACATACACCTGGCAACACACACATGGTGACACACACACGCCCTGCACTATTAACGACTTACACCCATCCCCAGGACTCTTCTCTAAAGGTTGCCTCTTACATGGAAACTTAACAAGTGTGAAATTAGCAAGGTTACCAAATAAGCACACACACACACACACACATCAGAATAAAGATTTAAGGGGCTCAGAAGAGGGATCGAAGCTTAATTGAAAAGTGTATTCCTTTCAGCTATAATGCAGCAGGCAGCAGAGGGAGAGACACAACACAAGGAATTAAAATATGATGGTGTGTATGTGTCTGCATATACACAGAAACTCAGACGTAATTGCTGTGCCCTAAAGTCTTCATCCTCCCATCTTCGTCGTCACTACAGACAGGGTTCCATTATTTAATCTGTAATGAGATGCAAATGAGATGCAAATCCAGGCCTGGGGTGTGGCCAGCCATGGGGAAGCTGTCTGATGTCAGCATTCTGAAGAGAACCAACGCCTTGAGACCAGTGTCTGAATGTGTCTGTGTGATGGTCTATCGTTTTGTTCACTACATCCAGACAAATGTTTTGATCTAATTCCAGAGTTTGATTAAATAGTTCCCTCAGCGTGAAATACCACTGTTATATAACTCACTGTAATACACTGACTACTATTGTCACGCCCTGATCTGTTTCACCTGTTCCTGTTATTGTCTCCACCCCCTCCAGGTGTCGCTTACTTTCCCCAGTGTATTTATCCCTGTGCTTCCAGTCTCTCTGTGCCAGTTCGTCTTGTATGTTTCTAAGTCAACCAGCGTTTTTCCCTTTCTCCTGCTTTTTGCATTCTCTTTTTTATAGTCCTCCCGGTTTTGACCCTTGCGTGTTTCTGGACTTTGTACCCGCCCGCCTGACCATTCTGCCTGCCTTGACCTCGAGCCTGTCCGCCACTTTGTACCTCCTGGACTCTGATCTGGTTTTGACCTTTTTGCCTGTCCACGACCATTCTCTTGCCTACCCCTTTGGATTAATAAGCTTTGTAAGACTCCAACCATCTGCCTCCTGTGTTTGCATTTGGGTCTCACCTTGTGCCATGATAACTATACTAGAGGGAGGGAATAAGCTGAGATAGTGAGAACCAGGGAATGAAAATAAAGGAGAGAGGAAGGAAGTGAGATATTATAGAGAGGAGAAGCTGGTAGCATGGCTGTTGACAAGAGAAAAATACACCTTTCAGAAAGAAGTAAACCTTACCCTCCTTTTCTGCCGAACTCGGTCTGACAAACAACCCCATCTTCCCTCGCTCACAAACCGCAGAGAGAGAGCGAGAAAGAGAGAGAGAGAAAGGCCGCAGCAATCTGCTTACCTGACATCACTGGTGAAACTGTCTGTAATTTACTGCTCTCTCCAGTACTATACACACACACACCCCTGCCTCTCTGTAGCAGTTTGTAAATTAGTTTCAGTGCATACAGGCCTATCTGTATGTGTCAGAGGTGGTGAGGCAGGGACTGGGTCCTGTTCTCTTCATTCCCCCCCCTCAAACACACTCTCTCTCTCTCCATGCTGAGCTCAGCTGTGGCTCTCTATATAAGTTATATAAGAGCTTGACAGTAAATGCCCAAGTGTCTGTTCTCTCTCCCTCTCCCTCTCTCTCTCTCGAAAAGTAAAACATGTAACAATAAATACACAATGAGTAACAATAACTTGGCTATATACACAGGGTATCAGTAGTGAGTCGATGTGCAGGGCTACGAGGTAATTGAAGTAGATATGAATATAAAAACCTGTAACAAAGTGACAGATAATTAACAGTAGCAGCAGCGTATGTGATGAGTCAAAAAGGTTAGTGCAAAAAGGATCAATGCAGATAGTTAAATAGCTAACCAAATAGCCACCGGGACTAACTATTTAGCAGCATTATGGCTTGGGGGTAAAAGCTCTTCAGGGTCCTGTTGGTTCCAGACATGGTGCATCGGTATCGTTGCCGTGCGGTAGCAGAGAGAACAGTCTATGACTTGGGTGGCTGGAGTCTGACAATTTTTATGGCCTTCCTCTAACACCGCCTGGATGGGAGGTCCTGGATGGATGGGAGCTCGGCCCCAGTGATGTACTGGGCCGAATGCATTACACTCTGTAGCGCCTTGCGGTCGGATGCCAGGCAGTTGCCATATCAAGCGGTGATGCAACCAGTCAAGATGTTCTCAATGGTTCAGCTGTATAACGTTTTGAGGATCTGAGGGCATTGTCGTGCCCTCTTCACAACTGTGTTGGTGTGCGTGGACCATGATAGATCCTTAGTGATGTAGACACAGAGGAACTTGAAGCTCTCGACCCACTCCACTACAGCCCCTTACAATTCCAAGATGGCGTAGCAGTGGGTTGTCATTTTCCATCTACGGACTGAGCATACTGTCCTGCAACCCGCCTCACCCAATGTGGTATGGATCTGCTATTTTTACACTTTTGAACCGGAACCCCCTTCAGAAGCTAGCCAGCTAACTAGCTACTAGTCAGTTAGCCACAGCTAGCGGTCATCACCGTTAACTCGGACTGCCAGCCTCAGCCCGGGCAACTCCTGCCAGCCAGCACAGCGCGATATCTACCAAGAGCATATCGGACTGCTTTTCTCTACCACATCTCTGAATTCCTACTGCAAGCTCTGAACCTTTATTACGGATCATCGCAGCTAGCTAGCTGCAATCTGAGTGGCTACTCCTGTCTAATGTCTCTGTCCCGAAGCAAGCACCAGTTAGCCTGGAGCTAGCCTCAAACTAGGCCCATCTCCCGGCTAGCCGAATGAGATCCATCAAGCAATCCCTGGGCTTCAATTTTCTCTTTTGTCAATTGGCCTGGACCCTTTGCTGCCGACACGGAGCCCCGCCTATCCATGACGTCTGGTCTGCCGACGTAACCGTCCGAGGGGGTTTCAACAGGCTCTCCCGTTGCGACGTACCCCTGAGGCCCATCTGCTAGCCTGCTGCTAGTCCCGGCCTGCTAGCTGTCTGAATCACCATCCCTCCAGCTTGCATAGCTACTCACTGGACCCTATGATCACTCGGCTGCACATGCCTCTCCCTAATGTCAATATGCCATGTCTATTGCTGTTTTGGTTAGACATTTTTGTCAAATTTCACTGTAGAGCCTCCAGCCCTGCTTATTATGCCTTAGCTAGCCCTTATGTTCCACCCCTCACACGTGGTGACCGCACCTGGCTTAAATGGTGCCTCTAGAGACAAAACCTCTCTCATCGTCACTCAGTGCCTAGGCCTACCTCCACTGTACTAACATCCTACCATACCATTGTCTGTACATTATGCCTTGAATCTATTCTTCCGTGCCCAGAAACCTGCTCCTTTTACTCTCTGTTCCGAACTCACTAGACGACCAGTTATTTTAGCCTTTAGCCGTACCCTTATCCTACTCCTCCTCTGTTCCTCTGGTTATGTAGAGATTAACCAAGAACCTGCAGCCCCCTGCATCACTCCCATTCCCCAGGCGCTCTCATTTGTTGACTTCTGTAATCGTAAAAGCCTTGGTTTCATGCATGTTAACTTCTTAGGGAGCGGCAGCATAGGTGACGGTTTTGGAGAGTCTGGCGTGCCCAAAGTAAATTAGGATATGTTTTTTTTGTGCATGACCTTTTTGTCCATGCTGCCTATTGATTTCTATGTTAACTAGGACTGAGACTGCAGTATCTATGTCTTCCACTAGATGTCAACAGTCTTAATACAGTGTCTGGAGGCTCTAGCACTAAGCAGAACAGATAGGAAGAGGAAGTAGTGAAGGGACCACATTTGTCAACAACGTTTCACATGCGCGAGATTGTGAGCGCGCCCCACTTTATTTTCCTTTCTATCGTTCACGTTATCGTCCAGTTGAAATATTACAGTAAATATACATAAAAGGATACCTAAGGATACATTAAAAATTATGTTGATTTGTTTGGAGAACGTGTATAGGTATAATTTGAACGTGTCCTCTTCACGGTTCAATGGGCGACTCGACGGTGGATTTTATGATCATAACGTGCCAACCAAACGGAGATTCATGGATATAATAAATGACTTTTTCCAACAAAAGAACCATTGGATGTCTTCGTTGGACACTTGGGAAGCCCTCAGCAGAAGTTCTTCGAAAGGTAAGTGATTTATTTTAGCTCTTATATGGGTTTTGTGTGACACGCGCTGGATATGAATTTATTCTAATGTGGAAAATAGGAGAGGTGCTATCCTCAAACAATCAAATGTTGTGCTTTTGCCGTGAAGCCTTTTTGAAATCTGACAACGCTGTGATATTGCCAAGAATCAGAGCTTTTGATGACTATGCAACACTTGTATATTGATGAATGTTTAATAATTCAACTTTTGGATTTTGAATTTGGCGCCTTACATTTCACCGGGTAGTGTCGGGAGCGACACCTAGAAATTAGGTCAACAGATTTGAGCTTTCCTGCATTAAAATCATCAGCCACTAGGAGCTCCGTTTCTGGATGAGCATTTTCTTGTTTGCTTATGGCCCTACACAGCTCGTTGTGTACGGTCTTAGCGCCAGCATTGATTTGTTGTTGTAAAATGCAACCTCTGATCCGGAGTCATGGGATTACGAACATCACCCCACACACCCACAACACCCTAGTAAAACACAAGCCTACTTGATGGTAATAGAGCTCACTGTTGCCCCTAGTCACCGGTTTTTAAGACATTTCCCGACGTCCTAATGACATGGAAAGATGTCGAATTTTGAAGTCAATCTTGAGCGATCTGCCTGGATGTGAAGCTTAGCTACAGCAGGAGTTTGGGGAACAACATGCTGTGATTCACTGCAGCACAGAGAGAGCAGCACACATTTCCTGCATCACTGACTATCATCCTGAGCAAGGTGCTTTGCAAACTTCATACAACCAGTTGTTTAGCATGTTTCCAGGTGTGCCAGTGTGAATGTGTGAATGTGTGTGAGTCTGTTTGAGAAAATGTGTGCAGTGTGTGGTCATCAGGCAGGTCATCTCTCCTTATGAGTGGTTCAGCAGCTGGTTAACCAGCACAATGAGAGGTGCTGAATTCAACCACCACATGAACATGGCAAATGGAATGGAGAGAGATGGAGCAGAGGAGAGGAGAGTCAGCTTTATGGATGGGAATGAGAAGAGGGGAAAGGGAGGGAGAGGCAGAGAAGAGGAGGAGGAGAGGAAGGCTGAGAGCTGTTCTCTGGCAGTGTGCCCGGTTGCAGCCTTGTGTCCCTCACCTTTGCTCAGCGCTAAATTCCCCAGCACTCAGAAGTGTGTGTTTGAGTATGCGCGTGTGTGTGTGTGTGCCCTGACATCTCTTAGCAGTAATAATGCATTCTCACCTATTAATATGTTCTGGATCAGAAAGTCTATTGATCCAACAGCATTCCTCACTCCCTCCCTCTCTCTTTCTCTCTCTCCTCTCTGCAGCACTGTGAGGTCAGTCATGTGAAACGTCCTATTGGAATGCCCTCAATTCTCTCCACCTCTCTCTTTTTTCTCTTCTCTCCATTTCCTGTTCTTTTCCTTGTGTTCTATGCAATGCACTCCATCTGTCTAGTGCACACACAAACACACATATCACAGCTCATAACATGAATAAAAGAAAATGAAGAGCTTGTGGCGGTGGGTGAATGTGTGTGTTGGTTTATGACACAGTGTTCAAGTGATGTGATTACCCGGGACTCTCTCTGGAGGCAGACTCAACCAAGTTATTACTCTCACATTATTACCAAACTAATATCGCAAGCTGTCATTCACCCACACAGCGCTTCCTTAACTGCCCTGTAACAAATGTATGACATGTCCCAGACACACTGGAACAGACAGACTCTCACACACGAACAGCCAGACACTCAAACACCCTGAGGGAGAAGGGGAATCGTCCTCTTCATCTGGAGTGGAGAGGAAGCCCATTGGCCAAATTAGATTCCAGCCCTTCCTCTGTATACATGTGTGTGTGTGTGTGTGTGTGTGTGTGTGTATGCTTGGTGCTTCCTGTCGGAGTTCAGCATCAATCTGCTGCACAGCGTTGTGATTCGCTGTGACCTTGGCCTATTGCCGGGCGCGCTCAGAGAGACACTGGGCGCGCTCAGAGAGACTGGGCACGCTCAGAGAGACACTTAATCTTAACTGCAGGATAAGGACTGTGATGTCATTATTCACCCTTTATCTCTTTTTACAGATACCCCTCTCCTCTCCTCTGCTCTGCTCTCTCCTCTCCACTGCTCTTTCCTCCCCTCTCCTCTGCTCTCTCCTCTCCTCTGCTCTCTCCTCTCCTCTGCTCTTTCCTCTCCTCTCTTCTGCTCTCTCCTCTCCTCTCCTCTGCTCTCTCCTCTCCTCTGCTCTCTCCTCTCCTCTGCTCTTTCCTCTCCTCTGCTCTCTCCTCTCCTCTCTTCTGCTCTCTCCTCTCCTCTCCTCTGCTCTCTCCTTTCCTCTCCTCTCCTCTGCTCTCTCCTCTCCTCTGCTCTCTCCTCTCCTCTGCTCTTTCCTCTCCTCTCTTCTGCTCTCTCCTCTCCTCTCCTCTGCTCTCTCCTTTCCTCTCCTCTGCTCTCTGACAGATCATTTTCTCCTCTCCTCTCCTTCCGTACCTCTTTCCCCTGTTCACTACTCAAGACTCCATCCCTCTCTCTTTAAGTGGTGAGCTATGTTAACAGGTGCTTCAGCTCAGCCTATAGCTACTACTATGTCCCTGCTTTGTTTGTGGGGTGAATAGACTGCAGAAAACAAAAGCACAGCCACACTCCAAGGTACACACACAGAGTAGACCACCCTGCTCCATTCAAGCCATGGTAGGAGCTGCCAGGAGCTAATGCTATTAGAGGGATGGAGATAAATGTGACTTAATTACAGCTCTGAGACCCACAACACAGAGAGAGAGAAAGGTAGGTAGGCATTCTCATCTACAGTATACATTGCTTCTTTTACGCCTCCATTCTTACATTTTCTCCTCTTTCTATCCCTCGCTATTCTCCCTCTCTCACACACGGTATGCCATTGAGGACAGGAGGCATCAAATCTGTTGCATGCGCCGAATACAACAGGTATAGAGCGTACTGTGAAATGCTTACTTACAAGCCCTTAACCATGAATGCATTTAAGAAAAATAAGAGTTAAGAAAATATTTACGAAAAATAAACTAAAGTAAAAAAATAAACGAGCAACAATAACAGTCATATGGCTAGGGGGTAGAAGCTGTTAAGAAGCGTTTTGGACCAGGACTTGGTGCTCCGGGCCTTCCTCTGACACCGCCTGATATAGAGGTCCTGGATGGCAGGAAGCTTGGCCTCAGTGATGTACTTGGCCGTACGCACTACCCTCTGTAGCGCCTTGTGGTCAGAGGCCGAGCAATTACCATACCAGGCGGTGATGCAACCAGTCAGGACGCTCTCGATAGTGCAGCTGTGGAACATTTTGAGGACCCATTCCAAATCTTTTCAGTCTCCTGAGGGGGCGTTGTTGTGCTCTCTTCACGACTGTCCATGATAGTTTGTTGGTGATTGTCACGTACAGTTGAAGTCGGAAGTTTACATACACCTTAGCCAAATACATTTAAACTCCGTTTTTCACAGTTCCTGACATTTAATCCTAGTACAAATTCCATGTTTTAGGTCAGTTAGGATCACCACTTTATTTTAAGAATGTGAAATGTCAGAATAATAGTAGAGAGAATGATTTATTTCAGCTTTTATTTATTTAATCACATTCCCAGTGGGGTCAGAAGTTTACATGCACTCAATTAGTACTTGGTAGCATTGCCTTTAAATTGTTTAACTTGGGTCAAACGTTTCGGGTATCCTTCCACAAGCTTCCCACAATAAGTTGGGTGAATTTTGGCTGTCGTAACTGAGTCAGGTTTGTAGGTTTCCTTGCTCGCACACGCTTTTTCAGTTCTGCCCACAAATGTTCTATATGGTTGAGGTCAGGGCTTTGTGATGGCCACTCCATTACCTTGACTTTGTTGTCCTTAAGCCATCTGCCAAAACTTTGGAAGAATGCTTGGGGTCATTGTCCATTTGGAAGACTCATTTGCAACCAAGCTTTAACATCCTGACTAATGTCTTGAGATGTTGCTTCAATATATCCACATAATTTTCCTACCTCATGATGCCGTCTATTTTGTGAAGTGCACCAGTCCCTCCTGCAGTAAAGCACCACATGATGCTGCCACCCCCGTGCTTCATGGATGGGATGGTGTTCTTTGGCTTGCAAGCCTCCCCCTTTTTCCTCCAAACATAACGATGGTCATTATGGCCAAACAGTTCTATTTTTGTTTCATCAGACCAGAGGACATTTCTCCAAAACGTACGATCTTTGTCCCCATGTGCAGTTGCAAACCGTAGTCTGGCTTTTTAATGGCAGTTGTGTAGCAGTGGCTTATTCCTTGCTGAGCGGCCTTTCAGGTTATGTCGATAAAGGACTCGTTTACTGTGAATATAGATACTTTTGTACCTGTTTCTCCAGCATCTTCACAAGGTCCTTTGCTGTTGTTCTGGGATTGATTTGCACTTTTCGCACCAAAGTACGTTCATCTCTAGGAGACAGAACGCGTCTCCTTCCTGAGCGGTATGATGGCTGCATGTTCCAATGGTGTTTTTACTTGCGTACTATTGTTTGTACAGATTTTTTTCCAAGCTGTTTAAAGGCACAGTCAACTTAGTGTATGTAAACTTCTGACCCACTGGAATTGTGATACAGTGAATTATAAGTGAAATACTCTGTCTGTAAACAGTTGTTGGAAAAATTACTTGTGTCATGCACAAAGTAAAAGTCCTAACCGACTTGCCAAAACTAAAGTTTGTTAACAAGAAATTTGTGGAGTGGTTGAAAAATAAGTTTCAATGACTCCAACATAAGTGTATGTAAACTTCCGACATTCAACTGTATACTCTCTCTGGACTCTAGGTCACCAGACTGCTGATTATTATGCACACCTGTCACCATTGTCACACACACCAGCAGATGTGACACCAGTAGCTTATTGACACTCACCTGCCCTATTTATGTCACTCTCTTTGGTTCCTTCCCCAAGCGTTACTTTTCTTGTATCTGTTTCATGTCGCTGCGCTGTTCGTGTTTCTTGTTTTGGTCGTGTTTGTTTATTTATTAAATGTATTCACTCACTGAACTTGCTTTACAGAATAACGCCTCACCAAAGGGAAGCATCAGGGAGGGGTTTTTTTTTTGTGTTGGAGGGGACGTCGGGTCTGAGTTCTGCTGCCGGAGCAACCGAGGATGCCTCAGCCAGCTCTTCAGGCTTTCATGCCTCAGCCGGTACATTGGGGTGTCAAGACTCGGTTGGTGGGTCAAGCGTCTGTTGCCGAGTCTACCGAGGATGTCTCAGCTAGCTCATCAGGCTTCCATGCCTTAACCTGACGAGCTATCAAATCAAATCGAATTTTATTTGTCACATACACATGGTTAGCAGATGTTAATGCGAGTGTAGCGAAATGCTTGTGCTTCTAGTTCCGACCATGCAGTAATATCTAACAAGTAATCTAACAAATTCACAACTACCTTATACACACAAGAGTAAAGGAATGAATATGAGTCCATAATGTCTATACACACACACACCATCAAATACATATATATTTATATTCCAGACTGACATTATTTGGGGGATTTGTGCATATTGTTAGGTATTACTGCACTGTTGGAGCTAGAAACACAAGCATTTCACTGTTGGAGCTAGAAACACAAGCATTTCACTGTTGGAGCTAGAAACACAAGCATTTCACTGCAACTGCGATAACATTTGATTTGATTTGTGTTCTAAGGGGAGCGCTTGCTGACGCCTACACAGATTATGGAACTCCCTCAGTCGGAATCTATCAGCAAAAAGCTTTTTCCTTCATATGTATAACACAGCCACACACACACACACAGCAGCAGAATGGAAAAGGCAAATGTGCATTCTGACCATTTCAGGATTGAAAGACATTTGTAAAATCAGAGATCTGACGCTGTCATACCTTGTTGCCTCTCAGTGTGTGTGTGTGTGTGTGTGTGTGTGCCGTTAAGACGTTATTGGATTTTTTCAACTGGTACAGAAAGGCAAAGGATGTTCCAAGAATCACAAAGCACCTACACAGACACACAATTGGGAATAACACACACCTGACAGACACACTATTGAAGCACACTTTTAGATATTACTTCCATCTCTGCCCTATAACATTACGTCAGCTGGCTACCTGCCAGCTTGTAAACAGACGTCAATATTCTGTTTCTGTCTGCTACATTCTGGACAACCAGACTGGAATTTGGAATATCAACCCGTTACCATAGCAGCCACCATGACTCAGCACCACACACACGCACACTCCAGACCTGGGGAGAAAATTAAATGGACCTGATTATATAAAGGGATCCATAATAACACTTTAGTCAGCAATGCTTTATGCTAGAAACAAGCTGTAAAAGCTGCACTACACTATTTCTATAGGGGCGGCAGGGTAGCCTAGTGGTAAGAGCTTTGGACTAGTAACCGAAAGGTTGCAAGTTCAAATCCCCGAGCTGACAAGGTACAAGTCTGTCGTTCTGCTCCTGAACAGGCAGTTAACCCACTGTTCCTAGGCTGTCAAAGAATTTGTTCTTAACTGACTTTCCTGGTAAAATATATATATATTTTATAAATATAGCCAAGGAAACAACGAATTTACTTTGCTTGGGAGGTAATGTGTAATTCTGTCACTATCAATTGATGTTCAACATTTCAACAGGCTGTTAAACAACATACTAGCTCTAACCTATGCTATTATTATTTCAAAGTTATAGCTTGCCATTTAAGAAATACATTGTGTAGCATTTGTGACACGCTACAGGCTGACAGTAGCAATCAGCATTTCAAAACACATCAACAACAGCATTTCAACAACATGCCTATACATTTTGCATTTAGGCTGTATAAAATGAAATGTAAAAAACATGACTTAGAAAGTAATTATAATGAAAAGAAAAATGCCTTATTATGCAATATAGTCATTCTACAGTGCCTTTTCAATTAACTTTTAGAAATACCCGTTTGGCCAGTCAGGTTTGAGGATAGGGCTGTTATGGCGACCATATTACTGCCACACTGGCTGTCACAAGTCATTATGGCAGTCAAAATCCACGCGATCGTTTAATCACAGTGATGAGACTTCTCCAAGCTCTGATGCGGCTGATGGTCATTAGTAGCCTACCAAAACGTGTTAACTGCCTGGTACTCAGCACTCTATTGTCCCTCTAATCACTCTGACATCAATGCAAATGTATTCGGAAATCTAATCAAACACTTCATGAGAGCCCATCAGATCATGCTGCACAACATTTCTATAGGCTACGCAATTGCATGTGAGTGAGAAAACAGAGTTGATGCCCTCTATTAAAAAGAGGCCTACTATATTTATTTATTTAGTTATCAACTTTCCTAATATTAAGCACATTGTTTTGCTTTACAACAGGAGTATAGCCTACCTGGCTGGCATGAAAACGAACCACAGGAAAAGCGTCCTCCAATCGCTAATTAAGTGCATAAATGACATGTATTTTTTCCCATGCCCCTGTTCCAAGACAGGTGCATGATAATGGTCCATTCTAAATCAAAATAAATTTCACACATATATTATTTAGTATATGTAAATACAACACTAAATTAAGAATAGTCCGATGGGTGACAATATTAGCCTATCACTTGTGAATGATGCCCAGGTTGTGCAGTAAGACAAAAAAATATTTTTTTTTGTAGTAGTCGCACACCTCATGTAGCCTAGCCCGTAGGCCAATATGTTTTGATAATGTTTGTATCACAACTAAAGTGGCAAAATAACTTCTTAAAATTAAGCACATTAATCTGCTTAATAACCGTTGTAGAGCCTAACTGACATCCAAAGGATGCTTGAGTTTCATGTTTGGGGAAGATCATTTTCACCATAAAAATGCATCTATATAATAAAGCGTTACATGAATAATTGCATTTGCCTTCACTTTCTCGCTAATTGATTGCATTTTAGAACATTCGTGCTTATAGCCTACTGTCATGTGTGCATTGCTGCACTTATAATGTGAAGAAATAGCTTAATAGTTTATCAACATTTTAAGCTAAAAGTTCTGATCTGCTGAATCAGCATCATTGCTTTTAAAACATTTTTTTATGCAAATGATTGTATTAACTTGGGCTCTATTGCATCCCAGAATTTGAGATCTATCGCATCCAACAACAGTCCCAGATTATGTTTAAAATATTTATTTATTGCACAGAAGGAATAATTGACCAATAGAATATATAAACTTTTGTACTATGGTGGATAGTTGATTAACATAGGCTAGTCTTTTGATGTTTGTTAGGCATACTCATCTTGTTGGCTGATGAAAAGTAAATGTGGACAGTTCTAACATCTTCTATATGGGCCTCGGAATTCGGTAAGAGGGATGCGTGCAGTTGCGTCCTGGATGTGTCTGTCTTCTTTTACTTGAAGCGGGCATTGGCTACATCTGAGAGCTCTATGTGAGTGAGGTTCTTCGGAGCACAGCAGCCTGAACAAGGGAATTATAATTATTATATTCAGCCCAAGGGCACAACGGCCACAAAAGGCATGGATTTTTAAGGGGGCATTACGGTCACACAAGAGGGATGCTGCTGTGAAATTCGAGGCCTGGTGAGAATATTCTCAAGTGCTTGTCAAATTGTGAATGAGAGACTGATGAAATGTGTGCATCATGCAGCCTTAGAATGTATTAAAAATCTAAACATATAGCCCAACGTTTGTATCACAACTAAAGTTGCACAAATAACTCTAAATTAAGCATTTAGGAGGACCAGTTTCATTGTTAAACGCTCAACACAGAATAGCCCCCTGTGAACTTCCTTTGAAATCATTTGGAGAAAATATCCTTCCTACATTTTATGTTCAATTGTATTCTTCATACTATAACATAATAAAAAATAATGCCACAGAATTCTAATCTTGTCTGCTAAATGAACTAGTGAATCCCACAGCCATATGGCATAGCCATATTAGAGCCTAACATAAGGACAACTCAGAGTATGCTATTCTGTTCTTTTGAAATAGACTACATTTTCTTCATATCATGTTTCTTTAGACCTGTCTAAAATAAGTAATGGATTTGTTATGATGGTGTAGGCTATATTACATTGACTTATTAGACTTAAAATGTAGATGTTCCAAAAGGTCTGCATCAGTGGCTTGTAGGCTATGCGTAGAAGCCAGGAGATGCTACACCTGTTTATGTTAATTAAACAGTAAATGACCATGAGACTGGCAGTTATTTGCTTGACAATCACCGGCTGACAAAATTTCATGACCACCACAGCCCTATTTGAGCATCATGCGGTGAGCTATGCATGCCTAGTTTGTTTATTTAGCCTAGCAGATGCTTTTATAGTCCCATGCCCTAATCACAGTCAACACAAATCTATTTTGCAATAATATCATGGAATAAAATAGAGTAAATTAGAAAATGATAGTTTCCTAAATTTTAAAAAGTTACAAGTGCATATAGGCCAAACCTGATGATATGCGGCTGCTGTGTTAATTTTTTGTTGTGCTTTTTCTTGAATTTATTGATGATCAGATACTTCAGTTGTAACGGGTTCTGTTACAGTTGATAGATACATTTAGCACCGTTTCAAACTTAGGCTATCCTCTTTTCTTAACAATAGCCTATATAGAAAATCAAAATGTCTCCGGTGCTGCAGCATGCACTCAATCGTTGTCATGCTCTATTGGGGTATTAAAAAAAGATTCTGCTTGTCTCCAGTCATGTAAAATGACAAAGAATTAGACGATAGATTCATGCAGTGCTTTTATTTAAATTGAGATATTTTCACCCCTACCCTTGTCAGCTGTGATCTGCAAATCCACAACCTTTGTCTACTTTGCCGTGTAATGCTTACAAAACCAAAAACAGTTCCTAAAACTCCAGACTATGTGAATAGTCTGGGTAGCCATTTGACTATATGTTCAGAAGTCATGGCTTGGGGGTAGAAGCTGTTTAGAAGCCTCTTGGACCTAGACTTGGCGCTCCGGGACCACTTGCAGTGTGGTAGGAGAGAAAACAGTCTATGACTAGAGTGGCAATTTTCAGGGCCTTTCTCTGACACCGCCTGGTATAGAGGTCCTGGGTGGCAGGAAGCTTAGGCCCCAGTGATGTACTTAGCCGTTCGCACTACCCTCTGTAGTGTCTTGTGGTCGGAGGCCGAGCAGTTGCCATACCAGGCAGTGATGCAACCAGTCATGATGCTCTCGATGTTGCAGCTGTAGAACCTTTTGAGGATCTGAGGACCCATGCCAAATCTTTTCAGTCTCCTGAGGGGGAATAGGTTTTGTCGTGCCTGCTTCACGACTGACATGGTGTACTTGGACCATGTTAGTTTGTTGGTGAAGTGGACACCAAGGAACTTGAAGCTTTCAACCTGCTCCACTGCAGCCCCGTCAATGAGAATGGGGGCGTGCCCAGTCCTCTTTTTCCTGTAGTCCACGATCATCTCCTTTGTCTTGATCACGTTGAGGGAGAGGTTGTTGTCCTGGCACCACACGGCTAGGTCTCTGACCTCCTCCCTATAGGCTGTCTCATTGTTGTCGGTGATAAGGCCTATAACTCTTGTGTCATCGGCAAATTTAATGATGGTGTTGGAGACGTGCCTGGCCATGCAGTCATGAGTGAACAGGGAGTATTGGAATGGACTGAGCATGCACCCCTGAGGGGCCCCTGTGTTGAGGATCAGCGTGGCGGATGTGTTGATCCATACCATTACCACCTGGCGGCGGCCCGTGAGGAAGTCCAGGATCAAGTTGAAGAGGGAGGTGTTTAAGTCCCAGGATCCTTAGCTTACTGATGAGCTTTGAGGGAACTATGGTGTTGAACGCTGAGCTGTAGTCAATGAATAGCATTCTCACATAGATGTTCCTTTTGTCCAGGTGGGAAAGGGCAGTGTGGAGTGCAATAGAGACTGCATCATCTGTGGATCTGTTGGGGCGGTATGCAAATTGGAGTGGGTCTAGGGTTTCTGGGATGATGGTGTTGATGTGAGCCATGACCAGCCTTTCAAAGCACTTCATGGCTACAGACGTGAGTGCTACGGGTCGGTAGTCGTTTAGGCAGGTTACCATAGTGTTCTTGGGCACAGACACTATGGTAGTCTGCTTAAAACATGTTGGTATTACAGACTCGGACAGGGAGAGGTTAAAAATGTTAGTCAAGACACTTGCTAGTTGGTCAGCGCATGCTATCAGTACACTTTCTGGTAATCCGTCTGGCCCCGCGGCCTTGTGAATGTTGACCTGTCTAAAGGTCCTACTAACATCAGCTGTGGAGCGCGTGATCACACAGTCTTCCGGTACAGCTGGTGCTCTCATGCATGTTTCAGTGTTATTTGCCTCGAAGCGAGCACAGAAGTAGTTCGTCCAGTAGGCTCATGTCACTAGGCAGCTTTCGGCTGTTCTTCCCTTTGTAGTCTGTAATGGTTTGCAGGCCCTGCCACATCCGACGAGCGTCAGAGCCGGTGTAGTACGACTCGATCTTAGTCCTGTATTGATGCTTTGCCTGTTTGATGGTTCGTCAGAGGGCATAGCGGGATTTCTTATAAGCTTCCGGGTTAGAGTCCCGCACCTTGAAAGCGGCAGCTCTAGCCTTTAGCTCAGTGCGGATGCTGCCTGTAATTCATGGCTTCTGGTTGGGGTATGCACGCACGGTCACTGTGGAGACGACGTCATCGATACACTTATTGATGAAGCCAATGACAGATGTGGTGTACTCCTCAATGCCATTGGAGGAATCCCAGAACATGTTCCAGTCTGTGCTAGCAAAACAGTCCTGTAGCTTAGCATTTGCTTCATCTGATCACTTTTTTATTGATCTAGTCACTGGCGCTTCCTGCTTTCATTTTTGCTTGTAAACAGGAATCAGGAGGATAGAATTATGGTCAGATTTGCCAAAAGGAGGGCGAGAGAGATTTTTGTATGCATCTCTGTGTGTGGAGTATAGGTAGTCCAGAGTTCTTTTCCCTCTGGTTGCACATTTAACATTTTGAGAGAAATTAGGTAAAACTGATTTAAGTTTCTCTGCATTAAAGTCCCCGGATACTAGGAGTGCTGCCTCTCAGTGAGTGTTTTCTTGTTTGCTTATGGCGGATTACAGCTCATTCAATGCTATCTTGGTGCAAGGCTCTGACTGAGGTGGTATGTAGATGAGAACTCTCTCGGTAGGAAATGTGGTCTGCAGCTGAGAAACTCTACCTCAGGCGAGCAATGGCTCGAGACTTCCTTTGATATCGTGCACCAGCTGTTATTTACAAAAATACATACAGTTGAAGTCGGAAGATTACATACACTTAGGTTGGAGTCATTAAAACTTGTTTTTCAACCACTCCACAAATGTCTTGTTAACAAACTATAGTTTTGGCAAGTCGGTTAGGACATCTACTTTGTGCAAGACACAAGTAATTTTTCCAACAATTGTTTACAGACAGATTATTTCACTTATAATTCACTGTATCACAATTCCAGTGGGTCAGAAGTTTACATACACTAAGTTGACTGTGTCATTAAACAGCTTGGAAAATTCCAGAAAATTATGTCATGTTTTTAGAAGCTTCTGATAGGCTAATTGGCATCATTTGAGTCATTTGGAGGTGTACCTGTGGATGCATTTCAAGTTCTACCTTCAAACTCGGTGCCTCTTTGCTTGACATCATGGGAAAATCTAAAGAAATCAGCCAAGACCTCAGGAAAAAAAAGTTGAAACCAGGTGTGTAAAACAAAGACAAAACAAATGGAACAAGAAAAATGGATCGGCAATGGCTAGAAGGCCGGTGACATCGACCGCCGAAAACCGCCCGAACAAGGAGAGGGACTGACTTCGGCAGAAGTCATGACAACTGGAGGAAACAGGTACAAAGTATCTTTATCCACAGTAAAACGAGTCCTATATCGACATAACCTGAAAGGCAGCTCAGCAAGGAAGAAACGACTGCACCAAAACCACCACAAAAAAGCCAGACTACGGTTTGCAACTGCACACGGGGACAAAGATCGTACTTTTTGGAGAAATGTCCTCTGGTCCGATGAAACAAAAATTGTTTGGCCATAATGACCATCGTTATGTTTGGAGGAAAAAGGGGGACGCTTGCAAGCCGAAGAACACCATCCCAACCGTGAAGCACGGGGGTGACAGCATCATGTTGTGCTTTTCTGCAGGAGGGACTGGTGCACTTAAAAAAATAGACTGCATCATGAGGTAGGAAAATGATGGATATATTGATATATATATTATGCATATATTGAAGTAACATCAAGACATCAGTCAGGAAGTTAAAGCTTGGTCGCAAATGGGTCTTCCAAATGGACAATGACCCCAAGCACACTTCCAAATGTGTGTCAAAATGGCTTAAGGACAAAAAACCTGATTCAGCCACACCAGCTCTGTCAGGAGGAATGGGCCAAAATTCACCCAACTTATTGTGGGAAGCTTGTGGAAGGCTACCTGAAACGTTTTACCCAAGTTAAACAATTTAAAGGCAATGCTACCAAATACAATTTGGGTGTATGTAAACTTCTGACCCACTGGGAATGTGATGAAATAAATAAATGCTGAAATAAATAATTCGCTCTACTATTATTCTGACATTTCACATTCTTAAAATAAAGTGGTGATCCTAACTGACCTAAGACAGGGAATTTTTACTAGGATTAAATGTCAGGAAGTGTGAAAAACTTAGTTCAAACGTATTTGGCTAAGGTGTATGTAAACTTCAGACTTCAACTGTAGACAGAGGGAGCAGTATATCCTCCGCCTCGGGCTCGTCAGAGTTGTGAAAGAAGAAAAAGGATTCTGCTAGTCCGTGGTGAGTAATCACTGATGTCTAGAAGTTATTTTCGGTCATAAGAGATGGCAGCGGCAACATTATGTACAAAAATTGTAAAAAATTGTTACAAACAACGCAGATAAACGAACAAAAGAACAATCGGTTGGGGGCACGTAAAACGTCTGCCTTCTGCTCCGGCGCCATTTTAATTATTAGAAATCAAGTTCAGTCCCTAATAGAGTAACTTGACATCAAGTTCTTATACATACGTAGTAACTTTGTGATGACTAAAATAGCAACATTTTTGATACATAGGACTAATCACGCTAATAAAATGTTGCTCTAAAATTAATTACAGTGTTATTACACAAGGACTGGTTAATGTTACAGAGAATGCTAACAGTAACTGTTATATTTTATCTATTAGCCCTTTACACTTGTACCCGTATACAGGTTGAAAATAGCACATTTGAGCGCAGTGGCTGTACAGTAACATGCTATGAATGACATCAGATCTCAGGCTCTGTGCATCACAGTGCTGTATGGGTTTTGACTGGCCGATATGAACTTTAGCACCGCACGCGACAAGTAGTTGTCCCCATCTCTCTAGCTAATTGGTAAACTTCAGAAATGTTTTTGTTGTCTGGGTGAGGGTAATGCTGTAAATGAAGTCCCCTCAATGTATTTTTTAAATATGAGGCATTGAGGATTATAATAAATGTCATACAAGCAAGCCAAACACCTGTGAGTCCAAATGTGCACGTCACATTTCCATATCATAAAACTCATGTCATATACAGTGTCAAGGTTTATGATCACTATGTTTGATGTTCAGTCACAAGATGACATGGCGTCTGTGGCGATTTTATCATGTAAATCTTGGTGGGGCAAACTCCCCCAATTTTGTTTCAGATGCATGCCAGCAAAGACACTACACAACACAACACTGAACAACACATGAATTGCACTAACGGTGACAAACGGTGCCTACAAACTGTAAGGGCCTACATAAAGCTGCCCCAACAGCAGATCTTTCTTTTCAGCACCATGGAGTGAATAGTTACCACTGCTACACCTGGCTATCAGCGGTGCCTCATCTGGCAGCAAAACAGCTCATTCAGCCTCAGTTACCGACTGTCTTGAAGGAGTTCCCACATATGCTGAGCACTTGTTGGCTGCTTTTCCTTCACTCTGCAGTCCGACTCATCCCAAACCATTTCAATATGGTTGAGGTCGGGGGATTGTGGAGGCCAGGTCATCTGATGCAGCACTCCATCACTCTCCTTCTTGGTAAAATAGCCCTTACACCGCCTGGAGATGTGTTTTGGATCATTGTCCTGTTGAAAAACAAATGATAGTGGGACTAAGCCAAAACCAGATGGGTTGGCGTGTTTCTGTAGAATGCTGTGGTAGCCATGCTATAATTTATCTTCATATGACAAGGATTGAAAATTATTTGCCAGTAGATTGTTGACTTGATTCATGATGATGACTGCTAGTTTTCTAGCTAAGATTTTGAAAGTATGATGTTGACATGATCAGTCCAATCAAAGCTACGATAGATATAATGTGATTTGACGTTTTATCTGTGGCCAATGACCTTGAGCCTTCTTGGATGGTTACTTCTAATGTAACTCTATGGCAGCACCCAAGGGGCTTACATTTTCGAGCTCTAACCGTAGATTTTGCGGTGACGTACAGTAGTGTCCCCATGAGTGACAGAACACTGAGCCAATCACAACACAACTAGAGAACATTACCAACCCCTACACTCTGTATTATCCGATGGCTGCCCCAGCACCATAGAAAGCACTGAGCTAGACTGAAACACCTGCATGTTGGAGCTGACTTACTCAAGAAAACAAATCAGAGAGACCATGTTTGTATGTGGCTTTATTAACTTAATGATTTATTTTTTACATAGTTTGCAAACTGATATGTGACACGTATTAAAAAGGGCAAAATAACAAAAAATACTTAAGTAAAAAAATACAGAGTCCACCTGCCCTGAATGACGAGTCGCGTACTGCATGGCGTCATACCCTGGGTTGTTCTGAACATAAAGAGCCTATGTTTGTATATTATGAAAGAAAATTGCTGCTGAACATGCACCTAAATGCACTAATGACTCCTTTCTATTCGCACCAAAATTATGATCTGTTTCTCTGAATTGTCATGTGAAAGCCTAACACTGTAAGATCGTATTTTATAACTTAGCTAGTCAGGTTAGCAATATAACAAGCTTTCAAATTATGCCCACCTGATTAAAATTTCAATTTAAAAAAGGGCAGATTTTGGATTGCGTAAACAACAGCTAATGTGTGATAGTTGGGATGCAGGGTTGTGTTCCAAACAAAACAACTACAAGTGTGCTTGCTCTAGTTCCTCAATATAACAGCTAGGAGAGCTCAAAAAGCACCTTTTAGTTGAAGACTCTTCTTTGAGTCATTAAAGTGCATTGAAATTACTTAGGAACTGTGCACACTTGGAGAGGTGTGTGGCCACTTGGAGACACCAATTAGTCCTCTCACTCAACCCCTTGTAATTTGTTTGTCTTATGTTGCACCTACAACACATTTTCCATTAATATTCTTATCATGTTACTGAATGTATTAAGAGTATTTTCAGATTTTGTTATCAACAAATGTGGGGAAAAGCACAGTAAATGTAAAATGCACATAATTCTCCCATAAACTCCCTTTCAACTGCTACCACAATTATGCATTCCATATTCATTCTGAAACATTTCAATTTAGCCCTATCCATATCGGTCAATTCCCACGAGTGTAAAGGGTTAAGTTTCTAAGCGAACAAAATATTCAAAAACTGCCTTCTTGAACCAACTACAGCCAAGTTTGGTGGAAAATCATGTTAATTTGGATTCTGAGTAAACAAATCCCTTTAAATATATGGTATAGTGTGTGTTTGAAACAAGAACACTCAGATGGAGGTTCAAAATAGTTTTTGCTAAGCATCCAACTTCGTGTTAATTGTAGCTTTCGACCTTTTCAGTTGCATGTTGAAAGACATGAATCAGTAGTTGAGTCTCACAACTTATTTATACGTATCTGTACAAAATATCATTAGTTAATTGGTATGACTTGATTATCTACACCTGGAGACTGTTCAGGAGAATGGACATTTACAGAATGTAAATATAGATATACAGTACCAGTCAACAGTTTGGACACACAACTCATTCCAGGGTTTTTCTTTATTTTTACTATTTTCTACATTGTAGAATAATAGTGAAGACATCAAACTATGAAATAATACATATGGAATCATGTACTAACCAACCAAAAAAAGTGTTAAATCAAAATATATTTTATATTCTTCAATGTAGCCACCCTTTGCCTTGATGACAGCTTTGCACACTCTTGGCATTCTCTCAACCAGCTTCATGAGGTACTGTAGTCACCTGGAATGCATCTCAATTAACAGGTGTGCCTTAAAAGTGAATGTGGAATTTCTTTCCTTCTAAATGCATTTGAACCAATCAGTTGTGTTGTGACAAGGTAGGGGTGGTATAACCCTATTTGGTAAAACACCAAGTCCATATTATGGCAAGAACATCTCAAATAAGCAAAGAGAAACGACAGTCCATCATTACATGAAGGTCAGTCAATCCGGAAAATATCAAGAACTTTTAAAGTTTCTTCAAGTGCAGTTGCAAAAACCATCAAGCACAATGATGAAACTGGCTCTCATGAGGACCGCCACAGGAAAGGAAGACCCAGAGTTACCTCTGCTGCAGAGGACAAGTTCATTAGAGTTAGCTGCACCTCAGATTGCAGCCCAAATAAATGCTTCAGAGTTCAAGTCACAGACACATCTCAACATCAACTGTTCAGAGGAGATGTGAATCAAGCCTTGCTACAAAGAAACCACTACTAAAAGGGCACCAATAAGAAGAAAAGACTTGCTTGGGCCAAGAAACACAAGCAATGGACATTAGACCGGTGGAAATCTGTCCTTTGGTCTGATGAGTCCAAATTTTAGATTTTTGGTTCCCAACCGCAGTGTCTTTGTGAGACGCAGAGTAGGTGAACGGATCTCCGCATGTGTGTTTCCCAACGTGAAGCATGGAGGAGGTGGTGTGATGGTGCGGGGGTGCTTTGCTGGTGACACTGTCTGTGATTTATTTAGAATTCTAGGCACACTTAACCAGCATGGCTGGCACAGCATTCTGCAGCGATACGCCATCCTTTCTGGTTTGTGCTTAGTGGGAATATAATTTGTTTTCAACAGGACAATGACCCAAAACACACCTCTGGAATCAGTGGGTGTCCAAACTTTTGACTGGTACTGTTAATGTATTATGAACATCAAATATGATCTTCTGTCAGAAAGATTGGAATAGTATAGGAAATTGTGTTCTCTATTCCAATGTATGTATATTTGCAACATGCAGTTCCTGATACAGCCCCGCCTTCAGTTGAAGACATCCAATCCAATAGTTTATGAAAAGTAGTCACTTCCTGAGATCTGTATTCAAATAGTTGTAGTCACCTCCAAAGTACCAAAGTAATGTGGGATGTGTATTCAAATAGTTGTAGTCACCTCCAAAGTAATTATGTGTTCCCCCAAAATAATTGTCTGACACACACACACACAGTTTTGCAGATAGAGACAGACCACCACTATTGCAGTAGATAGACTGCTGGCATGGCCATGTTGTAACCCTCAGACATACCGTGGCTGTTGGTAGGATGAGAACCAGCATGAGGCTGATTTAGCATTCATACCTGTGGCACACAGGGAGAGAAAAGGGATTGAGAAAGAGAGGCATAGAAAGAGTCAGTCACACACACACACACAGTTATCCTCTGGGCTGGCTCTGTGCAGATGGAATGACTTGCGTCTTTTTCCTTCTCAGTGGATTTAATTGCTTTCCCCATTTCACATTCTAGTCATCATCCCTGCTAGTGCTGCTCCGTACTTGCCTGCGTGTGTGATGGTGTGTGAGGCCTTAGCCTGGTGTGAGTGAGTGAGTGAGTGTGTGTGTGAGAGAGAGACAGACAGACAGAAGGGAAGACTGGCAGTCTGAGTTTATCAGATCACTTATAGAGCAGACATGTACAGCTTATACACAATACATAATGCAATACATCACAATACTTTATAAATCCCTTCAGTAATTACACCACAATACATCTACAATTGGTATACACGCACACACACACACAAGATAGAGAGAGCAGTGGTATGGAGCAGCCTTGAGGCAGCGCCCAGCCATGGTGATTGATACCCTGCTACACACAGCTATCACAGCGGCCCAGAACACACACCTTGTTCTTTGTAGCCGTATCCATCCATCTCTAGCTCTTTCTATCAATCTGTACCCCTTTCTATCCATCTTTCTATCCATCTCTAAATATCTTTCACTGTAAGAGATCTCCATTTCAACTTTATGTCCCTTCTCTCCACCTATCCCTCTGTAAAGTATATCAATCTCCATGCATGCTTGTCATAAAAATAGCAAACCAGTATTACCATTGCAAAACAATATCACAGAAATTACATATTTTGCCAGCTAAAAGATTTCAAAAGAGAGAACAGCATACCATATCTGATGTACGACCCCCCCCTCCCCATACACACACCCCAGACCACACTCATCCATTCGCTCTCCTTTTTTCCTTCCTTTCTCCTCTCTCCCTCCTCTGCGGCGTACACACCTGATGGATTCTGCTTTTCTCGCCCGTTCCTCTCCTTCTTCCTCGCTCTGAAATCGCTCCGAAGGTCAAACAAGGCACGCTCTTTCCTCTCTCTCTCTTCTCCTGGGTCCCCCGGTAAAGAGGGTATCCCGGAAGGAGATGGAAATCCTCAGCAGACAGACAGACAGACAGACAGACAGACAGGCAGGGAGCCTGGAGACAGAAGACCACAACAGCTCACTGTACTACAATTACATGAGAGACACTGCTGACTACCAGCAGCTCTACTCTGCATGGCACTAGAAGGGCTGATGCTGCCTGGTGCAGAGGCTCCACCTGCAGTGGTGGCTATTACTAATGCAGGGAGAGCAGAGGTTTGGCAGAGCGACGCTGCGCTAGTGTACTACTACAGCTCTACAGCGCTATCCGGTCAAGCTAGATGCAGCTATAGACTTACAGCAGCACAGAGTGTAGCTAGCAGCACGTATTCAGCATTAAGCTTCCCTCTCCTCTCTTCTCTCACCACTACATTCCTCAGAATAGCAGCATCCCTCTCTCCTCTCCTCTTCTCTGACAAGTCATCCCCCCTAATTCACCTTCTCAGAAGAAGAGGAGAAGGAGGAGAAAAGGAGTGGAGGGGTAGATTAATCCTAATCCAAGCACTCATGTTTATCCTTAATGTATTCATCCTCTATGCGTAATGCAAACACATAGACATCCCTCTCTAACACACACACACCTCTACACGTCTAATGCCTTGACAAAGACAGGCTTAGTTTCCCCTCCCTAATACAGCTATTAGAGAGACAGACAGGGCAGAGACGGGAGAATACATTGGATGGGAACATAATTTACCCTACAACAGGCTAAAGCTGTGAGCCTGCAGAGAGGAAGGAATACAACACTGTATTCACTGCACTGAGAGCACATCTGAAATGGCAAAAAAAAACTAACACTAATCCCATTAAATATTTTCAAAATTACTTTGTCAAAGCACCAAAATAATTAGGGCTTTACAATGATGGTGAAACTTGGAGAAAGTATGGGATTCATTGGGTTAAAATCTCTGCAAATACTTTTACAATAATCAATATCAGATTCATTTTCCAATCAATCAAACCATTTCCTCAGAGAAGGATGGAGACTGAAGAAGATGGATGGAGATCTCTCGCTCTCTTTCCCCCTCCCTCCTGTAAACATGGCATTTCCATCTGGACTCCTGATTGCTATGGTCACAACAATAAACCTGACTGCACACATTCACTCTACACTGTGTGTATGTGCATGTGTGTGAGACACTGTGTTAGCCTTCATCAACATAGGTAGGCTGCGGCATTTACCCTTTAACCCCCAAAGCTCTGTTTGCTGACAGGCTCATCCCTAATGCTCTCACTATGCGCACACGCACACACGGAAACCTTTTCAATTACCACTCATCGCCGACATCGCTGATATTCCATTTCTTCTCCCCCCCTCCACCTCACCTCCCTCCCTCTTCCCCTCCTCTCCCAGTGTGTTGGCAGCGGTCACGGTGTGCAACTAATTAGGTTTTTACATTGTGATCTGATAAGCCTCAGGATTGGACACATCTGATAAGAAGAATGGAAATCACACACCTAAATTGCCTGGAATATAATAACCTGCAAACACACACACAAAGTAGCAGCCTGCATTCATCAGTAAACAGGAGTTAATTTAAATAATTTCACTCTTCTCTGCACTAACTGGAATGAGAGAGAGAGAGAGAGAGAGAGAGAGAGAGAGAGAGAGAGAGAGAGAGAGACACGAGAGGGAGAAAGAACAAGAAAGAGAGAGTAAAAGAAAGAAAGAGAGAGAGAAAGAGAGACGGGAGGGAGAAAGAGAGGGGAGGCAAGATGGGAGACATGAATTTGTTTGGAAATTGAAAATATTCTGTTGTTATTCAGGGTCTGAAACTCTGATAATTAAACATCTTTAAATGATATGCTTTAGTGTGTTTCATCTCCAGTGTGACAGAGGTTCATCTCAGGGTTATTTTACTAAACATTGTTCAGCTATCAATTCTTCATTAGTCTATCTCCTCTACTCTGTTAACACACTCACTTATCTAACACTATAGCAGACTGCCAAACATTCAATAGGGTTCAAGTGTTGCTCTTTAATGACTGAATCACCATGAAAACAGATACATATTCAATAGGCATGTATACCAAGAGGTCTCAGTAACCAGCTTCACCTGGAATACATTTCCAACAGTCTTGAAGGACTGCCCACATATGCTGAGCACTTTTTGGCTTCTTTCCCTTTACTCTGCGGTCCAACTCAAACCATCTCAATTGGGTTGAGGTTGGGTGATTGTGGAGGCCAGGTCATCTGATGCAGCACTCCATCACTCTCCTTGGTCAAATAACCCTTACACAGCCTGGAGGTGTGTTTTGGATCATTGTCCTGTTGAAAAACAAATTATATTCCCACTAAGCCAAAACAAGATGGGATGGCGTATCGCTGCAGAATAATGTGGTAGCCATGCTGGTTAGTGCGCCTTGAATTGTAAATAAATCGCAGACAGTGTCAACAGTAAAGCACCAACACACCTCCTAGTCCATGCTTCACGGTGGGAACCACACATGCAGAGATCATCCGTTCACCTACTCTGCGTCTCACAAAGACACAGCGGTTGGAACCCACAATCTCAAATTTGGACTTGTCAAACCAGATATCGACCGGTCTTATGTCCATTGCTCGTGTTTCTTTGCCTAAGCAAGTCTCGTTTTTAATTGGTGTCCTTTAATTAATTGGTGTCCTAGTAGTGGTTTCTTTTCAGCAATTCGACCATGAAGGCCTGATTCACACAGTGTCCTCTGAACAATTGATGTTGAGAAGTGTCTGTTACTTGAACTGTGAAGCATTTATTTGGGCTGCAATCTGAGGTGCAGTTAACTCTAATGAACTTATCCTCTGCAGCAGAGGAAACTCTGGGTCTTCCTTTCCTATGGCGGTCCTCATGAGAGCCAGTTTCATCATAGCGCTTGATGGTTTTTGCAACTGCACTTCAAGAAACTTTCAAAGTTCTTAATTTTCCGGATTGACTGACCTTCATGTCTTACCAAATAGGGTTATACCACCCGTAGTCACAACACAACTGATTGGCAAAAAATGCATTAAGGAAAGAAATTCCACAAATGAACTTTGAACAAGGTACACGTGTTAATTGAAATGCATTCCAGGTGACTACCCTATGAAGCTGGCTGAGAAAATGCCAAGAGTGTGCCAAGCTGTCATCAAGGCAAAATCAAATCAAACTTTATTTGCCACATGCGCCGAATACAGTGATGAACTGGGCTGTTCGCACTACCTTCTGTAGCGGCTTACGGTCAGATGCCGAGCAGTTGCCATACCAGGTGGTCATGCAACCGATCAGGATGCTCTCGATGGTGCAGCTGTAGAACCTTTTGAGGATCTGGGGACCCAGGCCAAATCTTTTCAGTCTCCTGAGGGGGAATAGGTTTTGTCGTGCCATCTTCACGACTGTCTTGGTATGTTTGGACCATGATAGTTCGTTGGTGATGTGGACACCAAGGAACTTGAAACTCTCGACCCGCTCCACGTTAATGGGGGACTGTTCGGCCTGCCTTTTCCTGTAGTCCACGATCAGCTCCTTTGTCTTGCTTACATTGAGGGAGAGATTGTTGTCCTGGCACCACACTGCCAGTTCTCTGACCTCCTCCCTATAGGCTGTCTCATCGTTGTTGGTGATCAGGCCTACCACTGTTGTGTCGTCAGCAAACTTAATGGTGGTGTTGGAGTCGTGTTTGGCCACCCAGTCATGGGTGAACAGGGAGTACAGAAGGGGACTAAGTACACACCCCTGAGGGGTCCCAGAGTTAAGGATCAGCGTGGCAGACGTGTTGTTGCCTACTCTTACCACTTGGGGAGTCCAGCATCCAGTTGCAGAGGGAGGTGTTTAGTCCCAGAGTCCTTAGCTTTGTGATGAGCTTCGTGGGCACTATGGTGTTGAACGCTGAGCTGTAGTCGATGAACAGTACTCTCACATAGGTGTTCCTTTTGTCCAGGTGAGAAACTGCAGTGTGGAGTGCGATTGCGTCATCTGTGGATCTGTTGGGGCAGTATGCGAATTGGAGTGGGTCTAGGGTGTCCGGGAGAATGCTGTTGATGTGAGCCATGACCAGCCTTTCAAAGCACTTCATGGCTACAGACGTGAGTGCCACTGGGCGGTAATCATTTAGGCAGATTACCTTCGCTTCCATGGGCACAGGGACTATGGAGAGGTTGAAAATGTCAGTGAAGACACTTGAAAGTTGGTCCGTGCATGCTTTGAGTACACGTCCTGGTAATCCGTCTGGCCCAGTGAATGTTGACCTGTTTAAAAGTTCTGTTCACATCGGCTACCGAGAGTGTTATCACAGTCATCCAGAACAACTGGTGCTCTCGTGCATGTTTCAGTGTTGCTTGCCTCAAAGCGAGCATAAAAAGGCATCTAGCTCATCTGGTAGGCTCGCGTCACTGTTGTAGTCCGTAATAGTTTTCAAGCCCTGCCACATCCAACGAGCGTCAGAGCCGTTGAAGTAGGATTGAATCTTAATCCTGTATTGACGCTTTGCTTGTTTGATGGTTCGTCTGAGGGCATAGCGGGATTTCTTATAAGCGTCCGGATTAGTCTCCCGCTCCTGGAAAGCTGCAGCTCTCCTTCAGCTCGATGCAGATGTTGCCTGTAATCCATGGCTTCTTGTTGGGATATGTACGTACAGTCACTGTGGGGATGACATCCTCAATGCACTTATTGATGAAGCCGATGACTGTGGTGGTGTATTCCTCAATGTCATTAGATGAATCCCGGAACATATTCCAGTCTGTGCTAGCAAAACAGTCCTGTAGTGAAGCATCCGCGTCATCTAACCACTTCCGTACTGAACGAGTCACTGGTACTTCCTGCTTTAGTTTTTGCTTGTAAGCAGATATCAGGAGGATACAATTATGGTCAGATTTGCCAAATGGAGGGTGGGGGAGAGCTTTGTATGCATCTCTGTGTGTGGAGTAAAGGTGGTCTAGGATTTTTTATTCCCCTCGTTGCAGATGTGACATGCTGGTCAAAATTTGGTAAACCTGATTTAAGTTTGCCTGCATTAATGTCCCTGGCCACTAGGAGTGTCACTTCTGGGTGAGCATTTTCTTCTTTGCTTATGGCCTTATAGAGTTGGTTGAGAGCGGTCTTAGTGCCAGCTTCACTTTGTGGTGGTAAATAGACTGCTACGAATAATACAGATGAGAACTCTTGGTAGATAGTGTGGTCTACAGCTTATCATAAGGTACTCTACATCAGGCGAGCAATACCTCAAGACTTCTTTATTAGACAGGCACACCAGCTGTTATTGACAAAAAGACACACACCCCACCCCTCGTCTTACCAGAGGTAGCTTCTCTGTTCTGCCGGTGCATGGAAAATCCTGCCAGCTCTATGTTGTCAGTTTCTATATTGTCAGCTAGCGCCCCACTGCTCCCTAAGTAGTTAAAGGAACATTTTCTTCCAGTCCACGGTGAGTAATCACTTTTCTGATGTGCAGAAGTTATTTTCGGTCATAAGAGACAGTAGCAGCAACATTAAGTATACAATAAGCTAAAAAATAAGTTACACAAAAAAAATACAAAATTGCACAATTGGTTGGGAGAATGTAAAACTACAGCCATGTTCTTCGGGTGGCAACTTTGAAGATTCTCAAATATAAAATATATTTCTGTTAAACACTTTTTGGGTTACTACATGATTCCATTTGTGTTATTTCATAGTTTTGATGTCTTCACTATTATTCTACAATGTATAAAATATAAAGAACCCTGGAATAAGAAGTAGGTGTCCAAATGTTTGACTGGTACTGTATATATTGCCTCCTAATACTGTACATCTGTGTGTGGCCATCCGTGTGTGGCTTCATTGGCCTGGGCTATTGTTTGTTTGAATTCAAGACCAGATTGAGCTCAGTTTGTCAGAGTAGCCTCATTTCGGTTATGGTATAAAAAAAATATTCAGCTAATGTCTTCTGTCATGTAAATGATGTAGAATTGCATGAAATTAGTTTTCGGACCCTGCAAAAAAACATTATTTCTTAATATGGCCCTGCCAAATTCATAGGATTTCACCCCGGTCATGAAAAAAACATGTTTATTTTGTGTGTAGTGTATGCCCGGCATTAAAAAACACAAAAAATGTGTAATGACATTCCGCAATCGTCATTAGGCCTACACTCTTGATGCTTCTTACTTATATCACATGGGCTGAAATACTGGAGGCAAATTCATACAGCTGCGTGTGTCAATGTTGCAAGTTCTAACAGGCTGAACTCAGTCGACACAATGTTGCAAGTTTGCTAGCGAAAGCTCAGACAGACAGAGGGTTGAATATACAACTACTACCCTGTTAGCAGCACTAACGATGACAACACATTCCTACAGTAATGACATCCTTCAAAATAAAAGCCAGCGTTTCAAAACATTGTATTGTGGATAACTCATTCAAAAGATATACAATTTTAATCGATGACGAATTGTATTGTGCTTATAAGCAAATGCAAGAAGGAATTCATGTAATAAAAATGTGAAAGGGCCAGCAACACTCTGTATTATTCAGTGCCCCATGAAATAACAGCATATATAGATTATACAGACCCTACTTTGTACTCCCAACCCCACTTCTACTTTGGAACATAGTATTTGGTTTTCTATAAGCCTACACGTAACCTACAATGTATTGCATTGGGACCACTGGAATGGGTGGAGTAAAAAGTGCTGCTGGGTATGTAGACCTCAGTCCCCCAATAACTAACACCATATGCAGTGCCTTCGGAAATGATTCAGACCCCTTGACTTTTCCCACATTTTGTTACAGCCGTATTCTAAAATTGATTAAATCGTTTTTTTCCCCCTCATCAATCTACACACAATACCCCATAATGACCAAGCAAAAACAGATTTTTAGAAATGTTTGCTAATTTTTATATATCACATTTACATAAGTATTCACACCCTACACTCAGTACTTTGTTGAAGCACCTTTGGCAGAGATTACAGCATTGAGTCTTCTTGGGTATGACTCTACAAGCTTAGCACACCTGTATTGGGGAGTTTCTCCCATTCTTCCCCACAGATCCTCTCAAGCCCTGTCAGGTTGGATGGGGAGTGTTGCTGCACAGCTATTTTCAGGTCTCTCCAGAGATGTTCGATCAGGTTCAAGTCCAGGCTCTGGCTGGGCCACTCGAGGACATTGAGACTTGTCCTAAATCCACTCCTGCATTGTCTTGGCTGTGTGCTTAGGGTCGTTGTCCTGTTGGAAGGTGAACCTTTGTGCCAGTCTGAGGTCCTGAGCGCTCTGGAACAGGAATTCATCAAAGATCTCTGTACTTTGCGCCGTTCATCTTTGCCTCAATCCTGAGTAGTCTCCCAGTCCTTGCCGCTGAAAAACAGACAGCATGATGCTGCCAGCACCATGCTTCACCGTAGGGATGGCGCCAAGTCTAGTTCCAAAAGGCTTCTTAACAGCTTCTACCCCAAGCCATAAGACTCCTGAACAGCTAATCAAATGGCTACCCGGACTATTTGCATTGCTGTCCCCCCAACCCCATTTTTACGCTGCTGCTACTCTATTTATTATCCATGCATAGTCACTTTACTTCTACCTACATGTACATATTACCTCAACTAACCTGTGCCCCGGCCTATTGACTCTGTACCGGTAGCCACTGTAAATAGCATTGCTACTGTTATTTCATTGTTGCTCCTTAAATTGTTTGTTATTTTTCTATTTTTAGAAATACATTTTTTACTTCAGTTTATTTTAGTAAATACTTTAACACTTTTTTACTTAAAACTGCATTGTTGGTTAAGGGCTTGTAAGTAAGCATTTCACTGTAAGATCTACACCTGTTGTATTCGGTGCATGTGACAAATAACATTTGATTTGAGGTTTCCTCCAGATGTGATGCTAGGCATTCAGGCCAAAGTATTCAATCTTGGTTTCATCAGACCAAAGATTCTTGTTTCTCATGGTCTGAGAGTCCTTTAGGTGCCTTTTGGCAAACTCCAAATGGGCTGTCATGTGCCTTTTACTGAGGAGTGGCATCCATCTGGCCACTACCATAAAGGCCTGATTGGTAGAGTGCTGCAGAGATGGACATCCTTCTGAGGAACTCTAGAGCTCTGTCAGAGTGACCATCGGGTTCTTGGTCACCTCCCTGACCAAGGCCCTTCTCCACGGATTGCTCAGTTTGGCTGGGCGGCCAGCTCTAGGAAGACTCTTGGTGTTTCCAAACATCTTACATTTAAGAATGGAGGCCACTGTGTTCTTGGGGACCTTTAATGCTGCAGAAATATTTTGGTACCCTTCCCCAGATCTGTGCCTCGACACAATCCTGTCTCGGAGCTCTATGGACAATTCTTTCAACCTCATGGATTGGTTTTTGCTCTGACATGCACTGTCAACTGTGGGACCTTATATAAGCAGGTGTGCCTTTCCAAATCATGTCCAATCAATTGAATTTACCACAGGTGGACTCCAATAAAGTTGTAGAAACTTCAAGGATTATCAATGGAAACAGCATGCACTTGAGCTCAATTTTGAGTCTCAGAGCAAAGGGTCCGTTTTTTTTTTTAATAAGGCATAACAAAATGTGGGAAAAGTCAAGGGTTCTGAATACTTTCTGAAGGCACTGCATAGATTCTACAGAGCCAACTAAATAATCCCAACCTCACTTTTACATCGCCACAGAGTAGTTTGTTCTCTATAAGCCAATATGGAATTCATATGCAGTGTATTGTATTGCAGTGAATGGAGCAGGTGGAGTAAGGAGTCACAAGTGCTCTGTATTAAACCCGTTGCCCAGCACAATAGACCAATATAAGTTTAGTAGACGATTGAGTGGTTCATATTACATATGTATTTTATTAAAAGTGTATTTCTTTACAAATAGCCTATAAAACAGCTTTCAACATACCAGTACTGGTGTAAGCTTTCTAAAGATGGTATAAATACAATTTTTTAAATAATACTACGTCAAATTATCCATTCGTTTTTTTAAAGGTGGTCGCAATGCTGTGAAAAGCAGTTGTACTTCACTAGAGTGCAAAAAAATACATGTATATTTCCAAAGTTTAGCACGTCTTTGTAGAGGGAATAAAAAAACAACATAATATCCCAACAAGCTCTCACAGTCTCACGTCAGAATTAGAAGTTCATCCACGTTTCTCAAACGTCAAATTTCGTGTTTGGTTACTTCTCTGTATCGTTCCCAAGTTAAATGTAGGCATTAACGCCGAATGCTTAAGGTTAGGCATGAACTCTGAAGGGTTAAGGTAATGGTATAGTCAGACAGGCCCACAGTGTCTCCCGACCCCTCCGGTCTCAGCCTCCAGTAATTATGCTGCAATAGTTTACATGTCGGGGGGGTAGGGTCAGTCTGTTATATCTGGAGTATTTCACCTGTCTTATCCAGTGTGAATTTAATCTCTGAGAACCCTGACCTGTTCACCGGACGTTCTACCTTGTCCCGGACCTGCTGTTTGAGACTCTCTCTACCGCACCTGCTGTCTCTAACTCTGAATGATCGGCTATGAAAAGCCAATTGACATTTACTCCAGCGGTGCTGACCTGTTGCACCCTCTACAACCACTGTGATTATTATTTGACCCTGCTGGTCATCTATGAACGTTTGAACATCTTGGCCATGTACTGTTATAATCTCCACCCAGCACAGCCAGAAGAGGTCCAGCCACCCCTCAGAGCCTGGTTCCTCTCTAGGTTTCTTCCTATGTTCCTGCCTTTCTAGGGAATTTTTCCTAGCCACCGTGCTTCTACATCTGCATTGCTTGCTGTTTGGGGTTTTAGGCTGGGTTTCTGTATAGCACTGTGACATCGGCTGATGTTAAAAGGGCTTTATAAATACATTTTATTAGGTTAACTACTTAGGGAGCAGTGGGGCGCTAGCATAGTCATCAAAAGCTCTGCTTCTTGGCAATATCACAGCGTTGTCAGATTTCAAAAGCAAAAGTACAACATTTGATTGTTTGAGGATAGCACCTACAATATTTACCCATTAGCATAAATTCATAACCCAACGCGGGTCTCACAAAACGCATAAAATAGCTAACATAAAATCGCTTACCTTTGATGAACTTCTGCTGAGGGCTTCCCAAGTGTCCAACTAAGACAATCCATGCTTCTTTTGTTAGAAAAAGTCATTTATTATATTCATAAATCTCTGTTTGGTTGGCGCGTTATGATCATAAAATCCACCGTTGAGTCGCCCATTGAACCGAAGAGAACGTGTTCAAATTATACCTATCATATTTCTCCAAACAAATCAAACATCATTTTTAATGTTTCCTTAGGTATCATTTTATGTATATTTACTATATTATTTCAACCGGATTGTAGCCTGAACGATAAGAAAGGAAAATAAAGTGGAGCGCGCCACTCGGTTGCGCGCCCGCAAAATCTTGTTGACATCTGAGCTCCCTTGACCATATCCTCTTCTTATCCGTTCTGGTCAGGACTACCGTTTCCTGGCTTTGTATAGAGACTGTTGACATCTAGTGGAAGCCATAGGTACTGAAATCTCGGAGCTGGTTGCCTTTGAAATCAATAGGGAGACTGTCAAACAGAGGTCACAAAAAACTGTAATGCTGCACAATGGAGAAGATGGGCATTTACAAAAAAACTGCAAATCCGAATGGATTTTCCTCGGGGTTTTCGCCTGCTATATCTGTTCTGTTATACTCACAGACATTATGTTAACACTTTTAGAAACCTCAGAGTGTTTCCTATCCAATAGTACTAATTATGTGCATATCCTATTTTCCGGGCCTGAGTGGGAGGCATTTAACTTTGGGCACGCCAGATGCTCCAAAACCGTCACCTCGGGAGCCGCTCCCTAAGAAGTAAATGGTTCAAGTTTTATTTTAAACCTATCGCTGAATTCAAACTTGCAACCTTTGGAACCAGAGGCAGATGCTTATACCCATCTTCCATTCCTCATCCACACTGTTGCCCCTAGGGGTCGGTTTCTCACAACGTCCTCAGACATGGATGGACGTTGAATATTGACTTGTATCATGGGTGACCTGCCTAAATATCCTGCTGCCAGAAAAACAGCATTATGAATACGAGTGAAAGAACCTGAACCAATTCACTGGTTTTAAACATGACAGAGAGGTGGGGGTGTTGGTTTAATTTGGAATAAGCTTTTATTTTCATATTTACCACTATCAGTACAAAATTGTATTTTAAACAAATAGGAGAATGGTTCAATTAGAGACGCCCCCCAAAGATTGACTTTTGTTGGATTTAGGGGAGCTCAGGTCTCATTCATGGGTCTGATCCCCCCCCCCGTAACTCGCACACTGGTTAGATGTGTGAGCATGTCTGCGTGTGTGCATATGCGTGAGTGAGCAATGGGTTTTTCAGAGAAACACCCTGTTTAAATTCTTTCTGCATCATGATCAACCGACTCTCTCACACACACACACACACACACACCCCAACAACCAGTAGCCCATCAAAATCTATACAAATAACCTCTCCTGTTCCCTACTCTCCCCCGCTCCTCATGGGGCGGCAGGTAGCCTAGCTGTTAAGAGCGTTGGGCCAGTAACCAAAACAAATTGTTACTGGCCCAAGGTGGTAAAAAGAGAAAAGAAATCTGCCGTTCTTCCATTGAGCAAGGTAGTTAACTCCAACAACTGCTCCCCTGGCGCTGATGATGTGGACGTCGATTAAGGCAGCCCCCTGCACCTCTCTGATTCAGAGGGGTTGGGTTAAATGCAGAAGACACATTTTGGTTGAATGCATTCAGTTGTACAACTGACTAGGTATCCCCCTTTCCCCTTCCATTCCAACTGCTACTCAGATTAGCCCAAACACACACACACACACACACACACACACACACACTATTCAGACATCATAACACATCGGAGACTAAGGGATTATATACACACACACACACACACACACACACAAATGTAATGTACTGTAGTTATGTACCTGTGCAGAGAGACTCCGACATAAGTCTCAATCACTGGTATTTAGAGAGACCCAGAAGCACACGCTGTTGTTTGATCTAATTTTCTCAATTCAGATGTTACAATGGTAATTAGTGCAGTACAATATTATAACCGTTTGGTCCATCAGCTACAGTAGGATTCATATAAATACAATTCTAATCAATCTCAAGTTTCTGAAAAACTGATGGAGACTGAAAGGGAACACAAAGGAGGAAGAGGAGAGACATAAATACTGACAGTGGCTCTCTCCATATATTACTCTCAGTCTATATATCTCTCCATTTCTAACGATAGCGCTGAATGATGTGTGTGGCAGTTAGAGACAGACGAGAGAGGGGCTGCACTGTGTTTGTGACAGGGGGTTGTAAACGCATATGGAGACAGGGAAACTGCACACTTATTAAATGAAGCTCAATTAGATACCTGATCCTCAGTGTGTATTTAAGCAGTCACTCACACACACACACACACACACCTCCTCCCCCCAATGCCCCATCTCGCCATTATAATGAGGTCTGTTAGCAGATGTAAATATTTACCTCTAGGTGACATTGAGATTTATAAAACACTTCACTATGCTCTTTAAAATATTTAACCCTCCAATCAGTGAGTAGCACAGTGTGTGATGTTTGATTCTCCCCCTCTCTAAACTGTGTTGTTTTTTCTCTGTTCTCTGATGATCTCGCTCTACAGGAGGCCCTAATGATCTGATCTTAGTACACACACACAGCATAGCAGTTGAAATATTGTTTTAAAGAGCATAGTGAAGTGTGTGTTATAAGCTCACACGTCACTTAGAGGTAAATATTTACATCTGCTAATAGACCTCATTATAATGGAGAGAAACGGGGCATGGAGGGGGACGGGGGGGATGCGTGATTGCTTAAATACACACTGAGGATCAAGTATTTAATTGGGCCTCATTTAATAACAGTGTGCAGTTTCCCTGTCTCCATATACATTTTCACCCCCGTCACAACCAAACAGTGCAGTCCCTTGTGCATACAGCAGTGTTAGAAGAAGAAGTCACCCACTGCAGAGAAATCCAATCCAGCTCGAAACATATACATTACATATAGTGTACTTATATTAGAATTACTATGTTTTAGCTCCATACACATGTGCATACAATATACAGATACAGTGCCTTCAGAAAGTATTCAAATCCCTTGACTTTATCCACATTTTGTTGTGTTACAACCTGAATTTAAAATTCAGATTTCGTATCACTGGCCCCGCAATGTCAGTGTTAGAAATGTTTACAAATTAATAAAAAGCTGAAATGTATCGAGTCAGTAAGTACACAATATGTCCAGTAATATGTGGACACCCCTTCAAATTAGTGGATTTGGCTATTTCAGTTGCTGACAAGTGTATAAAACCATGCACACAGCAATTCAATCTCCATAGATAAACATTGGCTGTAGAATGGCCCGTACCGAAGAGCTCAGTGACTTTCAACATGGCACTGTCATAGGATGCCACCTTCCCAACAAGTCAGTTCTAAGATTTTCTGCCCTGCCAGAGATGCCCTGGTAAACTGTAAGTGCTGTTATTGTGAAGTGGAAACGTCTAGGAGCAACAACAGCTCAGCCGTGAAGTGGTAGGCCAGACAAACTCACAGAACGGGACCACCGAGTGCTGAAGCTCGTAGCTCATAAAACTAGTCGGTTGCAACACTCACTACAGAGTTCCAAACTGCCTCTGGAGGGCAACATCGGCACAAGAACTGTTTGTTGAGAGCTTCATGAAATGGGTTTCCATGGCCGAGCAGCCGCAGACAAGCTTAAGATCACCATGTGCAACACCAAGCGTTGGCTGGAGTGGTATAAATCTCGTTGGCTGGAGTGGGCTGATTTTCATGGTTCAGGTTAGTGACAGTGAAGGGAAATCACTACAGCATACAATGACATTCTAGATCATTCTGTGCTTCCAACTTTGTTGCACAGTTTGGGGAAGGGCCTTTCCTGTTTCAGCATGACGATGCCCCCGTGCACAAAGCGAGGTCCATACAGAAATGGTTTGTCGAGATCGGTATGGAAGAACTTGACTGGCCTGCACAGAGCCATGACCTCAACTCCATCGAACACCATTGGGATGAATTGGAACGCCGACTGCAAGCCAGGCCTAATCGCACAACATCAGTGCCAACTAATGCTTGTGGCTGAATGGAAGCAAGTCCCCACAGCAATGTTCCAATTCACCAGAAGAGTGGAGGATGTTCTAGCAGCAAAGGGGGGACCAACTCTATATCAAACAAAGATTCAACCACAAAGACTAGGGAGGTTTTCCAATGCCTTGCAAAGGGCACCTATTGGTAGATGGGTAAAACGAAAACTGACATTGAATATCTTTTTGAACATTGGGAAGTTATTCAATACACTTTGGATGGTGTATCAATACACCGTCACTACAAAGATACAGGCGTCCTTCCTAACTCACTTGCCAGAGAGGAAGGAAACCACTCAGGGATTTCACCATGAGGCCAATGGGGACTAGGAAACAGTAAGAGTTTAATGGCTGTGACAGGAGAAAACGGAGAATGGATCAACATTGTTAGGTTAATATTGTGGAGTAACTACAGAGTGAAAAGAAAGAAGCCTGTACAGCATACAAATATTCCAAAACATGCATCCTCTTTGCAAAAAGGCACAAAAGTAAAATTGCAAAAATTGTGGCAAAGAAATGGACTTTGTCCTGAATACAAAGTTCTAGGTTTGAGGCAAATTCAATACATCACAGAGTACCACTCTTCATATTGTTATAACCTGGCTCAAGATTGTAACAAGCAAAGGGAAACCACACACTGAGTAAAGGAATACCAAAATGAATTTATTCCATAAATAAAGTACACTCACAGCAATAATCAGATGAAGCATGAAGGTCAGTAAATTAGGTGTCAACTGCCAAAGCCACATGAAACAACCAAAGGTATACATGGAGAGAGGAATCTCTTGCTGAATGGGGAAACAGTGGCTTTATGACAGCTGAGCTTTCACAGGTGTGCCCCATCAGCACTGATGACCCTCCCAGCTCCGCCCACCTCTCCTTCTCTGCCCCCCAATCTCCTGCAGGAAGTAAGCACAGCAAAACCCAGTAGACAGAGCAGGGAGGGGCCGTCACACCCCCACCCATAAAAACGGGGACCTGTGTCCCTGAAACAAAATGTTTTAATAAACAAGCAATAAACAATACAAATATACTTGCACTCCCTAGACATCCAACCACCCAGGTCCACCACTTAACTCAACCCACACACTTCCAGCTTCAGCAACCATGGCATCTGGATGCAAATTAAGAAAAGGAAAGGAAGAGAGAGGAGACCAAATTGTCAGAGGACAACACAGTATTAAACAGGACGGCTAAAGAGAGGGCACACGGGACAACGCATCCGCCAAAGCATTGTCCGCCCCCTTAATGTGACGAATCTTGAGGGGAAAAGCTTGAAGGTACAGACACCACCGCATCATCCTGTATTTCGGACACTTTATCGAGTGTAAAATGGTGAGTGGTTTGTGATCAGTATATAAACACAACTAGAGGCACTACAACCGTACCCACATACACATCGAAGTGTTGGAGAGCCCAGATCAGGGCCTTCTTCTCCACAACAGAATAGTTTAGCTGATAACTGTTGAACTTCTTGGAGAAGTATGCCACAGGACGCTCAATTTTCTGTCTATATGACTGCAGCAGAACCCCCCGGCCCCCACATTACTAGCATCCACCTGCAGTGTAAAAGGTTGCCCCAGCCTCGGAGCGGCCAACACAGGAACAGTACTGAGAAGAGATTTCCCCCCTCACAACACGCTGCCACTGTGGGTGAAACAGAAGGGCCGAATAACAATTCAGGCCCTGAACTCGTTAAAACAGATTTAGTGTCCCCTGCAGGTACAGGCAAGTCTGAGGCAATAGAGGATGGGATGGAAGGACATGCATAGTAAGGCTTCAACAAGTTCACATGACAGAGCTGTGTAGCCTTTTTCTTTTGAGGAGTTGCAACCACATAGTTCAACTCCGAAACCTGACATATCACTGTATATGGCCCACTAAATTTAGCCTGAAATGGAAAACCAACAGTAGGTAACAGAGCGAGGACTTGGTCACCAGGACTGAACTGGCTGTGCTCAGCTCGCCGGTCAAACAGTCGCATCTTACACTGAGAAGATGTTAGCTTTTCCTTAGCCATCTCCTCAGCTGCATGCAGGCTTCACCTGAAGTCATTCACATAAGATGACATTCTTAGGAGGGCTCTGTAGTACCCGTAAAAATGGTAAGTGGACCACGTACGGTGTGCCCAAAAGAGGTGACGGTTTTGGAGAGTCTGGCGTGCCCAAAGTAAAATGCCTGCCACTCAGGCCCAGAAAATAGGACATGCACGTAATTAGTACTATTGGATAGGAAACACTCTGATGTTTCTAAAAGTGTTAAAATAATGTATGTGAGTATAACAGAACTGATATAGCAGGCAAAAAAAAACAGAGGAAAATCCATCCGGTTTTGCAGTTTTATTTTGTACATGTCCTTTTTCTCCAGGCTGCCTATTGATTTCTATGTTAACTAGGACTGAGACTGCAGTGCCTATGGCTTCCACTCGATGTCAACAGTCTTTATACAGTGTTTGGAAGCTCTAGCACTAAGCAGAACAGATAGGAAGAGGAAACAGTCAGGGGACCACATTTGTCAACAACGTTTCACAGGCGCAAGATTGTGAGCGCGCCCCACTTTATTTTCCTTTCCTATTGTTCACGTTATCGTCCGGTTTAAATATTACAGTAAATATACATGAAAATTGTTTGATTTGTTTGGAGAAAGTGTATAGGTATAATTTGAACGTGTTCTCTTCACGGTTCAATGGGCAACTCGACGGTGGATTTTCTGATCATAACGCGGCAACCAAAGGGAGATTTATGGATATAATAAATGACTTTTTCTAACAAAAGAACCATTGGATGTCTTCATTGGACACTTGGAGCTGAGGGCTTCCCAAGACCTATTACTAGCTCAACCCTAGTCTCCATGCAGTTGCTGGCGGGTGGGTATTTATGCACTTTGGCCCACTGTCACAGAAAAAGCTACCAGCAAGCAGGTTACCCCTCTGAGCCACGGATGTGCTCCAGAGACAACTGGTCCTGCCACGGTCACCACACAAAAATAAAAGAGCTAACACAGCTAAACCTACCAGGGGAGAAGAGTCCAGGTAGCCAATCCACGTTACCCCAAACTCTCACCGCTAATACCGCACAAACACTAACCTGAGGTCCCAACAATGAGCAAAGCAGGATCTCCAACGGGAACAGAGGATAGAAAAACTGTGGTCCTCTCTCCACTGCAGCACAAACCAACACTACTTCCACACCAACACCAACCACAGGCATGTAACCAAAAGAAAATAGCAACAGGCAGTATCCAAAAGTCACAAATACTTTGTATGTGTTCCTCAGTATGTAATGTAACTCCCTATCAAAGTAGTGCCCACAACATAACCCTATAGACAGAAGGGTTAGCCAAGCAATAATCACAAAGCACTTTACCTTGAAATACCACATTAATCAGTTAGCAAATGCTACCAAACAAATGCAATTCCAGGGAGTAACTCCAGACATCCCGGACGAGCCCCCACTTGTTACAACCTGGCTCAAGATTGTAACAAGCAATGGGAAACCACACACTGAGTAAAGGAATAACAAAAAATAATTTATTCCATATATAAAGTAAACACTCACAACAATAATCAAATAAGGCAGGAAGGTCATAGATTAGGTGTCAACTGCCAAAGCCACAACAAAACAGTCAAAGGTATACATGGAGAGAGGAATCTCTTGCTAAATAGGGATGTCCCATCAGCACTGCCGACCCTCCCAGCTCTGCCCACCTCTCCAACTACACCCACCAATCTCCTGCAGTAAGTAAGCACAGCAAAACCCAGTAGACAGAGCAGGGAGGGACCGTTACAATATTTTCAAACATGGTAGTGGCTGTTGAAGTTATGGGTATGCTTTTCATCGGCAAGGACTAGGGATTTTTTTTAGGACAAAAATAACAATAGAGCTATGTACAGGCAAGTCCAAGAGGAAAAGCTTGACAACTGGGAAACAAATTCACCTTTCAGAAGGACAATAACCTAAAACAGACGACATTGAATGTTCCTGAGTGGCCTAGTTATAGTTTTGACTTGAAAAATGTCTAACAATGATCAACAATCAATTTGACAGAGCTTGAAGAATGTGAAAATATTGTACAATCCAGGTGTGCAAAGCTCTTAGAGACTCACAGCTGTAAGCACTGCCTAAGGTGATTCTAACATGTATTGACAGGGGTGTGAATACATGTAAATGGGATATTTCTATATTTTATTTGCAATAAACTAGCAAAAATTCTAAAAACATGTTTTCACTGTGTCATTATTGGGTATTGTTGGTAGATGGGAGAGAGAAAAACTAATATTAAATCAATTTTGATTTCAGGCTGTAACACAACAACATGTGGAATAAGTCAAGGGGCATGAATACTTTCTGAAGGCACTGTACATACCCAAATACATTCACATATACTTTCATGACTGTGTAAAGGGCTACTGCATGAATACAAGTTAAACAGCTGCAGCATGCATTTCACATCCCACAAAAGAACCACATACAAAGGAGCTTCATCACACACACACAAACACACTGTGTATGACAGTGATCAATAATGAAAGCGCTACACTGTAAACCCTTGTCTAATTTCACAGATGCTGAACAAATTGTCCTCCCTCCAAAATGAGAATGCTATTGTGTGTCTGGTATAATTTTTTGTGGTGTGTGTTGGTTCAGACAATGACAGGGTCAGAGAGGCGTGACGAGAGTAGAGATGCAGGGAGAATATATATTTGATTGTGTGTATGCAGACAACTGGGTGTATATGTGTACAGATATAGGATCTTCATTGTCACAGAAAAATAATGCTGCAGCAACAGAATTTGAACGTTTAGTCAATAATGTTGCATGATCGGTGGTTAGGCTATTAACTGCCCAAAAGTAGGCTACAGTAAAAGTGCAATACTCTTAATATAACAGTATGTTAGTGTGAGTTTTCACTGAATTCCCACAGTTCAGGAAAATTCTCTGCAATAAAAGAGTGATCAGATTAGGATCCTATATCTGTATGTGATGCCTGTGTGTGTCCGTGCCTCTTCCATTCATAAGACTGCAGCTATGAATTCCCAGACACTAACCACATATGTTATTTTTCCCAGACAGCAAGAGGTACAGGTTTCACATGTCGCTGGGAGTGCTTTAGTCTACTGTCTAGCAGTACCATACCAGTGTTTCTCAACCCAGTATGACCTCTCCCTTCCCCCCCGAGCCATTCTACATATTGGTTTATTTCTAGTACACCTGATCCAACTGTCTCTCGACAACAATTCACAGCGCAGATAATTAACTACCAAGCTGGTGCTGAGAGTCTAGTTATACTCTAGACTCATAACAACAAACAGCTCCTCTGAGTACCACCTGGATAACTGCATGCGTGCGTGTTTTCACTGTGCCGGACAACACACACAATCCCTCTCTCCATAAATGGGTTGTCAAACCTCTAGGCTCAGAGTCAGACAGACAAAGAGCGGAGAGGAAGAGGATGGGGGGGATGACAAGGTGTATGCATGTGTCCGTTGGAGGAGGAGAGCGTCAAAAGATGGAGATATCAGACATAGCTTCGCCTGAATCCCCATATGCTTGTCTTATTGCTTCGTTCCTATTTGGTGTTATTGGAGATTTTCCCACACACACACACACACACACACACACACACACACACACACACACACACACACACACACACACACACACACACACACACACACACACACACACACACACGAGAGAGAGAACACTAAATTAAATTGTCAGATGACATTTACCAGATCTGACACATCTGACACATTTACTCTGACACCTTGTCACGTCTTGTGTGTGTGTGTGTCCTTGTCTCCCTCTCTTTAAGCACGCCATTTTCCTCGTTAAGACTCGTTAAAGCCAGCGACGCCCACATCTTGTTAAAGGTTATCTGTTAATTACCACGACAACGTGAGGGTCACACGGGGTGACACACACACACACACTTGTGGTGACACGGCCATCTTATCACTTGAGCTTGCCCTTTTCAGTACACTCTTACTCTGCCCTCACCTAGAACAAAACACACACACTTAATTCAGGGTCCCAATTATTTTCTGTGTGGAATGTGTAAAGGTATCGCAAGGAACAATGTTTGTTTCCATTTCATATAAAATCAATTTATTAAACACAGTCTTGATATTGGTGCACTGCCCTTTGAGCGACCCACTGTTTATTTCCATGCAAATTTAATCATATTACTCCAGAAATAAACCTATTGTTGTTGGTTTTGTTAACAGTAACAAAATTGCTAGCAGGGTTCATTGCAGTAATAATAACAAAGAGGCTCTGCAAGGACACACTGTAACAACCCTCGCTCAACTCCTCATTTCACACAACCAACAAAGCAGCTTCATGACAACAAACCTTTTTTTCCCCTTAAATCGTGTTCTCTCACCCTCTCTCTTGCTCAGATGGAGAGAAATTACTAAAGGAATGGATTTATAACCTTTTTGTCCTCTTAAATCCTGTTCTCTCTCCCTCTCTCTTGCTCAGATGGAGAGAAATTACTAAAGGAATAGATTTATAAACGTCATGTCTACAATGTGTCTTTACTGTAGTGAATAACGCAGCCTGCAGTTTCCCAGCCTGCAGCACCACTGGCATTCATATCAACATGTCTATTCATCTGGAACACACATAAAGCCCCAGTCAGAACATATGAAGTTAGTTAAAGGTACTCTGAGAGAAGGAAAGAGAGAGAGAGGTTAATGGTGGTGTTTCTGTGTAATTCTGGCTGAGCTCCAGTAGAGCCCGGGGACCCAGTGTTGCAGCTCTGATGAGGGAGCTCTATGCCAGCACACTCTCTCTCCTAGTGTAATAATGTCCCAGAGAAAAGTGCTGATTTAGCAGAGAACCACAGTAGAGTATTTACAGACCAGTCACTCTCACACACACACACAGGAGTAGTTACAGACCAGTCTGTAGTTGCAGACCACTCAACACCAGCCTGTCAGCTCCAAAATAGTTTCTGACCAAACTGTCACTGCCAGTCGTCCCCTCTCTGCCTACAGAGACACACACACCTATCAATCTATTGTTCAGCAGAGTGAACATTGCCTGTGGGCCTGTACCTGATGTATAACCTACTCCCACAGGAGTAATGCTTACGCAAGCTTGCATTCACACGCACACACACACACACACAGGGGAGGAACAGATATTGCTGTTAGAGAGGTGGAGAGCAACACAGTATTACAGGTTATTGTGAAATAGACAATTGCTTGTTTTAAATTTGTGCCAGGCACCCATACATACTGTACCTTTCTCTGCTTGACAAGGTCAGCCCAAAGACTGTGGATCGTGGACAGTTGTGTGTCTGTGTGTGTGTGCGCGCGCAGTGGGCAGACAACTAAGTGGCCTTGCAATCTATTTTCTATTTTCAGTCAGTTTAGTCCTGCAGGGTTGTGTTGGTGTCCCTCTGCAGGGCAGCTTGGCAGCTGGGGAGGCGTTCTTCAGGAGCGCAGCAACAGAACAGCAGAACCTAATCTCCAAGGTAAGAGATGTGAGAACAGAATTACAGTGACTTAGCACCTAGCAAGGACGCCTGGGGAGTGATGACACACAAGGTGATGTCACAGAGGTGATTCAACTTCCACCATTGCCTGTAGCACTTTATCTGTCTATCCATCCTCTCTCTCTCTCAAGTCTATTAAACTGTGAAGGGAGTGGAGATGTTATGCCGGTACAGACACTGGTCTGGTCTCAGAGCCAGAATGGCTGGATTAATAATTGAACCAGTCAGCAGGGAGTGACTGCTGCAATATTCTTATATCATAGAGACTTGACTACCAGCCACTGGCGCGTGTGCGTGCGCGCGCGCACACACACACACACACACACAATATTGACCATTCTCTCCCTCATTTTTAGTACGTGCGTTCAGTGACACTAATATGCAGACTCTTCTAAATAAAATTAAAGTTTTGCTACTTCACCTTTCACAAACTATGCAACATTAACCAGCGATGGGAGCTACATGCAGAGTTAGAATCTCCGTACCTTTTGTATATTTTTTGCCAGTAGTTCTGAAAGCAGCCCCAGCCCCAAGCAGCGCCCAAGAGCCAAATAGGGTCCCTGAAAGTTGTGTACTACGTCAGTAATTGCTCTTAAGCCCTTGCAGCTGTGCACAAAGACATGTACATGCTTGGGCTCCCCCCACAACCTCATTGGACAACGCTGTGCAGATCTGATCCCGCCTCTTGCTTTAAACTTGCACACCTCATTGGACATCATTCCACCCGCCAATCAACATTATCCATCAATGTTCGGGTTGTGGCTGGCTAAATTCTTGTTGAACAGACTAGTATGGCAAGCAAGTGATTGTGAGGATGTAATTTTATACAATGGAAAAGTTATAGCCTACTTATATGTTTGTCTAAAATGTACTACTCCTTTAAAGTCGTGTAATGATTATATATTGCATTTGTGTATGTGATGAGTGACAATAGCTACCAATCAACTGCAGTGATGGATTATTACCACATATCATGGAATACCTGTGTGCAAGTTTATAAGGACGCATGGCATCGAATTATCGGATTTGGATGGATGGTTGACACAAAAGAAAGGTAGGGCAATATTTTTGAAGCCTTTAAATTCTTACAATAACAAGACTTAATAGCCAACACAGGTAGGCTAATGATAGGCTAATCCAGTGAGATTGTAAACTTCAATAGCCTAGCATTATGTGAAATGCATTTGGTAAACTATAAAAGCCACAATCCTTAATTCACATTTCAGAGAAAAGGATGTGAGAGGAGTGGGAAGTGAGTTGAGGTGAGAGGGAAGGGGGTTTCAGGTAGGATTCTGGGTCATTAAGTATTCATTGGATTTAAATTATGCTGGAGGAGAGAGAGGGATGAGAAGATTAGACTATTGCTTAAAGTGGAGGAGGGGTGGGATAACAGAAGAAAGAAAGAGAGTGGAGAGAAGGACAGGGACAGCATACTAAGAGACACACACACACTTCAGAGTCTGGGCTATAATAGGGAGCACTCCTGTCAATCTAGAAAAGTCACAAAGCCAACCCCCTGACACACACACACACAAACACTAAAAGAAAGAAAGAGAAAAAGAGATATGTATAATGTTATTCTGAGCAGCTCTCCATTGGCCCATAGGCTAACATAAGACCACGCATGTGCCTGGTCTCTAATGCCTGGAATAATAGCACACGCACGCACACACAAACAAACAGACACACACACAGTCATATAACAGGCTGTGCCTGTGTATATTTGGTCCCAAAGCCGCAGAAAAATAGCAGTCATTATCAAGATGAACTCTCTCTCACGCACCGTCACATTGTCCAGCAAGTTATTCCGGAGCCAGTGTATCTTATTACCCAGCAGCCCCAACACTGCTCTATTATTCAGGGGGGGAGGCAGGGGGAGAGAGAGAATGTATTATTCAGCTGGATCTACTGGGGAAGGAGCTGCTCTCTGTGCTACTTACAACAGGCCTATGTAGGCCAAGGAGACAAACGAATGTACCACACACACACACACGAACACACACAAGCACGGGTACACTCAACACTAAATTAAATAGTCAGATGACATTTACCAGATCACAGTTACTCTGACACCTTGTCTCATCTGTGTGTGTGTCCTTGGCAACCTCTCGTTAACACATACACAAGCGTGACAACGGGCGGTGGTGGCTGAGTATGAGAGAAGTTATGTTTGGTAAAAGCATTAGTAAGCATCCGTCAGATTCTGTGTGTGGGTGTTTAGTAAGCTATGTGAGCGTGTGTGGCTTGCTCTGTGGAAGTTTTGTGTTCGAGACCACCTAAAGCGAGATCAATTCAAGACCGGAGGGGGGGGGGCGAGACCGAGTCAAGACCGAGACCAGAAAAATGCGAGTCCAATTCAAGAACATGATTGTATTGTGTCAAATCACCACATAAGAGTTGAAAATGACCAGTATTTCTGTGTTCATATTTCAGAACGACACGTGTATTCTTTTAGACATTCAGAATAGTGAACAAATGCATTCCAAGGGAAGATAGTCACTCTACAAATGATTACTAACTCAAACACAGTGGAAAACAATGGGCCTTCTATGCCTTCAGAGGATTTATAAAATAATTATTATAATAATGATAACTGTAATATTATTTTCAATTATGTTCTGATTTAATGTCAATCGTTTTGTTGAAAAGGAAAGGGTTGACACTGCTGGACTCTGGGGAGATAAATCTAGCTAGCTAAGTCTGCCATTTTCCATGTGTTTTTTATTGCAGCGTGCTTGCTGTTGTTACCCATCTCTTTTGAAAATAACTTGTATGAAACATTGTTGCGTTTTAAGTGGAACTGAAAGTATTTTAGCAACATGAAATCTTATTACAATCTGTTCATATTGTCACGAGAATTTCGTTCTCAATTGTTGACATAAACTATCAATCAGGCTTTGAATAATTCCCAGAGGTTGTAGAGCTCTATCTAGTAAATGAAAAATTAGACAAAGTCTCCCATCTGCAATTTGGTCAGGTATGGTTTATTCATGAGAATTCTGGACTCCAAATGTGAACACAGTCTTTTTATACTGTATAAGCTTTAAGCTGAACACCAATGATACAAATGCTCCACCCTCTCCAGGAAATAGTACTTTCCCACAGTATCACAATCTTGCCACATAAGTCAATCTGGACAGCTCCTTGCAGTCCCTCCCGTCCCAAGGACGAGAAGCCCTCTCTCCTGTGTCTGGTTTCACAAAGAATTCTTTGTTCTCACAGATACTCCTTTACCACCTTGTTCCACTCTCTATACAATATACATTTCTAGACACACACACATCAATTGGATTATCATTGTCTTATAACCCTATCCCTATTGCATACATTTTCAGAATGGAATATTCTTAGTCATTACTTAAACATACAAACATTTAGTCATTAAACATATGAATTTATTCATAACAATCCACCCTTCGACTAAAAATTATCCACTGAAAAAATAAATAAATGACACCACACCAAACAAAAACATACAAAGAAATAACACCACATTTACAAAAAAAACATATATGTAATAAAAATATGAACAAGAAATCTAACGTGAGGTCTATTACTACTTCCAATCAAAACTCTTCTGTTTAGGATTTTCGTTATAACCTTCATCAAATAGACAACATTACTAAACATTAAAAATAGTTTCATCTAATTCAGGCTCCTCTCGATTAAAATCAACAGCATTCTCTGTCAATCTAGAAGGCATGTATCTGTCGTCTCATGGTCTGAGTCTGGCAGGGCCATGGAGAATCATCACCGCCTTTTCCAGAGACCTAGACACAAAACCTCTCACACACAGGATTAAACAACATCCACATAATACCAGCATAAACATCCCTGTCAGATCCGGCCCCAATACGGTTGTCACAATAGTCTTCCATTTATCAAACATTTTATCGAACCAACCAGAGAGTGAGTTATCAATAACAGAATATGCAGCCAATTCGTTCTCCAGTGTAGTGAGTCCCCGAAGAGCCTTGGTTACTGACCCATCAGGTGCTGTGTTATTGGGGAAGAAAGTTCAGCACATAAATTCCAAACATCACCCAGACCCCACCCTTCTCAGCCAAGAGCATATCTAATGCTATTATATTCTGCCACTCCATTAAACTCGTTGCCGCGGTCTGTTCAGCCAATCCTTTTATAGCGTCACGAGTGTGGTTAATAAATCTCTGTTGAATGTAATAGATATAATTTATCCAATCTACATTTTAATTAATTGTTGACCACTAAAAGAGACTCGACTCAAACCCTGCTGTGATTTAATTCCTAGCTTTAAATTCATCTGGAACCCCTCGAGGTACACCTATCTCATCGATATACACCTTTTCATCAAACTATCCTGGGAGGAAGTCCCGCTTCTTACGCAACAAATCTCCACCCTTTGACATGTTAAACTGCTCGATGAGGGTGAAAGGCATTACCATCTGAGCCAACGCACAGGTCCCCAGGCAATTTAGGCGTTACCACCACACAACCACTAGATGTCAGCACAGGCCAGTCTCTGATTCCTAAAATTCACAGGCTTTAAGTCAGAGGTTCGATTAGTCATTGTACTAATAGATGTAACATTCTCTGTGTATGCCTGGACAAACAATAATAAGCCTCCTCTGAAACTACTGACAGGGGTAATCTAGGTTAGGGAGAATACAATGCTGGGGGATACAGATACAGTGAGGGAAAAAAGTATTTGATCCCCTGCTGATTTTGTACGTTTGCCCACTGACAAAGAAATGATCAGTCTATAATTTTAATGGTAGGTTTATTTGAACAGTGAGAGACAGAATAACAACAAAACAATCCAGAAAAACGCATGTGAAAAATGTTATGAATGGAATTGCATTTTAATGAGGGAAATAAGTATTTGACCCTTCTGCAAAACATGACTTAGTACATGGTGGCAAAATCCTTGTTGGCAATCACAGAGGTCAGACGTTTCTTGCAGTTGGCCACCAGGTTAACACACATCTCAGGAGGGATTTTGTCCCACTCCTCTTTGCAGATCTTCTCCAAGTCATTAAGGTTTCGAGGCTGACGTTTGGCAACTCGAACCTTCAGCTCCCTCCACAGATTTTCTATGGGATTAAGGTCTGGAGACTGGCTAGGCCACTCCAGGACCTTAATGTGCTTCTTCTTGAGCCACTCCTTTGTTGCCTTGGCTGTGTGTTTTGGGTCATTGTCATGCTGGAATACCCATCCACGACCCATTTTCAATGCCCTGGCTGAAGGAAGGAGGTTCTCACCCAAGATTTGACGGTACATGGCCCCGTCCATTGTCCCTTTGATGCGGTGAAGTTGTCCTGTCCCCTTAGCAAAAAAACACCCCCAAAGCATAATGTTTCCACCTCCATGTTTGACGGTGGGGATGGTGTTCTTGGGGTCATAGGCAGCATTCCTCCTCCTCCAAACACGGCGAGTTGAGTTGATGCCAAAGAGCTCCATTTTGGTCTCATCTGACCACAACACTTTCACCCAGATGTCCTCTGAATCATTCAGATGTTCATTGGCAAACTTCAGACGGGCATGTATATGTGCTTTCTTGAGCAGGGGGACCTTGCGGTCGCTGCAGGATTTCAGTCCTTCACGGCGTAGTGTGTTACCAATTGTTTTCTTGGTGACTATGGTCCCAGCTGCCTTGAGATCATTGACAAGATCCTCCTGTGTAGTTCTGGGCTGATTCCTCACCGTTCTCATGATCATTGCAACTCCACGAGGTGAGATCTTGCATGGAGCCCCAGGCCGAGGGAGATTGACAGTTATTTTGTGTTTCTTCCATTTGCGAATAATCGCACCAACTGTTGTCACCTTCTCACCAAGCTGCTTGGTGATGGTCTTGTAGCCCATTCCAGCCTTGTGTAGTTCTACAATCTTGTCCCTGACATCCTTGGAGAGCTCTTTGGTCTTGGCCATGGTGGAGAGTTTGGAATCTGATTGATTGATTGCTTCTGTGGACAGGTGTCTTTTATACAGGTAACAAACTGAGATTAGGAGAACTCCCTTTAAGAGTGTGCTCCTAATCTCAGCTCATTACCTGTATAAAAGACACCTGGGAGACAGAAATCTTTCTGATTGAGAGGGGGTCAAATACTAATTTCCCTCATTAAAATGCAATTTAATTTATAACATTTTTCACATGCGTTTTTCTGGATTGTTTTGTTGTTATTCTGTCTCTCACTGTTCAAATAAACCTACCATTAAAATTATAGACTGATCATTTCTTTGTCAGTGGGCAAACGTACAAAATCAGCAGGGGATCAAATACATTTTTCCCTCACTGTACACCTTAGCCAAATACATTTAAACTCAGTTTTTCACAATTCCTGACATTTAATCCTAGTAAAAATTCCCTGTCTTAGGTCAGTTAGGATCACCACTTTATTTTAAGAATGTGAAATGTCAGAATAATAGTAGAGAGAACGATTTATTTCAGCTTTTATTTCTTTCATCACATTCCCAGTGGGTCAGAAGTTTACATACACTCAATTAGTATTTGGTAGCATTTCCTTTAAATTGTTTAACTTGGGTCAAACGTGTCAGGGAGCCTTCCACAAGCTTCCCACAATAAGGGGTGAATTTTGGCCCATTCCTCCTGCCAGAGCTGGTGTAACTGAGTCAGGTTTGTAGGCCTCCTTGTTCACACATGCTTTTTCAGTTCTGCCCACATATTTTCTATGGGATTGAGGTCAGGGCTTTGTTGTCCTTAAGCCATTTTGCTTCTAAAGCCATGACATCCTTTTCTGTAATTTTCCAAGCTGTTTAAAGGCACAGTCAACTTAGTGTATGTAAACTTCTGACCCACTGGAATTGTGATACAGTGAAATAATCTGTCTGTAAACAATTGTTGGGAAAATTACTTGTCATGCACAAAGTAGATGTCCTAACCTACATGCCAAAACTGAAATTTGTGGAGTGGTTGAAAAACACATTTTAATGACCCAAAGTGTATGTAAACTTCCGACTTCAACTGTAGCTGTCTTCCGGCTACACAATGGTGCTATCCTACAGAGTGCTGCTGAGGCCTCTGTAGACCTTCATTGCAAAACAGTGTTTTAATCAATTATTTGGTGACGTGACTATATTTAGTATAGTTTAATCTAAAAAGGATACTTTTAATGTTTCACTATTTAGATTTTAATGAAATTAACTGAAGAGGACGGTCCTCCCCTTCCTCCTCTGAGGAGCCTCCACTGGAGTAGGCATAACCTCTTTAAGTAGTCTGGTAGGGATCACACCCAAGGGGCAGGAGAGGGTATTCATGTGAGCTACAGTATCAAGTAGGGACTCAAAGGATAATACTTTCTCAAATTAGAATAAGGAAGCAGTAGACAGTCTCAGAGTAGTTGCCTCAGGTGCCTCCTGGCCAGAAATGCTGGTATGGTGTCAGCTACTGTCAATCTGGATCTAATATGTTATGTTTTCTGTAAAGAATCGTAAAAGCTGTTCCCAGAGATCAGGGGATGCGAGCATGTCACTGTTAGGGGGAGGCACCAACAACACGCTCAATTGTCTTTAAAAAAATGTTTAGAGTTGTGGGAGTTCTCAGAGATCAAGGTATAGAAGTACAGTAGTTCGCTCTTGCATCTTTAACCACAACATTGTCATTTCTCAACAGATCCTTCATTATCTCATTGAATACTTGAAGTTTGCAGGCTTTCCATTTACGTTCAGCCTTTCTAAGTTCACTTTAAGGCACAAGTGTGGTCATTTAACCAAAGTGAGACTCTGGCAGACAGTTTATTCTTGGTTTTAACTGGTGCCGCTGAGTCTAAAGTAGTCTGACATGTCATTGAAAGTATTCAACAAATCATCGGTGTGATGACAGAACAGGATGAGTAGTAGAGGATGAAAAAGCAGTTGTGGAGTTAATAATATACACTTTTAGGAGGAGAAAGCATTTAAGAAATAATACTGAGATGGTCAGACACACACACACCAATAGTTTCCAAGTTATCAATATTCAGACCATAGGACAGCACAAGTGTAGGCCCTGTGGTATGTAGCACAAAGTTAAAGGATTCTAACAGGTTAAGAAACTCCAGCTAGTGCATTAGTTTGGCAACACACATGAATGTTCAGATCTCCAAGAATAATAACCCTGTCATATTTAGGCATAACCAAAGATTCACTACATGAGCAAAGGTATGTGGACACCTTCTCGTCGAACATCGTATTAAAAAAATAATGCGCTTTAATATGGAGTTGGTCCCGCCCTTTGCTGCTATAACAGCCTCCACTCTTCTGGAATGGCTTTCCACTAAATGTTGGAACATTGCTGCGGGGACTTGCTTCCATTCAGCCACAACAGCATTAGTGAGGTCGGGCACTGATGTTGGGTGATTAGGCCTGGCTCACACTCTGCGTTCCAATTCATCCCAAAGGTGTTCGATGGGGTTGAGGTCTGGGTTTTGTGCAGGCCAGTCAAGTTCTTCCACACCGATCTCGACAAACCATTTCTGTATGGACCTCGCTTTGTGCACGGGGGCATTGTCATGCTGAAACAGGAAAGAGCCTTCCCCAAACTGTTGCCACAAACCAAGATTCGTCCGTCGGACTGCCAGATGGTGAAGCAATGATTAATCACTCCAGAGAACGAGTTTCCACGCTCCAGAGTCCAAAGGCGGTGAGCTTTACACCACTCCAGCCGACGCTAGGCATTGCGCATGATGATTTTAGGCTTGTGTACGGCTGCTCGGCAATGGAAACCCATTTCATGAAGCTCCCGAGAAACAGTTCTTGGGCTGATGTTGCTTCCAGAGGCAGTTTGGAACTCGGTAGTAAATGTTGCAACCGAGGACAGATGATTTTTAACTGACCTAAGACAGGGAATTTTTGCTAGGATTAAATGTCAGGAATTGTGAAAAACTGAGTTTAAATGTATTTGGTTGAGGTGTATGTAAACTTCTGACTTCAACTGTATGTGGGGCATACAACAATCTCAGCTCTGCAGATTTTGCTGCGAAGAGACAGAATCAATAGATAATTTATTTTGGTATTGCCCCTATGTAGCTTGTTTCTGGTCACAGGTTCAGGAATGGTTAAAAAAATCACAACATGCACTTAAAATGAACCTTACAAATAAGTGTTGGGCTATTTGGAAAGCCATAGTCAGTCAATAAATAATATAATAATACTCGTAGGAAAGGTTTTCATCTTTAGCTCACAATCTGCGGATACTATACGATTAGAAAGGTTAAATTATTTAAAACATCACAGCACAATTGAAAAATATATGACACATGGAAACCAAACAAGGGTGGTCTATGGTGATAGGTGGGCTGAGAGTGGCTTAGGAATTGTATTTATTATGGATCCCCATTAGCTGCTGCCTTAGGCCCCTACTCCACCACTACCACATATATACAGTACAGAAACCATGTGTACGTGTGTGTATAGTGTGTATGTGTGTGTGTGTATGCATGTGTCTGTGCCTATATTTGTGTTGCTTCACAGTCCCACTGTTCCATAAGGTGTTTTTTTCTGTTTTTTTTATCAAATTTTACTGCTTGCGCGAGTTACTTGATATGGAACAGAGCTCCATGTTGTCATGGCTCTATGTATTACTGTGCGCCTTCCATAGTCTGTTCTGGACTTGGGGACTGTGAAAAGACCTCGTGACATGTCTTGTGGGGTATGACTGGGTGTCCGAGCTGTGCACCAGTAGTTCAAACAGACAGCTCGGTGCATTCAACATGCCAATACCTCTCATAAATACAAGCAGTGATGAAGTCAATCTCTCTTCCACTTTGAGCCAGGAGAGATTGACATGCATATTATTAATAATATGATAGACAACAATTTTTTCACCTCTTCCACACTAACTTTACGGAATTTAAAATTACAATGCTTCTGTGTACATCCAAGGGCCAGCCGTGCTGCCCTGTTCTGGTGCGATTATACTTCTGATACTTCTCCCCATCTTAGCTACTTTTGTATCAATATGTTTTGACCATGACAATTTACAATCCAGGGTAACTCCAAGCAGTTTAGTCACCTAAACTTGCTTAATTTCCACATTATTTATTACAAGATTTAATTGAGGTTTAGGGTTTAGTCAATGCTTTGTCCCAAATACAATGCTTTTAGTTTTAGAAATATTTTGGACTAACTTATTCCTTGCCATCCCACTCGGAAACTAACTGCAACTATTTGTTAAATGTTGCAGTCATTTCAGTCGCTGTAGTAGCTGACATGTATAGTGTCGAGTCATCCACATACACAGACACTCTGGCTTTCCTCAAAGCCAGTGGCAATTCATTAGTAAAGATTAAGTGCTGTGTTTGTTGAATGTCCTTCTCTAAAGGCATGCTGAAAGTTTCTTGTCAATTTGTTTACTGTAAAATAGCATTGTTTCTGGTCAAACACAATTTTTTCCAAAAGTTTACTAAGGGTTGGTAACAGGCTGATTGGTCGGCTATTTGAGCCAGTAAAGAGGGCTTTACTGTTCTTAGGTAGCGGAATGACTTTTGCTTCCCTCCAGGCCTGAGGGCACACACTTTCTAGTAGGCTTAAATTGAAGATGTGGCAATATTGTCAGACCCCGGTGGCTTGTCATTGTTGATTGACAACAATCATTTTTTCACCTCTTCCACACTAACTTTATGGAATTTTAAATTACAATGCTTGTCTTTCATAATTTGGTCAGATATACTTGGATGTGTAGTGTCAGCATTTGTTTCTGGCATGTCATGCCTACATTTGCTAAACATGGCAATGAAAAAATCATTAAAGTAGTTTGCAATATCAGTTGGTTTTGTTATGAATGAGCCATCTGATTCAATGAATGATGGAGCTGAGTTTGCCTTTTCTTCACAGAATTTAATTTAAGGTGCTCCAAAGCTTTTTTACTACCATTTTTTTTATTTCATTTGTCTTTGTTTCATAGAGTAGTTTCTTCTTCTTTTTATTCAGTTTAGTCACATGATTTCTCAATTTGCAATAAGTTTGCAAATCGGTTGTGCAGCCAGACTTATTGGACATTCATTTTGCCTCATCCCTCTCAACCATACCATTTTTAAATTCCTCATCAATCCATGGGGATTTAAGTTTTTACAGTCATTTTCTTAATGGCTGCATGCTTATTAGCAACTGGAATAAGCAATTTCATAAATGTGTCAAGTGCAGTATCTGTCTGCTCCTCATTACACACCATGGACCAACATATATTCTTTACATCAATAACATAGGAATCACTACAAAACTTCTTGTATGACCTCTTATACACTATATTAGGCCCAGCCTTTGGAACTTTGGTTTTCCTAGATATTGTGATCACTACATCCGCTGGATCTGGATACTGCTTTCAAGCACATTTCTGCAGTGTTAGTAAAGATTTGATTAATGCATGTTGATGATTTTATTCCTGTGCTGTTTGTAACTAGCCTGGTAGGTTAACTGATAACCTGAACCAGGTTGCCATCACTTGTTACAGTTTGAAGCTTTTTCTTGAGTGGGCAGCTTAATGAAAGCCAGTCAATATTTAAATCACCAAGAAAATATACCTCTGTTGATATCACATACATTATCAAGCATTTCACACATTATCCAGATACTGACTGTTAGCACTAGGTGGTCTATAGCAGCTTCCCACCATAATGGGCTTTAGGTGAGGCAGATGAACCTGTAGCCATATTACTTCAACAGTATTTAACAGGAATGTGGTTCTGAATATAAACAGCAACACCTCCACCATTGGTATTTCTATATTTTCTGTAAATGTTAGAACCTTGTATTGCTACCACTGTATCATCAAATGTATTATCTAAGTGAGTTTCAGAGATAGTCAGAATATGAATGTAATTTGTTACTAGCAAATTATTGATTTCATGAACCTTGTTTTTTAAGCTACATATGTTAACATCGGCTATTTTGAGCACTTTTCTTCCGGGATGCTTACTTGCGTTCATTGCTTTACTGGGAAGCTTAGCAGCAGTAGATGTGCTGATGTTCTTAATGTTAGTGCAGGGTGAGCTGCTCACAGTCGACGTAAAGAGCTTATGTTTGGTAATATACTATTGTTTTGTGACTGCTTTATATCAAAGTACCATGTATGTAAAATGTCTGTATATGTAGCAGAAAAGCTGTAAAAAAAAAACTAAAAGATATTTGTCCTCCGAAGAGGGGGGTGGTGGAGGGGTTAATAAAAAAAAGGGCACCTACTGCCTGGCCAATCGGATAGGTCAAGTCACCGTGCCTGCCAGTGGCGGTCAGTGATGTTTAAGATGAGGGAGGATGATTTTTTTTCTTCATGAGCATTGCCTTATTTCTATTACAGCATGTTGGATGACTGTCATTCATATTCCATCACCCAGTTCAATGTATGTAACAGCGATAGGATTAGGCTACTACATGATACTCACATTTTCCCCATACCCATCATGAGGTTGCTACAACCTAGCCTATGAATAAAAGTTTACAATGTAGGTGCACACAGGTCGAGAGAAAAAAATGTAGGTGACCGACAGTAACACATTCAATACTGCCCTGCACACTCTTGCTGCATCCAGCTGATCTAGGGTGTAATAATAGTCCAACAGTTGCAAATTAGAGTTTATATTGGACAAATTCAAGAATATTTATCCCTGTTTTGTTCCGTTTAAGAAACTTTTTCAACAGAATCAGCGGAATGAACACACCCCTGATCATGCGTAAACGCAGTTCACTTTCATAGCAGCCACGTTGTATTCCTTCTCGTATCTATGTTCTCTCCTCCTCTCACCTTTTCCCTTCGCTTGTGGACTTCAATGCACAACACATCAGCTGTATGTGACCAGGTGAAAAAACCTTTCCAAGCCAAACTATATCATAATCGCTACACACAGCCTACATTATTGTCACTGTATTAGCTAAAGTAACGTCATAGTCAGCTACTACAACAAACAAGTTAGTAAACTATATCATAATCATGCAGTAACATTACAGTGTGCAGTTTAGCACTTACACAGGCGGGCCCCATTGGAAATAAATTAGTCAAACCAAAAACTTACCTCGACTTGGAACAGTTCCAGTGTTGTGTTGGATAGTCATAGCTAGCAAGCTAACATAACATCCCTCTGTTTGAACAGGGTGTTTGAGTAGGCTAAACAAGCTAGCTGCATTTGCTAGCTAAGTAAGTGATACTGAAAGTGAAAAAAATGACACTCTCTATATCTCTCTTGCTTCTCCTTCATTTAGGAAGAAATACATTTGTTCAAAACTGTTCAATTATTGTCTTTCTCTCTGAGTCAACTACTCACAACATTTGAACTAGTGCTAGCTAGCTGCAGCTTATGCTTTCAGTACTAGATTCATTCTATGATCCTTTGATTGTGTGGACAACATTGTAGTTCATGCTGCAAGAGCTCTGATAGGTTAGAGGACGTCCTCCAGAAGTTGCCATAATTACTGTGTAAATCTATGAAAGGGTGTGGGAATCAGGTTAAAAAATGGCACCGACAGACATGGGAGCTCTGCTTCTAGCTCCTAAGCATCTTTGCAGTATTTTTTTGTGTGTTCTCTTACATTATTAGCCAAGAATTCTTTTTGTGTTTTTACATACAACCGGAAAGAATTTGTTCGTAGCCCCCAGGGCAATTTACCTTTTTCCAGAGGATGCTCCAAGTCACCGCTGGCGGAGAAGACGTATTCAGAGTGGACTTCTAGTCCAACTCAGGAGGCGGGCACACCATCCACCACTTCAGAGTATATTACTCGCTAATGTTCAAGGGCGAGGATCTCCTTCCATAGAGACATTAGGGACTGCAACATACTCTGTTTCACGGAATCATGGCCGGGCGCAGTGCACGCTGACACGGTCGCCAGGTGTACGGTGTTTCCTCCGACACATTGGTGCGGCTGGCTTCTGGGTTAAGTGGACATTGTGTCAAGAAGCAGTGCGGTTTGATTGGGTTGTGTTTTGGAGGACGCACGGCTCTCAAACTTCTTCTCTCCCGAGTCCGTATGGGAGTTGTGGATAGACGCCTCTATCCACATCGACGGGACCGCAGTGGAGAAGGTGGAAAGCTTTAAGTTCCTCTGTGTTATTCAAAAAAAATGTATCCTTATTTTACCAGGTAAGTTGACTGAGAACACATTTTCATTTACAGCAACGACCTGGGGAATAGTTACAGGGGAGAGGAGGGGGATGAATGAGCCAATTGTAAGCTGGGGATGATTAGGTGACCATGAAATTATGAGAGCCAGATTGGGAATTTAGCCAGGACACCGGGGTTAACGCCCCTACTCTTACGATAAGTGCCATGGGATCTTTTTGGGACCACAGAGAGTCAGGACACCCGTTTAACATCCCATCTGAAAGATGGCACCCTACACAGGGCAATGGGATATTTTCTAAGACCAGAGGAAAGGGTGCCTCCTTCTGGCCCTCCAACACCACTTCCAGTGGCATCTGGTATCCCATCCAGGGACTCACCAGGACCAACCCTGCTTAGCTTCAGAAGCAAGACAGCAGTGGGATAGTGGGATGCAGGGTGGTATGCTGCTGGCATCACTGACAATCTGAAATGGTCCACCCACACAGACAGTGTGGTGAAGAAGGGGAAACAGCGCCTCTTCAACCTCAGGAGGCTGAAGAAATTTGGCATGGCCCCCAAGATCCTCAGAAACTTTTACAGATGCACAATTGAGAGCATCCTGTCGGGCTGTATCACCGCCTGGTACGGCAACTGCACTGCTCGCAACCGCAGGGCTCTCCAGAAGGTGGTACGGTCAGCTGAACGCATCCCCGGGGGCACACAGCCTGCCCTCCAGGGGAGAGGGGCAAGCAGAGGGTCTGCCTCTCACGGTCCCTGCCCTCTCCTTCCTTTCCTCCGGTGAAGAGCGTTTTATGTTTTGTAATAGTGTTGAATTAAAACAGTGTTGACAGTTCTGGATAAAACTTAGACATGAACGCATTCAAAACAACTGGGACTTGCCGCATTCAAAACAACAACTCAGACTTCCGAGGTCTTGAAAGCACCAGGACCATCAGATGCAGGTACCATCAGTCCAGTAAAATAAAAAAGCTGTCTGTGTCTGAGAAGAACAATATTGTCAGGCCAGGGATATAGCCAATATGCTATGATACTGTATTAGGCCTACTGCACAAACCTCAATCCTACAGAACAGTGTTTATGTTAATGTATGAACATATAAGTCATGTTTAATTTTTTGGGGGGAGCAGTAGATTTCAGCTTGCTTTTTGATTGCGAAGGTGATCTTGACTCAGAAAAGGTTGGTGACCACTGACATACAGGTTTTGGAGAGGTGCGGGGGGCAGCCACACTGGGCATCCGGGGAGTTGTTGTTGTGGGGGGTTCCATGCCTTGATCAAGGGCACAAAGGCAGGCAATGGCATCTAGGATTTGATACAAGCAACCCTCCCGTTGCCAGCTCACCTCCTGTCAGACTTTTCCTGTCGGACCCAAGATTGGAAATGGCAACCCTCTGGTTGCTGGCTCGCCTCTCTAACCGCTAGGCTACCTGCCGCCCAGGAGGGCTCAGTAGCTCAGCACCTACAGGCCCCAGTACATCACCAGTCTCAGCTAGCCCCCCCTCCTGTTGTTTTCAGTCCTGCCCATATCTGGGCCTCAGCCCCCCCATCCATCCCCTCCTTCCCCACATGGCAAACGTTTCCCCTCTTTCCCCCGCTCTTTCCTCTCCTTATGTCTCCATGTGTGTATCTCAACTTCTTCCACCCCTCCCTCCATCCACATCTCTCCATGTCTGCAGGTGTGTATGTACAGTCTCTAGGTGTCTCATCAGTTAGATCAAACTCTCTGCTCATCCTACAGCTCTGTTAGAGTACTCCTCTTAGACCACAGTCCTCCGGCCATGGGAGATGCTTCTGTACATTAGCAACACCAGGAAGACTTGATGACAAGATGATTAATCGCAGACATCATATCCTTGACAACCACAGACCCTGGGTGACAGTATGCTGGTTTATGTGGATCAGTGTTGTTCTCTGTGTGTGTGTGTGTGTGTGTGTGTGTGTCAAATCAAATTTCATTTGTCACAAGCTTTGTAAACAACAGGTGTAGAAAAGTGAAATGCTTACGTTCTGACCTTTTCCAACAATGCAGAGAATTTTTTTTTACTTTTAGAAAAATTTAAATACATTGAGTAATGATAACTTGGCTTTATACAGTTCATTGGAAAAGTACTCCGACCCCTTCACTTTTTCCACATTTTGTTACGTTACAACCTTAATCTAAAATTGATTAAATTGTTTTCTTCATCAATCTACACCCCCCATACTGACATAGCAAATTTAGGATTTTAGACATTTTTGCAAATCTCTCTCTCGCTCTCTCATATATAGAGAGAAACTGAAATATCCATTTACATAAGTATTCAGACCCTTTACTCAGTACTTTTGTTAAAGCACCTTTGGCAGCGATTACAGCCTTGAGTCTTCTTGGGTATGACGCTACAAGCTTTGCATACCTGAATATGGGGAGTTTCTACCATTCTTCTCTGCAGATCCTCTCAAGCTCTGTCAGGTTGGATTGGGAGCCTCAAGTCTCTCCAGAGATGTTTGATCGGTTTAAAGTCCGGCCTCTGGCTGGTCCACTCAAGGATATTGAGAGACTTGTCCTGAAGAAACTCTTGCGTTGTCTTGGATTCGTGCTTAGGGTCATTGTCCTGTTGGAAGGTGAACCTTCATCCCAGTCTGAGGTCCTGAGAGCTCTGGAGCAGGTTTTCATCAAGGATCTCTCTGTACTTTGCTCCATTCATCTTTGCCTCAATCCTGAGTAGTCTCCCAGTCCCTGCCACTGAAAAACATCCCCACAGCATGATGCTGCCACCACCATGCTTCACCGTAGGGATGTTATTGACCAGGTGATAAGCGGTTCCAGGTTTCCATGTGCATTTTACTGAGGAGTGGCTTACGTCTGGGGACTCTACCATAAATGCCTGGTTGGTGGAGAGCTGCAGAGGTGGTGGTCCTTCTGGAAGGTTTTCCCATCTCCACAGAGGAACTCTGGAGCTCTGTCAGAGTGACCATCGGGTTTTTGGTCACCTCCCTGACCAAGGCCCTTCTCCCCCGATTGCTCAGTTTGGTCGGGCGGCCAGCTCTAGGAAGAGTCATATTGGTTCCAAGCATGTTACATTTAAGAATGATAGAGGCCACTGTGTTCTTGGGGATCTTCAATGCTGCAGAAATGTTTTGGTACCCTTCCCCAGATCTGTGCCTCGACACAATCCTGTCTCGAAGCTCAACGGACAATTCCTTCGACCTGAACTGTCAGCTGTGGGACCATAGAGAGGTGGGTGACTTTCCAAATCATGTTGAATTTACCACAGTTGGACTCCAAGTTGTAGAAACAGCTCAAGGATGATCAATGGAAACAGGATGCACCTGTGCTCCATTTTGAGTCCATAGCAAAGGGTCTGAATACTTATGTAAATAAAGTATGTTTTTATTTTTAATAAATTTGCAAACATTTAAAAAAATCTGTTTTCGCTTTGTCATTGTGGGGTACTGTGTGTAGATTGATGAGGGGGAAATTATGTCATCAATTTACCAGTACCGAGTCGATGTGCAGGCGTACGAGGTAATTGAGGTAGATACACAACATGACCAAATGTATGTGGACACCTGCCTGTCATGATTTTGGAGCATCTAATTCCAAAATCATGGGCATTAATATGGAGTTGGTACCCCCTTTGCTGCTTTAACAGCTTTCCTCTAGATGTTGGAGCATTGCTGCATGGACTTGCTTCCATTCAGAAACAAGCATTAGTGAGGTCGGGCAATGATGTTGGGCGATTAGGCCTGGCTCACAGTCGGCATTCCAATTCATCCCAAAGGTGTTCAATGGGATCAAGGTCAGGGCTCTGTGCAGGCCAGTCAAGTTCTTCCACACCGATCGACAAACCATTGCTTTGTGCACAGGGGCATTGTCATGCTGAAACAGGAAAAGGCCTTCCCCAAACTGTTGCCACAAAGTTGTAAGCACAGATTAGTGTAGAATGTCATTGTATGCTGTAGCATTAAGATTTCCCTTCACTGGAACTAAGGGGCCTAGCCCGAACCATAAATAACAGCCCCAGACAATTATTCCTCTTCCATCTAACTTTACAGTTGCCACTATGCATTGGGGCAGGTAGCGTTCTCCTGGCATCCACCAAATCCAGATTCGTCCATCGGTCTGCCAGATGGTGAAGCGTGATTTATCACCCCAGAGAACGTGTTTCCAATGCTCCAGAGTCCAATGGCGGTGAGCTTTACACCACTCCAGCCAACGCTTGACATTGCGCATGGTGATCTTAAGTTTGTGTGCCGCTGTTCGGTGAGTGTTGCAACCGAGGACAGCACTTTGCGGTCCCGTTCTGTGAGCTTGTGTGGCCTACCACTTTGCAACTGAGCCGTTGTTGCTCCTAGACATTTCCACTTCACAATAATAGCACTTACAGTTGACCGGGGCAGCTCTAGCAATTTGACGAACTGACTTGTTGGAATGGTGGCATCCTATGACGGTGCAACGTTGAAAGTCACTTAGCTTTTCAGTAAGGCCATTCTAATGCCAATGATTGCCATGGGTGTGGCTGAAATAGCTGAATCTACACATTTGAAGGGGTCAACAGTTTGGACACACCTAGGGTTTTTCTTTATTTTTACTATTTTCTACATTGTAGAATAATAGTGAAGACATCAAAACTATGAAATAACACATGAAATCATGCAGTAACCAAAAAAGTGTTAAACAAATCAAAATATATTTTAGATTCTTCAAAGTAGCCACCCTTTGCCTTGATGACAGCTTTGCACTCTTTGCATTCTCTCAAACAGCTTCATTAGGTAGTCACCTGGAATACATTTCAATTAACTGTGTGCCATGTTAAAAGTTAATTTGTGGAATTTGCTTTCCTTCTTAATGTGTTTGAACCAATCAGTTGTGTTGTGACAAGGTAGGGGTGGTATACAGAAGATTGCCCTTTTTGGTAAAAGACCAAGTCCATATTATGGCAAGAACAGCTCAAATAAGCAAAGAAACGACAGCCCATAATTTCTTGAAGCCATGAGGGTCAGTCAATACGGACAATTTCACAAACTTTTAAAGTTTCTTCAAGTGCAGTAGCAAAAATGATCAAGCGCTATGATGAAACTGGCTCTCATGAGGACCGCACAGGAAAGGTTTGCGCTTAGTGGGGCTATCATTTGTTTTTCAACAGGACAATGACCCAACACACCTCCAGGCTGTGCAAGGGCTATTTAACCAAGGAGGGTGATGGAGTGCTGCATCAGATGACCTGGCCTCCACAATCACCTGACCTAAACCCAATTGAGGTGATTTTGGATGAGTTGGACTGCAGAGTGAAGGAAAAGCAGCCAACAAGTGCTCAGTGTATGTGGGAACTCGTTCAAGACTGTTGGAAAAGCATTCCAGGTGAAGCTGATTGAGATATTGCCAAGAGTGTGCAAAGCTGTCATCAAGGCAAAGGGTGGCTACTTTGAAGAATCTGAAATATATTTAGATTTGTTTAACACTTTTTTGGTTACATGATTCCATATGTGTTATTTCATAGTCGTGATGTCTTCACTATTATTCTACAATGTAGAAAATAGTAAAAATAAATTAAAACCTTGTAATGAGTAGGTGTGTCCAAACTTTTGAGGTAGGTATAAAGTGACTAGGCAACAGGAAAGATAATAAACAGTAGCATCAGTGTACGTGATGAATCAAAAGAGTTGGTCCAAAAGGGTCAATGCAGGTAGTTCAACTGTTAACCAATAGCTACCCGGACTAACTATTTAGCATTCTTATGGTATGGCTTGGGGGTAGAAGCTGTTCAGGGTCCTGTTGGTTCCAGACTTGATGTATTAGTACCGCTTGCCGTGCGGTAGCAGATAGAACAGTCTATGACTTGGGTGTCTGGAGTCTGACCATTTTTATGGCCTTCCTCTGACACCGCCTGGTATAGAGGTCCAGAATGGCAGGGAGCTCTGCCCCAGTAGTGATGAAGTGATGCAGCCAGTCAAGATGCTCTCAATGGTGTAGCTGTAGAACTTTTTGAGGATCTGAGGGCCCTGCTAAATCTTTTCAGCCTGAGGAGGAAGCGGTGTTGTCGTACCCTCTTCACGACTATGTTGGTGTGTCTGGACCATGATAGATACTTAGTGATATGGACACAGAGGAACTTGAATCTCTCGACCCACTCCACTACAGCCCTGTCAATGAACAGGAATTGTAGTGGGTCCAGGATTTCTGTGATGATGATGTTGATGTGAGCCATGATCTCAGGTGTGTGTGTTACCTGTAGGACCAGCCTGTCCAGCTGTGTAACTCTGTTCCTGTGAGAGGGGTGTGTAGAGAGCCACTCGGGGAGGGACGGTCACTTCTCATCTCAGCTGGTCATGGATCTCCATCTTCTGCCAGAACACTGGCCCTGCCCGCACATCAGCAGACGCCTGGAAGGAGAGACACAAATTGGGTTACACTCCCACACACGCACAGGTTACCCTGAGTGCCTGTCTGGTTGTCATAGAAATGGTGACTCTACATTACTATTGTGTTCTGAACAGGCAGAAGGTGAGAGGAGAGAGAGAAACTGTCTATTGACAACATCGCCATCTAGTGCACTGTAGACATATGACCGGTTAGTCACCATATACAGCAGGGTCAGAATTAAAAAGTGAGGTTGAGTTACAGTCCTATCCTGTAGAAAGAGAGAGAGAGAGAGAGAAAATTATTCTCTGTAAATGTATTGATTGTTCCCACCTATTTCATCTGAACTTTTTAATTCAGACCTAATATGGAGATTACATTTGGAACAGTGAATCTAGTAGAAGACACCCAGGGCGAGGTTGGAACTGATTAATCCATATACATTTTCTTCATCTAATTAAACTCCTCTGTATTGGAGGGTATGAAGTGCTCAGAGTAAATTATCAGAAACTCCAAACATTTCTCTCAGATCAAGAAGAAAATTCGATTAGAACACTCAGTGATTCTGATTTAATTGAACAGGGCTGAGACTAGAGTATCTCTGCTACTTAAACAGCTGTGCCATCGGTCCAGAAACAACATTAGTGTCTCAGACTTGTAAAGTACTGTCTGTCTGCCTGTGAGCTTCATATAACTATGGCTGATGACGCAACCCCCACTGCAATTAATGACATCTTCTCTGTAGACCTGCAGCAGATCTGAGCTTTAGGTCAGGTGATGTGGATGAAAGTGAGGAGAGCAGTACTAGTGTAGCATTACTAAGACTGATAAGTAACCCTGCACAGAACAGGACATTACTCTGTGTAGCACACACACACACACACACACACACACACACACAGGTGGCAAAATAACAGAAAAGTAAGAGATAACAGCAGGGAGGAGGTCAGAGACCGGGCAGTGTGGTGCCAGGACAACAGCCTCTCCCTCAATGTGAGCAAGACAAAGGAGCTGATCGTGGACTACAGGAAAAGCCGGGCCGAACAGGCCCCACTAACATCAACAGGGCTATAGTGGAGCGGTCGAGAGTTTCAAGTTCCTTGGTGTCCACATCACCAACAAACTATCATGGTCTAAACACACCAAGACAGTCGGGAAGAGGGCACGACAAAACCTCTTCCCCCTCAGGAGACTGAAAAGATTTGGCATGGGCCCCCAGAACTTCAAAAGGTTCTACAGCTGCACCATCGAGAGCATCCTGACCGGTTGCATCAAAGCTTCCTGCCATCCAGGACCTATATACTTAACTCTATTTTCTTAACTGCATTGTTGGTTAACGGCGTGTAAGTAAGCATTTCACGGTAAGGTCTACACCTGTTGTATTCAGCGCATGTGACAAATCTGATTTGATCTCACACAGTCATACTAGAGAGAGACAGACAGAAAGGATTGGGTGTATACTCAGTGTCCCATCACTAGAGAGAGACAGACCGAAAGGCCTGGGTGTATACTCAGTGTCCCATCACTGTATGGGCCATCTCATGTCCCAGGATAAAGGGTGAGCTGATGAACGTCTACTACAACTAACATCCCAGTGAACATAAACACTACCATTCTGGAGGAGAGAGAGACCGGTATCATACAAACAACTGTTAACTTTTGCTGTAGCTGAAGTGATCCACCTTTATCTTACTGTTTTGAATTCATCTAGACTGGGAATAAAACAAACACGTGTCACACACATACACAGGGACTGGGACTCACAGGCAGTACAAAGATGTTGACGGTATAGGGCTGTCAACCACGTGGACGCTCCATGGAAGAGATGAGACCTCTGGGATGCCTTTGTTCCTCTGGGCCAGGTGACTCATCACTCCCTCACCCACCTGGTGACGAGGGTCCTGCTCTGGAACCAACAACTCAGAAAACTCCTCCATGTACTGAGACAAACAAGGCTTGGTTCAGTCATAATCGCATAATAAATAGGTTTATCTGAATGGTTGAAAATAATGATCTTCCTCATTAGATTGAATAGAGAGCAACAGTAATGGTGTATTTTTGTAGGGACGACGATGGCTCATTAGTCAAAGCCTATGGGGAAATGTATGTTTTTTTGTTGATAAACTCTGAAAATAAGGTCTGTGGTAAACACAGACTTAGGAGATATTATATTTGTTTTGTTCTATGAGATAATCTTCATCAGCTAATGTCACTTTTGTGAATTTTGAAGCATTTATGTAATACAAACAAGCACATAAAGGCTCAATAATTCATAAAGGTCATGTTAACTGACTGATATCTCATTGAACAAAACGTATAAGACTTAATAGCCTCAGACCTTATTTTCGGCATTTATCCCAAAACCCCATTCTTTCCCCATTAATTTCCCCCAAAACGAACCAGAGGTAATTCATTTCCGTTTTTTAAGACTACACGCTGGCGAGCTCTATAGGGCCCATAGAGTTAACAGCATCTCCCCACCCATCTCCCCATTCTGTCTCACCCAGTCTGATCACTGCAGCCAGTTCCATGTAGTTCGCTCTACTGAACACTAGGAGGCACGTGCGTCCCGTGATGGGCGATTCGTCCTGGTATAGTGAGGAATAGCAACCATACCACCAGCTACCAACTGCGGCGCAAGGCCCCCTGTCGCAGGAGCTGCTGTTTATTAGGCGGGACGGCCAGCCACCACATCCTGATGCTCCTAGAGGAGAGGGGACATGTAGTACTACTAGACATAGGGACACTAAAAACACCACGTAGTACGACTAGAGACAGGGACACCAAAAACACTACATTGTACTACTAGAGACAGGGACACCATGTAGTACTACTAGAGACAGGGACACCAAAAACACCACGTAGTACTACTAGAGACAGGGACACCATAAACACCACGTAGTACTACTAGAGACAGGGACACCAAAAACACCACGTAGTACTACTAGAGACAGGGACACAAAAAACACCAAATCAAATCAAAGTTTATTTGTCACTTGCGCCGAATACAACAGGTGTAGACCTTACAGTGAAATGCTTACTTACAGGCTCTAACCAATAGTGCAAAAAAAGGTGTGTGTGTGTGTGTGTGTAGGTAAGTAAAGAGATAAAACGACAGTAAAAATACATTTGAAAATAACAGTAGCGAGGCTGTATACAGACACCGGTTAGTCAGGCTTATTGAGGTAGCATGTACATGTAGGTATGTTTAAAGTGACTATGCATATATGATGAACAGAGTAGCATTAGCGTAAAAAGAGGGGTTGGCGGGTGGTGGGACACAATGCAGATAGCCCGGTTAGCCAATGTGCGGGAGCACTGGTTGGTTGGGCCAACTGAGGTAGTATGTACATGAATGTATAGTTAGTGACTATGCATATATGATGAACAGAGAGTAGCAGCAGCGTAAAAGAGGGGTTGGGGGCACAATGCAAATAGTCCGGGTAACAATTTGGTTACCTGTTCAGGAGTCTTATGGCTTGGGGGTAAAAACTGTTGAGAAGCCTTTTTGTCCTAGACTTGGCACTCCGGTACCGCTTGCCATGCGGTAGTAGAGAGAACAGTCTATGACTGGGGTGGCTGGGGTCTTTGACAATTTCTAGGACCTTCCTCTGACACCGCCTGGTGTAGAGGTCCTGGATGGCAGGCAGCTTAGCCCCAGTGATGTACTGGGCCGTACGCACTACCCTCTGAAGTGCCTTGCGGTCGGAGGCCGAGCAATTGCCGTACCAGGCAGTGATGCAACCAGTCAGGATGCTCTCGATGTTGCAGTTGTAGAATCTTTTGAGGATCTCAGGACCCATGCCAAATCTTTTTTTAGTTTCCTGAGGGCGAATAGGCTTTGTCGTGCCCTCTTCACGACTGTCTTGGTGTGTTTGGACCATTCTAGTTTTTGTTGATGTGGACACCAAGGAACTTAAAGCTCTCAACCTGCTCCACTACAGCCCCGTCGATGAGAATGGGGGCGTGCTCGGTACTCCTTTTCCTGTAGTCCACAATCATCTCCTTAGTCATGGTTACGTTGAGGGATAGGTTGTTATTCTGGCACCACCCGGCCAGTTCTCTGACCTCCTCCCTATAGGCTGTCTCGTCATTGATCAGGCCTACCACTGTTGTGTCGTCTGCAAACTTAATGATGGTGATGGAGCCGTGCCTGGCCATGCAGTCATGGGTGAACAGGGAGTACAGGAGGGGACTGAATACGCACCCCTGGGGAGCTCCAGTGTTGAGGATCAGTGTGGCAGATGTGTTGCTACCTACCCTCACCACCTGGGGGTGGCCCGTCAGGAAGTCCAGGATCCAGTTGCAGAGGGAGGTGTTTAGTCCCAGGTTCCTTAGCTTACTGATGAGCTTTGAGGGAACTATGGTGTTGAACGCTGAGCTGTAGTCAATGAATAGCATTCTCACATAGGTGTTCCTTTTTTCCAGGTGGGAAAGGGCAGTGTGGAGTGCAATAGAAATTGCATCATCTGTGGATCTGTTAGGGCGGTATGTAAATTGGAGTGGGTCTAGGGTTTCTGGGATAATGGTGTTAATGTGAGCCATTACCAGCCTTTCAAAGCACTTCATGGCTACGGACGTGAGTGCCAAGGGTCTGTAGTCATTTATGCAGGTTACCTTAGTGTTCTTGGGCACAGGGACTATTGTGGTCTGCTTGAAACATGTTGGTATTACAGACTCAAATCAGGGACATGTTGAAAATGTCAGTGAAGACACCTGCCAGTTGGTCAGCACATGCCCGGAGCACACATCCTGGTAATCCGTCTGGTCCCGCAGCCTTGTGTATGTTGACCTGTTTAAAGGTCTTACTCACGTCGGCTACTGAGAGCGTGATCACACAGTCGACCGGAACAGCTGATGCTCTCATGCATGCCTCAGTGTTTGCTTGCCTCGAAGTGAGCATAGAAGTGATTTAGCTCGTCTGGTAGGCTCGTGTCACTGGGCAGCTCGCGGCTGTGCTTCCCTTTGTAGTCTGTAATAGTTTGCAAGCCCTGCCACATCCGACAAGCGTCGGAGCCAGTGTAGTATGATTCAGTCTTAGTCCTGTATTGACGCTTTGCCTGTTTGATGGTTCGTCGCAGGGCATAGCAGGATTTCTTGTAAACTTCCGGGTTAGAGTCCCGCACCTTGAAAGCGGCAGCTCTACCATTTAGCTCAGTGCGAATGTTGCCTGGCTTCTGGTTGGGGTATGTATGTACAGTCACTGTGGGGACGACGTCCTCGATGCACTTATTGATAAAGCCAGTGACTGATGTGGTGTACTCCTCAATGTCATCGGAAGAATCCCGGAACATGTTCCAGTCTGTGATAGCAAAACAGTCCTGTAGTTTAGCATCTGCTTCATCTGACCACTTTTTTATAGACCGAGTCACTGGTGCTTCCTGCTTTAATTTTTGTTTGTAAGCAGGAATCAGGAGGATAGAGTTGTGGTCGGATTTACCAAATGGAGGGCGAGGGAGAGCTCTGTACACGTCTCTGTGTGTGGAGTACAGGTTATCTAGAATATTTTTTTTTCCTCTGGTTGCACATTTAACATGTTGATAGAGATTTGGTAGAACTGATTTAAGTTTCCCTGCATTAAAGTCTCTGGCCACAAGGAGCGCCGCCTCTGGGTGAGTGGTTTCCTGTTTGCTTATTTCCTTATACAGCTGAATGAGTGCGGTCTTAGTGCCAGCATCTGTTTGTGGTGGTAAATAAACAGCCACACAAAGTAAAGCTGAGAACTCTCTAGGCAAGTAGTGTGGCCTGTAATGTATCACAATATACTCTACTTCAGGTGAGCAAAATCTAGAGACTTCCTTAGATTTTGTGCACCAGCTGTTAACAAATATGCACAGACCGACCCCCCTTGTCTTACCGGAGTGTGCTGTTCTATCCTGCCGGTGCAGCGTATATCCTGCTATCTGAATATCCATGTCATCATTCAGCCACGATTCCGTGAAACATAGGATATTACTAGAGACAGGGACACCAAAAACACCATGTAGTACTACCACGTAGTACTACTAGAGACAGGGACACCAAAAACACCATGTAGTACTACCACGTAGTACTACTAGAGACGGGGACACAAAAAACACCATGTAGTACTACTAGAGACAGGGACACCAAAAACACCACGTAGTACTACTAGAGACAGGGACACAAAAAACATCACGTAGTACGACTAGAGACAGGGACACCAAAAACACCATGTAGCAGCAACATCTGATCCATCTTACCTCAAAAACCGTATCATTGTAGATGGACTGAGACCACACTCAGATCTGTGTGTGTGTCTTACCTGCCCTGTATAGTAGGCACTATCTTCTGCAGGGTTTTGAGTACTAGCCATATTAAAGGAGAAGGCAGGCGCAGTGAGGAGCAGAGGTATGGAAGAGGTTCTGTCTACACTGAGACAGCCATATAACAGAGACACAGTTGACAGGAGGGCTAAGTCTGGGGGTCCCTACTGGGAGAAGTCCTGTTCTTACATACAGTACACCCAGTCTTTGAGACAAAGATAGCCTCAATTGAAGTTGACAAACTGAGTTTGTGGTTTCTTGCTGCAGTAGATTCCAACATGTGTTGGTTGGGTGGTAAAGTTATCCTGTTAGATTTTTTTCTCCCCAATTTAGTGATATCCAATTGGTAGTTAGTCTTGTCCCATCGCTGCAACTCCCCTACAGACTCGGGAGAGGCGAAGGTCGAGAGCCATGCGTCCTCCGAAACACGGCCCCGTCAAGCCGCACTGCTTCCTGACACATCACTGCTTCCGGACATCCCAGCCAGCCTCCCTTAACCCGGATGACGCTTGGCCAATTGTGCGCCGCCTCATGGGTCTCCCGGTCACGGCAGGCTGCGACAGTCTGGATCGAACCCGGATCTGCAGTGATGCCTCTAGCACTGTGATGCAGTGCCTCAGACTGCTGTGCCACTCGGGAGGCAACATCTTCCTGGTTATTCTTGGTCTCTATCAGCAGAAGGCGGTTTTGAAAGCTTCTAGACAGGTAGGCAACTGCGTTGGTTCCTGAAGAGACAGACACACAACAACTACATGGCTACTGCAATGAGAAGACACCACTTCCTGAAATGCCCATCTGAAAGCCTATGGAGGAACAGTCAACTGTCATTAGTTTGCAATTCCCTGAGATTTCCATATTTATAGCTAAAATTAACAGAGATTCAATGTCATGTCATTGCAGTTTTGCCAGCTAGAGCACAGCAGTGCTAACGTTAGCAAGTAAGCTAGCTTGTCTTGATGCACCGATAAGAATGGCATGCGTAAACGACACTTTACCTTTGTATGATCGATATGATCGGGCTAATATTAATACTTTGGATGCCAGTTTCTCTTGGCTAAGAGTTGAGGAAAGACTGACTGTGTCACTTCTTGTTTTTATAAGAAACGTGTTGGAAATTCCAAATTGTTTGCATAGTCAACTTACACACAACACTGCCACACACACTTACCCCACCAGACATGCCACCAGGGGTCTTTTCAGTCCCCAGGTCCAGAACAAATTCAAGAAAACGTACAGTATTATACAGAACCATGAGGGCACGGAACTCCCTTCCATCTTATATAGCGCAAGTGAACAGCAAACCTGGTTAAAAAAAAATGTATAAATAAAGCAACACCTCACAACACCTCTCACCCATGTGACCTACTTTCATGTATGTATTGACATGTATTTGTAACTGATAGATGCACACACACATTCCATGTTAGTGTTTTTAAATTGTAAAGTATTTTGTTTGTAATGTCTTTTTCGTTATACGTCGGACCCCATAAGACTAGCTGTCTCCATTGGCGTCAGCTAATGTCAACCCTAATCAATCCCTTTAGCTCCATCTTGTCAAAGCATTTTTCATTAGCCTTAACGGTCCTCTGCAAGTCAAAACTTGCTTGGCAAAGGAGGGACCAGAGCTTCTAAACCATACTGTAATGTACTCTCTTTGGAGGCATGGTCGTGTTGTGTGTCTACATATCCCCCTGCGACTTCATGCGCTAGGACAACGTTCCGTCAATGACCGTCTCATAAAATATAACATTCTGCAGACAGTGTATATTAATGTTTGATAAATTAATTGTTAATAAACGGAAATTAAATGTGTTACAAAATATACACATTTAATTATCGACAGTGATACAGGTTCTATACAGGAACTATTATTTTCTGTTCTTCTTCTGGTAACTTCACCATAAAGCAAATCTAAACATTGAAATGTTTGATTATCATTCCTTTTTTTCAAAGGTGTGGAATGGTATAACTTATTTGGTATGTAAAAACTTGCTACATCACTTGTTCTAGCAATGTTTTTTTTTTTTTATACAGTATAAAGCCATTCAAAGAGTAGGCAGACTTGAATTAGCTTGCCTTGTGCAACGGGTAGGCAGAGTTTTCCCTTTTGGAAACAAACTCCACATAGCGCACCAGTCGAGCTAAATCAAGTAAGCCTACTAATGAACCTAAAAAAAAATATATTTAACCCTTGTGTGGTGTTCGGGTCTGTGGGACCCATTTTCAATGTTAACTAAAAGAAAAATGATACAATAAATAACTTTTTCAACCTGAGACTCATTGGCCTTGGCTCATCTTCTGTGAAGAACATGTAAAAGAACACATTTTCATTGAATGCACACTGTGCACCCCCCTACACATTTATATTACATATGTGGTGTTCGAGTCCACTGGACCAGAGGGTAATAAAAGTGTGGAAAAGTGTGTGTGTGTGTGTGTGGGTGAAAACAAGAAAAGAAATTAAACAAAGGTTTGCTGTGTGTCTTCCTCTTCCCTGGGCCTGCTGTTTCAACATAGCACCAAGAACCTGTCTGTCTCCCTGCTTGTCTGACTCCCGCTTTTCCACTTTGGAATTTTCAGAATATGAGGATCATGTCTCTGTCAATTCAGAGTCTCAGTGAGTTGGAAGAAGAGGATGAGATTGACCCTCAGCCAGCCCGTCAGCAGCCTGCAGGTGGAGAAATATGGATGTAAAAAAATCGTGAAATTCAATGGTCTTCTTGCACAAGGAATGAGCCACCGTGCATGGCTGCCAATGTGATAAGGATGCAACCAGGCCTGACACCATCCAGAAAATCATTCTGGACTGCACCAATTTGGAGGGAAGGCGTGAGATGGAAGGAGATGGACCAAAATCATTTACATGCATACTTTGTGGTTCTTATCATTGCTGGTATTTTTAGATCCAATGGGGAATCCACAGAATCCCTGTGGGATGCAGAAATTGGCAGAGAACTTTTCCGTGCAACGTCTCTGGAAAAATTCCACATTATTTCCAGGATTATCTGGTTCGACAACCGAGACACCAGACCAGCGGCAGAGACAAGCTAGCTGCAATCAGGTCAGTGTGGGACAAGTGGGTGGAGCGCCTTCCCCTGTACTACAACCATGGGCCCACCATTACGGTTGATGAGCAACTTAAGCAATTTAGGGGCCGCTGCCCCTTCAGGCAGTACATACCATCTAGACCCGCAAAATATGGAATCAAGGTCTGGGATGCCTGTGATGCAGCTTCATAATATGCGTGGAACTTGCAAGTGTATACGGGGAAGCCAGATGGAGGAGCCCCTGAGAACAACCAAGGGATGCAGGTTGTCCTGGACGTGACACAGAGACTCCGCGGCCACAACATCACAAGCAATATATTTTTTTACGTCGCACAAGCTGGGACAGGAGCTCCTCAAGAGGAAGCTGACAATGGTAAGGATAGGGAAAAAAACAAGCCAGAGCTCCCACCTCAGCTGTTGAATACACGGAACAGGCCTATCAATTCCTCTAAGTTTGTGTTGACAGCCAACATGTCCCTAGTGCCCCACGTGGTGAAGGCAAAAATGTGGTACTCATGAGTACACTAGGGATGGGAGAATTTGTGGCCAGGAACATCAAAAAACAGAAATCCTAATGGATTACAATGCCACAAAAGGAGGGGTGGACAATTTAGACAAGCTGGTGACTGGCTACAGGTGCAAAAGAAGATCCCTACACTGGCCACATGTGATATTCTTCAACATCTTGGACATCTCGGCGTACAACGCGTTTGTCATCTGGATGGCGTTGAACCCAGATTGGGACAGATACTCCAGAGGAGATGGCTCTTTCTCGAGGAGCTGGGCAAGGTATTGGTTAGACCTCAAATCTAGAGGCAACATTTTCCAAGGACCCCAGCTTCTGCAGCCATCGTGAGGAGGATGCAGCCATTCAGGAGGATGCTGGTGCCCCATCCACCCGACCCACAGAACCAACAACTCTAATACCAGAAGTAAGTGTGAGTGATGTTGCATGTGTATGTCTGACTCTCCAACCTTGGCCTGCTGTAACTATACATGTGAGTGAGTGAGATGTTAGTCAAATTCCTGAACTAAGTGTTTTCATCATTCTAGATTGCAGCCGATAGCAACAAGTAGGACAGGAAGACACACTACACATGCATCACGTGCAAGAAATACATTTGCAACACACACACAGTAAAACTCTGTCCCTCATGTGGTGTGTAGACCGGCCTTCATGTGTTCAATTGGGCTCATTTAACATTTCCGTAAAATCTGTCCTTCCAATTTGTTCAGCTCAAAGCCATTAACATCAAAAGTGACGAAAACCTTGCATTTCATTTCTATTTGTTCAAGATAAACATGTTTTATTCCACCCATGTCTTGATTATAATTTATTAAAATTAAAATTAAATAAAAAAAATTGCACTTTTATTGATAAATGTGATCTAGCAGAGGTAAATGGCAAATATTAACCATGTATGCCGTCTATATTGCTTGTAATTGATATGTCAACAACTAAGTAGTAAGTATTTTTACGTAAATTGTTATGGCTGTATTGTTTTAAAATCCCAATAATGTTGTAGGTCCATTAGACAGTGGGTGAATAACAAAAACATGAACACCACACAAGGGGTTAAAAGGGCAATCTGGAGCTACATCCATTTTTGGAATGATAAATGACTTATATGTACCAATTAATTCTTGAACTGTCGTACCCCATCAGAACCCAAAATATACACGTTTTACTACAATGTTTTTAAACAAACACTATATAGCTCCAAAACATGGTTGAAACTATCATTTTTACATAATGGATGGTCAGTCCTTGCATCCATAGCTCTGTCTATGAGGAGTTACATATCTCCAGCCCCATCCCCCAGCTTTTTACCGAAATAGGGGCAGGAAAACGCTTTGTTACTGTTTCAACTGTAGATTACCGCATTACAAACTGGATATATAGAGAAATCTATTAGATTCAGAATAGATAATCATGACCAGTTAACAACACAGAACCAAACTGCATTGTATGTAAGTTCTCTTGGTTAGCTGTGTGTGAGTTAGTGGTTTCTATATTAGGCATTTCTATACTATCAATGGGCGAGACCGATTCATTCTCCCAGTTTTTCTTTGTTCCTGTGTCATCTGTTCCTCTGATGTTGATTGGCTGAGTGAAGGGGAAAGCATGGGTGTTGATTGGCTCTGAGGAGTCAGAGGTTTTGCCATCACCCTCGTCTCTTGGTTTCTCAGCAACAAAGTGTGACAGGAAGAGAGTGTGGATCTGGGAGAGGAAGTGGTCTCCCTCTTCCTCTAGCAGGGGCTCCAGATACCTCCCTAAAGATGACATCATCTAGATAGAGAGAGACAGAGGGTGTGACAGGGAGGAGAAAGAGAGCAAGATGTTGAGAGATGAATTTGAGGCAGGGATGATAGAGAAAGAAGACAAAGGACTCAGACAGCAGAGAGGAGGGGTGAGACAGCAATATGAAACAGGGTAAGACAGAGTGAATAGAGACAAGGTGACCTACCTTCTCCAGACAGGTGAGATGAGAGTCCCTGCGGAACGGCCTGTCCATCTGGACACTGCCGTGGGCGTGTTTATACTTGTGGATAATCCACTCTACCCTCCTCATCAGCTGGCTCCAGTCAGGCTGCTGCTGGGAACACTGGTAGTCAAACCTGTAGGGCAGCTCTGAGAGACGGAGGGAGGGAAGGAGAGAGGTAGAGGATGAATATGTACGCTCAGACTTTTTATCTACCAAGTTGATTAGAGGTTGTGAAAGGGGTCCTGTAGTTGATTAGAGGTTGTGAAGAGGTGTGTGTCATACTCTGTGTTCCAGGTCCTTGGTCCTCTCTGACCATCAGGCAGGTGGTCTTGGCGCGGGGGGATGGGTTAGCAGGGTCAAATGGACTCACAATCATCCCAATAAATGGGGCTCCGCCTCGAGAGAAATAACTCTGAGAGAAAGAGTGTCAGAACACAGTTACACACACAGGCACACACACACACACACACACACACACACACACACACACACACACACACACACGTGTACCTGGAACTGGTCCTGTGTGTGTATATCCCGTATAGAGGGGTTTGGGTGGAAGGTGGGGTGAGAGTGGTACCATCCCACTACAGCCAAGCCCAGGCTAGACAGCAGCTCACAGGCCTGAGTCTGAGACAAAGGGTCCATCTCACATTGCAGACCTGTACTCACACTGTTACACGGCTCCGCTGCAACAATCTAGCACATAGAGACACACACACACACACACACACACAGAGTGCATTTGGAACACCTTGACTTTTCCCACATTTTGTTACGTTACAGCCTTATTCTAAAATGTATTAAATTGTTTTTGCCTTATCAATTTACACACAATACCCCATAATGACAAAGCAAAAACAGGTTTTTAGAAATGTTTGCAAATAAAAAAACTGAAATATCACATTTACATAAGTATTCAGACCCTTTACTCAGTACTTTGTTGAAGCACCTTTGGCAGCGATTACAGCCTTGAGTCTTCTTATGTATGACTCTACAAACTTGGCACACCTGTATTTAGGCAGTTCCTCCCATTCTTCTCTGCAGATCTTCTCAAGCTCTGTCAGGTTGGATGGGGAGCGTTGCTGCACAGCTATTTTCAGTTCTCTCCAGAGATGTTCGATCGGTTCAAGTCCGGGCTCTGGCTGGGCCACTCAAGGGCATTCAGAGACTTGTCCCGAAGTCACTCCTGCGTTGTCTTGGCTTTGTGCTTATGGTCGTTGCCCTGTTGGAAGGTGAACCTTCACCCCAGTCTGAGGTCCTGAGAGCTCCAGAGCAGGTTTTCAACAAGGATCTTTTTGTACTTTGCTCCGTTCATATTTCCCTTGATCCTGAGTAGTCTCCCAGTCCCTGCCGCTGAAAAACATTCCCACAGCATGATGCTGCCACCACCAATCTTCACCGTAGGGAGGGTATTGGCCAGGTGATAAGCAGTCCCAGGTTTCATCCAGATGTGACACTTGGCAATCAGGCCAAAGAGATCAATCTTGGTTTCATCAGACCAGAGAATCTTGTTTCTCATGATCTAAGAGTCCATTAAGTGGCTTTTGGCAAACTCCAAGCGGGCTGTCATGTGCCTTTTACTGAGGAGTGGCTTCCATCTGGCCACCCTACCATAAAGGCCTGATTGGTGGAGTGCTGCAGAGATGGTTGTCCTTCTGGAAGATTCTCCCATCTCCACAGAGGAACTCCGGAGCTCTGTCAGAGTGACCAAGTTCTTAGTCACTTTCCTGACCAAGGCCCGTCTCCCCCGATTGCTCAGTTTGACCGGGCGGCCAGCTCTAGGAAGAGTCTTGGTGGTTCCAAACCAAACTAAATAAGATTATTTCTTATATATATATATATATATATATATATATATAAAGTTGAAGTTGGAAGTTTACATACACTTAGGTAGAAGTCATTAAAACTCTTATAAACAAACTATAGTTTTGGCAAGTCGGTTAGGACATCTACTTTTTCACTGTATCACAATTCCAGTAGGTCAGAAGTTTACATACACTAAGTTGACTGTGACTTTAACTTCTTAAGGAGCAGCAAGGTGCGCTGGGGAGCTAGCGCCCCACTCCCGACACTACCAGGTGAAATGCAAGGCGCCAAATTCAATATCCAAAAGTTGAATTATTAAACATGCATTAATATGCAAGTGTTTCATAGTAATCAAAAGCTCTGCTTCTTGGCAAAATCACAGCGTTGACAGATTTCAAAAAGGCTTTACGGTGAAAGCACCACATTTGATTGTTTGAGGGTAGCACCTAACATATTTTTGTCATTACCATAATTTCATAAGCCTCCACGTTTCACAGAAAACACATTTCAAAACGAAAACAAATCAATTACCTTTTGAAGAACTTCTGCTGAGGGCTTCCAAAGTGTCCAACGAAGACAATCCATGGTTCTTTTGTTATGAAAAGTAATGTATTATATCCATAAATCTCCGTTTGGTTGGCGCGTTATAATCAGAAAAAACAGCGTCGACTCCTCCATTGAAACGTGAAGAAAACTCATTCAACTTATACCTATAAACTTGTCCAAGAACAATCAAACATAATTGTAAATGTATCCTTAGGAACACGTTTCTGTATAAATAGCATATTATTTCAACCAGAATATAAACTGGGCGATAAGAAAGGAAAAAACAAAAGAACGTGCATTCACTTGTAAAGGACATCTCTGGGGGCACTTCCTTATTAGTCTTCTTCTCTGCTCTAAAAGCATCTAAAAGAATCAGAACACTTTCTCGAGACTGTTGACATCCAGAGGAAGCGATAGGTACTGCATTCATATGCCCTTATAAGGGCATTTTCATAAGGGAGTTCCAAATGAGGCAATGTGTCAAAACCACTTTTTCCAGGACAGAAATTCCTCGGGGTTTCGCCTGCCATATCCGTTCTGTTTTACTCGCAGACAAATGGTTAACACTTTTAGAAAATTCAGTGTTTCCTATCCAATGGTACTAAATATGTGCATATCCTATTTTCTGGGCCTGAATGGGAGGCATTTTACTTTGGGCACGCCAGCGTCTCCAAAACGGTCACCTCGTGCGCTGCTCCCTAAGAAGTTAAACAGCTTGGAAAATTCCAGACAATAGAAGCTTCTGATAGGCTAATTGGCATCATTTGAGTCAATTGGAGGTGTACCTGTGGATGTATTTCAAGGCCTACCTTCAAACTCAGTGCCTCTTTGCTTGACATCATGTGAAAATCTAAAGAAATCAGCCAAGACCTCAGAAAAATAATTGTAGTCCTCCACAAGTCTGGTTCATCCTTGGGAGCAATTTCCAAATGCCTGAAGTAACCACGTTAATCTGTACAAACAATAGTACGCAAGTATAAACAGCAAGGAGGCCTACAAACCTGACTCAGTTACACCAGCTCTGTCAAGAGGAACGGGGCAAAAATCACCCAACTTGGGAAGCTTGTGGTAGGCTACCCGAAACGTTTGACCCAAGTTAAACAATTTAAAGGTAATGCTACCAAATACTAATTGAGTGTACGTAAACTTCTGACCCACTGGGAATGTGATGAAAGAAAATAAAAGCTGAAATAAATCACTCTTTACTATTATTCTGACATTTCACCTTCTTAAAATAAAGTGGTGATCGTAACTGACTTAAGACAGGGAATTTTTACTTAAATTAAATGTCAGGAATTGTGAAAAACTGAGTTTAAATGTATTTGGCTAAGGTGTATGTAAACTTCCGACTTCCAACTGTATATACACATTTGCAAACATTTCTAAAAACCTGTTTTCACTTAAGTCATTATGCAGTATTTTGTGTAGATTGACGATTATTATTTTTGTATTATTTTTGTATTATTTTTGTAACAAAATGTGGAAAAGGTCAAGGGGTCCGAAAACTTTCCGAATGCGCTGTAGATACGCACAGGATAGACTAGTGTTATCAGCATTTTCTTTGTGAACATCATCATCATGAGGTGGTAGACTCACCTTCAGGACTTTGTCCTCCTCGCTGTAGGATCCTCCCAGTAGCCCGATGACCTCACCCATCGACACATGGGCATGCTGGGTAAAAATACAAACACAAAAGACACTGAGCCCTAAGACCTTGGTAAATAACCCACACTGATAGCTCTGTCTGTGTGTTCATCTGTGAACATGGTTGCTTTATTAAATATTTGTAGATGTGTGTACCTACCATGTCCATGATGAGGAGAGCCTCGGCACACACTATCACCTGAAAGGGCTCCTGCCTTTCTTTTCCAAAAACACGACACGGAATCAGCTGGAACGGATCCAGCAACCTGATAATGGAGAGAGAGAGAGACTTTTACTGCATGTAATGTACAGTACACATTTATAAGGATCCACAGTGTTGTGACAACATACACAGACATCATTGGTAGTATACACCACCCACTCACCCTCTGTGCCTGGAGACCTTACAGGGTTTATGCGGTCTCATCTCTCTCCTCAGGGCTAGCTCCTCTGCACTCAGGTGCTCGTATGTCTGTCCCTCCAGGTCTTTAGCATCGCGCCAGTTCCCCCACACGTCCCTCACACGACGCTTCCTGGTTCGCTACAACACACAACCAATCAACATGTCATACAGCTATAACAGGTCACAGAGACCTCATTTTATACACGCTTAACACGAACCGTGCACAATAACACAGAACCATGCGCGAGGGCCCCCATCGACCCAGTGGACTGGGCGATCTCGCTCTCCGAGGCCGACATGAGTAAGGTCTTTAAATCAGGTCAACACTCACAAGGCTTCATGCCACAATTACTACCACCCTGTAGCACTTACATATGTAATAATGGCTGGTTATGGCACACATCAACTCCATCATCCCAGACCCACACACAATTTGCATACCGCCTCAACAGATGCATAGATGGCGCAATCTCAATTGCACTCCATTCGTCCCTCACCCACCTAGATAAGAGGAATACCTATGTGAGAATGCTATTCATTGACTACAGCTCAAAGTTCAACACCATTGTCCCCTCCAAGCTCGTCACCAAGCATAGGACCCTGGGACTGAAGACCTCCAACTGCAACTGGATCCTGGACTTCAAGACGGGCCGACACCAGGTGGTGAGGGTAGGCAACAGCACCTCCGCCACACTGACCATCAACAGGGGGACCCAACAGAGGTGTGTGCTCAGTCCCCTCCTGTACTCCCTGTTCACCGGACTGCGTGGCCACGCATGACTTCAACAACATTATCAAGTTTGCTGACGACACAACGGTGGTAGACCTGAGCCCCGGCGACAATGAGACAGCCTACAGGGAGGTCAGTGACCTGGCAGTGTGGTGCCGGGACAACAACCTCTCCCTCAACGTCAGTAAGACCAAGGAGATGATCGTGGACTACAGGAAACGGGGGGAGGGCGAGCACGCCCTCATCCACATCAACGGGGAGCGTGGAGCGGGTCGAGAGCTTCAAGTTCCTGGATGTCCAAATCCCTAAAAACTTAAAATTATCCACTCACACACGCAGAGTAGTGAAGAGGGAGTGACCATGCCTCTTCCCCCTCAGAACATTGAAAAGGTTTGTCATAGGCGTGGGGGCATTGTCATGCTGAAACAGGAAAGGGCCTTCCCCAGACTTTTGCCACAATGTTGGAAGAATGTCATTCTATGCTGTACCGTTAAGATTTACCTTCACTGGAACTAAGGGGCCTAATCTGAATGAAAATCACATTTTAAAGTTGCAACTATGCATTGGTGCAGGTAGCGTACTACGGGCATTAGCCAACCCCATATTCTTCCGTCAGACTGCCAGATGGTGAAGCGTGATTAATCACTTCAGAGAACGCGTTTCTCTGAACTTTACACCACTCCAGCCGACGCTTGGCATTGCGCATGGTGATCTTAGGCTTGTGTACAGCTGCTCCGCCATGGAAACCCACTCCCGACTAACAGTTATTGTGCTGACGAGGCAGTTTGGAACTCTGTAATGAGTGATGCAACCGATTATTACGCACAGCACGCTTCAGCACTCGCCAGTCCTGTAATGTGAGCTTGTGTGGCCTACCACTTCGCAGCTGAGTTGTTGATCCTATACGTTTCCAATTCAAAATAACAGCACGTACAGTTGACAGGGGCAGCTCTAGCAAGGCAGAAATTTTACAAAATGACTTGTTGGAAAGGTGGCATCCTATGACGGTGCCATGTTGAAAGTCACTGAGCTCTTGAGTAAGGCCATTCTACTGTCAATGTATTCTATGGAGATTGCTATGTGCTCGATTTTATACACCTGTCAGCAACAGGTGTGGCTGAATTAGCTGAATCCACTAATTTGAAGGGGTGTGTCCACATACACTATATATACACACAGAAGGATCTACCTCTATCACTCCAGTATCCCTACACACTATAAATATAGTATTGGAACTGACCCTGTATATAGATTCTTACTTTCGAGTTCTTCTTATTTAAGTTTGTGTTTTTATGCTACCTTGTGTTATTTTCTGTGCTATATTGATTACTGCATTGCTGGGTGTGGAGCTCACACAGGACCACGTGCTGAAACAGACCAATCACGGGCCGGCAGCATAGAGTTTTTATTTTATTTTTATTTCACCTTTATTTAACCAGGTAGGCTAGTTGAGAACAAGTTCTCATCTACAACTGCGACCTGGCCAAGATAAAGCACAGCAGTTCGACACATACAACAACAAAGAGTTACACACGGAATAAACAAACATACAGTCAATAATACAGTAGAATTTTTTTAAATAAATAAGTCTATATACAGTGAGTGCAAATGAGGTAAGATAAGGGAGGTAGGGCAATAAATAGGCCATGGTTGCGAGGTAATTACAATATAGCAATTAAACCCTGGAATGGTAGATGTGCAGAAGTTGAATGTGCAAGTAGAGATACTGGGATGCAAAGGAGAAAGATAAATAAATAAATAAATACAGTATGGGGATGAGGTAGTAGGATGGGCTGTTTACAAATGGGCTATGTGCAGGTGCCGAGATCTGTGAGCTGCACTAACAGCTGGTGCTTAAAGCTAGTCGAGGGAAATAAGAGTCTCCAGTTTCAGTGATTTTTGTAGTTGTTCGAGTCATTGGAAGCAGAGAACTGGAAGGAAAGGCGGCCAAAGGAGGAATTGGCTTTGGGGGTGACCAGTGAGATGTACCAATTTGTTGAGTAGAGTGTTGTAGGCTATTTTATAACTGACATCGCCGAAGTCGAGGATCGGTAGGATGGTCAGTTTTACGAGGGACTGTTTGGCAGCATGAGTGAAGGATGCTTTGTTGCGAAATAGGAAGCCGTTTCTAGACTTAATTTTGGATTGGAGATGCTTAATATGAGTCCGAAAGGAGAGTTTACAGTCTAACCAGACACTTAGGTATTTGTAGTTTTTCACATATTCAGAGTAGTGATGCATGCATTTAGTTTTACTTGCATTTAAGAGCAGTTGGAGGCCACGGAAGGAGAGTTGTATGGCGTTGAAGCTCGTCTGGAGGTTAGTTAACACAGTGTCCAAAGAAGGGCCAGAAGTATACAGAATGGTGTCGTCTGCGTAGAGGTGGATCAGAGAATCACCAGCAGCAAGAGCGACATCATTGATGTATACAGACAAGAGAGTCAGCCCGAGAATTGAACCCTGTGGCACCTCCAGAGAGACTGCCAGAGGTCCGGACAACAGGCCCTCTGATTTGACACACTGAACTCTATCAGAGAAGTAGTTGGTGAACCAGGCGAGGCAATCATTTGAGAAACCAAGGCTGTTGAGTCTGCCAATAAGAATGTGGTGATTGACAGAGTCAAAAGCCTTGGCCAGGTCGATGAATACGGCTGCACAGTAATGTCTCTTATCGATGGCGGTTATGATATCGTTTAGGACCTTGGCTTTCGAAGACCTTAGAAAGGCAGGGTAGGATAGGATAGATATAGGTCTGTAGCAGTTTGGGTCTAGAACGTCTCCCCCTTTGAAGATGGGGATGACTGCGGCAGCTTTCCAATCTTTGGGGATCTCAGACGATACGAAAGAGAGGTTGAACAGGCTAGTAATAGGGGTTGCAACAATTTCGGCAGATTATTTAAGAAATAGAGGGTCCAGATTGTCTAGCCCGGCTGATTTGTAGGGGTCCAGATTTTGCAGCTCTTTCAGAACATCAGCTATCTGGATTTGGGAGAAATGGGGGAGGCTTGGGCGAGTTGCTGTGGGGAGTGCAGGGCTGTTGACCGGGGTAGGGGTAGCCAGGTGGAAAGCATGGCCAGCTGTAGAAAAATGCTTATTGAAGTTCTCAATTATAGTGGATTTGTCAGTGGTGACAGTATTTCCTAGCCTCAGTGCAGTGGGCAGCTGGGAGGAGGTGCTCTTATTCTCCATGGACTTTACAGTGTCCCAGAATTTTTTTGAGTTTGTGCTACAGGATGCAAATTTCTGCTTGAAAAAACTCTTAGCTTTCCTAACTGCCTGTGTATAGGGGCTATTCGATGCTAATGCAGAACACCACAGGATGTTTTTGTGCTGGTCAAGGGCAGTCAGATCTGGAGAGAACCAAGGGCTATATCTGTTCCTGGTTCTACATTTTTTGAAAGGGGCATGCTTACTTAAGTGTGAGGAAGGCACTTATTTAGTGAGGAAGGCACTTTTAAAGAATGACCAGGCATCCTCTACTGACGGGATGAGGTCAATATACAGTAGGGGGTCAGAGGTTGTAGGGGGTCAGAGGTTAGGGGTTGACTCACCATGCTCTGTAGTCTTTGGGCCAGCTGGTATTCCAGAGCGTCTCTGCTCTCTCTGGGTTTAGAACGATCCACCATCCTGGGACGGTTATACACTGCCTGATCTGGAGGGGAAGAGTGGAGAGAATAGACAGGTAGATCAGACAAATCTGCATAACCAAGAAAGATAGAGACTGAGAGACTGAGAAAAAGAAAGAGAATCACACTAGTAGTGAGTCCTAGTTACCACAGTTGAAGTTGATGCCTCCTATCAGCTCCAGGTAGGTGTGTATTCTGCCGATACAGTTGACATCTCCACAGTTCTTAAGACCAGGACGCACTGACGTCTTGTTCAAGTACCTGGGCTTACTCTTCAACCTGAGACAAACACATAAAAAGCATGTTGAAAGTGAAACCTTGATGTCTCTATTTGGTTGTGGTTGTGTGTGTGTACCATTGGTCCAACATGTAGTTCCTGATCCTCAGGTATCTCTCCGGGGTTTTGGATGGCCGTCCCTCAAAGAATTCTGGGATAGCTTGTTTCTCCTCCTCTGTGATAGTCGCCAGGTCCAGCTCCGCTTCCTGCTCTGGGGCTGTAAGCTCCTCCTCTTCAAACTCCTCCCCTTGTTCCTCCCCTGCCTCTTGCCACCCAGACCCACCTGTGTCCTCTCCAGACTCCACTGGGTCCCTCAGGGGCTCAGCAGTTCCCCCCTCACACTGTCCACTGGGGGCCTGCTCTGCTGGGCAGGGGGCTATGAGGGGAGATGGAGGGCTACAGTTAGGCTGCTCCTGATTCGTCTCTTCCAGCCAGGGGTGTGTCTGGTTGGGTTGCACCTGGTGGGTCTCTCCATGGTTGTCCAGCTCCTCTGGGGCTCCAGGCTCACGTGTCTCAGTCCTAACTCCTGCCTGGAGGTCCTCGCCATTCCCCTCTATATTTCTTTCTCCTCCACTCCCTCCCTCATCACTGAAGTCGTCAGTGATGTCCACCTCCTCCTCCTCTTCGTCCCCCAGTCTCTCTATCCGGACAGCGTTGGTTAGAGCTAACAGGTGGGTGGGGACAGACAGGCCAGAGGTGAACGCTGTTGACCCTGTCTCTGACACATGGCCTAAAACCTGTGGGGCTGAAGGGGTTGCTACTGCAGTAGTATTGCACTCTGATTTAGCCTGCAGGCAGAGAGGACAGGGAGAGTGACATGGTGAGAGATTAGAGACTGTAGGATATCTCAAATATATCCTGGTTGGCTGAGCTGGGAGAGATGTCGACTAGAGCAGTGTTACCTTGTGTTTGAAGTACTGTCTGGCGTAGCTCTTCACCTGTAGAATGGTCCGACTGCCTATCAGCTTGGAGATCTTTGTCCACCTACGGCCAAACTGAGCCTGGGGGTATATAAAGTAGGGTGTCATCTGAGATCAGTGAGGAGAGGAGAAGAGAGAAGAAGAGAGGGTCGTACCAGTCCTGTCTCAAACAGCTCCTTCTCCTGCTGAGACCAGCGAGTGGCTGTAGAGGAGCCTGAACCTGAAGGCTTGGCAGGAGACCTGGGTGAAAACACAGCAGTAATAGTATCATGTCAGAGGCAACAACACATCAGAGGTTTAGATCAACACAAGGACAAATGGGACAACTGACTCACTTCTTCACTTTGGGTTTAGGCTTGCAGTTTGGTGAGTTGGCCCAAACTGACATCTCTTTACCTGTCAAATAATACCTAGAGAAGTGCTTAATAAGGACTAGAACACGTCTTATATCAAGAAAGACAGACACACAAACAAACACAACAAATTCTATCCCAGGGGTGTGTGTATGGTCTATGAGAAGGATACTGTTCCTCCAGCAGCATGTTCTCTATCACCTCTCTGTTTTCTGCACTGATAGAGCGGTCTAGTTCCCACGGCTACAGGGGAGAGAGAGAGTCAACACACACATGAAGACCATCACACAGTACTTCCATCATGGCATATTGATTTGGCAGCAACACTTCTTACCAAGACTCCAGCATTGTTCTTCCATGCTGACTGTGGGTACTGGTTCTGGAGTAGCGCTGCTCCCTCACCAAAGCCCCTGACACAGAAGTGATATAGCTATTTTATCTCACTCTAGCAGGAATTTGATAACAATGTACATACCTTTTCTATTCATATACAGTCCATTCACGCCTTTATATATATATATACATACAGTTGAAGTCGGAAGTTTACATACACTTAGGTAGGAGTCATTAAAACTCGATTTTCAAACACTCCACAAATTTATTGTTAACAAACTATAGTTTTCTACTTTGTGCATGACACAAGTAATTTTTCCAACAATTGTTTACAGACAGATTATTTCACTTATAATTCACTGTATCACAATTCAAGTGGGACAGAAGTTTACATACACTAAGTTGACTGTGTCTTTAAACAGCTTGGAAAATTCCAGACAATTGTGTCATGGCTTTAGAAGCTTCTGATAGGCTAATTGACATCATTTGAGTCAATTGGAGGTGTACCTGTGGATGTATTTCAAGGCCTACCTTCAAACTCAGTGCCTCTTTGCTTGACATCATGGGAAAATCAAAAGAAATCAACCAAGACCTCAGAAAGAAAATGGTAGACCTCCACAAGTCTGGTTCATCCTTGGGAGCAATTTCCAAACGCCTGAAGGTACCACAATCCTCTGTACAAACAATAGTATGCAAGTATAAACACCATGGGACCTCGCAGCCGTCATACCGCTCAGGAAGGAGACATGTTCTGTCTCCTAGAGATTAACGTACTTTGGTGCGAAAAGTGCAAATCAATCCCAGAACAACAGCAAAGGACCTTGTGAAGATGCTGGAGGAAACAGGTACAAAAGTATCTATATCCACAGTAAAACAAATCCTATATCAACATAACCTGAAAGGCCACTCAGCAAGGAAGAAGCCACTACTCCAAAACCGCCATAAAAAAGCCAGACTACGGTTTGCAACTGCACATAGGGACGAAGATCGTACTTTTTGGAGAAAACAAAAATAGAACTGTTTGGTCATAATGACCATCGTTATGTTTGAAGGAAAAGTGGGGAGGCTTGCAAGCTGAAGAACACCATCCCAACCATGAAGCACGGGGGTGGCGGCATCATGTTGTGGGAATGCTTTGCTGCAGGAGGGACTGGTGCACTTCACAAAAAAGATGGTATCATGAGGAAAGAAAATTATTTGGATATATTGAAGCAACATCTCAAGACATCAGTCAGGAAGCAAATGGGTCTTCCAAATGAAAAATGACCACAAGCATACTTCCAAAGTTGTGGCAAAATGGCTTAAGGACAACAAAGTCAAGGTATTGGAGTGGCCATCACAAAGCCCCGACCTCAATCCTATAAAAAAAATGTGTGGGCAGAACTGAAAAAGCGTGTGCGAGCAAGGAGGCCTACCAACCTGATTCAGTTACACCAGCTCTGTCAGGAGGAATGGGCCAAAATTCACCCAACTTATTATGGGAAGCTTGTGGAAGGCTACCTGAAACATTTGACCCAAGTTAAACAATTTAAAAGGCAATGCTACCAAATACTAATTGAGTGTATGTAAACTTCAGACCCACTGCAAATGTGATGAAAAAAATAAAAGCTGAAATAAATCAATTCTCTCTACTATTATTCTGACATTTCACATTCTTAAAATAAAGTGGTGATTCTAACTGACCTAAGACAGGGAATCTTTACTAGGATTCAATGTCAGGAATTGTGAAAAACTGAGTTTACATGTATTTGGCTAAGGTGTATGTAAACTTCCGACTTCAACTGTACTTCAACTGTACTTCAACTGTACTTCAACACAGTACCAGTCAAAAGTTTGGACACAGCTACTCATTCCAGGGTTTTTCTTTATTTTTACTATTTTCTACATTGTAGAATATTAGTGAAGACATCAAAACTATGAAATAACACATATGGAATCATGTACTAACCAAAAAAGTGTTAAACAAATCAAAATATATTTCATATTTTAGATTCTTCAAAGTAGCCACCCTTTGCCTTGATGACAGCTTTGCACGCTTGGCATTCTCTCAACCAGCTTCATGAGGTAGTCACCTGGAATGCATTTCAATTAACAGGTGTGCCTTGTTTAAAGTTAATTTGTGTAATTTAATTCCTTCTTAATGCGAATGAGCCAATCAGGTGTGTTGTGACAAGGTAGGGTTGGAATACAGAAGATAGCCCTATTTGGTAAAAGACCAAGTCCATATTATGGCAAGAACAGCTCAAATAAGCAAAGAGAAACGACAGTCCATCATTATTTTAAGACATGAAGGTCAGTCAAGTTCATTATAGTTACCAGCCTCAGAAAATGCAGCCCAAATAAATGCTTCACAGAGTTCAAGTAACAGACACATCTCAACATCAACTGTTCAGGAGAGACTGTGTGCATCAGGCCTTCATGGTCGAATTGCTGCAAAGAAACCACTACTAAAGGACAACAATAAGAAAAAGACGCTAGCTTGGGCCAAGAAACACGAGCAATGGACATTAGACCAGTGGAAATCTGTCCTTTGGTCTGACGAGTTCAAATTTGAGATTTCTGGTTCCAACCGCTGTGTCTTTGTGAGACGTAGAGTAGGTGAACAGATCTCTGCATGTGTGGTTCCCACCGTGAAGTATGGAGGAGGAGGTGTGATGGTGTGGGGATGCTTTGCTGGTGACACGGTCTGTGATTTATTTAGAATTCAAGACGCACTTAACCAGTATGGCTACAACAGAATTCTGCAGCGATACGCCATCCAATCTGTTTTGCGCTTAGTGGACTATCATTTATTTTCAACAGGTCAATGACCCAACACACCTCCAGGCTGTATAAGGGCTATTTTACAAAGAAGGAGAGTGAAGGAGTGCTGCATCAGATGACCTGGCCTCCACAATCACCCGACCTCAACCCAATTGAGATGGTTTGGGATGAGTTGGACCGCAGAGTGAAGGAAAAGCAGCCAACAAGTGCTCAGCATATGTGGGAACTCCTTCAAGACTGTTGGAAAAACATTCCAGGTGAAACTGGTTGAGAGAATGCCAAGAGTGTGCAAAGCTGTCAAGGCAAAGGGTGGCTACTTTGAAGAATCTCAAATATAAAATATTTCTTGATTTGATTAACGCTTTTTTGGTTACGACATGATTCCATGTGTTACTTCATAGTTTTGATGTCTTCACTATTATTATACAAGTTAGATTAAGAAAAACCTTTAAATTAGTGGGTGTGTCCAAACTTTTGACTGGTACTGTATGTATTTATGTGTGTATATTGTATACTGCTCGGGCATTGCTCGTTCTGATATTTCTTACATTTGGGGGGGGATTTGTGTGAATTGCTTTTTATTGTTAGGTATTACTGCACTGTTGGAGCAGGAAACATAAGCATTTCGATGTGTATGCAACCAATAACATTTTATTTGATAACAAGGACTACATATGTATATGTGCTGATGTATTGTATGCATGCAACTGTCAGTAGGGTATTTGTTGGTTCTATTGTTTTTTTTTTTTTTGTGTCGTTCAGTCCTTGAGCTGTTATTGTCTATTGTGCCGCATTCACAGGCTGGTAAATGCAGTACATCTATGCTGCGTTCACGTGCTAGTCGGAACTAGAAAACTCTGAAATGTCCGACTTGCTAACTTGGTGTGTAATAACTACAACCAGGTATCAAGTCGGAAATTTCAGAGTTTCGACTAGCACCTGAACGCAGCATAGATGTACTGTATTCTGTCATTTCAAATCAAATTGTATTTGTCACATCCACATGATTAGCAGATGTTAATGCGAGTGTAGCGAAATGCTTGTGCTTCTAGTTCTGACCATGCAGTAGTATATATGATTTTATGTGGACACCAGGAAGAGTAGATGCTGCTTCAGTTACAGGTTATTTTTTATTTAACCTTAATTTAACAAGGCAAGTCAGTTAAGAACAAATTCTTATTTACAATAACGGCCTACTCCGGCCAAACCTGGACGACGCTGGGCCAATTGTGCGCCGCCCTATGGGACTCCCAATCATGGCCGGTTGTGATACAGCAGGGACTGTAGTGACGCCTCTTGCACTGAGATGCAACAAATGAAAATCTTAATGTTGTGTATTATATATTAATGGAGGACAAATGTCAGTAAAATCAGGAATTCCTGATGAATTAGAAGGGGAAAAAAATCACATCCCTGTTCTATCAAAAAAGAACTGCTGCAGCAAAGACAGTGGAGTGGGCGTGTCAGGTTTCAAGTGGGTGTGAGGCAGATATAGATGACGGGAGTCACATTGAAATTTGTCTCTACGACGTTGTTTGGTAGTCGAAAGGGGCGACCAATACATGTTAATTAACTAGCTAGAATAATCTACTGATCAAGCGACCTGCTGTCACCAGCTAACGTTAGCAGCTAGTTACCGTGCTAGCCATGTCTTTTGCGTGTCCAACGGGTTATTGTTTATTTAACTGGCTCTGGTTCTCTGAATCGCCCAAATGTCATTTAAACGTTATATTAATTACTTTTAGCCCATCAATGAAACACAGAAAAACTGTCTTACCCCAATTTAGCATCATATTCGTCTCCTTCGATATCAACATCCAGCTCATCCGCCATGTTGGCTACAGACAGATTTCAAACAACGGGCCAAGTGTACTCATTCACAACAATGACAGGATTCCTCGACATCGACACCAAGTGGTGGGAGTGTGAGTGTCACTTTTCCACATTGGGCAATGCAAGCGGTGGAGAATATATTTGCAAGGAGTGTAGTGCCTCAATACTTTTAAAATGTTTTGCTTTCCTAACCTCTTCTCCTTCATTACCACTGATAAATGCAAGATTTTCAGTGACGTTGTAAGTGGCTTCTTCTCATTTCCTACCACTCATTTGAAGTCAAAGGACACAGCAGGACACCATGTTCAGAAAAGTAGAAATTTTTATTTGACACATTTACATATACAGATCATTAGTCTGTATATCCCAGATTATAAACTGGGTGGTCCAAGCCCTGAATGCTTATTGGCTGACAACCATGGTATATCAGAATATATACCACAGGTATGACACAACCTTTATTTTTACTGGTCTAATTACTACGTTGGTAACCAGTTTATAATAAGGCACCTCAGGGATTTGTGGTATATGGCCAATATACTACAGCTAAAGGCTGTATCCAGGCACTCCGTGTTGCATCGTGCTTAAGAACATCCCTTAGCCGTGGTTTAATGGCCATATACCACAGCCCCCCAGGCCTTATTGCTTAAATATACTCTCCTCGTTCCATCATCAGGTTAGTAAAATAGACACCTTCTCCTAAACAACTTGTAGGTTCAGAACATTGAGTTTGTTGTTAGTAAGAGGCCATCATTGGTTTGTGCAGAAAGGAACAAAAAAGGTTGAAGAACATCAATGACATTAATTAAATTTAAAATATTCTTCATTTTATTGATTAATCTCCCATGGTGATGCTTGCCTGAGCATCAGCTAAAATAAGTTTAGCATTCTTAAATGAGCCAGAAAACCAATAGCTATCTGGTTATTTATCAAAGTTACCTGGCTATTTCATTGAGCATGCTTTGTAGTCCGAGAGGTGAGCAAGTCATGTTTTGTTTTGCGTGAGCAGTTTGGTGTCCAGCCACAAGATGGTGGTGTGGTGTTACTCATCAACACAGCAGAGCATTGCGTATTTTTAGAAAAACTCTTTAGTAACACAGATAGCATTCAGACAGAGAAATCAGACAATTTGTCAGCTGCTCCAAAATGGCACATATCTCAGTGCATCAACCACATCTGTATGTTTGTCCAAGTGCGTATATGACAGAGCTACAAAACAAAATAAAGCCAAATAATAGTCAATTAGATGATTTCCCAACCACTCCCATCTCCTTCAGCCACCCGCAACCCTATTCCCACAACCTTCCCTGCCTCTTTTACCCCCCAGGTGCAGGGTGTGATTGCTGTGATGACACAGCTGTGTGTTAGATAGAAATAGAACGCTGTCACGAGAGAAAAAGAGAGCGAAAGGGGCAGGTTCCATTTCGCTTTTGCCTGTATGACTGAAACCCGACTCTCCTGTCGGTACTAAGTCTGACAGACCATCAGGACAGAGTTATAGGAGGACGGAAAGGAGGGAGTAGAAGAGAACAGCAGTGATTTAGAGAGTTACATGTGGAACCATTCCCTTTCCCCTACTCCACTTCTCCATTCGCTGGAACTGGCAGACAGCAGGGGGACTGGCAGACAGCAGCAGTTTCTATGAAGAAGTGTGTGGGTTTGAGTGTGTGTGAGTAAGAGATTGTGTGTGTGTGTGAGAATGAGTGTGTTTTTTAAAGAGAGTGAGAGGGTGAAAGGCCGTGTGTGTTCTGCCCCAGTGTTGTTGTCCACTCCAGTCAGTGTTTGGAAGGCCATAGTTTGGCACAGACAGCTAAATCATAATCTCTAAGGCATACCAAAAACCTACTCTACAATAAAGTGTTTCGCAACATGACTCACAGGTCACATTCTGGAAGACCTCGAAAGACGTGACAGAGACAGGACAGTCACACACCTCAGTGTCTGGAAGAAATAGTTGAGAGGTCACATTACCATACTAAATTATAAATTCTTGTTCGTTTATGCTCGCTTTTAAACACAAATAACTGAAGGTATGGCTGGTGTCTCACCTGCCACTGATTATTAGATAGATAGGGTATGTGTTGGTATCTGCTCTATGACCAACAGCAGCTAGACAGAGGAGAACAGCGCAGAGGAAGAGACTGGACGGGTATGGCATTTGAGTCTGTAAGGATGTGTGATGTAATGTATGAGTGTTGTACATAAAAATCTAATGAGTTACAATCTCATCTTCACCACCAGTCATGCTCGCTATTGGCTGGCTGGTGTAGACAGAGCTGTCTGACTCTCCCTGGCACTTCCCAGTGGGCGGGGTGTTACGTGCGCGTGGGTCTCTTGTCCTCAAACAGCGCACGGATGAGGTAGACCTGCACTCCCGTCACCAGCATCATCACCAGCATGTTGGTCATGGACCACATGTTGACCCGGTCGTAGTTGGACTCCTGGAGGTTGCGATCGCGAGCCTCAAACGCTTTAAGCACTGTCTGTATCTGAAGGCTCTTCCCCAGCCGGGCTTTAACACTATTAATGGTGTCCTGGAGAGCAGAGAGAGAGAGAGAGAGATAGTAGTTTGGGTTATTGTGATAGTCATAGAACCATCCTGGAACTAGTATTAAGCAATATACTAAGTAGAGAAAGTAGACTAGACTTCAGGACCATGCAGATTATAGATGTTACCTAGAGAGGTCCTAAGGGACCAAGGCAACAGGACAGGGTGGAGAAGTGGTGGGTGCATGTAAACAAAGCAGACAAGTCGGTGAGTCCTCAAGGGACCACAGCTGTACTTTACACTTCCTGTCTCTGACTGTGTCTGTGTACTGATACTGGGGGGGGTCTGGTAGAAAGATCTACTCTCAGGTACGTTTTTGTGACATTGATGGCTGTGGTGCTCAGTGTCTCTGACCTTCTGCTATTGTGTTGGCAGCGTGCATGAGCTCGGTCAAAGTGACACCACCTTTGTAGTTGTGTACTCTGTAAGCTGACGTGTTGTAATTCCAGACAGCTCTACCTCAGAGTAGTGTTGTCACAATACCAGAACTTTGACACCAATACCAGGTTTAGTATCACGATACTCGATACCATCACAATCCTCAATACCAAAACGATATCAAAAGAATACCAAGGGAAAAGAAGAAGGCATATTAGCCAAAGTCACAGAATGGCACTTGGATCTTTGGAGTTTAATATCATTACATTTGAAATTGTACATTAAAAAAATCTATGCATTAATGAATAAATTACACAATCAATCAACTACATAACATCATAATGGTAATCATTTATTTGAATGGTTCATTAATAAACTGGGTTAATCAAGATGTATGCTAGGCCTATATACACAATACAGGTGAATGCATTGGTATTCCAGTGAAATAAGAACTTACATTTTAGGCATAACCATTACTAAGGATCAGAAGTCTAGACGCTTCCTAAAATCTGAACCCTGTTATTCAAAAACCCAGCATAAGCTACACCGAACAAAAATATAAAATACAACATGCAACAATTTCAAAGATTTGACTAAGTTACAGTTCATATAAGGAAATCAGTCAATTGAAATAAATTCATTTGGACCTAATCTGTGGATTTCACATGACTGGGAATACAGATATGCATCTGCTGGTCACAGATAACTTTTTAAATGTAGAGGCGTGGATCAGAAAACCAGTCAGATCTGGTGGGACCACCATTTGCCTCATGCAGCACGACACATTTCCTTCGCATAGAGTTGATCAGGCTGTTGATTGTGACCTGTGGAATGCTGTCCCACTCCTTTAATGGCTGCATGAAGTTGCTGGATATATGTGGGAACTGGAACCCGCTATCGTACACATCAATCCAGAGCATCCCAAAAGTATGCAGGCCATGGAAGAACTGGGACATTTTCAGCTTCCAGGAACTGTGTACAGATCCTTGTGACATGGGGCCGTGCATTACCATGCTGAAACATGAGATGATCACGATGGATTAATGGCACGACAATAGGCCTCATGATCTCTTCACGGTATCTCTGTGCATTGAAATTACCATCGCTAAAATGCAATTGTGTTCGTTGTCCTTAGCGTATGCCTGCCCATACCATAACTCCACCGCCACCATGGGGCACTGTTCACAATGTTGACATCAGCATACTGCTCGCCCACATGACACCATACACGCTGTCTGCCATCTGCCCAGTACAGTTGAAACCGGAATTCATCCGTGAAGAGCACACTTCTCCAGCGTGCCAGTGGCCACCCAAGGTAAGCATTTGCCCACTTAAGTTAGTTACGACGCTGAACTAGTCAGGTCAAGACTCTGGTGAGGACCACAAGCACACAGATGAGCTTACCTGAAACGGTTTCTGACAGTTTGCACAGAAATGATTTGGTTGTGCAAACCCACAGACGATCCCGCAGGTGAAGAAGCCAGATGTGAAGATCCTGGGCTGGTGTGGTTACACGTGGTCTGCAGTTGTGAGGCCGGTTGGACATACTGCCAAATTCTCTAAAACGATGTTGGAGTCAGCTTATGGTAGAGAAATTAACATTAAATTCTCTGGCAACAGCTCTAGTGGACAATCCTGGAGTCAGCATGCCATTGATTTGTCAGCATGCCCTCAAAACTTGAGACATCTGTGGCATTGTGTTGTGTGACAAAACTGCACATTTTAGAGTGGCCTTTTATTGTCTCTAGCACAAGGTGTACCTGTGTAATGATCATGCTGTTTAATTAGCTTCTTGATATGCCACACCCGGTCAGGTGGATTGATTATCTTGGTAAAGGAAAAATGCTCAAGAACAGGAATGTAAACACATTTGTGAGTATGGAAAATGTCTGGGATCTTTTATTTCAGCTCATGAAACATGTAACCAACACTTTACATGTTGCGTTTATATTTTTGTTCAGTGTAAATCAAATGGCTACAGTGGGACCTTTTTCTTAGCTTACAAAAGGAAATTGAACAATATTTTAACACAATGAAATACTCTACCAACAAAATAGCTGTTAAAATTATAAGTGTGTGTGTATATCCCTTAAGGTCTTTGTGTAATGTGTTAGTGTACCCCCCTAGCCCAACTATTTGTAGTTGTCCACATATTCTAAGTCAGAACCGTCCAGAGTAGTGATGCTGGACGGGCGGGCAGGTGCAGCAGTGATCAGTTGAAGAGCATGCATTTAGTTTTACTTGCATTTAAGAGCAGTTTGAGGCCACGGAAAGAGTGTTGTATGGAATTGAAGCTCGTCTGGAGGTTAGTTAACACAGTGTCCAAAGAAGGGCCAGAAGTATGGTGTCGTCTGCGTAGAGGTGGATCAGAGACTCACCAGCAGCAAGAGCGACATCATTGATGTATACAGAGAAAAGAGTCGGCCCCCCATCTGTGGCACCCCCATAGAGACTGCCAGAGGTCCGGACAACAGGCCCTCCGATTTGACACACTGAACTTTGTCTGAGAAGTAGTTGGTGAACCAGGCGAGGCAATCATTTGAGAAACCAAGGCTGTTGAGTCTGCCGATAAGAATGTGGTGATTGACAGAGTCGAAAACCTTAACCAGGTCGATGAATACGGCTGCACAGTATTGTCTTTTATCGATGGCGGTTATATCATTTAGGACCTTGAGCGTGGCTGAGGTGCACCCATGACCAGCCCGGAAACCAGATTGCATAGGGGAGAAGGTACGGTGGGATTCGAAATGGTCGGTAATCTGTTTGTTAACTTGGCTTTCGAAGACCTTAGAAAGGCAGGGTAGGATAGATATTGGTCTGTAAAAGTATGGGTCTAGAGTGTCTCTCCCTTTGAAGAGGGTAATGACCACGGCAGCTTTCCAATCTTTGGGGATCTCAGATGATACGAAAGAGAGGTTGAACAGGCTAGTAATAGGGGTTGCAACAATTGCGGCAGATAATTTTAGAAAGAGAGGGTCCAGATTGTCTAGCCCGGCTGATTCGTAGGGGTCCAGATTTTGCAACTCTTTCAGAACATCAGCTATCTGGATTTGGGTGAAGGAGAAATGGGGGAGGCTTGGGCAAGTTGCTGTGGGGGGCGCAGGGCTGTTGACCGGGGTAGGGGTAGCCAGGTGGAAAGCATGGCCAGCCGTAGAAAAATGCTTATTGATGTTCTCAATTATAGTGGATTTGTCGGTTGTGACAGTGTTCCCTAGCCTCAGTGCAGTGAGTGAGCAGCTGGGAGGAGGTGCTCATATTCTCCATGGACTTTACAGTGTCCCAGAACTTTAGGGTATTTGTGCTACAGGATGCAAATTTCTGCTTGAAAAAACTAGCCTTAGCTTTCCTAACTGACTGTGTATATTGGTTCCTAACTTCCCTGAAAAGTTGCATATAGCGGGGGCTATTTGATGCTAATGCAATACGCCACAGGATGTTTTTGTGCTGGTCAAGGGCAGTCAGGTCTGGAGTGAACCAAGGGCTATATCTGTTCCTGGTTCAATTTTTTTTTAATGGGGCATGCTTATTTAAGATGGTGAGGAAAGCACTTTTAAAGAATAAAGACTTGCTTAAACAAATGTGGTTTCTACTGACAATTGAGATGTACAAACTATGGCATAACGGGATGACAAGCAGATAAGAGGCAATCCGTAATTTCGAATAAGACATTAATGAGAAAGTGACGACGGACGTATTCAATATAACTATTGGTTCAGCACTTTTGAAATGTACAGAGATGAAATGAATCAATGATTATATTTCTCTAAAACAGGTTATAGGCTATATGTTTACCACCTAGTTAGAACAGTAGGCGAAATTAAGAGGTGAAAATAGACCAAATTATTAGGGTGTGCACATTGAACGCCGTTTGGTCTTTGCATGTCAAAAAAGATACGTCATATATCACTATTTGACGTGTTAAATAAGCTTTTAATTTGACATGTCAAATAACACAATTCTATTATAGAATGTTGTGTGTGCTGAATTTGCACGTGCAGTACTATCAGTAGTACTGTCAAAGCTGTACAAAAAATGTTTGCAAACAAGCACACACCGGCCACGAATGATGGGTTTACAATATCGCGTTGGTGAAAATAGAACAAATTATAAGGTGAGGCACATGGGCTACTAACAGCTTACTACACAACATACACTTAGTATTACTTTCTTAGCTACATATCTCCCTGGCATATTACATAATTTATGCAGCAGCATACAATACATTTTTGGACTCACCTTGTTAAGGTGGCGTGGGCGGTCCTTTGTGGGCAAATTCTATCATCAAAGTCTGGCATTCTCTGGATTTATGGTGGGAACTCAGAAAGAAAACACACGGCCACACCATTGAATAGCAGGCTAGTGGTTGCTTTGCAATGCTTGCAGTTAGCCAGTAATTCCTTACAAACCACTCATTGTTGAATTTGCGATTTCCAACTTCTTGTGTAATCCTTATGTCCAATGACCGATGAGCACCGATACATTTTATCTATAATTTCTCTTCATTATTTCTCTTCATATGACAAGGATTAAAAATGATTTGCCAGTAGATTGTTGACTTGATTCATGATGTTGACTGCTAGCTAAGATTTTTAAAGTATGATGTTGACATGATCAGTCCAATCAAAGCAACTGTAGATAACGTGATTTGACGTCATTTTATCTGCGGCCAATGACCTTGAGCTGTCTAATGTAACTGTATGGCAGGACCCAAAAGGCTGAAATTTTGGATGTCTACCTTTACTAAGGACTTAAACTTGGAGATGACGTGGTGTCCCCATGAGTGACAGAACACTGAGCCAATCACGGCGCAATGCTCCTATTTTCTGCTGGCTCGCCCCACCACCACAGAAAGCACTGGGCTAGGTTGAAACCCCTGCATTTTGGAGCTGCCTCACTCAAGAAAACAAAAAAGAGACCATGTTTGTATGCGGCTTAATTAACTTGTTTGCAAACTGATATGTGATACATATTAATGTCAATAACATGTAAAACAGGCAAGCCCCTCACAAAAAAGTAGTTATATATATCCATAATTATGCATTTCTGTGTAGTACAGATTCCGTTACCGGGTGTAAATCCACTTCACTTTCTGTAGTTCAAATTTTTTCAAAGTCAATGTGTCATGTCATAGCTGACACCCCATTATTTTTGCAGACATCATTCAATCTTAATTGGGAGCAGATATTTAAGAGTTTTTGGAAAACGAGGACACAAAAAACGGAGGTAGATTATACCCAAATTATATAACCAAACTTTGCATCTGCACAGTTCTTCCAGTAAATGTGTTTTTGTAAAATGTTCAGTGTAAATTGCTAAATGTAGTCATTGTGCATAGAGTTGTATGGTTTGTTAAACTCTGTTAAACTTTGAAATCAATGACATATATTTTAAGTAAAAAATGAGTCTGTTAGCGTGGAATTGCCCTAATCTGACTAACACATGGATTGCTTTTGGACTATCCAGTATCACTTTCCAAGATCTTCAAAGAACATGAAATGTTATGTGCGAAATCGCACCCCCTCGCATGATGTAATACAGATGTTGTGTGAATAAAACGCACCATCCATGATGCCATGCATGTATAGTGTGTGTAAAAGCAATGCATGCTTCCAGGCCTAGCTAGGACTACAACTCCACCCTTTTCTAGAAGTTACGCACTTGCACACTCCCTGTCATGGATTTCAAAGCATAGGATTGGTGTAAGCATTGGTTGGAGGGTTTCCACCATTGTAAAATCCATGTAAGAAAGTTTAAGTACACACTTCAGGAGAAGGGTGGAGAATCAGGACGTAGCCTAGATGTAATATAAGCACACCCCCTCACCATGATGTCCTCCAGCTTCATGTCCAACATGTCGGTCCCATGGACGTACTCTTTCCAGTCTTCTGACTCCTCCCCTTCCTGTTCCATGTTGTCCATGAGAAGCTCGGAAGAAGATCATCTTTTCCGACACAGCAGAAAACGAGTTGTCAAAACAAAACATGTAGTCTCCATCCTCCGTCTCTACACTAATGGAAACACACCGGGAGAGAGAGTGAGAGAGAGAGAGCGAGCGAGCCCAACTCCATGTGAGTGTGTATTTCACACTTGCGTGGTGTGTGTGTGTCTTACGTGTGTACTCCATCTGATTTGCGGTGGTCGCTGTACAGAACGTGTCCAGTAGGAGAGGACAGGGAGAAGTCAACATCCAGACCTGCTCCGTCCAACACCTGAGGACACACACATACAGGTGGGATGGGTGAGAGACAGATGAGACAGACAGATAAAAGGAGAGCGAGAGAGAGACACACAAAGAGGCAAAACAAAACTACATCACCTATTGGCTTGCCTCATCAAATAAAAAAATACATTGGGAAACACAAGCACAGAGAAAAATGCAGTGCTATCTGGCCCTAAATCGACAGTACACCATGGCAAACTAATTCTTGATTATTTATAATCGATGTTGTTACTGATATTGCTAATGAATCGTTCCATTTTCAAAGTACGCTTTTGTCAGCTTCTCTGAATGAGACATTAGCTCCCCTAAATGCAACAAAAGTCCAACTTTCAGGGGGCTCTCTAAATTATGCTAATTTAAGCATATGAAAATAAAAGCTTCCAAATGAAACAAACATGCCCATGTCATTGTTTAAACCATTTATTTCATTTTTTTGGTTTATATATTTCTCACCTTTACCCCCTTTTCTCCCCAATTTTGTGATATCCAATTAGTAGTTACAGTCTTGTCCCATCGTTGCAACTCCCCTACGGAGAGAGAGAGAGGCGAAGGTCGAGAGCCATGCATCCTTCGAACTACGACCCTACCAAGCTGCACTGCTTCTTGACACACTGCTTACTTAAGCCAGAAGCCAGCCGCACACTGTCCAGCTGGCGACCGTTGTCAGCTTGCAGGGGCCCAGCCCGCCACAAGGAGTCGCTAGAGCATGATAGGACAAGGAAGTCCCGGCCGGCCAAACCCTCCCCTAACCTGGACGACGCAGGGCCAATTGTGCGCCGCCTCATGGGTCTCCCAGTCATGGTCGGCTATGACACAGCCTGGGATCAAACCCGGGTCTGTAGTGACACCTCAAGCACTGCAGTGCAGTGCCTTAAACCACTGCGCTACTCGTGAGGCCTCAAACCATTTATTTCTATATGGTTACACAAAGCGTCTTCCTGTCCACGAATGGTACTGTAGAATTCTATAGCTGGCTAGACAGCGGCGCTGTCCACTCAGTAGTGCTGAATTTTGGCCTAAGTTGAGTTCTTTAAATGCAAAGATTTTCCTTTGTACATACTAATTTTCACCATTTGTTTGCCATGTGTCCTTGATAGAAATAACCTTTATTCCAATGCATTAGATTCATCCGTTGATTTATTACCGTTTTCTTTTGTCAGTCAGCTGTTTAGAGTGCTCATTGCTTTGTTTTTCCAGGTGCGCGCGGTTATTGGTGTTCTCTGTGCCGTCCGTGGCCAGAAGAAGTAGACCATTTATTTAGCTTGATTGTTTTCTAACAATATTTGTTTTCAGCTGATGGTAGACAATATCACTACAACTAGCCTACACAGACATCAATGTGCTTCCAATCCATCAAACAAGTATACACAGTGTACAAAACATTGGGGACAGCTCCTAATATTGAGTTGCACCCCCTTTTGCCCTCAGAACACCCTCAATTCGTTAGGGCATAGACTCTAAAGGTTGTCGAAAGCGTTCCACAGGGATGCTGGCCCATGTTGACTCCAATGCTTCCCACATTTGTGTCAGGTTGGCTGGATGTCCTTTGGGTGGTGGACCATTCTTGACCCAGCAGGGTTGCAGTTCATGACACACTTAAACCATTGCGCCTGGCACCTACTACCATACCCCGTTCAAAATCGATTACATTTTGTCGAGCCCATTCACCCTCTAAATGACACACATACACAATCCATGTCTCAATTGTCTCAATGCTAAAATAATATTTATTTAACCTGTCTCCTCCCCTTCATCTACACTGATGGAAGTGGATTTAACAGGTGACATCAATAGGCTTTCACCTGGTCAGTCTGTCATGGGAATCGTACACTAAGTACACGTTAATGACAGCAGGCCTATAGTTGGCTTTTTCAGTCACAACCATTCGATTTTGCATTTGCATAGGCCTACTTTAATTTGGATATGTGTTTGCCCAACTGTTTTCACAGCGAAAGATAATGAAATGTTATGTAGGCATAGTTACACTTATAGTGCACTTTCTGAGATCTCCAAGGTCCAGGATTCATACAGGTTAAAGTTAACTAAATGGTTAAATGCTTAATAATGACAAATAACACTGTCACAAATGTCATTCATGTAAGGAATAAATGGTAGTGTTTCATGTCACATGATCTGTGAAGACTCCAAGCATTCAAATAATGAATTATGGACAACTCATGAACATGTTTTGATTCATCTCATGTAGGCCTATTATATTCAATGTAGGCTACCTGTTCTGCGTGTATTCATGTGTGTAAAATTGCCTCGACTGAGAGGGTAGGTTACTGCCAGTGGTGTTGGCCTTGTGGAGGGTAAACACAGTTTACCCACCTTTTTCAGAAAAATGCATTGAAAGTATAGGGCGCGTTACTTTTTTCACCACTTTTTTACAGTTTACCCACCTATCTTTTTTTGCCACTATGTCACTTGTTACCGGTAGACCTATTTGAAGTTCATGGTAAAACACATTGTAACCTAGTCTAGTAAATTGACCGTGTGTGTTAGGGTGACCATCTTGTTTTTTCATGGGGCAGTTTCAGCCCCAATTCAGGTGTACCGACTTTTCAGGCTACAAATAACGTTAATTTGTCAGCAAGACACATCAAAATGCAGGCCCAATCAATGGAGGCCCAATCAATGACAATCACTGAATGTCATTAGGCACACTTATTGGTGTTTTGTAACAGATGTCCATTTCCATTAATCAAATGGCACGAGTGTACATGCAGTGTACGGTTGTGATTCTGGAATTATTTTGGAGTGGACGAACATGCACAGGTAGCCTACTTTAAGTGATTTGTTTGACAATCAGATGAAAACCATGACTGGCTGTGTTCATGGCACATTAAAAGGTAATCAATTTTTACCGTTAAATGACGTCTTTATTATCATTATTAGCCCCTTAAAAAAATTCACCCAAGAGACCACCCAGAATGTCACAATGTAATTCGCACTCAGAAAGAGAGAGAGGTTGAGGAGAGCTGGTGTCCACAATGTCCAGTCCAAGAACAAGGCCTATTTTCCAGTAGTGAAATATGGTTGGATTGCATCCATTCAAGACAATAAGTGAACAGGCCAGTCCCTGGTGCCTGTTTCTCTATAGTTGCATTACTGGTTCAGTATTTCCACAGATCTCTGCCTCCTCTGTTACTCAGGAGCAAAGAATGACAGGGTTTCCAAACTTTAATGTCTAGTTATTTGAGTATTTCCAAACACAGACATTGAGCAGATGCCATAAAGTATTTAGAAACGAGTGTCTCCACAAACTAAGGACATTATCCGTTTTGTTCACACTCCAAGGGCAGAGTGGTGGGCTACAGCATGCCACAGAAATAGCTTGTTTATGGTGGTAGCATGCTACAGCTAGGCTGTGCTACTGTGACAGTAGGACAATCAATTTGTCAGAAATGTCAAAATATTTCATAGAAAGAGGTTTTACCAGACTTCTGTGTTGAGATTTGTGATTCAGGGCCACTACTCAATTGGAAACATTTTAAACACATCAGCAGAGCACAATCTAGTGCTAGGCCAATGAAACAGGAGTAAGAGGGACCACAGCCTAGGATGGAATGACATTATTAGAAAGGAACTTTATAGCCAATTTTGAATTTACAATACATTTAATTTACTGCAACCTATTCCACAAGTAGTTCCTAGATTCTGGATTCAGATACGACCAGTGATGTAAAGTACATAAGTAGTACTTTCAAGTATTTTTACTTAAGTAGTTTTTGTGGGATCTGTACTTTACTATTTGTATTTTACTTTAACATTACTACATACCTGAAGAAAATTATGTACTTTTTACTCCATACATTTTCCCTGACATCCAAAAGTACTTGTTACATTTTGAATGCTTAGCAGGGCAGGACAATAGTCTAATTCATAAACTTATCAAGGGAGCACTACTGCCTCTGATCTGGCGGACTCACTAAATAACTTACATGCTTCGTTTGTAAATTATGTCTGAGTGTTGGAGCTTGCCCCTGGCTATCCGCAAATAAATAAAAAAAAACAAGAAAATGGTGCCGTCTGGTCTGCTTAATATAATGATTTTTAAAAATTATTTATACTTTTAAAACGTAAGTATATTTTAGTAATTATATTTACTTTTGATACTTAAGTATATTTAAAACCAAATACTTCTAGACTTTTATTCAAGTTGGATTTTACTGGGTGACTTTCACTTGAGTCATTTTCTATTAATGTATCTTTACTTTTACTCAAGTATGATATTTGGGTACTTTTTCCACCACTGGATACGACTGCGCTAACCACAATCAATGATGGAATATGCACATAGCATGGGACTTCTTGTGAAGTCATCATGCGAGTAGTACTAGTAGAGTAGAGAGACGGTCTCCAAAGCTACCCACATGAGTTATATCAAGTGTCCTCATTTACAACTTTGCGTTCACCCTTTCCCCATGTAAAACCAATCATATAGAGCCCTGGCACCTGATATTCTATCTCCAGCGACGCGTCCTTCTTCATAGTCTGGAAAAAGCACTCCCTTCGTCCTGCGGGGAGTGTGAATGTGAAGTCGCTGACCAGGCTCTGGGAGAACGCGGCCACCAGGAACTTCTCAGATACCAGGACCGAGAACAGGCACAGTAACACCCGGGCCACGTCCATGGTCTCCCGCTGCCTTCAGCTCTAGATTTTGACTCCGTAAAGAGACAAGCTCTCGATAAGTGCTAGTTCAATTCGTGTTCGCTCACCGTTCGAGATGGCAATCATTATGTGAGGACCCTGCCTTTTCAGAATGGAAATCGTTTTCGCTCAACGAGTTTTCATGTTTGAGATTTCAACCCAGCATTTAGAATGTGAGGCTCTAAGCCTTAGTGCCTCACATTCTAAATGCTGGGTTGAAATCTCAAACGTGTTCTTATTCAATTTAATGTATTTATTGGTGCATAAAATATATTTGGGACACATTCTGCGTGTATTATGTTGCATTTAACAAAAACGTTTATACAGGCAGTTCTCAGAAGACGCACTTATCCGTTGTATGATGGGCAATGTAGTGTTTAAGAACAAAAGACGGCATCCAACGCTGCTCCAAAAGCGCACTCGTCTTTACAACATCAGGACCGTTATAATACCCATTAAACCTAGCGGTCAAACAGGGAAATGATTCACTAAAAATAAGTGCTGTGTTTTGTGTAGGCTTACCCTGACGTGACGTTTTGATAACCATGTAAATCTCGCTAAGACAAGGTGACTTATCAATATATTTGCCTGTATTAGCTACTAATGTGGTTGTCATAAAGATCTACAAATGCCATGATGATCTGGACGAGACTGCAGAATCGAGGCAAAGGTAAGAATCTATGGGTTAACTATCTAATCTCAGCTAAATGTAGTAATTAATAAATTAGCTACATTTCTTAAAATAGCCAATTCTGTGAACTGACTTGTGAAAGTTTTAAATTGACACAATACCTGTGAGCAAAGGTGTCAGCTGGGGATGATGTGCAGGAGCTTGCAGGGATTTGTAGTTTTGCATGTCTACTTTGATATTAATTACCATTTTCAAATCAGAGAGTAAATAGAGCTGAGTATATTGATAAAAGTTACTTTGCCCGAGAGAGATTTACATGATTATCAAAACGTCACCCAAGGGTAAGCCTACACAAAACACAGTCCTTATTTTAAGTGTTTCTAAAATTCCCTATGGGAAAAAATGAATGGTGTAAAAACGATTGGAACCATTTACCTGTTGACCCCTAGGTTTTATGGGTATTTTTATTTTTTTATTTAACCTTTTATTTAACAAGGTAGGCCAGTTGAGAACAAGCTCTCATTTACAACTGCGACCTGGCCAAAATAAAGCAAAGCAGTGCGACACAAACAACAACACAGAGTTACACATGGAATAAACAAACGTACAGTCATTAACACAATAGAAAAAAATCTATATACAGTGTGTGCAAATGAGGTAAGATTAGGGAGGTAAGGCAATGAATAGGCCGTACTGGCAAAGTAATTACACTTGAGCAATTAAACACTGGAGTGATAGATGTGCAGAAGATGAATGTGCAAGTAGAGATACTGGGGTGCAAAGGAGCAAAACAATAAAAATAACAATATGGGGATGAGGTAGTTGGATGGGCTATTTACAGATGGGCTATGTACAGTTGCAATGATCGGTGAGCTGCTCTGACAGCTGATGCTTAAAGTTAGTGAGGGAGATATGAGTCTCCAGCTTCAGTGATTTTTGAAACTCGTTCCAGTCATTGGCAGCAGAGAACTGGAAGGAAAGACGGCCAAAGGAGGAATTGGCTTTGGGGGTGACCAGTGAAATATACCTGCTGGAGCACGTGCTATGGGTGGGTGCTGCTATGGTGACCAGTGAGCTGAGATAAGGCAGGGCTTTACCTAGCAAGACTTATAGATGACCTGGAGCCAGTGGGTTTGGCGACAAATATGAAGCGAGGGCCAGCCAACGAGAGCATACAGGTCGCAGTGGTGGGTAGTATATTGTGCTTTGGTGACAAAACGGGTGGCTCTATAGCCTACATGTCAAGATTATTATTATTATGGACAATTTTGATAATTTTGTCATGGCAGCCAAGCATCAATTATGTCATCAGAATAAGATCCTAGATATTTATTGGTAAGGTGCATCAAGTTCATCAACTTGCACTTTTACCAGCCTGTAAAATTCATCATAATTTATTTAATCTGTAGCCTAAACTGCATGCTTTCCCAACGAATCGTAGTGGGAGGACCGCATAACATGTCATCGCGTGACTTGAATATGATGGTTATTATATCAATATTTGTGCATCAAAGCGTTTTCACTGACATGTCTCTCATAATTCGTTTTAGCGACAAAAAAATATCACACCATATTTTGTTTTGTCGATATTTGGACAGTTTACCGAAAAATGTAGGCCTATCACGATTTTTTTTATCCGATATGTAATTTATGACGCGTTCACTTACCAGTCGGAACTAGAAAACTCGGTAAAGTCCGACATGGTATCTGGTTGTAGTTATACATGTACTGTGTTCAACGAATCAGCTATTTCCAAGTGTCCTAGTCCCACTACCATATGAACGCGGAATTACTCGCGTAAAAAAAAAGGTTGGATGGAAACGTTGGTGTCATCCAAAAATTGCTTATTAGTGGGGTGATTGTAGTCTAATCGGGTGAACTATTTCAGGTTTGGATATTTTGCTTATCGTAATGGACACGCGTTCCATGTCAGAACTTCCAACTCAGCTGAAGCAGAGGAAATGGCCCTTTGTACGTCACTACTTTTTGGTCGCTACCTGATCCTATTGGTGTACCGCAGTACTGCCCTAATGCTATTGGTCAAGATTAGAACCTCAGGAAAGCTTAGCAAAATCGAGCAGCGTATTAGAGCAACAGAAGACAGCAAGAGGCGGCGAGGGGATGACTGAATGAAAATTCGCCTAGCTACATCGGCTGTAGTTTTAGGAAAGTGCCACCCTCCCTTAAATATTTCATAATCAACAAACATTACATTTAAAAAATAGCTCGCTAGTAAAATCCTAAAATAGCGAGGATGTTGGTCCCCGCGGGAAGATAATGAAGCGGTTGCGCGTTTTGTTCGTGTGCCTCATTGTAGCTGTCCTTTGCTGGTAAGCCCTTCTTAATGCTTTTCATTGTGTGCTAGTAAAGCTAGCTTGATTTTGACTGTCACGTTACGTCTAACAAATGACAGAGCTCGAAAGCAGCATTGGAAAGCTGTTATAATGATATTATGACCTTGTCCTTTCGTGGTGTGGGATGCTTTTTTTTTTTTGTCCCTCGAGACATTTGAAGGTAACACATGTTGGCTAGCTCGCATCGTCAAGGGGGTGTGACTGGCTAGCCAACGTTAACATAGTCAGGTGACGTTGGATAACGCCGTGTTGTTAAATCATTGCTGCTTAAAAACAACACTGACATGTTACTAACTCTATAGATTATTCAATTCTCTCATGTTAAGCGAAGCTAGCCAGTAGGGTACACCATCAGCTAACTAGCCAGTCTGTTTTCTCAACTCGGTCGTCCATGGCTTGTCAGGCACACCAATAATACACGTTTCTTCTAGTTGGTTTGACTAACAGTTACTGAGCATTATGCTTTCCTCCTAATTATATATAGCAGATAGTTATATTAGAAGGTGGACATCTACTAGTATTTACTATTTTTCACAAGTTGTCTTGGTGCAGTAATCTAGCTTTAAAACTTTCTAGCCAGTTGCGTGTCTTGTGTTCTTACCAATGCACAGAGGTAACACTGACAGGTGGTGGATTATCACTGGTCGTGGTCCAGCATTGGTTAACCACTTATAAGGGCCACTGACGCAGCAGCTAACAATACCCAGGACTGGTTACTAGGTGATTTAGATGGTCAGTAGCATGCCACGTTTCTCCAGATGGGTAGCTACAGATGGACGCCAAGTAATGTGGGGCGGCAGGGTAGCCTAGTGGTTAGAGTGTTGGACTAGTAACCGAAAGGCTGCAATGACCTCGAGCTGACAAGGTACAAATCTGTTGTTCTGCCCCTGAACAGGCAGTTAACCCACTGTTCCTAGGCCGTCATTGAAAAATAAGAATTTGTTCTTAACTGACTTGCCTAGTAAAATAAAAATGTGATATAACCAAAGATTTTTGGTGTTCGTTACTGGGCATTACAGAAGACCCTCATTCAAACAGCCGCCATAGATTTTTCAACCAACCTGTTCTTGGCGATACTTTCTTGATTTGGTGAAAATCTATGGCAGTGGTTTGTATAGGGCTTTCCTATAATGACCAGTAATGGACACCAAAATGTAGGTTATATCACATTATCGGGTGTGCATTCTGTAGCTACCAGATAGGCTGAATGACTAGCATTAGACAACCAGCTAGGGTTGTCACTATATCAGTATCGCAATACTACAATACCTTATTCCCCATGGCAAGATGGAAAATGCAAAGCACACAACTCTTTGGTCCTTTAAAAAACATACTGTATGTAAAATATTGTGTGCTATAGCTTGGAAAATAAACATGTGATTCTGGGTGACATCATAAGGCTGCATGTTTCCAACATTAGGACTGTTTTCCCTCAGGAAATTAAGTCTGTTTAATGTTTTGTTTCCTTTCCACGATACCACTGAGTATCGTCATACTGGTATCGTGATAACCCTAAACTACACAGCTTGAAAAGAGACAACAGCAATTTAGTAGTAGCCAACAACTAGATTAGCCTACTATTACTAGTAGTTAATGTCACTTTGGCTAGTAGAAAGACCAAGTCTGTCTTCTATCTTGCTTTGCCTTGGTCAATGATAAATGTTGTGTTTGTTCAGTAAAATGTTGATTTGAGTATTGGTTCTGTGAGATCGATTGCATGTGGTTAAGTAAATGGCTTTACTGTTCTCAAACATGCTTTTGAACTGTAAACAGACAGACTAGATGTATGTAGACTGATTAGCATAAATTCATAAACCATCGCGGTTTTCACAAAACACATTTCACAGCGAAAACAAATCCCTTACCTTTTGAAGAACTTCTGCTGAAAGCTTCCCAAGTGTCCAACGAAGGCATCCAATGGTTCTTTTGTTAGAAAAAGTCATTTATTATATCCATAAATCTCAGTTTGGTTGGCGCATTATGTTCATAAAATACAGCGTCCACTTGCCCATTGAACCGTGAAGAGAACACGTTCAAATTATACCTATAAACTTTCTACAAACAAATCAAACATCATTGTAAATGTATCCTTAGGTGTCCTTTTATGTATATTTACTGTAATATTTCAACCGGACGATAACGTGAACGATAGGAAAGGAAAATAAAGTGGGGCGCGCTCACAATCTCGCTCCCGTGAAACATTGTTGACAAATGTTGTCCCTTCACTACTTCCTCTTCCTATCTGTTCTGCTTAGTGCTAGAGCCTCCAGACACTGTATACAGACTGTTGACGTCTAGTGGAAGCCATAGGTACTGCAGTCTCAGTCCTAGTTAAAATAGAAATCAATAGGCAGCATGGACAAAAAGGTCATGTACAAAAAAACCTGCAAATCCGGATGGATTTTCCTCGGGTTTTCTCCTACACTTTTAGAAACTTCAGTGTTTCCTATCCAATAGTACTAATTATGTGCATATTGTATTTTCTGGGCCTGAGTGGCAGGCATTTTACTTTGGGCACGCCAGACTCTCCAAAACCGTCACCTCTGCTGCCACTCCTTAAGAAGTTAAATAGCGAATTGAGGACAGAGTGATTAGAGGGACAATAGAGTGCTGAGTACCAGGCAGTTAGCAAGTTTGGTAGGCTACTAATGACCAGCAGCCGCATCAGAGCTTGGAGAAGCCTAATTAAGGTGACTAAAATGGTCAGGTGGAATTTGACTGCCGTCAGGACTCGTGACCTCCGGTTTGGCGATAATACGGTCACTGCAACAGCCCTAGATGTATGTATGAGTCAGGAGTTAAAAGGCTTTCATTGTTCTGCGCTTGTGTCAAAGTGAGTGAAGTTGTAACTTGTGGCTCCATTCCCCCCTAAGGTGAGGTTAGACTATAAGAAACAGGCGTGAAAGGGTATGTCTCAATTGTGTGCTCCCCGCGTCCTCTCTCCTTGCGACCTTCTCAACATCCATTGGATGAGAGAGCCAGAGGTCCATCCTCCAATGAGTTTTGAGAAGGAGGAGAGAGGACGCGAGAAGTAGGCTATGAGATTCACTCCTTGTGTATATACTCCTGTTTTCTTGTAGAGTTGAACTTCTACTATTTTATTTAGGCAATTACAGCCCACACTAGTGCTAGAGAGCTGCTTTTACACTGTAGTGTCTCAGGTTGACTTAGTCTTTCCATCTCTACCTGTCTCCATACCAACTCAAGCACCTACAGTTGAAGTCAGAAGTTTACATACACTTAGGTTGGAGTCATTAAAACTAGTTTTTCAACCACTCCACACATTTCTTGTTAATTAACAAACTATAGTTTTGGCAAGTATGTTAGGACATCTACTTTGTGCATAACACAAGGCATTTTTCCAAAAATTGTTTACGTACAGATTAATTCACTTATAATTCACTGTATCACAATTCCAGTGGATCAGAAGATTACATACACTAAATTGACTGTGCTTTTAAATAGCTTGGAAAATTACAGAAAATGATGTCATGGCTTTAGAAGCTTCTGATAGGCTAATTGACATAATTTGAGTCAATTGGAGGTGTACCTGTGGATGTATTTCAAGGCCTACCTTCAAACACCGTGCCTCTTTGCTTGACATCATGGGACAATCAAAAGAAATCAGCCAAGACCTCAGAAAAACAATTGTAGACTTCCACAAATCTGGTTCGTCCTTGGTAGCAATTTCCAAAGGCCTGAAGGTACCACGTTCATCTGTACAAACAATAGTACGCATGTATAAACACCATGGGACCACACAGCTGTCATACCGCTCAGGATGAAGGCGCTTTCTGTCTCCTAGAGATTAATGTACTTTGATGCGATCCCAGAACAACAGCAAATGACCTTGTGAAGATGCTGGAAGAAACAGGTACAAAAGTATCTATATCCACAGTAAAACGAGTCCTATATCGACATAACCTGAAAGGCCGCTCAGCAAGGAAGAAGCCACTGCTCCCTAAAACCGCCATAAAAAAGCCAGGCTACAGTTTGCAACTGCACATGGGGACAAAGATCATACTTTTTGGAGAAATGTCCCCTGGTCTGATGAAACAAAAATAGAACTGTTTGGCCATAATGACCATCGTTAGGCAAAAGGAGGAGGCTTGCAAGCCAAAGAACACCATCCCAACCGTGAAGCATGGGGGTGGCAGCATCATGTTGTGGGGGTGCTTTGCTGCAGGAGGGACTGGTGCACTTCACAAAATAGATGGCATCATGAGGAGGGAAAATTATGTTGATATATTGAAGCAACATCTCAAGACATCAGTCAGGAAGTTAAATCTTGGTCGCAAATGGGTCTTCCAAATGGACAATGACCCCAAGCATACTTCCAAAGTTGTGGCAAAATGGCTTAACTACTTAGGGAGTAGCGGCGCACTAGCGGGCCACTCCCGACACTACCAGGTGAAATGTAAGGCGCCAAATTCAAAATCCAAAAGTTGAATTATTAAACATTCATCAATATACAAGTGTTGCATAGTCATCAAAAGCACATTTGATTGTTTGAGGATAGCACGTCTCCTATTTTCCACATTAGCATAAATTCATATCCAGCGCGTGGGTCACACAAAACCCATATAAGAGCTAAAAAATGTCACGTACCTTTCGAAGAACTTCTGCTGAGGGCTTCACGCGTGTCCAACGAAGACATCCAATGGTTCTTTTGTTAGAAAAAGTCATTTATTATATCCATAAGTCTCCGTTTGGTTGGCGCGTTATGATCAGAAAATCCCCCGTTGAGTCGCCCATTGAACCATGAAGAGAACACGTTCAAATTATACCTATAAACTTTCTACAAACAAATAAAAAAAAAATTGTCGCCGTGTGTGTGTGTGTGTGTGTGTGTGTGTGTGTGTGTGTGTGTATATATATATATATATACTGTAATAGTTCAACCGGACGATAACGTGAACAATAGGAAAGGAAAATAAAGTGTGGCGCGCTCACAATCTCGTGCCCGTCAAACGTTGACAAAAGTGGTCCTTTCACTACTTCCTCTTCCTATCCGTTCTGCTTAATGCTAGAGCTTCCAGACACTGTATACAGACTGTTGACATCTAGTGGAAGCCATAGGTACTGCAGTCTCAGTCCTAGTTAAAATAGAAATGAATAGGCAGCCTGGAGAAGGTCATGTACAAAAAAAACTGCAAATCCGGATGGATTTTCCTTGGGTTTTTGCCTGCTATATCAGTTCTGTTATACTCACATACATTATTAGTAGTTCTAATTATGTGCATAGCCTATTTTCTGGGCCTGAGTGGCAGGCATTTTACTTTGGGCACGCCAGACTCTCCAAAACCGTCACCTCTGCTGCCGCTCCCTAAGAAGTTAAGGACAACAATGTCAAGGTATTAGAGTGGCCATCAAAGCCCTGACCTCAATCCTGTAGAAAATTTGTGGGCAGAACTGAAAAAGCGTGCGCGAGCAAGGAGGCCTACAAACCTGACTCAGTTACACCAGCTCTGTCAGGAGGAATGGGCCAAAATTCACACAACTTATTGTGGGAAGCTTGTGGAAGGATACCCAAAACGTTTGACCCAAGTTAAACAATTTAAAGGCAATGCTACCAAATACACTCAATTAGTATGTAAACTTCTGACCCACTAGGAATGTGATGAAATAAGTCATTCTCTCTGCTATTATTCTGACATTTCACATTCTTAAAATAAAGTGGTGATCCTAACTGACCTAAGACAGGGAATTTTTACTAGGATTAAATGTGAGGAATTGTGATAAACTGAGTTTACATGCATTTGGCTAAGGTGTATGTAGACTTCAACTGTATTTTTAAGAAGATTTGAATAATTTGTATGAAATGATGTATCATTCCTTTGTCCCATTTATTGTCTTGAGCCTTTCGAGCTTCAGCTGATTAGCTTCAGGCTGTTGAGTTTTAACTGCTGATGTTTTATTCATCATGACATGGCTGACAGTTTGTTCATTAATAAATAAAATATAGAAATCTGCTGATGTTGAGTTTTCAGCCAAGCATGATGACTTTTGAGAAGCCTTGCTAATGTCAAACTGAGATTATATAGCTATACATGTCATTAAGTTTTGTACCACTAGTTAAGTTCCTAGATTGAATTTAGTAATAAAGTAATTGGTTAGTTACACTAGTTTCTTATTCTGTTATCCTGATTCCCACCTAACTCGTGTTTTGAGCCTGTGGTCTATTTTGGTACACAGCCCTGGTCTCTCACATTACAGTGCATTTAAGACCCCTGAGTATCCTAATCATGTTATGGAAAAATGATTATTAAATAAGGGGTTATATTAGAATTTGATGGATTTTAATAATCTTCCCAGGTGAGATTGATGCAAATATACCTGTTCACTACCATCTCCCTCCCATACAGTAGGTCATATCCATTAGGCATACACAACCTGACTCATTTACTTACATTCATCTGAATTCCTTCATTTGTGTTAGTGAATATGGTCTGTTCTGGTAAAACCTGGGGAGTTTTGAGTTTTTGTGTGCATATGTGTGAAATACCGTCCTGCACACAAACAAGCCGACGCTGAGAAAAAGGCTGTGAGAGCGATAGAGGATATGTTTTTATTGTTATATTTAGCTCCACTCTTTCTGTTCTACCATGCCCTACCCAATCCTCTCTGTACTGAATGTCTGTGGAGAGGAGGAGCAGGCATGTTGTTGCCAATGTCAGTCAACCAGCCCAGAGGGAAGTGAAGGGGTTAACTGTTTCCAGAGCTGCAAGGCAGGCCCTCTGCGCTGGCCTCCCTGCCTGAACACAGAGACACGAAGAGAGAGAGCAACATACAGGCAGCAGTACTAATGCAGTGTGCGCCAACCTTTTCTGAGTCAAGATCACATTCTAAGTTAAAATGCAAGCTGAGATCTACGCTACGATTTTTATTTTAGCATGACTTAAACGTACGTCTATGCAACATTTAACATATTGAAAACAGCACTGTAGCAATGAGGTTTGTGCAGTAGGCTATATGTCCAGTACGTTATCACTGCATACTGCAGGGCTCGACATTAACGCTTGCCCTGGACAAGTGAGAAAAATATAATTGTCAGACAAGAAGAATATAGATATGTTATCCAAATGGACTACATTTTTTAATAATCATGCAAAAATTACTATCAAACAATTAGGCTACTCAGATCAGAATTGGATCAGTGTCCTGCCTATGCAATGTGTTTCACACTTTCCTCCCAATCTCTGCAGAGTGCATCAGAGTATAGTATTGTAGGCCTGCATTGAAAGGCACGAGAGAGGTCTTTCAATCAAGCAGCGAGCCTACAGTAACTGCGTGTGCATATTTGTTGATATTCATTGCTAGTAGTTAGTGAGTTATTTGCCCATTTTATAATTTTTGGTCACCAATGAAAGTCCTGGAAAAGTAATGTTGTGCGCATCACCTGAGTGTGCCGTTGCCAGAGGAGTGAGAGAGACATTTGCGCAGCAGGTAAAATAATGATAGCCTGTTGTATATCTAGATAACCAGCCAAACTACACAATATGTTTTGAATTGGCATTCTCGCTAGTTGACTATTTAGCTGTTAGCATGTATTAATGTTCTTGTCATGTCCGATGTCCAAAAGAATAACTTCGCACCGGCACTTTTGTATAATCGCAAATGGCCGACACGCAGTTAATGAATCCAATGCTGCATACTCCGGTTGTAAAACTGCCTCGCGCTCAAAATTTACTCGGATTCTCCTCTATTCAATACTGGCCATGTAATTCTGAAAAGTAACAACAAATATTCATAGAATAGTCTAATTGACGAGTAACTCCTATGCTGTCGAGATCTCCCCTGAACACTGAATATTTTAACCTTACAAATAGATAAACAGCTTTAGTTAGGTTCCTCGCCCACCTTATCCATTTGAGCTCTGGTTCATTTGAGGGAATTATTTTATAAAGACAAAGTATTTGGTTGTAATTGTAATGTTGCAGGGGTGGCAATCATCCTGCAGGAGCTTCCAGGAGAGCTACTGGGTGTTCAGGCTTTTGGCCCAGCCCTGATCAAACATACCACATTGTAAAAAATCAGCTTCTCTACAGGACCTTGTTAAGCTAACTAGTTTGTTTGAGCAGGGTTGGACACCCAGTAGCTCTCCAGATGGAGGGTTGAAGGACCATGTTTTATACAGTAGCCTGTCAGTGCAGTATTTTACTTTGGGGGTGGGGTGGGGATAACTGCCTTGCTCGACCACAACAGCAGGAGATGCTGTATAATACATGGGATCAGAGACCAGCAGCCTTCCATTGCCAAAACCAGTGATGATAATGAATGTTATTTTGTTAAGTGGTTTCTTCCATCATACAACACCATTTTCAGTCACATTTTTAGCCCACGGTGTTACCTAATTATTTTTCTTGAGGGGGGGGCGCGACAAGTGACTTCAGCTTTTGGACAAGTAAAAAATCTGTCCTACTTGTCCACAAGGGGCTTAGGAAGTATAGTCAAGCCATGTATTGGTTTTGCTTGAATTGCCCTACAAATGCATTGTTTTTCAGACCATTTCAAAAATATGTATATATTTAAACATTTGAGGTAGGCTATATGATCACACTGGTAATAGATCAGTTGTTGTATTACTTGTGAGGCACTGAGCTGAGTGAGCATACGTTTAAATAATTAGCATTTTTTTATTTTACTGGGCTGATGGTTCCTGCTTCTGATGGTCAGTCTCAGTGGAGGGAGAGAGCAGCAGACTGAGGGTCCGCCTCGGAACATCCCTCCGCTCTCCCTTTCCCGCTCTGGGTGCACCTACCGGCAATATCGTCCCCCCCTCCCGCCCAAAAGAGCAACGCAAGGCTTTATCGTTGTTTTTGTTTTACTGAAAGGTTTAGTGATCGACTAGGAATTCCTTGGAGATAGACTAGTCGATCACGATCGATCGGTTGGTGGCCACTGGGAAGACTGGGCGCTTCTCTGGTCGTACATCCTGTTTTCTGCACATCAGCCCTCTGCTCGAGAATAGGACTAAAAGAAGGGAGATCATTATTTGCAGTATATTGTGATCCCCGCCGCATGTACATCACACTTTTGTTGTTTGAATTTCTCTTATTGAGACATACACTAGTAATACTAGGAGAAGAATACTCTTCCAAGGCGGATTGTGTTCCCAGTTTGGTGGGTGCCTGCTTTCACTATCCCACAGCAAACCTAATTACTCACACTCTTGCTGGCATGATTACTAATGCAAACCCTTCAGCATTCAGCTATTGGCTTCTCACCCCTCTGTGCCAATTCTCACACCTCTGGCATGGAAAGAACAGGCAGCACAGCAGTTTTTATTATAGTAGGGAGTTTGTAGGAGTTGTGCTTACCTCCAGTGAATTTGTGTTGGAGCTAGGGGGCCTGGTAAGGGTGAAGTGTGTTTCTATATGTGAAGGCCTGTCTCCCGCAGGGATTCTCGTCACATGGAATGGAACCAGTAAGGCTCCATCAAGTCGCGCTGGAAATGCTTCCTGGAGCTATGAGTCGGCTCATTCACCCTCAATGCAAAGGCAATAAGATGGTTACACACACTCACACAGTGATGTTTTACAATTCTACTAATGCTTCTAAGGCTATGTTTTCATGAATGGTAAATCAAGACCTGAAATGGCTGCATGGACTCTGTCCTCTATAGGGTAAGGAGAGACTTTCCTGGGCACTCAGTAACTAGTTGTCTCAGTGTTCAGAGGTGCGTAGCAGCAAATGTGTATGTTCTACTAGGTTCACAGTCAACAGCAAAGCTGTATACATTAGCCCAGACCATTAACGTCAGCAGCACCGAGCTAAAGCACACACGGCTGCTCATGGAAACATCGGAGTTCAGTCTGCTAGGCTATATGCACACATTAATTTGTGTCCACATCACCAACAAACAATCATGGTCCAAACACACCAAGACAGTTGTGAACACAACACCTTTTCCCCCTTAGGAGACTGAAAAGATTTGGCATGGGTCCCCAGATCCTCAAAAGGTGCGCCATCGAGAGCATCCTGACCGGTTACATAAACGCCTGGTATAGCAACTGCTCGGCATCCGACCGTAAGGCGCTACAGAGGGTAGTGCGTACGGCCCAGTACATCACTGGGTTGAAGCTTCCTGCCATCCAGGACCTATATACTAGACAGTGTCGTAGGAAGGCCCAAAACATTGTCAAATATGTTTCCAGTCACCCAAGTCATAGAAAAGTCTGCTACCACATGGCTAGCGGTACCAGAGTGCCAAGTCTAGGTCCAAAAGGCACCTAAACAGCATCTACCCCAAACCATGAGACTGCTGAACAATTAATCAAATGGCCATGCCCCTTTTGTTTTTACACTGCTGCTACTTGCTGTCTATTATCTATGCATAGTCACTTTACCCCTACCTACATATACAAATGACCTCGACTAACCTGTACCCCCTCACATTGAGTCGGTACCCCCTGTATATAGCCTTGTTATTGATATTTTATTGTTAGTTTTTATTAGATTTTTTTACTTTAGTTTATTTAGTAAATATTTTCTTAATCAACAATGCCGTTCAAGAAATAGTTAAGTGCTTGTAAGTAAGCATTTCAAGGTAAGGTCTACAACACCTGTTGTATTCAACGCATGCGAAAATGTGATTTTTGATTTGAATATCTTAGCACCCTCTTGATTTGCCCCATTTTCTCTACATTGAATTGCAGAGTGAACACCCTGCAGTCTATTCTTGTCTTATTCTTTTCTTTTTCTATTCTGTTCTTTCACTTTAGATTCCTACACACTGTGATAAATCTAATTTGGGCAGACGCAGTGAACCGTGTGTGAGAGTGAGAATCTCATTCTCATCACCATCTTTCAGATTATCATGTAGACTATCATCACTCATTAGATAATGACCAGTTAAACTTTTGTGGTTACAGGTGGGAACCTGGGGTCTTAATACTAAAGAACCTCCAGCTCAATTGATTGGAACATGTGGTAGGCTTATGCAAGTAGCAACCTCTGTTTTGGATGTGATATCCGCACTGGCCACACACACACACACAACTGAACTTCACACATTTACTGGATAAAACCTAAAATGATCCTTCAGGCAAAGTTGAGATGTTGACAGTATTTACACTGACTCTGACTCTGAGTGTTAGTAACAGTATGACAACACCAGTATATCGCAGGCCGGCTCATCCAACCAGTTTCATTTCTTATCTCTAGGCTGAGCTCTGCTGTGCTGTATGGCTGTTTCCATCCTTGTGGCTGCCTCCTATATCAGGTTTACCCTCTGTATGCCCCTTGGTGTTGGAACACCTGCCTTATCATATCTATATGGTGGAGTTTTCAGTCAATACTTCAATTAATAGTTACTAAACCAACTGATCATATCCACAGGTTTATCAAATGTATAGTTTAGATAGCCATATGACTTAGCCCCATGGTATATCCGTGTCACAAGTTCTAGGCCCAAGGCTATAGCCTATCAGTGACATATTGCTGAGGGGATTCCATGCCCTACCCCACATGGTTTCTGAAGAGCAGCACAGCTGACCCAAGCTAAAATCAACTCTCTACTGTTCAAGGGCCTGTAGGGCGCCTCCCTTCCTTATACGCTTGACATGCGCGCACACACACGCAACAGTAAGTATAGACAAGCAGTGTGTGAGTGGCGGGCCTCCGTTAAGATGTGTATGTGCAGAGCTCTACAGTGCAACCATTTTACTCACATATGCACCTAAAATATTTATCTGTGCAACCTGAAATGTACATTTAGGAGCACCAGTGCATCTAGAAAAATGTACAGATTCAAATGTTTTTCATTGTGCTCCTAAATGTATTTGTGTGCCTACATTTTTTCAACTTAGGTGCACATATGCTCCTTGTATAAATAAATAATAATAATTGGAGAGACAGTTTGGCAGGTAGTCCTGTTCCATAAGCTGCTCCTCATACGTTGACACCTAGCAGTGGTCTGGACGAACAGTTGTCATCTATGGAGAGTTTCAGACCTATACACAGTCAACTGTTTTGGATACAGGGAGCCAGAATGGCCTTAGTTGACCACGCAGCTCTTCTAGCCATGGGGATGGAAAGGGAAGGCCACGGACCCCATGGCCCTAGCTAGCTGTGGGTTAGAAGGATCCTTGCTTTAGAAATCTATTAGCTCACCACTAGCTCACTAGTCTTTATTATCCTGTCTAGTCCCAATGAGTAAGGTGATTTATGATTCATGTGTCGGTACACCTGAGCCTCTCAATTCAATTCAAGGGCTTTATTGGCATGGTAGATAATAAAATGGAAAAATGAACAGCAAACATTACACTCACAGTTCCAAAATAATAAAGTCATTTTGAATGTCATATGTCTATATACAGTATTGTAACAATGTGCAAATAGTTAAAGTACAAAAGAGAAAATAAATAAACAAATATGGTTTGTATTTACAATGGTGTTTGTTCTTCACTGGTTGCCCTTTTCTTGTGGCAACAGGTCACAAATCTTGCTGCTGTGATGGCACACTGGCATTTCACCCAGTAGATATGGGAGTTTATCCAAATTGCGTTTGTTTTCCAATTCTTTGTGGATCTGTGTAAACAGAGGGAAATATGTCTCTCTAATATGGTCATACATTTGGCGGGAGGTTAGGAGGTGCAGCTCAGTTTCCACCTCATTTTGTGGGCAGTGGGCACATAGGCAGACCTGGCTCTCGAGAAGACAGGCTATGGCGGCCTTTCTCAATAGCAAGGCTATGCTCACTGAGTCTGTACATAGTCAAAGCTTTCCTTAAATTTGGGTCAGTCATAGTGGTCAGGTATTCTGCCACTGTACTGTACTCTCTGTTTAGGGCCAAATAGCATTCTAGTTTGCTCAGTTGTTTTGTTAATTACTTGACACATTGGAAAGAATTATCTTTTTGTTTTCTCATGATTTGGTTGGGTCTAATTGTGTTGCTATCCTGGGGCTCTATGGGGTCTGTTTGTGTTTGTGAACAGAGCACCAGCACCAGGACCAGCTTGCTTAAGGGACTCTTCTCCGGGTTCATCTTTCTGAAGGTGTTGGCTTTGTTATGGAAGGTTTGGGAATCGCTTCCATTTAGGTGGTTTAATGGATCTTTTCTGGATTTTGATCATTAGCAGTATCAGCCTAATTCTGCTCTGCGTGCATTATTTGGTGTTTAATGTTGTACACGGAGGACATTTTTGCAGAATTATGCATGCAGAGTCTCAATTTGGTGTTTGTCCCATTTTGTGAATTCTTGGTTGGTGAGCGAACCCCAGACCTCAAAACCATAAAGGACAATGGATTCTATAACTGATTCAAGTATTTTTAGCCAGATCCTGGTTGTGTCCCGCTGGTTTGGAGTCTCTGTGTCTTTCTAAGTGGGCCTTCTATAAGCTTACAGAGGAGACTTATTCTCTGTCTCCCTGGCCATGTGACTACTGGTGTCAGAGAGAGAGATAATGCTGGTATTTCCCCCCCTGTGGTGTCTTTGCTATGTCACATTGTTTTATCACTTGCTATTAGGGATGAACAATATATTGGTGAGCAAATCAGAATCAGATGATATTACCGAAAAAATGCCAGCATCGGCCCGATGTGCAAAACCGATGTCAAAGCTGACGTGCATACCTATATAACGTAGGTACATGATGTAATGACGCCACAGAAAATACAGCACTACACAGAACAAAAGCAGAAAAATACTACGCGCACACTTCCAACAACTAAACAATTCTAGTCAAGCAGACATTTGAAAGAGTAAGAAAATTTCAGCGAGACAACTCAAAGACAAAATCCATTAACGCCAAGATAATGGATTTCATTGCCCTTGACAATCAACCGTTCTGTCGTGGATGATGTTGGCTTTCGCCGACTGGTCGAGCACTGGTACACACTACCAAGTAGGTGCTATTTTTCAGATGTTGCCTTACTGGAGTTGCACATTATGGCCAAAAATATGATATCGGTGCATCCCTAATTGCTATGAAATCTCGGAAAATAAAGACCATTCCACCCCAAAATGTATGGCTTGGAATCATAACACATTTTGAAGGGTTGAAGTGATATTTCAGCCATTGTCTAAAGATGAAGTATTGGAGCCCAAAGAACATGTTGGCCATGATGATAACATAACTAACGAACTGCAGATGAATGAGGCTCTGTCATCATGGCACAGTCTTCATCGTCTGACATACTGCTGCAGAGAGTGTTGACTCACATTAGTGGAGAGAACACACTCTCACACACATCGGTGTACAGGTAATGTCCTAAAGCATGGCTCAGAATTTGCATCATCAAATGCATATGTGGTGAGCCAGCTGTGCCCAACCCTCTCTTCATCTCGTAGCAGTTTTGACAGTGCTGTGTAGAGAAGCATAATATCCTGTATGATATCCTAATCACTTTGTTATTGTCATTAGGTAATGCCAGTTTGAAGTCATCATTTAACTGTAAAATGCTATTTCCTTGTTTGGAGTATAGAGAATTGAGACTCAGAAGGGAGAGTTTGGTCTGGTTTAAAGGGAATTCCCGTTGGCAAGTTGTTTTAAAGGTTGCTGCTACTGAAATGGCATTAGTCAAGCAGACAGCATGCTTCTTTCTCTTCCTTTTCCACTGTGGCCTCTCGCCCTCTTCCTCGCCTCTACTCATCTTTCTGATGGAATGTACAGCAGAAGGCTTGGTCTGTTTCCATCTAGTTTGTTGTGAATGGCAACATTAATCAGAACTCATTGTTGTATTTTCTCAGGCCCCTTGTATGCATCTCTGCTTGATTGTTTACGTAATGTGGGGTTTGACCAAATCTGTTTTTGCTGTAGTTAATCGAAACGTAACAACTACACTCAGTGACCATCTAGTGCCTCCAGAACAGCTTTAATTCTTCGGGGCATGGAAACGTTGCTAAATTGATATTAAGGGACCCAACGTGTGCAAGGGAAACATTCCCCACACCGTTACACCACCGCCACCAGCCTGTGCTGTTGACACCAGTTAGGATGGGGCCATGGACTCTTGCTGCTTACGCAAAATCCTGACTCTGCCATCAGCATGACTCAACAGGAACCCGGATTCGTCGTACCAGGCAATGTTTTTTCCACTTCTGAGTTGTCCAGTGTTGGTGATTGCGTGCCCACTGGAGCCGCTTCTTCTTGTTTTGGTGTGGTCGTCTGCTGCAATAGCCCATCCATGACAAGGACCGACGAGTACTACGCAGTGGTCTGCCTGTTGGCTTGCACGATTCTTGCCATTGTCCTTCGACCTTTTTACTGTAGTGCGTGGAGATACCGGAACCAGCGCTCCTGGCACCGACTATCATACCACGCTCAGTTGCTTGGGTCACTTGTTTTGCCCATTCTAATGTTTAAAATAACAGTAACTAAATGCCTCTGCCCGTTTTGTCTGCTTAATTTAGCATGCCACGGCCACGTGACTCACTGTCTGTAGGAGCAAACCATTTCGTGAACAGGCTGATATACCTAATAAACTGGCCACTGAATGTATATCCTTTTTGCTAAGGATGATATTAATCATGAATGTGAGTGCTGATTCCAACAACCGTCTGGGAAAAGCTTGATAACTCATTCGAACGAGTCGTGATTGAATTCAACTCTGATCACGTTTTTCTTCATTCCATCCATCGCCTGTTATTAGTGATGTGGGAAAAATCGATACAGTTTCCTCTGTCTGTATTGTTCTTGACCAGTGGCTGTGAAGGCTGTAGGCAGGGCACACAGATCCCCGCCCCTCTGTCTGTCTGTCTGTCTGTCTGTGGGACAGCTAACAGGGTGAGACGGGGCCAGGGTGCCTATTCTGCCCAAAGCCCCCTGCTATATAATGCCTCAAAATGACAGAGAACTTCAGTCTACCTGTCATTCAGTCCCCTGAGTCCATTCTGTCTGAGTAGGTGGGGGCGACGAGGACTGGTCCATGAGCTGAGTTTCTTGGACAATGTTGTTTTTCTTTCTCTCTTCCTCCCCCTCGTTGTTTTTGTACGTTATAAGCATTCAGCAACACTATGCCAGGGGTGCCAAGTCGTCTGGAACTGGGGGTCCACAGACCGTACTGGTGACCGTACAGCAACCTCACTTGTTTTTGTGAACCATGCGGTTGTCTGAAGTCTGCTCTCTGAAAGTATACTTTTCAAAATACTAAATGAACTCTGTTGTCGTGTGTGCCATTCAAATTCAGTACTGTAAGCAAAGAGGATCTTGCTTGCTTGAGTTTGCGGTCCTTCATACACGCTAATGCTATCCTTTTGCCTCTGGCAGTTAGTAGTTCTGGAGATTGAAACGGTTTATTCTGTGGTTTGATAGCAGTAATTCTAGGTGTGGATTGTTAGTTTTATAAGGTGGGTAGGACTGTAAGCACTGTACTGGCTTTTATGGGGCACTTTCTTTTTTTTCTCTGTACTTGGTGGCTGTGTATGGTTTATAGGGAAAGGTAGGGGTTGGGTTTAATATCTGTGGTAAAGAAGACTGAAGAACAGTCGTTTTTTTTCTGGTGAGGCGAGGGATGAAGGTGTGTGGGTGAATGAATATCACATGGATGTTTTGAGGGACTGATTTGCTCCTGTCATCCCTCATTTCTCCCAGCAAATGCCTTTTCTTCTCTTTCTCTCTGTAGAAACTCTGCACTGTTTCATCTTGCCCCTCCCCCACTCCTCCTTTTACCACTGACTGTTTACCACAGCTAGCTCTAAACCAGCCACTCGCCTCCATGTCTCTCCCTGTATCTGTACACTGACTGTTTACCACAGCTAGCTCTAAACCAGCCACTCGCCTCCATGTCTCTCCCTGTATCTGTACACTGACTGTTTACCACAGCTAGCTCTAAACCAGCCACTCGCCTCCATGTCTCTCCCTGTATCTGTACACTGACTGTTTACCACAGCTAGCTCTAAACCAGCCACTCGCCTCCATGTCTCTCCCTGTATCTGTACACTGACTGTTTACCACAGCTAGCTCTAAACCAGCCACTCGCCTCCATGTCTCTCCCTGTATCTGTACACTGACTGTTTACCACAGCTAGCTCTAAACCAGTTTTTGCCTCCATGTCTCTCCCTGTATCTGTACATCTTTCTGTCCGTGAGCCCGCGCACGTGTAGGAGGGCGCTCTCTCCACTAGCTGTGCAGTATCAATGTTCTTTCTGTACATTGTGTACTTTCAGCTTATTATTATTATTATTATTATTATTATTATAATGTAACCTTTATTTAACTAAGCAAGTCAGTTAAGAACAAATTATTATTTACAATGACTGCCTACCCCGGCCAAATCCGGACGACGCTGGGCCAATTGTGCGCCGCCTTATGGGACTCCAAATCACGGCTGGATGTGATACAGCCTGGAAACAAACCAGGGACTGTAGTGACGCCTCTTGCACCGAGATGCAGTGCCTTAGACCGCTGCGCCACTCGGGAGCCCAATAAATTAGGCCATGCTTAGAGGAAATGCATACACAAAGAACCGTCCAGTCATCTCATCCTGCTTCCCTATAGCTTGTAGAGATATACAGTACCAGTCAAAAGTTTGGATACACTTACTCATTCCATGGTTATTCTTAATTTTTTACTATTTTCTACATTGTAGAATAATAGTGAAGACATCAAAACTATGAAGTAACACATGGACTCATGTAGTAACCAAAAGTGTTAAACAAATTAAAATATATTTGAGATTCTTCAAAGTAGCCACCCTTTGCCTTGATGACAGCTTTGCACACTCTTAGCATTCTCTCAACCAGCTTCATGAGGTAGTCACCTGGAATGCATTTCAATTAACAGGTGTGCCTTGTTAAAAGTTAATTTGTGGAAATTCTTTACTTCTTAATGAGCCAATCAGTTGTGTTGTGACATGGTAGGGGTGGTATACAGAAGATTTTGTAAAAGACCAAGTCCATATTATGGCAAGAACAGCTCAAATAAGGAAAGAGAAACGACAGTCCATCATTACTTTAAGACATAAAGGTCAGTCAATCTGGAGAATTTGAAGAACTTTGAAAGTTTCTTCAAGTGCCAAAAACAATCAAGCGCTATGATGAAGCTGGCTCTCATGAGGACCGCCACTGATAAGGAGTTACCTCTGCTGCAGAGGATACGTTCATTATAGTTACCAGCCCCAGAAATTGCAGCCCAAATAAATGCTTCACAGAGTTCAAGTAACAGACACATCTCAACATCAACTGTTCAGAGGAGACTGTGTGCATCAGGCCTCCATGGTCGAATTGCTGCAAAGAAACCACTACTAAAGGACACCAGTAAGAAGAAGACACTAGCTTGGGCCAAGAAACACGAGCAATGGACATTATACCGGTGGAAATCTGTCCTTTGGTCTGAGTCCAAATTTGAGATTTCTGGTTCCAACTGCCGTGTCTTTTGTGAGACGCAGAGTAGGTGAACAAATGATCTCCGCATGTGTGGTTTCCACCGTGAATCATGGAGGAGGCGGTGTGATGGTGTGGGGGTGCTTTGCTGGTGACAGTCAGTGACTTATTTAGAGTTCAAGGCACACTTAACCAGCATGGCTACCACAGCATTCTGCAGACACGCGCCATCCCATCTGGTTTTGGCTTAGTCCCACTATCATTTTTGTTTTTCAACAGGACAATGACCCAACACACCTCCAGCCTGTGTAAGGGCTATTTGACCAAGAAGTAGAGTGATGGAGTGCTGCATCAGATGACCTGGCCTCCACAATCACCCGACCTCAACCCAATTGAGATGGTTTGGGATGAGTTGGACCGCAGAGTGAAGGAAAATCGGCCAACAGAATGCAAAGCTGTCATTAAGGCAAAGGGTGAACTCTTTGAAGCATCTCAAAATATATATATATTTTGATTTGTTTAACACTTTTTTTGGTTACTACATGATTCCATAATGTGTTATTTAATAGTTTTGCTGTCTTCACTATTAATCTACAATGTAGAAAGTAGTAAAAATGAAGAAAAACCCTTGAATGAGTAGGTGTGTCCCAACTTTTGACTGCTACTGTATATTTGTTATAGAGTTGACATACAAAGACCGTCTCCCCACCCTGCATTTCTATTGCAGCTGAAGTACTGTCTTGAACTACACAGCTGTACATATCTATAGGTTAACGTTATATGGAGACTATACAGACAGAGCCTCAACCCGTCCAACCAGCTTTCAGCTTGTAACAGGAAACAACCTGTTTATCTCTACATAGATATCTGTAGCCTATGTAGAGTTTAAACAGACAACCGCAAGCCTTATGCTCGGACTTGCTGTATGTATGTGAAGCTGTACATAAACATATTACGAACATATGTAGGGCTGTGACTGTCTTGGAATTTGGGGTTATGTAATTGGCCAGGCCAATGTACACAGTCACCGACAACCTATTTATTTACGGGTAAGCAATGAAAACGTGCATTGCATAAACGAAAGTACACTCATCAATTCTACACCCCTGCTCAGGCATCAAAGGACAGACAGTTGGAAAGAGGAGGAGATGTAGAAGGTTTAATTGACAGACTAAAGTTAGAAAAACAATTGCTTATAATCATTAGTAAACACTATAGTTTATCTACATGAATAAAGTTAATTAAACATTAAAAAAATGAATATAGGCCTATTTTAAATGGTTTTGACAGTTATTTTATTTTCATGATGGTCTTCATCCATAATTGTCAATTACAGTTATTCAATTACCGTCACAGCCATAAATATGTCTATTGTTAGAGGGCCCTATTGTATGTACAGTATTATAGAGCAGGAAAATCAAGTTACATATTATTTTTGGACAATATTGTTATCGTTATTCGACTCCAAGTATCTTATTTATTGGTTGCTACTAAGGATGCACAATATATAGCGGTGAACATATCGGAATCTGCCGATGTTAGCTAAAAATGCCATCATCGGTATCGGCCTGATGTCTAGTTTAACGGCGATGTGCAAAACCGATGTCAAAGCTGACGTGCATACCTTTATAACGTAGGTACATGACATAATGACGCCACGTCAAATATTGCGCTACACGTGCAACACAGCATTCCCAACCTAGCCCACAATGTCTGCTGTGTGGATCGAGCAGTCATTTGAAAGAGTAAGAAAATGTCTGCGAGTCAAGTCAAAGGCGAAATCCATTAACTCCAAGATAATGGAATTCAGTGTCCTTGACAATCAACCAATCTCTTGTCGCCTGTTGAAATTGAACTTCAGTTCATGAAAATAAATAGCCAGCCAGCTACTTAACCCTGTTGCCTAACGTTATAAGCAGCCAGCTAGCTTCATCTGGCTAGTTAGGCTCGACCGGCCCGGGTTGTGTTGTGAAGCTAGCCACAATAAGGATTAGGCACAATTGTGGAGTTTGCGGTTTGCCTTCAAAATAAAAGTACCTCTTTGAAAGTGATGCAGAAGATTACAATTGGTGGAATCGTGCCATATTTAGACTGATGGTCCAATAAGGTTGGAATGTGAAGCAATGAAATGGGTCTACTCGGTGACACCCACAGAACACAACTGTGAAGAGTTAACGCAAATATTAGCATTGTAGCTCTTATCGCGGGACTGTGAATGCGAAATCACTTCCCCAGTCAGCCAATTGTGTGTATTCACATCAATGAAATGGGGTATCAGTTTACTCAATACCCAAGATATTTTTTCCCAACGTCCTCCTCAGAATTATCAGACTCCAAAACATACACACAGTATTGTTTTTCCTCAGGAATTTTTTTTATTTGATTTATTTCACCTTTATTTAACCAGGAAGGCAAGTTGAGAACAAGTTCTCATTTACAACTGCGACCTGGCCAAGATAAAGCAAAGCAGTTCGACACATACAACAATACAGAGTTACACATGGAGTAAACAAACATATAGTCAATAATACAGTAGAAAAACAAATCTACATACAAAGAGTGCAAATGAGGTAAGATAAGGAAGGTAAGGCAATAAATAGGCCATGGTGGCAAAGTAATTACAATATAGCATATAAACACTGGAATGGTAGATGTGCAGTAGATTAATGTGCAATGTAGAAAAACTGGGGTGCAAGGGAACAAGATTGAATAAATAAATAAATATGGTAGGGGATGAGGTAGTTGGTTGGGCTATATACAGGTGAAGGGGTCTGTGAACTGCTCTGACAACTGGTGCTTAAAGCTGGTGAGAGAGAAGTGTCTCCAGTTTCAGAAATGTTTGTAGTTCATTCCAGTCATTGGCAGCAGAGAACTGGAAGGAAAGTCGGCCAACGGAGGAATTGGCTTTGGGTGTGACCAGTGAGATATACCTGCTGGAGCGCGTGCTACGGGTGCGTGCTGCTATGGTGACCAGCGAGCTGAGATAAGGCGGGGCTTTACCTAGCAGGGACTTGTAGATGACCTGGAGCCAGTGGGTATGGCGACGAGTGTAAAGCGAGGGCCAGCCAACGAGAGCGTACAGGTCGCAGTGGTGGGTGGTATATGGGGCCTTGGTGACAAAACGGATGGCACTGTGATAGACTGCATGCAATTTGTTGAGTATAGTATTGAAGGCTATTTTGTAAATGACATCACCGAAGTCAAGGATCGGTAGGATGGTCAGTTTTACGAGGGTATGTTTGGCAGCATGAGTGAAGGATGCTTTGTTGCGAAATAGGAAGCCAAGTCTAGATTTAATTTTGGATTGGAGATGTTTTATGTGAGTCTGGAAGGAGAGTTTATAGTCTAACCAGACACCTAGGTATTTGTAGTTGTCCACATAATCTAAGATAGAACTGTCCAGAGTAGTGCTGCGGGCAGCGATCGGTTGAAGAGCATGCATTTAGTTTTACTTGCGTTTAAGAGCAGTTGGAGGCCACGGAAGGAGAGTTGTATGGCATTGAAGCTCGTCTGGAGGGTAGTCAACACAGTGTCCAAAGAAGGGCCAGAAGTATACAGAATGGTGTTGTCTGCGTAGAGGTGGATCAGAGACTCACCAGCAGCAAGTGCGACATCATTGATGTATACAGACAAGAGAGTCAGCCCAAGAATTGAACCCTGTGACACCCCCATAGACTGCCAGAGGCCCGGACAACAGGCCCTCCGATTTGACACACTGAACTGTATCTGAGAAGTAGTTGGTGAACCATGTGAGGCAATCATTTGAGAAACCAAGGCTGTCGAGTCTGCCGATAAGAATGTGGTGATTGACAGAGTCGAAAGCCTTGGCCAGATCAATGAATACGGCTGCACAGTAATGTCTCTTATCGATGGCGGTTATGATGTCGTTTAGGACCTTGAGCGTGGCTGAGGTGCACCCATGCCCAGCTCTGAAACCAGATTGCATAGCGGAGAAGGTACGGTGGGATTCTAAATGGTCGGTGATCTGTTTGTTAACTTGGCTTTCAAAGACCTTAGAAAGGCAGGGTAGGATAGATATAGGTCTATAGCAGTTTGGGTCAAGAGTGTCTCCCCCTTTGAAGAGGGGGATGACCGCAGCTGCTTTCCAGTCTTTGGGAATCTCAGACGACACGAGAGGTTGAACAGGCTAGTAATAGGGGTTGCAACAATTTCGGCAGATAATTTTAGAAAGAAAGGGTCCAGATTGTCTACCCCGGCTGATTTTGTAGGGGTCCAGATTTTGTAGTGCTTTCAGAACATCAGCTAACTATTTGGGAGAAGGAGAAATGGGGGAGGCTTGGGCGAGTTGCTGAGGGGGGTGCAGGGCTGTTGACCGGGGTAAGGTTAGCCAGGTGGAAAGCATGGCCAGCCGTATAAAAATGCTTATTGAAATACTCAATTATTGTGGATTTAACGGTGGTGACAGCGTTTCCTATCCTCAGTGCAGTGGGCAGCTGGGAGGAGGTGCTCTTATTCTCCATGGACTTTACAGTTTCCCAGAACGTTTTTGAGTTTGTATTACAGGAAGCAAATTTCTGCTTGAAAAAGCTAGCCTTGGCTTTCCTAACTGCCAGTGTATATTGGTTCCTGACTTCCCTGAAAAGTTGCATATCACGGGGGCTGTTCGATGCTAATGCAGAACGCCACAGGATGTTTTTGTGCTGGTCAAGGGCAGTCCGGTCTGGAGAGAACCAAGGGCTATATCTGTTTCTGGTTCTAAATTTCTTGAATGGGGGCATGCTTATTTAAGATGGTGAGGAAGGCACTTTTAAAGAATAACCAGGCATCCTCTACTGACGGGATGAGGTCAATATTCTTCCAGGATACCCGGGCCAGGTCGATTAGAAAGGCCTGCTCGCTGAAGTGTTTTAGGGAACGTTTGACAGTAATGAGGGGAGGTCGTTTGACCGCAGACCCATTACGGATGCAGGCAATGAGGCAGTGATCACTGAGATCTTGGTTGAAAACAGCAGAGGTGTATTTGGAGGGAAAGTTACTTAGGATGACATCTATGAGGGTGCCCGTGTTTTTGGCATTGGGGTTTTACCTAGTAGGTTCATTGATTTGTGTGAGGTTGAGGGCATCAAGCTTCAATACACATAGGTTGACAATAAATGTGGCTCAACTCAGTTGTTTCAGAGTCCCACAATAAGAGCTACGACGCGAATGTTCTCTGGTTGTCACTGAGTAGACTGATACCCCATGTCATTGATCCATAATCCATAGGTAAGGCAATAAGTATGCCCCCAGTACAATAGATCCAGTGTGATTTTTGTAAAATTAACAAATTGTCTTTTGTTGATTTTATATAACATTCCAACCTCGTTTAGCATGATCTATTCAATTATGGAATAATTCTACTATTTGTGTTTATTTGCATCAATGTCAATGAAATACTTTTGTTTTGAAGGCTAACCTCAAAGTCCACTACTGTGGCTAGCTTTACATAGATGGGTCTGACCACCATTAATCAAATAAGAACTGTCTTATAAATTAGGGTTATTTTAGATGACACCGAGCTATATAGTTAGCTAGCTAACGGATAGCTACTGAAACAGATTATTACCAGCGTTATAGCATGCGTATCATTGTGATATATGAATTGCGAGTGATCGTGCAATTCATGTGTATGTGTGTGTGTGTGTGTGTGTATGTATGTATGTATGTGTGTTAGTGATAGGGATGTTTGTATGTTAAAGTAATGCCTAAGAATATTCCATTCTGAAAATGTATACAATAGGGATAGGGTTATAAGACAATGATAATCCAATTGATGTGTGTGTCTAGAAATGTATATTCATAGAGAGTGGAACAATCTTGCAATAAGGAGTATCTGGGAGAACAATGAATTCTTTGTGAAACCAGACTACAGGAGAGAGGCCTTCTCGTCCTCGGGACGGGAGGGACGGCTAGGAGCTGTCCAGATTGACTTATGTTGCAAGATTGTGATAAGCCAATGATTGTGTCCTGTGGGAAAGTACTATTTCCTGGAGAGGGTGGAGCATTTGTATCATTTGTGTTCAGCTTAAAGCTTGTACAATATAAAAAGACTGTGTTCACATTTGGAGTTCAGAATTCTCATGAATAAACAATACCTGACCAAATTGCAGATATGGGACTTTGTCTAATTTTTCATTAACTAGAGCTTTACAACCTCTGGGGATTATTCAAAGCCTGATTGATAGTTTATGTCAACAATTGAGAACAAAATTCTTGTGACAGTTAGATAAATACACAACGCAGAGACTGAGTATGAGAGGTCAAGAGGACTAGAACTAACAATCAATGGAAATAGTGTTTTTTCTGTAATAGGGAAATGTTGATCAATGGTTCAGAAGAGACATGGGAGGAATAGGTTTTCTGAAATAGGATACTTGTTATTTGGCCATTGGCTAGTTTTATTGCAAGGAATTCTAATTGGTCAACCACAGGCTAGGGCTGGGTTATAAAACTTCATGCTGTCCTTTTGTTCTGTGGAGAGAAGAACTGGAGAGAACCACTGAGGACAGGGGAGGATGACCATCTACCTCCCTGTATGATTTGTCCTCTCCGAATAAACCTATTTTCCTCCTTTTGATTTGCTTTGGGGTTTGTGTTATTGAAGAGTAACAAATTGCTAACAACGTGCAGTCATATTCAGGTCCTGATTGGTCAACAAGCTTATTTGACACGTCAAATAGTGTTAGTTTGACGTGTATCTTTTTTGACACACAAAGACCCAAACAGTGTTCCATAGAAATCCTGGTTGAGAATGAAACGACTGAACAACAAAACAGCAGACTCACAATCACGGCCGGCTGTGATACAGCCTGGTTTCGAACCAGGGACTGTTGTGACGCCTCTTGCGCTGAGATGTAGTGCCTTAGACCGCTGCGTCCGTGTGTGTGTGTGTGTAGGCGCTCTACAGTAGAAGATACGTTTTCTATAGTAAAAGATGTAGGCTGTGCGTAGTACAGGAAGGGCTTGGAATTGCCAGGGACCTCATACAGTACGATATTATCACGATACTTAGGTGCTGATACAGGGTTTCCATTAGCTCGTAGTAGCCGGCTTTTGGCCTATTAAAAGATTTAAAAGACGATAAAAAAAATGTCCGTAGGCTACAGTATATTTATTATGCATCTTATTTATCACACCTGTACAGCAAACAGTTACAGAGCCTTTGAGCGGACAGCGCGAGAGCTGCTGCAGCATCTCAAACAGCAATGAAAGGCATACTTCATCAGCATGTCACCCACCACTTTGCAGTGAGCTGGAGGCAGTAGGCTATACATTTTTAAAACATATACTTAATTGTTGGAAACCTGAAAGTTTTAATACATATTTTGAGACATGTCTTACCTTGCTGGTGCCCTGTTGACAACAATGTTTCCCCGCTAATGGCATTATGGAACGGACATTCGCGCGTAGCCTACTTCCATATGCTCATTGCTGCGCTTATAATGTGAAGAAATAACAGTTTATCAACATTTTAAGCTAAACGTTCAGATCTGTTGCATTAAACTCATTGCTTTTTTAACATTTCCTTTGTAGCCTAGGCCCACTGGTTGTATGAATTTGGGATCTATCGTCCCATAACTGTCTTTGAAGCTGACCAATGGAATAATAAACTTTTCTACTATGGGGGACAGTAGATTGACATAGGCTAGTGATTTTGCTGTTTGTTACTTGTCTTGTTGGCTGAGGAAATGTACATGTGGACAGTTATGCACATAAGAATTCAGAAAGAAGGACCACACATCGTTACATTCTCGACTTGCATGTTCTCTTAATATGAATTACCATAATCTAAATGTTATTTCTGTCATTCTGAGCACCGTGGGTGGACGTCATAGGTTACACACCCAATGCATATGGGTCTGGCAGATTTCTCAAATGTCCAGTAAATTAAAATGTTGCCGGTCAAATGTCCAGTGACACATTTTCTTAACGGAAAATTATTGGAGTTTTGGTATAGCCAACTAGCGTAAAAATATATAAATATTTTGATATTGTCAAAACGATACAATATCTTCAAAGATGATATCCCGATATGTGACCATCGATTTTTATTCTATTTTGGGTTTATATCAGTACTCTGTATAAGGGGTCAGTGTTTTTTATTAATTATTGTTCCTCTGCTGTGCCCGCTGATGCGTACACACATTGACGGCCAACACACACAGACACACACACAGCGTGGCTTTTCCTATCCGCTCTCATTAGATTACATGACTGCGTCAGTCCGCCTCCCTTCCAGAAACGATCCAGATGCTACGTTCCCAAGGCCTTTGATCCCTGTCTCGTACGCTGGGCCGCTTCCCATTGTCATTGCTCACCTATTGTCTGTGTGTGTGGGGAGAGACATAGATAGATAGATAAAAACAAAGTATTTGTAAACTCCTTCAAATTTGTGGATTCTGCTTTTTCAGCCACACCTGTTGCTGACTGGTGTATAAAATTGAGCACACAGCCATGCAATCTCCATAGACAAACATTGGATGTAGAATGGCCTTACTGAGGAGCTTAGTGATTTTCAACGTTTGGGGGAGGCCCTTTCCTGTTTCAGCATGACAATGCCTCCGTGCACAAAGCGAGGTCCATACAGAAATGGTTTGTCTAGTGGAACGCCTTCTCCATATTAATGCCAATGATTTTCAAAATTGTAGTTGTCACATGAGCCGAATACAACAGGTGTAGACCTTACAGTGAAATGCTTACTTACAAGCCCTTAACCAACAATGCAGTTTTAAGAAAATACCCCCAAAAATGAAGAGCTAAAAGTAACAAACAATTAAAGAGCAGCAGTAAATAACAATAGTGAGGCTATATACAGGGCGTACCGGTACAATGTGCGGGGGCACCGGTGTCGAGATAATTGAGGTAATATGTACATGTAGGTAGAGTTATTAAGTGACTGCATAGATAATAACAGAGTAGCAGCAGTGTAGAAGAGTGGGGGGCAATGCAAATAGTCTGGGTAGCCATTTGATTAGCTGTTCAGGAGTCCTAGACTTGGCACTCTGGTACTGCTTGCCGTGCGGCAGCAGAGAGAACAGTCTATGACTAGGGTGGCTGGAGTCTTTGACAATTTCTAGGGCCTTCCTCTGACACCGCCTTCTATAGAGGTCCTGGATGGCAGGAAGCTTGGCCCCGGTGATGTACTGGACCATGCGCTCTACCCTCTGTAGTGCAAATCGGTTGGATAAGAGCCAATAAAATGGCGGCCATCCTCTCCTGCGCCGCCATGTCATTTTGGAATGAGATGTTCGACGAGCAGGTGTCCACATACTTTTGGGCTATTGTCTGACTCTTATTCATTGACTAACTGTTGGGGTGAATACGTATTTAAAAATTGAAATATTTGAGGTGCATGTAGCTTGCCTGGCTTGCAGAGTTTGCACTTCAGAGTCTATTCCATTAGTTTCGATGTGCCTAGCAAGTTGTCTGACTGAGAACACATTGTTCATTACACAATCAATTCATTACAGAATAGGTGACCATGACAGGGAGGACTTGAGCCAGGACAAAGGGCTTAACACCAAGTTAAACCTCCTACCTGACTAGCCTGTCTGTCAGCTAAATACTTTCCCAATCCCTTCAAATAGGTCCCAGCGTTTTGTCCTGTTCTGGCCATGTGGTCAGGAAGACTCTTGTCCCTAATTCATTGATGGGAAGAGTTCCCTCCTAGAAAGAGGAATTGGCGGGCTCAGCTCAAATGTTTGTAGTACCAAAAAGTCTTTGGGCGCCAGGTTCAAAAGGCATATACATGAATGCTGACGAAGGCTTCCTAACGTTTTTTATATTTTATTTATTTCACCTTTATTTAACCTGTTACGGATCCAATCCCGTGAACGGGATCGATTTTGACAACAGCCGGTGAAATGCAGAGCGCCAAATTCAAATTACAAAAATACAAATTTCAAACATTCATGAAAATACAAATGCTGCGCACCCTTCAAAAGCTTAGACTCTTGTTAATCTAACAGCATTGTCAGATTTCAAAAAGGCTTTACGGCGAAAGCAGAACATTTGATTGTCTGAGGACAGCACCCCCACTCAAACTCAATTAGCATAATAACATAACCAGCAGTGGTGTCACAAAACTCAAAAATAGCATAAAATAAATTGCTTACGTTTGATGATCTTCCTCTGATGGCATACCCAAGCGTCCAGGTTACACAATAAAAGGTCATTTTGTTCTATAGAGTTCCTCTTTATATCCATATAGCTCTGTTTGGTTGGCGCGTTTTGTTCAGTAATCCACCTGCAAAGGCTTTCATCCATGCAGACAAACGATATCCCAAAAGTACCCATAAAGTTCGCGGAAAAAAGTCAAACAGCATTTGTAATCAATACTCAGATAGTGTATATTCATTTTAGGCTATAATATTTCAGATGGAATATAACCTGCTGAATAGAAGAGAAAAAGAACTGAGCGTGCATTCCCTGTTACGTGCAGAATCCAAAACAGTACACTTGACGTGAACCCAGGAACTAGTGGTCTTACTCCCTTGATTTTCATGATTGAACGTTCCAACCTTTTTCTAAAGACTGTTGACATCTAGTGGAAGCCATAGGAATTGCAATCTGGGAGCTAAAATACCCAGCATTGAATAGCATGCCAATTGAAAACAGTGTGACATGACTGATTCAGACATTCCGGATGGATTTTGCTCAGGATTTTGCCTGCCATATCAGTTCTGTTATACACACATACATTATTTTAACAGTTTTAGAAACTTCTGAGTGTTTTCTATCCAACGCTACTAATTATATGCATATCCTAGCTTCTGGGCCAGTTTACTTTGGGCATGTTTTTCATCCGAACTTCAAAATACTGCCCTCTAGCGCTAAGAAGTTAACCAGGTAGGCCAGTTGAGAACAAGTTCTCAATTACAACTGCGACCTGGCCAAGATAAAGCAAAGCAGTGCGACACAAACAACAACACAGAGTTACACATGGAATAAACAAACGTACAGTCAATAACACAATAGAAAAAATCTATATACAGTGTGTGCAAATGAGGGAGGTAAGGCAATAAATAGGCCGTACTGGCAAAGTAATTACAATTTAGCAATTAAACACTGGAGTGATAGATGTGCAGAAGATGAATGTGCAAGTAGAGATACTGGGGTGCAAAGGGGCATTTTTTTAAAATAAATAACAGTATGGGGATGAGGTAGTTGGATGATAGGCTATTTACAGATGGGCTATGTACAGGTACAGTGATCTGTGAACTGCTGACAGCTGGTGCTTAAAGTTAGTGAGGGAGATATGAGTCTCCAGCTTCAGTGATTTTTGCAATTCATTCCAGTCATTGGCAGCAGAGAACTGGAAGGAAAAGCAGCCAAAGGAGGAATTTGCTTTGGGGGTGACCAGTGAAATATACCTGCTGGAGCGTGTGCTACGGGTGGGTGCTGCTATGGTGACCAGTGAGCTGAGATAAGGCGGGGCTTTACCTAGCAAAGACTTATAGATTACCTGGAGCCAGTGGGTTTGGCAACGAATATGAAGCAAGGGCCAGCCAACGAGAGCATACAGGTCACAGTGGTGGGTAGTATATGGGGCTTTGGTGATTAAACGGATGGCACTGTGATAGATTGCATACAATTTGCTGAGTAGAGTGTTGGAGGCTATTTTCTGAATGACATCGCCGAAGTCAAGGATCTGTAGGATAGTCCGTTTTTATTTATTTATTTATTTCACCTTTATTTAACCAGGTAGGCAAGTTGAGAACAAGTTCTCATTTACAGCTGCGACCTGGCCAAGATAAAGCAAAGCAGTTCGACATATACAACAACACATAGTTACACATGGAGTAAACAAACATACAGTAGAAAAACAAATACAATACATTCTGTGCAAATGATGTAAGATAAGGAAGGTAAGGCAATAAATAGGCCATGGTGGCGAAGTAATTACAATATAGCAATTAAACACTGGAATGGTAGATGTACAATAGATGAATGTGCAAAGTAGAAATACTGGGATGCAAAGGAGGAAGATAAATAAATACAGTAGGGGATGAGGTAGTTGGTTGGGCTATGTACAGGTGCAGTGATCTGTGAGTTGCTCTGACAGCTGGTGCTTAAAGCTGGTGAGGGAGATAAGTGTCTCCAGTTTCAGTGATTTTTGTAGTTCGTTCCAGTCATTGACAGCAGAGAACTGGAAGGAAAGGCGGCCAATTGAGGAATTGGCTTTGGGGGTGACCAGTGAAATATACCTGCTGGAGCACGTGCTATGGGTGGGTGCTGCTATGGTGACGAGCGAGCTGAGATAAGGAGGGGCTTTACCTAGCAGGGACTTGTAGATGACCTGGAGCCAGTGGGTTTTGCGACGAGTATGAAGCGAGGGCCAGCCAACGAGAGCGTTACAGGTCGCAGTGGTGGGTAGTATATGGGGCTTTGGTGACAAACCGGATGGCACTGTGATAGACTGCATGCAATTTGTTGAGTAGAGTATTCGCCAAAGTCGAGGATTGGTAGGATGGTCAGTTTTACGAGGGTATGTTTAGCAGCATGAGTGAAGGATGCTTTGTTGCGAAATAGGAAGCCCAATTCTAGATTTATTTTTGGATTGGAGATGTTTGATGTGAGTCTGGAAGGAGAGTTTACAATCTAACCAGACACCTAGGTATTTGTAGTTGTCCACGTATTCTAAGTCAGAACCGTCCAGAGTAGTGATGCTGGACGGGCGGGCAGGTGCGGGCAGCGATCGGTTGAAGAGCATGCATTTAGTTTTACTTGCATTTAAGAGGCCACGGCAGGAGAGTTGTATGGCATTGAAGCTCGTCTGGAGGTTATTTAACACAGTGTCCAAAGAAGGGCCAGAGGTATACAGAATGGTGTCGTCTGCATCCTAATACCTAACTTAACTTCTTAGGGAGTGGTGGGGCGCTAGAGATGAAATGCAAGGTGAAACACTACCAGGTGAAATGCAAGGCGCCAAATTCAAAATCCAAAAGTTGAATTATTAAACATGCACCAATATACAAGTATTTCATACTCATCAAAAGCTCTGTTTCTTGGCAATATCACAGCGTTGTCAGATTTCAAAAAGGCTTTACGGCGAAAGCAGCACATTTGATTGTTTGAGGGTAGCACCTTCACTATTTTCCCATTACCATGAATTCATTAGCCTTCACGGTTCACACAAAACACATTTCACAGCGAAAACAAATCAATTACCTGTTGAAGAACTTCTGCTGATGGCTTCCCAAGTGTCCAACGAAGACAATCCATGGTTCTTTTGTTAGAAAAAGTATTGTATTATATCCATAAATCTCAGTTTGGTTGGCTCGTTATAATCAGAAACTACAGCCTCCACTCCTCCATTGAAACGTGAAGAGAACTCATTCAACTTATACCTATAAACTTGTCCAAGAACAATCAAACATTCTTTTTTATGTATCCTTAGGAACACTTTTATGTATATTTACTATAATAATTCAACCGGAATATAAACTGGGCTATAAGAACGGAAAAAACCACAGAGCGCGCTTGGCGAGAGCGTGCGTCCTCTTCTATTGACATCTCTTGGGACACTTCCTGATTCCTCTTCTTCTCTGCTCTAATAGTATCTAAAAAAATTCTGAACACTGTCTCGAGACTGTTGACATCCAGAGGAAGCGATCGGTACTGCATTCATATGCCCTTATATGGGCATTTTCATAAGGGAGGGGTTCCAAATGAACAATGTGTCAAAACCACTTTTTCCAGGACAGAAATTCCTCGGGGTTTCGCCTGCCATATCCGTTCTGTTTTACTCACAGACAAATGGTTAACACTTTTAGAAAATTCAGAGTGTTTCCTATCCAATGGTACTAAATATGTGCATATCCTATTTTCTGGGCCTGAATGGGAGGCATTTTACTTTAGGCACGCCAGGGTCTCCAAAACGGTCAGCTCATGCGCTGCTCCCTAAGAAGTTAAAGAACATTTCAGTGAGAGTGGGTTTTTTCTTTTTATAAGAGTTCCCTCCTGCCACTAGGGTGTTTACAATATAGTTTCAGAGCTGATAAGAGCTGTTGATGTTGATAGGACTGTGGCAGTCACCGGTTTGTTTCCTCTCGTGTTGATACTGTGGCAATACCTATCCCAGCAGGGCATGACAGAGAGTGAGGGTGCGTGGGCCTGTTCCCCAGGAGCTTGTAATGGCATAGTCTGACAGAGAAATGGCTGTCCCTTGTGCATTCAAGGCTGTCCCTGAGTCCTTTTCTTTTCTCTTTCCCCCCCCTTGGGTTGTGCTGTAGGGTTGGCAGTACCTCTGAGTTTTATACTCTTGATGTATACAGAAGTCTGTAGGAGTAGAGAATAAATGTTGTTGACCGGACAATAAAGTGGTTGCCTTTAATCACAGATGTAGGAAAAGCTTAAACCACAAAATAACTGTTTTGGGAGAGACTGCTCTGTGATCTCCTGCCTTGTCACTGAACAGTAGTCTGCAATGTAAGTTTTTATTGTTGTTAACCTTTCTTGATCTGTGTCTCTGACATGATTCACGACCCGGAACTGCTCCCTAACATGCAAGACACCCGTGCACGTGCATGCAGGCACACACACCAGAGCAGCTCTTGTTGTTCAACTGTAGTCATTGATGGATGGATTTGTACTACAGTAGCATAGTTGAATCACTGATAGAACACAGTGATCAACTGGACACTTTTAATAAATGGATCACTAGTCACTTTAAACAATGTCACTTTTAATGTTTACATATCTTACATTCCTCTCATCACGTGTATATACTGTATTTTATGCCATCTATTGCACCTTGCCTACGTCGCTCGGCCATCGCTCATCCATGTACTTATGTACATATTCTCATTCACCCCTTTAGATTTGTGTGTATTAGGTAGTTGTTGGGAATTGTTAGAATTGTGTGTATTAGGTAGTTGGTGGGAATTGTTAGATTTGTGTGTATTAGGTAGTTGCTGGGAATTGTTAGGTTATTTGTGAGATATTACTGCACTGTTGGAACTAGGAGCACAAGCATTTTTCTATGCTCGCATTAACATCTGCATGTGACAAATATAATTTCATTTGAAGTAGATGGGTGGCTCTGGCGCCGTTCTGTATTGCTAGAGCACACAGTAAGTAGCTACTGTACTCAGTTCTGCCACTACAGCCTGTACATGATGTCTCACACCCTGGCTCTCCTCTGGCCATGCAGGACCTACAGCCAAAACACAAAAGATCCATGATGCCCCATATTTTGGTAATGACATCCTGCCCTCTTGCTCAGCCTCCAGCCCAGTGAAGGTGATTATTTGTGATCAGCAGGCTTTGGTAATGCTGTCCTCTGTTACTGCATGCAGGCAGGGCATAGCACAGAACACACACATAAACAACACACATACACCAAAGCAGTCCAGTAAAAAACACACAACCATACACAACCAAACACACAATATAGTGTACACACACACACACACACACACACACACACACACACACACACACACACACACACAGAGAGCCTGGTCTGTTACGAGCTCGGACCCCCCTATGCGCTGACGGAATGACTTTGTCTGCTTGGCCGAGGCTGCCCTACTTTAACAGCCCTGCTGGCATACCGCCTGCCCTGCACTCACCCTGGCCTGCACTCACCCTGCCCTGCACTCACCCTGGCCTGCACACGTGGCTCTCTTTAGCTGTCTCCCTCTCTACCTCTCTCTGTCTACCTCTCTCTGTCTACATTTTGATCTTCATATATATATTTTCTGCCTCTACCTCAAATGTTCTGTCTCTCTTGGATTCTCCATCCCTCTGTCAGCCCTTTAGTTCCCTTCTATAATCGGTAATCCTGTTTGTCTTCGTCTGTTGTTGGGTTAGTAGATGTGCAATATGGAGTAGTAGAGTTTTGTGTTGATCTTTAATACGTGGCTGAGCTCAGGGAGAAACAGACAGCTCATGACCCTTTGCACTTCTCTTTCTGGTCTCTCTCCAAGTTTCCAGGCATTTGGTATCTCTAGGCTTTGGAGACTTGGCAATGACAGAGGGAAGACCCTTTGTCATCTTATTTTGGTGTCCATTAAGGAACTCCAATACTGGAATGGAAAAAGATGGTTTGTTTATAGAAATGCCACCGACATTGTAGTATTGTTCCCTACTGTCTGTACTCTGATGCACCACTCTGCCTCTCACAACCCACTGAACCCAGAGTCATATCTAATCTGAGCTCCAACGGACAGCATCACAAGACTCCTCTCCAGCTTCAGGGCTACACACGCACATACACACGCGCCAATATTAACAGAGCAGTTCCAAATGATGTCAGACCTCGGGCTAATAACTATGCTATTCAATATGTATGACTTCCAACTATAGTAACTGTATTTCTCTAAAATGGTATTCAGAGAAATGTTAAATAACAATGGCAGAACTAGATGTCAGGAGTGCTCTAGAGGCCTTCTGCTGTTTTGCTTTTTCTATTAGCTAGCCTAAACCCCGTCTTAGCCATTAAAAGCAATTAAAACTTCTACAGCAGCATCATAAATAACCCACTACATAACCCAACCCATTACAGCCCAAATAGTGTTCTACCAGCCACTCCAGTGATAGTCAGTCTCTCCATATTCTCCATCCACACACCCTGAAATAACTCCCTCACTGCCAGCTAATGGATGCTCTATTATCCTTCTCTCTCTCTCTCTCTCTCTCTCTCTCTCTCTCTCTCTCTCTCTCTCTCTCTCTCTCTCTCTCTCTCTCTCTCTCTCTCTCTCTCTCTCTCTCTCTCTCTCTCTCTCTCTCTCTCTCTCTCTCTCTCTCTCTCTCTCTCTCTCTCTCTCTCTCTTTGCAGACCCTGTCAAATGAAAATAGGAGTGTCTGTATCAGTAATGAGATTATCTGTGAGTAAATAAGCCTGCTGTGCAGCCCTATAGTTAGCTGAGGGTCATTTTAACACTGTTAATTAAGAGCTATCAGATGAAGGTATTTAGTGGCAGCTAGTAGGCCATGCAGGGCCTGCACAGAGCTACACCAGACAACTGGGACTGCCTTACATCACCGTCAGCAGCACTTGTCGTGATGGCAGACAGAATGAGTTACCGGTAGGGATGTGACGGTAATTGAATAACTGTGGAACCGATGGTTATGGATAAAGACCGTCATGAAAATAAAATAACCTTCTAAACCGTTTAACTAGGCTTATGTACATTTTATTAACTTTGCTTTCATGTAGATAAACTTGACCTTTGTCTACTATATGTTTACTAATGATTATAAGCAATTGTTTTGCTAACTTAGTCTGTATTGAACTGTCTACATCTCATCCTCTTTCTAACTCTGGTTTGATGCTGGAGCAGCTAATCCGCTCAACGCGTGGGGGTAGAAGCAGTAGCCTATAGGCACTTCAGTTAAAAACAATGTTTGATATGTGGACTTTATTTTATACAAGGGGTGTTTTCATTGCTTGCTTGTAAGTAAATAAATACATCTGTCTTTTTAAAATAGGTTGGATGTGACTTCATTTAATTCTTCAACATTAATCGGCATGGTTGTTCTGTCTCTGAGGTCTATAATGCCTAATGTTTTGTCAATTTTTTTCTTAATTTATAATCAACATTGATAAATAGGATATGGACATGTTGCGTGTATTTGTTTATATTTGAACGACTGTCAATTTCATCTTCATACTATAGCATAGCTGTCTCTGCCCTTCATTTTTTCCTTGTCAATTCATTCTCATAGGCTTTACGAAAGTAGGCTAAGGTAGGCCTAGCGATTTGAATACGTTTTAAGGAAAAGAGAAATTTGCTGTTCTGTCTGACATAAGCTGGTAGCCTATCTGGACTCCATCACTTTAATAAATATCAAACACCCCTGTCATGTTTTAGTATTGTAAGAGGCCTATTTTCAATAGCTTAGGCTTAATTGTTTATCTCATTATGGCGTCCTCTGTTTGAAGAACATATTCCACTACCATCGAATGACCGCAGCGTTTGGGTTTCTGACGTTATGTGAATATTTCAGGAAAAGTGGGAGAAAACCCATTTGGACTTTATGTGAATGGTTTTGTGCGTCGAAATAAGATCCGTATTAAAAAAAATGTATTGCAGAAAAGCCAACAGACAAGGACAATGTAGGCATATCTTTATTTAATAATTTTGACATGCGTTAATGTGTCATTCCGAAAATGCGACGGATCCTCTCCAACCTGGCATTTCTTAATTTGTAGATTCATATTTATAAAGAAATAATAATAAAAGCCCATGATAATGATGTTTAATGGCTTGTTTCAAATAAGTTTTATTAAGAAGCATATCAATGTCAACAAGTGTACCAACAGAATTTTGACCTCCCCTTTTTAGATAGGGTCCTTCTAGGCCTAAGACAACAGTAACATGCGCTTAAACAAAACGGACACATCAAAAACATTACAAAAGATAAATGAACGAAGAAAGGAAAAACCAGTAACGAAATGGAATTTTAATACACTGGGTTTGGGCACCTGTGCTTGCGTGAGCGTTGTCATGCAGTGAGGTGTGTGTGTGTGTGTGTGTGTGTGTGTGTGTGTGTGTACAGAGGGAGGGAGGAAGATCAGTGTGGTGGTCCTATACCTTCATCAGACACTGGCAGGGTTATCTGGGAAGGTTGGAGCTGGGAATACAGGTTTTCAGTTAGTATTCATAAAGGAAGCTGTGTTACTCATGTCTGGCACACCTGTGAGCTCACACAGAACGCTGTGTGCCATCACTTCAGGACAAACACCCTCCCTGATCTATCAGAACCACATCAGGACTTTCTCTGAACAAATGACTAGATCAGACTGGACTGGGTCAGAGAAATGTGGCGCTGGTGTTGGGTGGGAATGTCAGGGTATCAGGGTAATCCATGCTTTATTAGGTAAAATAAAGCATGGATTGTTATCTTAATGCAGGGAGATATAGTGGACTGGACACAGGCTTTGTGTGTGTCTGTGTTTTGAATGCAGTCGGTTGGCACAATGGGCTATGCCCTGTAGTCCCATATCTCTCTCTTTCCCTCTCTGGCCCTTTGTATGTCCTTAAACCCAACAGGAAATTTCAAGGGATTTGGCTGTCCATAACTGGTGTTTGTGTGTTAGAGACCGAGAGAGGGTGCGTTGAGGCAAGCAGGGAAAAATACCCCTGACATTTGGTTCTGGATCAGATCTGTCTGCTCAACCACAATGCCAAACCCTTTCTAAACGATGTCTGTCATTTGTCCCAATGTGGGGTCCAATCACAAATCACCTCTTATTGCAGCTCAATACTCTGAAGTAGCTTGAAGCTTCCTATTCCGTCTCATTTCCTTCATCTACACTGAACTGTGCCAATTGGACAGATGCCTAGTGGGATCTGGTCATTCGCCATATTATCTGTACTGTAGTTTCAGATAAATTCAGGGTTTGCTCTGCAGTAGTTCCGGACCCCCACTGTGTGTGTGTTTTCCACCATAAGCTATCTGTCTGTATGAGCAGTGGCAGGTTTTATGTCGACCTGTTGACTAGGCCTCCTGTGAAGAGCAGAAAACAGAGATGGAGAGGAAAAAGAGCACGAGGGCGGAAGTAGGCTAGACGTGTCAATGTGCTGAGTCAGTGGAATGCCTAAGGCTCTTCACTCTTTACCGACATTGACTGACTACAGGAACACATTATTTCCCTCTTCCTCCCCCTCTCTAGTCTCTCTATTAATCATGTTCTTCTCCCCTCTCTAGTCTCTCTTAATCGTGTTCCTCTCCCCCTCTCTAGTCTCTCTTAATCGTGTTCCTCTCCCCCTCTCTAGTCTCTCTCTTAATCGTGTTCCTATCCCCCTCTCTAGTCTCTCTCTTAATCACGTTCCTCTCCCCCTTTATAGTCTCTCTCTTAATCACGTTCCTCTCCCTCTCTCTAGTCTGATCTGATGTTCTGCTCAGTGCAAGATGAGACGTAGGCCAGTGTCATAGGCCTGTTGTTAAACACAGGTTTTCTTGGCTAAATATTCCCAGATTTCATAGTGTTATCTCATTTCTGCATCACAAAAAAAATCATTGCGAGAGGCAAAAGTGTAGGCTACCTGTGCTTATAGGAGCTACTCCGGTGCTGCAGGGGTGTAGTGCTGCCAGAGTACACCGGAGTTGCTCTACCACTTCACAAGTTAGATCAAAGCTGAAGCAATGTCTTGGAAGATCACATAATGATTAATTAGTGTTCTACGTAACTGAATCAAATATAATAGAATAGTATAACGTTGCTGTTACACCAAAAACACTATCTTTAGTAATTTCTGATTACATTTTAGGGTGGTTAGTTTAATATTCCCCCCCAAAATGTCTGGTTGCCAAAATTCAACAGCACGCGCCACTAGGTAGAATTTGCTTGGATTGAAACAAAGTACAGGAAGGCCATATAGTTGAACACCATCTGCACTAATTTGCTCACTGTTGTTTTTGATGATCTAAATGCGTATTCCCATGGAACTGATTGAGATCAAATGAATGGCATGCAGATGCAGTTTGGACCTTTCACCTGTACAACGTGAAGAGTTATCATTCATGATTGACTGTGATGATGGCCTATTTTGAAATGAAGTATGCCTAACTTGGTGTTTGAGGTTATTGAAAATCTAAAGTTTTCTTGAGACTATGTGTGGGCCTAGGCAGACGTTGCAATTGGAGGATACATTTTATGCATATTCTAGAATTATATTCAATAGGCAAAATCTGTCAAATCAAATTTTATTGGTCACATACACATGGTTAGCAGATGCTAATGTGAGTGTAGTGAAATGCTTGTGCTTCTAGTTCCAATGGTGCAGTAATATCTTAACAATTTCCCAACAACTACCTAATACACACAAATCTAAAGGGGTGAAGGAGAATATGTATGGATGAGGGATGGCCGAGCGGCAAAGGTGCAATAGAAAAAATAAAGTATATACATATGAGTAATGAAAGATATGTAAACATTTATTAAAGTGGCATTGTTTAAATTGGCATTGGGTCTCAAATAAAGGTAGAAAAAATATGTGGCCACCAGCTGCATTAAGTACTGCAGTGCATCTCCTCCTCTCCTTGCTGTGAGATGTTACCCCACTCTTCCACCAAGGCACCTACAAGTCCCCTAACCCTCACCCTCCGATCCAACAGGTCCCAGATGTGCTCAATAGGATTGAGATCCGGGCTCTTCTCTGGCTATGGCAGAACACTGATATTCCTGTCTTGCAGGAAATTATTGTGCGTTCCTGGTGTAACTCGGGCAGTTGTTGTTGCCATCCTGTACTTGTCCCGCAGGTGTGATGTACCGATCCTGTGCAGGTGTTGTTACACATGGTCTGTACTGCGAGGACGATCAGCTGTCCGTCCTGTCTCCCTGTAGCGCTTTTCTTAGGTGTCTCACAGTACGGACATTGCAATTTATTGCCCTGGCCACATCTGCTATCCTCATGCCTCCTTGCATCATGCCTATGGCACGTTCAGGCAAATGAGCAGGGACCCTGGGCATCTTTCTTTTGGTGTTTTTCAGTCAGTAGAAAGGCCTCTTTAGTGTCCTAAGTTTTCATAACTGTGACCTTTAATTCCCTAACATCTGTAAGCTGTTAGTGTCTTAATGACCGTTCCACAGGTGCATGTTCATTAATTGCTTATGGTTCATTGAACAATCATGGGAAACAGTGTTAAAATCCTTTACAATGAAGATCTGTGAAGTTATTTGGATTTCTACAAATTATCTTTGAAAGAGAAGGGTACTGAAAAGGGGACGTTTCTGTTTTTGCTGAGTTTATTAATACCATTTAAATATATTTACCATATCATATGGAGACAGAAACATAAGCTTTTTACCTTATCACAAGTAGACATAATTGCTAATTATTAAATCCTAGTCTGGAAACTAAAGCTTTGGTTGTCTTCCTCTCAGGCTTCCATGTCTTCTCCCTGGACCTCCACAATGTCCACCTCTTGAACATCAGACTCTGAGGCCTTATCTTCACTGTCACTTTCCAAACTTGTTGAGGATGGCTTGTTGTCAGGCTCAAAAAGCCTCAAATTTGCCCAGATGGCCACCAATTTTTAAACCCCTGTATTGGTCAGCCAGTTGCGTGCTTTGCGGTGTGTGTGTGTTCCCAAATAATGACCAGTTGAACTCTGAGGCGGCTGATGGTGGTGGTATTTGGAGGATAATGGAGGCAACAGGAAAGAGCCTCAGATCCACAAAGTCCCTTCCACGAGGTGGCTGATGAGATATGTTGGCATGACTGCCATATCACATCACCATCCCAAAGCCCTTGCTTGGAAGTGTACTTCGCCAGACTGCCAAGAACCTTGCCCTCATCCAGGCCTGAGGTGGCAGGACACGGTAGTGATAATACCATAGGCCTTGTTGATCTCTGCACCAGACAGGATGCTCTTGCCAGCATACTTGGGGTCCAACATGTACGCTGCGGCGTGTATGGACTTCAAGCAGAAGTCTTCATGCTTTTTTATGTATTTCAGAACTGCAGTTTCCTCTGCTTGGAGCCACAGTGAAGTGGGCAGGGCAGTACGGATTTCTTCTCTTACATCTGCAAGCAGAGTCTGAACATCAGACAGGATGGCATTGTCTCCCTCAATCTGTGCAGTGTGTACTGCTATAGGTTTCAGGCTGCCTACAACTCTCTCCCAAAATACATAATCCAGGAGGATCCTCTTTGATGGGGCTGTCCATATCAGCAGACTGTGATATGGCCATTTCTTGGAGAGACTCCTTCCCCTCAAGGAGATTGTCAAACATGATGACAACACTACCCCAACGAGTGTGGCTGGGCAGCTTCAATGTGGTGCACATATTCTTCTCACTTTGCTTGGTGAGGTAGATTTGCTTCTATAACTTGATGACCCTTCACATACCTAACCATTTCCTTGGCTCTCTTGTAGAGTGTCCCTTGTGTCTGTGCTCTTGTAGAATACTGGTTGAGGGGTGGAGATGTAGTAAATTATTCTTTGCCCACAAACATTCGACAACCCATCACAGATGATTGCAATACAGTCTGCTTTCTCTATGATTTGCTTGACCTTCACTTGAACTCTGCATCTAGCAAATGAGTAGATAAAGCATGTCTGGTTGGAGGGGTGTATGCTGGGCGAAGAACATTCTGCAATCTTTTCCAATAAACATTGCCTGTGAGCTTCAAAGGTGAACCAGTTGCATACACAGCTCAAGCAAGCCATTCATCAGCATTTCTCTGACTACGTTCCTCCATTGAGTCATAAAAACGTCTGATTCCAGGAGGACCATGAGCTGCTGCTATTGATAAGGTGTTTGATTCATCATTTTCACTTTAAATAGAAGTAGAGGGACTTTTGCTTGTTGTGAGCGCTGAGGGAACTTTATGCACTTGGCCAGATGATTCTGCATCTTTGTTGCATTCTTCACATATGATTTGGCACAGTATTTGCAAATGTACACAGCTTTTCCTTCTATATTAGCTGCAGTGAAATGTCTCCACACATCAGATAGTGCCTGTGGCATTTTCATGTAAGGATTATTATAGTTTTTTCAAACAACAAATACAGTTCCATGTACAGATAAATAGTTAAGCAGTTAGATTAAACAACTCCTTTGTAAGATAAATGTTTTAAAATGAAACATGTATGGAAACAGGTGAATTAACACTCCTCAGCATGCTCAAGCAAGCTAAAACCCACATGGTAGCAAAAACTAACTCACAGAAATGGTTAACAAGTTAGAAATTAAATTAACACACTTTGCTGTAGGCTACTATTTACCAGTTAACTAAACCATGTATGGCATAAAAATATATTCACCCCACCCAGTATTGTAATCAAAACTTACCAGAAAGAATGTAGTCCTTGGCTCAGACAGTGTACTAGTGTGGGCTCAATAGCATCTCATTAGTGTGCAAGATCTTGAGAATCAGCTGTACATGTGATTGAAGAGTGCACTGCACATGTGATGGAAGAACGCACCGTGCTTGCAGAAGGTTGCAATTCCATTGAATTGGGGATAGTTTAACCAAAATACTCTACAAGACCTAGAATTGCCTTATATGTATCCCACAAAAAAAGGTTCACTGTTATAAGCTAACGTTTTTGATGAATTTAAGGAAAATTCCCAGGCTTAACTTCCCATGGAAAATTTCCGGAAATTTCCCAGAAAGTTTCCTGACCCTTTGCAAACCTAGTAGGTGCAACATGAGACAACAACAAAAATACATAAGTTTGAGTGAGAGGACTAACTGGTGTACACACACCTCTCAAGTGTTCACATTTCCGAAGTAATTTCAATGCACTATAACATGCTTTTTTGATCTCTCCTAGCTGTGCCGTTGAGGAGTTACAGCGAGCACACTAGTAGTTGTTTTGTTTGGAACCCAGTCCTGGATCCCCCGCCATCACACAATTACTTTTTATGTAATCCAAAAACAGCCCATTATAAATCACAATCTGGGTCAGGTGGGCTTAAATTGAAAGCTTGTTCTTTTGCCAATGTGACTAGTTAAGTTATAAAGTACATTCTTAGTGTTAGGTTTTCAGAGAAACAGTTTAATTTTGGTACACATAGAAAAGAGTCATGAGTGCATTCAGGTGTGTTCGTAGGCAAATTTTCTTCACCAAAGACAAACAGGATCATTCTTGTTCAGGATAACCCAGAGTTTGACATCATGTTGTATTGTAACTGTACACCAAACATAGTGATCAAACACATTGACACTGTATATGACATGAGTTTTATTATATGGAAATGTGAAGTGCACATTTGTACTCGGGTGTTTTAGCTTGCTTCTATAACATCAAAGCGGTATTTATTAGAATCCTCGAGTCTCATATTTCAAAATACATCAAGTCCTCTTAATTGACAGCATTTCCCTCACTCAGACAAAAATAAATCCCAATTACCCCGAGGGATGGGGGAAACTTCTTGTCGCATACGGTGCTCAAGTTCAGAATGCCAGTCAGTCAAAACCCATACAGCGCAGTGCCTGAGTTCTGATGTCATTTTGGCTATAGCATGTTACTATACAGCCACTGCGTTTCAATGTAGGCGCTTATCAGTGCCCAAATCTACAATTTTCAACTCGTATACGGGTACAAGTGTATAAATGGTTTAAGAAGGATCATGTGAAAATGTTATTCTGTGTAATGTCTGAAATATCAGCCAACCACTTGGTTCCTCAAATCAAATCAAAGTTTATTTGTCACGTGCGCCGAATACAACAGTGAAATGCTTACTTACAGGCTCTGACCAACAGTGCAAAAAAGGCATTATGTCAACAATAGGTAAAATAAAAACAACAGTAAAGTAAAAAGACAGTGTTATTATGTGTGATGATTGCAGCTGTCTAAGAGAAGTCCCGTCAAGGAGAGAGGTGAGTGCGCGAAATTCAAAGCTTCTGGGATCAGAGGCCGTTTTATGGGGATTATATTATAATTCAGTTGTAAATGGTTAATCTCTCTGTGGTTCCAGTCCAGGAGTTCCTCAGACACGTTGTGACATAAACACTCCTGCCATCACTGCTGTCTTTACTTTGGCAGAAGTCTGTTTAGTTCACAAGGTCTAGGCTAGCCTATAGGCCTGTGCAGATGGGGGTAGAAGTCTATTCTTTTTGGCTAAAAGCTATGTAAGGGTAAATGGCAGAGCCTTCAGTTCAAAGGGTTTTTAAGTCTAAGGTGAACTTCTTCTACCCACTACTAGCCCCTCATGGTGATGTTACCTCATGGTATTTCTCTCTGCTGGTTGTTGGGTTCGAAGGAAGTGGAAAAGGGAGATGACGCGCCCAATTCCAAATCAACCCCTGATTGGCTAGGTGGAATTTGTGCCATATTACTCATACCTTTTAGATCCTCTTAGATCTACAGAGCACATAGTAGAGGGGGTAGGAATAAGGGACATGTCAAACTCTTTCCACGGAGGGTCGAGTGTCTGCGGGTTTTCGCTCCACCCTTGTACTTGATTGATTAATTAAACACAACATGTAAAGTGTTGGTCCCGTGTTTCATGAGCTGAAATAAAACATCCCAGAAATGTTCAATGTGTATTTCTCTCATATTTTGCAAACAAATTTGTTTATAGCCCTGTTAGTGAGCATTTCTCCTTTGGAAAGATAATCCATCCACCTGACAGGTATGGAATATCAAGAAGCTTATTAAACAGCATGATCATTACACAGGTGCACCTTGTGCTGGGGACAATAAAGGGCCACTCTAAAATTTGCAGTTTTGTCACACAACACAATGCCACATATGTCTCAAGTTTTAAGGGAGCGTGCAATTAGCATGCTGACTGCAGGAATGTCCACCAGAGCTGTTGCCAGAGAATTGAATGTTCATTTCTCTACCATAATCTACCTCCAACGTCATTTTAGAGAATTTGGCAGTATGTCCAACCGGCATCACAACTGCAGACCAAGCCAGCCTAGGACCTTCACATCCGGGTTCTTCACCTGCGGGATCGTCTGAGACAGTTTATGAAACTTTGGGTTTGAACAACCAATGAATTTCTACACTGTCAGAAACCGTCTCAGGGAAGCTCATCTGCATGCTCGTCGTCCTCACCAGGGTTTTGACTTGACTGCAGTTTGGCGTCGTAACCGACTTAATTGGGCAAATGCTCACCTACGATGGTCAATGGCACCCTGGAGAAGTCTGCTCTTCACAGATGAATCCTGGTTTCAACTGTACTGATCAGATGGCAGACGTGTGTGGGCGAGCGGTTTGCTGATGTCACCATTGATATGGGCAGACATAAGCTACGGACAACGAACACCATTGCATTTTATTGATGGAAATTTGAATGCACAGAGATACCGTGACGAGATCTTGAGACCCATTGTCGCGCCTTTCATCCATCGCTATCACCTTATGTTTCAGCATGATAATGCACGGCCCCATGTTGCAAGGTACACATTTCTGTACACATTTCCTGGAAGCTGAAAATGTCCCAGTTCTTCCATGGCCTGCATACTCACCACACATGTCACCTATTGAGCATGTTTGGGATGCTCTTGAACAATGTGTACGACAGCGTGTTCCAGTTCCCACCAATATCCAGCAACTTCGCACAGCCATTGAAGAGTGGGGCCACAATCAACAACCTGAACCACTCTAAACGAAGGAGACGTGTCGCCCTGCATGAGGCAAATGGTGGTCATACCACATACTGATTGGTTTTCTGATGATTTGTTTTTTAAGTTATCTGTGACCAACAGATACATTTCTGTATTCCCAGTCATGTGAAATCCATATATTAGGACTTAATGAATTTATTTCAATTGACTATTTTCCCTATAGGAACTGTAACTCATTTAAAATCTTTGAAATTGCTGAATGTTGTGTTTTTTATTGTTCAGTGTAGTAAGGAACTCCTGTCACCTGGTTGTCTAGGTCTTAATTGAACAGAAAAAAACAAAAGCCCGCAGACACTAGGCCCTCTGTGGAATGTGTTTGACACCCCTGCTCTAACCCATAGGCCTGTCAGCATACAGTATACCCCCACCTCACCACCCCTGGTCGCACATCAACCATTCTCCCACCCTCAAGTATGTGACATTTGAGGCAGTACTTAGATCATAGCTATGGCTCTAGCTGTGGCTGTATCCACCCTACGGCTCATTATGGTCTGATTTTTGTATGCTGCCTCATACATTACCTACCCACACTGCCATATACAGTGAGGGGGGGAAAAAGTATTTGATCCCCTGCTGATTTTGTATGTTTGCCCACTGACAAAGAAATGATCAGTCTATAATTTTAATGGTAAGTTTATTTGAACAGTGAGAGACAGAATAACAACAAAACAATCCAGAAAAACGCATGTGAAAAATGTTATAATTGATTTGCATTTTAACCTCTTACGGATCCGATCCCGTGAGCGGGCTCGTTTTCGGAGCAAACAAAGCGCGTCAAATTCAAAAAATAAATTGTAATATTTAACATTCATGGATATACAAGTGTTGCATATGGTTGTAAAGATTAGAGTCTTGTTAATATCACAGCGTTGTCAGATTTCAAAAAGGCTTTACGGCGAAAGCACAGCATTTGATTGTAGAGGATAGCACCTCTCATATTTTCCACATTAGCATAATTCATATCCAGTGCGGGTCTCACAAAACCCATATAAGAGCTAAAATAAATCGCGTACCTTTTGAAGAACTTCTGCTGAGGGCATCCCAAGTGTCCAAACAAGAGAATCCATGGTTCTTTTGTTAGAAAAAGTCATTTATTATGTCCATAAATCTCTGTTTGGTTGGCGCGTTATGTTCAGATAATCCACCAAGCATTCCCAGTCTACTCGCCCGTTGTACAGTGAAGAGAAAGCGTTCAAATTATACCTATCAACTTTGCCCAAACAAATCAAACATCATTTATAATTTATCCTTAGGCATCCATTTATCTATATTTCACTTGGATAATAACCTACACGATAGAAAAGGTAAACCCGAGCTGCACGCTCCCGGGTATCTCGCGCACTAGACAGAAAGGATATCCTGGTATGTCATACAAAATAGTCTTCCTTTCAGCTCTCTTCCACTATAAACGCTTCAAGCACTGCCCAGAGACTGTTGACATCTAGTGGAAGCCATGGGTACTTCAACCTGGGTCCTATTTCCCTGAAAATTCAATAAACAGGTATTCAAACTGAGCAAAGGTTAAAAAAAAAAAAGATTCCCGGACAGAAATTCCTTGGGTTTTCAACTGCTATATCAGTTCTGTTATACTCAGACATTATTTTAACAGTTTTAGAAACTTCAGTGTTTCCTATCCAATAGTACTAATTATGTGCATATCCTAGTTTCTGGGCCTGAGTGGCAGGCATTTTACTTTGGGCACGTCAGACAGGCAAATTCAGAAAATGGGACCCTAGCCCTAAAGAGTTAATGAGGGAAATAAGTATTTGACCCCTCTGCAATACATGACTTGGTGGCAAAACCCTTGTTGGCAATCACAGAAGTCAGACGTTTCTTGTAGTTGGCCACCAGGTTTGCACACATCTCAGGAGGGATTTGGTCCCACTCCTCTTTGCAGATCTTCTCCAAGTCATTAAGGTTTCGAGGCTGACGTTTAGCAACTCGAGCCTTCAGCTCCCTTCACAGATTTTCTATGGGATTAAGATTTGAAGACTGGCTAGGCCACTCCAAGACCTTAATGTGCTTCTTCTTCAGCCACTCCTTTGTTGCCTTGTTTTGGGTCATTGTCATGCTGGAATACCCATCCACGACCCATTTTCAATGCCCTGGCTGAGGGAAGGAGGTTCTCACCCAAGATTTGACGGTACATGGCCCCGTCCATCGTCCCTTTGATGCGGTGAAGTTGTCCTGTCCCCTTAGCAGAAAAACACCCCCAAAGCATAATGTTTCCACCTCCATGTTTGACGGTGGGCATGGTGTTCTTGGGGTCATAGGCAGCATTCCTCCTCCAAACATGGCGAGTTGAGTTGATGCCAAAGAGCTCCATTTTGGTCTCATCTGGTCTCATCTGATCACAACACATCACCCAGTTGTCCTCTGAATCATTCAGATGTTCATTGGCAAACTTCAGACGGGCATGTATATGTGCTTTCTTGAGCAGGGGGACTTTGTGGGCGCTGCAGGATTTCAGTCCTTCACGGCGTAGTGTGTTACCAATTGTTTTCTTGGTGACTATGGTCCCAGCTGCCTTGAGATCATTGACAAGATCCTCCCGTGTAGTTCTGGGCTGATTCCTCACCGTTCTCATGATCATTGCAACTCCACGAGGTGAGATCTTGCATGGAGCCCCAGGTCGAGGGAGATTGACAGTTCTTTTGTGTTTCTTCCATTTGCGAATAATCGCACCAACTGTTGTCACCTTCTCACCAAGCTGCTTGGCGATGGTCTTGTATCCCATTCCAGACTTGTGTAGGTCTACAATCTTGTCCCTGACATCCTTGGAGAGCTCTTTGGTCTTGGCTATGGTGGAGAGTTTGGAATCTGATTGATTGATTGCTTCTGTGGACAGGTGTCTTTTATACAGGTAACAAGCTGAGATTAGGAGCACTCCCTTTAACTTCTTAGGGAGCGGTGGGGCGCTAGCCAAAGCACAGCCCCCACACCACTAGAGGGATATCCGCAAACCACCAACTTACTACCCTGAGACGAGGCTGAGTATAGCTCACGAAGATGTCCCCCATTGCACGAATCCGAGGGGGCGCCAACCCGGACAGGAAGATCCTGTCAGTGACTCAACCCACTCAAGTGACGCACCCCTCCTAGGGACGGCATGGAAGAGCACTAGTAAAGCAGTAACTCAGCCCCCGTAATAGGGTGAGAGGCAGAGAATCCCAGTGGCGAGAGGGGAACCAGCCAGGCAGACAGCAAGGGCGGTTTGTTTCTCCAGTGCCTTTCCGTTCACCTTCTCACCCTTGGGCCAGACTACACTCAATCATAGGACCTACTGAAGAGATGAATCTTCAATAAAGACTTAAAGGTCGAGACCGAGTCTGCGTCTCTCACATGGATAGGCAGACCATTCCATAAAAATGTAGCTCCATAGGAACAAGCCCTGCCTCCAGTTGTTTGCTTAGACATTCCAGGGGCAATAAAGAGGCCTGCGTCTTGTGACCATAGCGTACGTCTTGATATGTACGGCAAGACCAAATTGGAGAGGTGTGTAGGAGCAAGCCCATGTAATGCTTTGTAGGTTAGCAGTAAAACCTTGAAATCAGCCCTAGCCTTAACAGGAAGCCAGTGTAGGGCAGCTAGCACTGGAGTAATATGATCACATTATTTGGTTCTAGTCAAGATTCTAGCAGCTGTATTTAGCACTAACTGAAGTTGCCGGAAGGTAGAGCATTGCAGTAGTCTAATCTACAAAAGCATGGATTACCTTTTCTGCATAATTTTGGACAAAACGTTTTAGATGTTTGCGATGTTACGAAGATGGGGAAAAAAGCTGTCCTTGAAAATATTCTTGAAAAGTTTGTCAAAAGAGAGATCAGGGTCCAGAGTAACGCCGAGGTCTTTCAGTTTTTTATTTGAGACCACTGTACAACCATCAAGATGAGTTGTCAAATCCAACAGAAGATCTTTTGTTTCTTGGGAAATAGATCTAGCATTTCTGTTTTGTCTGGAGTTTAAAAGTAAAAGAATGTACAGACCTATGTTATGCTCTATATTGATTAGCCTAGAGCAGGTATTCCCAAACTGGGGTACACGCAATGCCGTCGGGGGTACGCCAAATAAAAAATGCAATTCACATTTTCAAACCGTCCATTTATATTTTCCAACGGGGCTATACATTTGGGTGAGTTTTTTTCTTTCCTGAGTAGCCTCATTTCACTGCCAAAAATAAAATGAAACCATCTAGTGAAACCAAATACAGGTAGCCTAGTCAAATAATTAACATCCAATCACATTAACTGCTACTCTCTCGCGGGAATTCCACTAACGGTCCGTATGTAGCAAAAACATAGCTGCTGATCATGTTGGTAGCTGTACTGATGGCGCAAAAGCCATGACATGGAGACATAGTGGAATGGTAACGTGCATGCAAGCAGTTGCTCCTGATGCCACTTGGGTACACTGCAGCATCCACCGAGAGGCTTTTGCTGCTAAGGGAATGCCTGAAAGCTTGAAAGATGTTTTGGACACTACAGTGAAAATGGTTAACTGTCTTAACTTCTTAGGGATCGGTGTAATATTAAACATTCATGAAAATACAAGTGTCATACATGATTCAAAAGCTTAGAATCTTGGTAATCTAACAGCGTTGTCAGATTTCAAAAAGGCTTTACGGCGAAAGCATAGCATTTGATTGTCCTCAATTAACATCATTTCATAACCAGCACAGGTGTCACAACTCAAAAATAGCGAAAAAATAAATCCCTTACCTTTGAAGATCTTCCTCTGGTTGCAATCCCACGGGTCCCAGGAACACAAAGAATGGTCATTTTGTTCGATAAAGTCCCTCTTTATATCCCCAAAACTCTGTTTGGTTGTTGCGTTTTTGTTCATTAATCCACCGTTCCAATCGTTCAATATACAAGACATAGAAAATGTAAAAAGGTTACCTATAAACTTTGTCAAAACAAGTCAAACAACGTTTCTAATCAATCCTCAGGTACCCTAATGTAAATAAACAATAATATTTCAGACGGAAAATAGCCTGTTCAATAGAAAAGAAAAATAACGAAGAGCGCGCACACTGTCAAGCGCGCAAAACAGTACAGTCCACCTCATGATCCAGCAGGAAGAACTGCTATTTCTTGTTAGTTTTTCAAAAAACAATCCTGAAACCATGTCTAAAGACTGTTGACATCTAGTGGAAGCCATAGGAACTGCAATCTGGGAGCTAAATCCCTCTGTAATGAATAGCAAGTCAATGGAAAAACTGTGACATCAAAAAAATCCCATTTTCCGGATAGATTTTCCTCTGGTTTTCGCCTGTTCTGTTATACGCAGACATTATTTTAACAGTTTTAGAAACGTCTGAGTGTTTTCTATCCTATACTATCAATAATATGCATATCCTAGCGTCTGGGCCTGAGTGACAGGCAGTTTACTTTGGGCACGTCAGGCTCTCCATACTTCCGAACACTGCCCCCTAGCCCGAACTGGTTAAAGCAAGGCCCCTGAACTCGTGTATTTTCTGCGTTATGCAATGATATGGACAGCGACCATGAAACGCTTTTACAACATACAGAAGTGCGCTGGTTATCAAGGGGCAAAGTATTGACATGTTTTTTTTTAATTGAGAGACAAACTTGGTTTTCTTTACTGACCATCATTTTCACTTGTCTGACCACTTGCGTGATGACGGGTTTCTCACACAACTGGCCTATCTGGGTGATGTTTTTTCTTGCCTGGATGATCTGAATTTAGGATTACAGGGACTCTCCTCAACTATATTCAATGTGCGGGACAAAATTGAGGCTATGATTAAGAAGTTGGAGCTCTTTGTCTGCATTAACAAGGACAACACACAGGTCTTTCCATCGTATGATTTTTTGGGTGTGCAAATGAACTCAAGCTTACGGACAACGTCGAATGTGATATAGCGAAGCACCCGAGTGAGTTGGGTGCGCAATTACACGGGTACTTTCCCGAAATGGATGACACAAACAACTGGATTATCCCTTTCATGCCCTTCTCCAGTCCACTTACCAATATCTGAAAAAGAGAGCCTCATCGAAATTGCAACAAGTGGTTCTGTGAAAATTGAATTTAATCAGAAGCCACTGCCAGATTTATGGATCGGGCTGCGCTCCGACTATCCTGCCTTGGCAAATCGTGCTGTTAAGACACTGAGGCCTTTTGCTACCATGTAGCTATGTGAGAGTGGCTTCTTGGCCCTCACTAGCATGAAAACTAAATACAGGCACAGATTGTGTGTGGAAAATGAAAAAGACTGAGACTCTCCAATACAACCCAACATTGCAGAGTTATGTGCTGCCTTTCAAGCACACCCTTTTCATTATCCTGTGGTTAGTTATTCACAATTTTCGATTAACAAATAAGGTTTTATATGTAAGATGGTTAAATAAAGAGCAAAATTATTGATTATTATTATTTGTGCCTTGGTCCTATAAGAGCTCTTTGTCATACTAAATGTATTGTGTGTGTGGCAAGCTTACAATGATGGGACTGGGTGTGTGGCAAGCTTACAAGGGGTACGGGACTGGTCTAGAAGATCTGAGTCCTTAACTTCACCATGGTAAACAACACACATTCACCTCTCTCAGGATCCTCTCAGGTCCTGCCATCAAACGAATTGGCTAAAACATAGTCCAGATTGTGTGTGGCCTGACATTGATGTCTGAGTGGTCAAGGTGAAGCTCTTAGGTTTCAGACCAAGGGGCGTGTGTGTGAGGTGACAATTGCAGCGTCCAGCTGTTATTTAGATTCATACTGGGCTTCAGAGGCCGGCCCGAGGGGGAAAAGTACATAATGTAAAAAAACATTTAATTAAAGTGTGTGTGAAGCTGAACATTGTGGACATGTTCAGGCAGACCCCACGCTCATTGAGCCCTAAACACACACCCCAGGGACCCTCCCTCCTCTCCCGCCATATCACCTCGGCCTTTACCCCTCTGATCAGATTAACACAAAAAGACCCTGCTCTACTTCTCTTGTTTTTTTCTCCTGTTTGTCTCTGCTGTGCTCTTATGCAATATTAGACCTTTCCAGACTTTCTCTATAGTACTAAGACCAAAAGGAATCCAGTGGCAGAGATGGCATCTGCAGGGCAGTTCTACAGTAGTTTGGTTCAGTGTCCAGTACTCCCTTTGTCCAGCAAGCCCAGTCCTGTTCCTATAAGGCAGCGGTGGCAAAGTTTGCATGGGGGTGGGGGACTTTGCAAAGCTATCATCAAGGCAAAGGGTGGCTACTTTGAAGAATATCAAATATATTTGATTTGTTGAACACTTTTTTTGGGGGGGTTACACTGTTCCATATGTGTTATTTAATAGTTTTGAGGTCTTCACTATTATTCTATAATATAGAAAATAGTGAAAATAAAGAAAAACCCTGAAATGAGTAAGTGTCCAAACTTTTTACTAGTATTGTGTATATACACTGCTCAAAAAAATTAAGGGAACACTAAAATAACACATCATAGATCTGAATGAATGAAATAATCTTATTAAATACTTTTTTCTTTACATAGTTGAATGTGCTGACAACAAAATCACACAAAAATTATCAATGGAAATCAAATTTATCAACCCATGGAGGTCTGGATTTGGAGTCACACTCAAAATTAAAGTGGAAAACCCCACTACAGGCTGATCCAACTTTGATGTAATGTCCTTAAAACAAGTCAAAATGAGGCTCAGTAGTGTGTGTGGCCTCCGTGCCTGAATGACCTCCCTACAACGCCTGGGCATGCTCCTGATGAGGTGGCGGATGGTCTCCTGAGGGATCTCCTCCCAGACCTGGACTAAAGCATCCGCCAACTCCTGGACAGTCTGTGGTGTAACGTGGCGTTGGTGGATATAGCGAGACATGATGTCCCAGATGTGCTCAATTGGATTCAGGTCTGGGGAACGGGCGGGCCAGTCCTTAGCATCAATGCCTTCCTCTTGCAGGAACTGCTGACACACTCCAGCCACATGAGGTCTAGCATTGTCTTGCATTAGGAGGAACCCAGGGCCAACCGCACCAGCATATGGTCTCACAAGGGGTCTGAGGATCTCATCTCGGTACCTAATGGCAGTCAGGCTACCTCTGGCGAGCACATGGAGGGCTGTGCGGCCCCCCAAAGAAATGCCACCCCACACCATGACTGACCCACCGCCAAACCGGTCATGCTGGAGGATGTTGCAGGCAGCAGAACGTTCTCCACGGCATCTCCAGACTCTGTCACGTCTGTCACGTGTGCTCAGTGTGAACCTGCTTTCATCTGTGAAGAGCACAGGGCGCCAGTGGCGAATTTGCCAATCTTGGTGTTCTCTGGCAAATGCCAAACGGTGTTGGGCTGTAAGCACAACCCCCACCTGTGGACGTTGGGCCCTCATACCACCCTCATGGAGTCTGTTTCTGACCGTTTGAGCAGACACATGCACATTTGTGGCCTGCTGGAGGTCATTTTTGCAGGGCTCTGGCAGTGCTCCTCCTTGCACAAAGGCGGAGGTAGTGGTCCTGCTGCTGGGTTGTTGCCCTCCTACGGCCTCCTCCACGTCTCCTGATGTACTGGCCTGTCTCCTGGTAGCGCCTCCATGCTCTGGACACTACGCTGACAGACACAGCAAACCTTCTTGCCACAGCTCGCATTGATGTGCCATCCTGGATGAGCTGCACTAGCTGAGCCACTTGTGTGGGTTGTAGACTCCGTCTCATGCTACCACTAGAGTGAAAGCACCGCCAGCATTCAAAAGTGACCAAAACATCAGCCAGGAAGCATAGGAACTGAGAAGTGGTCTGTGGTCACCACCTTCAGAACCACTCCTTTATTGGGGGTGTCTTGCTAATTGCCTATAATTTCCACCTGTTGTCTATTCCATTTGCACAACAGCATGTGAAATTTATTGTCAATCAGTGTTGCTTCCTAAGTGGACAGTTTGATTTCACAGAAGTGTGATTGACTTGGAGTTACATTGTGTTGTTTAAGTGTTCCCTTTATTTTTTTGAGCAGTGTATATATTTTTTACCCACACGACACTGTTGGTACCCCAGTTGTATTGTTCATTGTGTGTTACTAACCATGTCTCTGTCTTCCAGGTACCCCAGAAGTCATGTGTGTTGTTCAGAGCACAACTCGTCAGGTTCAGGTGTGTCTAGTGGAGATAGCAGCCTCCCAGAGCATCTTCACGACCATGAGCATGCGCAGTACCACAGGACGGACCACAAGGTGAGGAGTTGTCTAAAGCACAAACCGACTGGACCACCAGGCTAATAATCCACTACTACACTTAGAATCAGTTACTATGGGGTTTCAGCCAGAAAGGATCATGATCAGACCTGAGTTAACTAATTGTTTGTTTGCTCTGTGACCCACCTAAAGCGTTTATTTTCCTCTGACCTACCAGTTCAACAAAGCCATGAGTGTGAATGTGTTAAGGGAGGGGGAGAGGGTTGTGTAGTCCTATATATGTGGGGTCATACGTGACCTCCGGTGAAAGACGGAGGAGGTAAGGCCATACTAATTTTGGGATTTGGCCTGGGGAGTGGTGTGGATGTGTGGTCCTGACCTCTGGCTAGAGGTGAGGGGGGTGGTATTTGGCTGAAGAGTTATGCAAGACTTACTGTTGGTGGTTGTTGTGCATTAGATTGTTGACTAGACCTCCTCCCAGCCCCTATCTCTTGGCCCTAGGCTGAGAGCAGGTCTGCTTGTCCGGCCATGGTATCTTCCTGAGACTGATAACGGTAATGTATGTAAGCTCGGGCCAGGTCAGACCAGGGGCAGGTCACAGTTCACTCAGCTTTCCCCCAGACCCCACTAGGTCTCACTCAGTCCTCACTCCAATAGCCAAATAAAGACTAATCCCTCTTAAACTGTCTCAGCCCATATCCACACACAACTCAGAACTGAGGGCCTGAGGAAGAGGGGTGGGGCTGCTATGTTAACACATATTTAGTCCTCCATGGGCATGTAAGTACAAGCCTGCTGCATGTTGGCGTACTGTCAATGTGCGCATGGCAAACAGGCCTGTCTGTACTGTCGGAGCCATGCTGTCAGTCCCTTATAGAACAGCCTTTTGTTCTGTCCCTCAGTCTAACAAAGAACTGTTTCTCATGTTCTAACGGCGTGTGTGCGCCTGTTCCCCAGATGGAGGAGTCACCGAGGACACACACACACTCCTCCTACGACGTGGGACTGGAGACCGAGAGGGCTGCACTAGAGGAGCCCAACACACACAACACTGAACAGGTAACAGACAGACACACACACACACACACACACACAGACAGAGAATTGAACTGGTGTGTGTGTTTTCCAGACTGTGAATCAGGAGGAGCCTGTAGAAGTCCGGTCAGCCCCAGAACCACACGCTGATGCTGAACCACTCGCTGCTGCTGCTGAGCCACGCACACAAATGACACAGCCTCACACACACACCCACCCAGAGCCCGATACACAACTCCCTCCCCTCCAGGACCAGGCAACTCCACCCTCCTCCACCCCATCGCCCAGCGATGACCTAGCCCAGGACCAAGCCTCCACAGCCCCCCCAGCCCCGGCCGAGACCCGCAGTGATGCCCTGGCAGAACCCAGCCCAGCCCCGGCCACAGAAGACCCCCAACACACACCTACCTCTACCTCTCACATCCCTGCCCCAGCCAGGTAAGCTGCTTCATTCTATAGCTAGATGACTCTTGATATCTCCAGGAGTGATGAGTATCATTTTTGTCTAGTACTGTCTTTTTGCTAGCTAGGGCCACCTACTTGAAGTGCTGCCGGTCTTCCTAATAGCCCACTTGGTGTGTTAACTGCTGACTGCTCATAACTTGAAGATGGTTGTTGACACATCAACCAGGATAAGGGGCAGGAAGGCTCCACATCACTCGCTCACTCGAATATCTTCCCTAGTTATTTTTCAGATCTAATTTTGTTATTTTGTAGCTTTGGCAACTATGTGTGTGTTCTCTCAGTCCGCTTCTCTCCATGTAGCCTTTAAAGACGCTCCCCACACCTTGGCTGCAACCCTTCTAATTTAGTGTACCCTGCGAGAACAATGTGGAATTCCTGGTCTCCGGCAGCGTTTTGGAACTTCCAAGTTCATCTCAGCCTATGCTGCCCTAACGAAGACTCAGACGAAGACATGGATTACCCCAGAGAACACTGCTACTCCAGCTGCTCTCTTCATCTGACTACGTTTTCTCTTGGTAGTCTAAGAGCATCTGGTCGTCGCTGTGGTGGCACATGGCTACTCATTTCTCTTAAGTGGAGATTTTCTATTTTCTCCCTCTCTCACCTGTCCATCTCCTCATTTGAATTCCATGCTGTCACTGTCACTTGTCCACTCAAGCTTAACATTGTCATCTGTCACCTGCCAGGTGCTGTACTTCAATGAGTTTGACACCTTGACAAGCTCATTGCCTGACAATGGCTCACCACTCTTCGTACTTGGCGACTTCAACCTCCTGATGTCTGCCTTTGATTCACTTCTTTCCAACTCTTTCATTCCCCTCCTTGCCTCTTTTGACCTCACCCTTTCCCAGTCCCCTCCTACTCACAATGGAGGCAATACGCTTGACCTCATCTTTATTAGTCTGTTTGCGTACTAGTCTCACTGCAACCCATCCAGGTCTCTGATCACTACTTTGTTTCCTTTTCTATCTCCCTTTCCTCCAATCCTAACCACTCAGCCCCTACCCAGATGGTCATGTGCCGTCGCAATCTTTACTCTCTCTCTCCTCTTCTATCCTATCATCTCTCCCTTCTGATAATTCCTTCTCCCTCCTGTCTCCTGGCTCTGCCTCTTCAACCCTACTATCCTCCCTTTCTGCATCTTATGACTCGTACTGTCCCCTTTCCTCCCGGCCGGCTCGGCCCTCCCCTCCTGCTCCGTGGCTGAGTAACTCATTGCGAGCTTACAGAACAGAGCTGTGGCCATCTGAGCGAAAACCTTCGGAGGACCTATTGTCCTCCTCTCTACCTTCTCTTCCTCTGTGTCCACTGCTAAAGCCACTTTCTATCACTCTAAATGTCAAGCTTCTGCCTTCTCCTCCCTCCTTAATCCTCCACCCCCTTCCTCCTCCCTCTCTGCGGACAACTTTGTCAACCACTTTGAAAAGGTTGACGACATTCGCTGCTCATTCACTCAGCCTATTGAGTCCACTGGTCCCACCACCCTACGCCTTGATCACTTTCTCCCCTCTCTCTGCAGAGGAAATCTTGTGACTAGTGAGGTCCGCCTGCCCGACAACTTTCCTGCTCGACCCCATCCCCTTCTCCAGACCATCTCTGGAGACCTTCTCCCATTCCTCACTTCCCTCATCAACTCATCCCTGACCACTGACTGCATTCCCCTGACTTCAAAATGGCCCGAGTTGCTCCCCTCCTCAAGAAACGAACACACTTTGACGTCAAAAACTACAGACCGGGATCACATCTTTATTTTCTTTCCAAAACACTTGAGCGTGCTGTATCTGACCGACTGTCTCACAATCTCTCTCAGAACGATCTTCTTGACCCTAACCAGTCAGGCTTCAAGACGGGTCACTCAACCAAGACTGTTCTTCTGTGTCAGAGGCTCTCGGCACTGCCAAACTGACTCTCTCTCTTCTGTTTTCATCCTCCTAAATCTATCCGCTGCCTTCGACACTGTGAACCATCAGATCCTCATCTCCACCCTCTCAGAGCTGGGCGTCTCAGGCTCCGCACACTCTTGGATTGCATCCTACTTGGCAGGCTGCTCCTACCAGGTGATGTGGAGAAGATCTGTGTCTGCACCACGTAGTCTCCTCACTACTGGTGTCCCCCAGGGTTCTTGGTCCTCTCCTCTTCTCTCTATACACCAAGTCACTAGGCTCCGTCATATCTTCACATGGTCTCTCCTATCATTGCTATGTGGATAGCAGGTGTGTGAAATTACAATCTCAACTACTTTTCTTCTTCCCCCTTCTGACACCCAGGTGGTGACATGCATCCCTGCCAGGCTGGCAGTTATCTGAGCTGCTCTTCTTCCAAACTGGGGCTGCCTGCTCCAAGAACTCTCCATCACTTTTGACAACTCCACGGTGTCCTCATCCCAGAGTGCAAAGAACCTTGGCGTGACCCTGGTCAACATCATGTCATTCTCTGCAAACATCAAAGCAGTGACTCGCTCCTGCAGGTTCATGCTCTACAACATCCGTAGAGTACGACCCTACCTCACACAGGAAGCGGCGCAAGTCCTAATCCAGGCACTTGTCATCTCCCGTCTGGACTACTGCAACTCGCTGTTGGCTGGGCTCCCCGCTTGTGCCATCAAACCCCTGCAACTTATCCAGAACGCTGCGTCTTGCCTGCTGTTCTACCTTCCCAGGTTCTCCCAAGTCACTCCGCTCCTCCCATGTCACCCCGCTACTCAGCATCCACTGGCTTCCAGTAGAAGCTCACATCCACTACAAGACCATGGTACTTGCCTACGGAGCAGCAAGAGGAACTGCTCCTCCCTACCTACAGGCTCTGCTCTAACCCTACTCTTCAAAGAGTATCTTAAATAATCCCACTGCACCCCCCTTGCACCCTCTCCTCAAAAAGCCTTTAGTGAAGGAACACTCGCACTTGACTCTCTTCCCCTTTACTAGCTCTGACTTTGCTGATAGTACATGTTTCTTCAGTAAAGTAGCTTACTGTGATATGTGGCTGTCCCACTATCTATCTTAAGATGAGTGCACTGCTAAATGACTAAAATGAGAAATGTGTATTGTGCGTATGATGTGTATGAGATGTTATTTCTGTTAATATAGCAGAATTATGGGTCCACAACAATTTCCTATTTGGTATAAATAAAGTATTTATCGTATCGGAAGCGGTGGTGTCATTAGTCAATCTATTTGATGTACATCGTTATTTAACTGATATTCCCTTTGAGCTGAAATAATTTTTTGTCGAGTTTTTCACGTAATTATTATTATATTTTATTAAATGCCCCTTTATATACGGTAGGATTGTTATTGAAAGAAAATACTTTGTGTGGATCCAGATTGTTTCTCCTTTCATCCCCTCTAACCCCCTCTCTTCTGTCCTCCCCTCCCTCACCTTCTTCCTCTCTCCCTCTCCCCCATAGTGGTGATGCTGACCCAGTAGAGAGCCAGTCAGAGCAGGATCAAATTCAGGCTGGTCCAGGTTCTGATGCTGATGTCCAGGCATCTCTCAGCCCAGAGGACCCAGACCAGGACCAAGGTCTACCAGAGCTGGACCAGGGGGGAAACACCTCCCACAGGCACCAAGACACCGACCAAGACCAGCAGGTGAAAGGGAGTCCCACAACCAATTCCCCAGTGTTACAGAGAGTAGACCGTTAGTTGTGCCACTGACTGTAAATGTAATGGGGAGTGTATAGGTTTGCGTGTGAGCTTTGGGGGGAGGAGCTACACACAGCTTGGATGCCAGTCCTGCAAAAAGCTGCTTCATTAATGGTTCATTTAGTAAATTAACCCTCTGCCTTTCTCTTATTGGAAGGAGAAGGGTGTGAGGGAGGGAGTGAATGGAAGCGTGAGAAGAGGGTCAGCCTTTGTTTGTAGATGGTGATGAATTAAAAGCCCTGTCCAGTATTGGTACAGAGCTGTTCTGTTCTCCAATAACATTGGCTGCAGACAGAACGAGCTGAACCGGATTGGCCCGTATCTGTGTGTTAATGAAGAGGCTTTGCCATTTGGTGGCTTTGCCGACCGTTCTGGGGTCTTAAAGTGATTATGTAATATATAAATTACAGCTCACTGGATGTGTGTGTATAACATGTCTGTATAACATGTGTCTCTATACCTGTCAAGGCAGTGGATCAGGCAGTGGATGCCAGTGATGCCAGCGCTATTGAGACGGACCCCTCAGTGCCCAGTAAGGAGGACATCCCAACCTTCGACGAGTGGAAGAAACAAGTCATGGAGGTGGAGAAAGAGAAGAGTAAGAAACATGCATACACACACACACACACACACACACAAGGACACGTCCCCCTCATTAATATCATGTTCAGGAGAAGCTCAGTGACCGTGATAGTCATTTTTCAGACAAACGAGTGCAGAGACCTCACAAATCTCCTCCTTTCAACTCCCTCCCTCTCTTCCCTCCATCTTCCTCCTTCCCTCCATTCTTTCTCTCTGTCCTTCATAGTTTCTCTCCCTTGCCTTTCATTCTTGAATATCTTCCCTCTGAATGAGGGCGGTATGGGTACTGGACCGTGTGTGTCGTCAACCTCTCACCCTCCTCTGAGGCAGCACTCTTTCTCCACCGTCATGAATGGCCCGGTCTACTGGAGCAGAAGGACACAGACAAACAGACATGCATGAGTTCACACACAATCTCAAACTCCACACACACATGCCACATGCACTGCACACACACACAAATACTTCCAGATTGCGTACAGTACCCTCACACTCTTAGATCATAGACAGCGTGGCAGGGTCAGTTAACCCATTGTGTTATTATCCGGTGAGCTAGAAACTGGACCTTGTGTAGATCTCCTGTCCTCAGCTTCACCATAATCACAGACAGACATCACATTTATAAACAGATGGTGTGACGGTGGCAATTGTGTACTATGTCATCCATTTTGTATGATATGTTACGTTATTTGTTTTGTAATTTGTACAATATGTTACGAATTTGGACGTGTTTAAGGTCCCGGACTGCATCTTTCTTACACACACGTTTTGTTCTATCCTCGTGGGGACCTAAAATGAATTTCCATTCAAAATCCTATTTTCCCTAACCTAAACCTAACCACTAACCCCTTGAAGGCTCTGCATGGTCAATCTGACTTCTGATTTTCCTTGTTTTACTATCCTTGTGGGACTTTTGGGGGATTTTAGGTCCCCTCAAGGGTAGAAGAACCAACCCACACACACACACCTCCTAACCCCCCTGTCTTCTCCAGCTCTGTCCCTCCATACCTCTTCAAGTGGAAGCCCCCCTGTGAAGAAGGTGCAGAAGAACTTTAAAAACAACTATGCTTCTGTGGAGTGTGGAGCTAAGATACTGTCAGCTAACACAGAGGCCAAGGTAACACACAAGTCTTTATGTTCTTAGAATAGTAAGAATCAGTCCATTGACTCATTGTGTCTCATATTAGCCATTTTGTTCTCTCTATCCTCTGATTTCCAGAGTACATCTGCTATCCTCATGGAGAATATGGACCTGTACATGCTGAACCCCTGCAGCATTAAGATCTGGTGAGTCACACACACATTCTAGGGGCGTGTCTATGCTTGCTGATGCAGGAGACGTTGTCACTTTTGCTTCAGTTAACATTGTGCAAGAGGGATGCACAGTCCGAAACAATCATGAGAATAAATCATTTAAGATGTCAGATTTTCAATCTACTCATCTCTCGTTGTTTAATTTTGTGGACAGTTTGCCCTTCCTTCTCTCTCCCCTGGTCCTGGCTGCTCTCTGTGGAGCTGCAGGGTGACAATGGGTGACTCAGTGTTCTGCTTTGCTGTTTCCTCCAGAAACACACACGCACACATTGTACCATCAGCACATGTGACCCCAACTGCCAACCATGTGCCCAGGCAGAGGTCAAGGGGAGAGCAGGCAGCTGAAAATGATCTCACATTATCATTCCTCATCTACCTCTATCTTCTCTCTCTCTAGGTTTGTGATAGAGCTTTGTGAGCCCATCCAGGTGAAACAGTTGGACATTGCTAACTTTGAACTCTTCTCCTCCACGCCTAAAGACTTCCTGGTCTCCATCAGTGACAGGTACATGCACACCCTTTCTGTTTCTCTCAGGACACACACACACACGCCCCCCTCCGACCACCCCTCTCGTTCTCTTGCTCTCTCTCAGGTATCCCACCAACAAGTGGTTGAAGTTGGGAACGTTCCACGCCCGTGACGAGCGCACCGTCAGAGCTTCCCATTGGACGAACAGCTTTACGCTAAATACATTAAGGTACAAACTTACACACTCACACCTACACACACACCGCAAACACACACACACACTGCAGACACAGACCATTTGTCTTCTATGTTCTAACCCCAGGTAAATTCCTCATGACTTCACAATAGGTTTCCTATGACATCAACATGAGACTGGCTCCCTACTCAAACCTCACACAGTATATGTGATGGTGAAAATGTGGAAGGAAATATTCTGAGGTTGTTGATGTTTTTCAGCTACCTTTCCTCCCTACTTCTATGTGTAATAAATACATTACAAATACAGTACAAAAGTATGGGAAAGTGCCTACTATATTGTAGTCTTTCAACTCAACTCTCCATCTTCTCTTATCTAACACTTTAAGTGTTAATGCATTTATTTATTTAATTCTCTGTGTAGTTTAAAATAATATTTTGTGGGAGCTTTTTTGTGTTGTTGGGTTAATATGAATATGCCACTGTTACCAAATTACAATTATGAATTGTAATTTCACAAACTACTGTGTGACTAGGTCCAAAGTTTATTTAGTTTCAATAAGAACTGAAGCTGTTATCAATCTGATATGTCTTGTTCTGATGTCTGTCTGTCTGTCCAGGTTGTCTCTTTGTCTACCTCTTCCCTACTCCTCTAAAGTAACTTACAGTGCATTTAGAACATTTTCAGACCCCTTGACTTTTTCCACATTTTGTTACGTTACAGCCTTATTCTAACATGGATTAATTATATCCTCAGAAATCTACACACACTATCCTATAATGACAAAGCAAAACAGGTTTTTAGAAATGTTAGCAAATTTATAAAAAATTTAATAAATAGAAAGGCACACACCTGTCTATATAAGGTCCCACAGTTGACAGTACATGTCAGAGCAAAAACAAAGCCATGAGGTCGAAGTAATTGTCCGTAGATCTGCGAGACAGGACTGTGCCGAGGCGCAGATCTGGGGAAGGGTACCAAAAAATGTCTGCAGCATTGAAGGTCCCTAAGAACACAGTGGCCTCCATTTTTAAATGGAAGAAGTTTAGAACCACCAAGACTCTTCCTAGAGTTGGCCGTCCAGCCAAACTGAGCAATCGAGAGAGAAGGGTCTTGGTCGGGGAGGTGACCAAGAACCCAGTGGTCACTCTGACAGAGCTCTAGAGTTCTTCTGTGGAGATGGGAGAACCTTCCAGAAGGATAACCATCTCTGCAGCACTCCACCAATCAGGTCTTTATGGTAGAGTGGCCAGACGGAACCACTCTTAAGTAGAAAACCAAATGACAGCCCGCTTGGATTTTGCCAAAAGTCACCTAAAGACTGTCAAAAACAAGATTCTCTGGTCTGGAGACAAAGATGAACGGTGCAAAGTACCGAGAAATCCTTGATGAAAACCTGCTCCAGAGCGCTCAGGAACTCAGACTGGGCCGAAGGTTCACCTTCCAACAGGACAACGACCCTAAGCACATAGCCATGACAACGCAGGAGTGGCTTCGGGACTAGTCTCAATGTCCTTGAGTGGCCCAGCCAGAGCCCGGATTTGAACCCGATCTAACATTTCTGGAGAGAACTGAAAATAGCTGTGCAGCAACGCTCCCCTTCCAACCTGACAGAGCTTGAGAGGATCTGCAGAGAATAATGGGAGTAACTCCCAAATACAGGTGTACCATAATTGTAGTGTCATACATAAGACTCAAGGCTGTAATTGCTGCCAAAGGTGCTTCAACAAAGTACTGAGTAAAGGGTCTGAATACTTAGGTAAAAATTATTATTCCAGTTTTTTTTATTTTAATTCTCAAATTTCTGTATGTGTTTTTCTTTGTCATTATGGGGTATTGTGTGAAGATTGAGTGGGGGAAAAACAATTTAATCCATTTTAGAATAAGGCTGTAACGTAACAATGTGTAAAAAGTCTAGGGGTCTGATTACTTTCCGAATGCACTGTATAATACATTTCCCTTTTTAATGCTATTTGTACCTTGTATTGCTTTGTATACCTTACCCTGTCCTTTATTGCTTTATCCTTGCAGTCTCTTGTAGAGCAAGCATTCAGTCAACACTGTGTGTTATGTTGTCAGGAAAAAAATGAACGAAAATGCAACAAAAGAAAGGACCAGATGCTTGACTTGCTTGTGGCATGAATCAGCCTTTTACAGATTTCTCTCTTTTTTCCCCTCTCTGTCTGTCTCTGTCTCTTCCTCTTGCATCAGATGTTCATCAAGTACATAAAGGTTAGCATTCTTCTCTTTTAGAGGTTGTAAATATGCAATGATGCGTTATATAATGTACCATAATGGGGAGCTTTGGTGGCAGTGCACAGATACTGTAATGCATGACTAAAACAAAACACACATAAATAGAAACATACATCGTCAGAGCTTGGCAAGTTCTACTACATTACCTTTCATTTGATTTAGTATAGACGTTATTGGATGACTAGAATGTTAGTGTTGCTGGGTGGTTTAATTAACCAGGTGTGAGTGTTTAACCAGTGGTTTAACCCTTCGTCTCCCCTTCCCTGCAGGTGGAGCTCATCTCCCACTTTGGATCAGAACACTTCTGTCCCCTCAGCCTCATCAGGTTAGAGATGTATAGAGGGAGGGAAGGAAGGAGTGGTAGAAATACTGTCATTTCACTTTTTACAGATGCAGTGCTATGAAAAAGTATTTGCCCCCTTGCTGATTTTCTCTTATTTTTGCATGTTTTTGATCAGATCTTCAACCGAAACCTAATATTAGATAAAGGAAACATGAGGTTACAACTAACCCCCAAAATAATACTTATATTATTTATTTAATTAACAAACTTATCCAGCACTCAATTGCCCCCTTACACTCTAACTGGTTGTGCCACATAGCTACAATGACTGCAACCAAATGCTTCCTGTAGTTGTTGATCAGTCTCTAACATTGTTTGGAGGGAGTTTGGCCCAATCTTGTATGCAGTACTTCTTTAACTCTGCAACATTTGGGGGTTTTCAAGCATGAACTACTTGTTTCAAGTCCTGCCACAACATCTGAATTGGGACTAGCTCTGGACTTTTACTAGACCATTCCAAAACTTCAAATGTGTTGCTTTTCATCCGATTTCATGTAGACTTGGTGTGTGTTTTGGATCATTGTCTTGCTGCATGACCCAGCTGCGCTTCAGCTTCAGCTCACAGACGGATGGCCTGACATTCTCCTGTAGAATTCTCTGATACAGAGCAGAATTCATGGTTCCTTCTATTAAGGCAAGTCGTCCAGGTTCTGAGGCAGCAAAGCATCCCCAAACCATCACACTACCACCACCATGGTTCTTAGTGTGGAATGCAGATTTTGGTTTTCGCCAAGCATAATTGGACCCATGTCATCCAAAAAGCACCTGGGTGATCATCCAGACTCTTGGAATAATGTTCTATGGACAGATGAGTCAAGCATGGTGGTGGTAGTGTGATGGTTTGTGGATGCTTTGCTGCCTCAGAACCTGGACGACTTTCCTTAATAGAAGGAACCATGAATTCTGCTCTGTATCAGAGAATTCTACAGGAGAATGTCAGGCCATCCGTCTGTGAGCTGAAGCTGAAGCGCAGCTGGGTCATGCAGCAAGACAATGATCCAAAACACACAATTAAGTCTACCTGAAAACAGCTAAAAAGCAACATATTTGTAGTTTTGGAATGGCCTAGTCAGTCCAGACCTAATCCCAATTGACATGTTGTGGCAGGACTTGAAACAAGCAGTTCATTCTTGGAAAACCCACGTCGCAGCAGCTCTGCATGGAAGAGTGGGCCAGAATTCCTCGACAGCGACGTGAGAGATTGGTCAACAACTACAGGAAGTGTTTGGTTGGAGTCATTGCAGCCAAAGGTGGCACAACCAGTTAGTGTAAGGGGGCAATTACTTTTCACACCAGGGCATTGGGTGTTGGATAACTTAGTTTAAGAAATGAATTAAGTATGTAATTGTTGTTATTTGTTCATTCAGGTTCCCTTTATATAATATTAGGTTTTGGTTGAAGATCTGATAACGTTCAGTATACATTTTTAAAAGCTCTTTCTGTCCCCTTTTAACTGGAACTAAGTTCACATCCACTTAACTGCTGTTACTCTGTAGATGAACTACATTCTCTCAGTCGATAAGGTTAAAGGGTTGCAATGTATAGATGAATGTGCAGTTACAGTATAGACGTTTCCCTGATGCTGAACCTCACTCAAAGTCACATCTCCTCAGGGGTGGGGTTTGTTGGAGTTAGAGAATACTATCAGCAACATGTCAACCCACCTGTCAGTTTTCTGACAAAGTTCGTTAGTCTAAACATAATTCCTCTCTTTCAGCTGTATATGATAAATGTAACCAGATGTTAGCTGTGTGTGTTATATAACAGTGTGTGTGTTTACAGGGTGTTTGGTACCAGTATGGTGGAGGAATATGAAGAGATCGCAGATTCTCAGTACCCCTCAGAGAGGCTGGAATACCTTGATGAGGATTATGGTGAGATGGTACACTGTGTTTGATAATCGGTTATAAAATTGATTGTGTTCTCAATAACGTACCTCATTAGGTACATCAAAGCTGGGACCGAGACTGAAAAACAGCTTCTATCACTAACACAGAGTGTTGCCTACATACAGACTTGAAATCATTGGCTACTTTAATACATGGATCACTAGTCACTTTAATAATGCCACTTTAATAATGTTTCCATATCGTGCATCACTCATGTACACAATAGTTCAGAAGTTTGGGGTCACTTAGAAATGTGCTTGTTTTTGAAAGAAAAGCAACAACAACAAAAAGTCCATTAAAATAACATCACATTGATCTTGTGTAGACATTGTTCATTTTGTAAATGACTGGAAACGGCACATTCTTTATGGAATATACATGGGCGTACAGAGGCCATTTTCAGCAACCATCACTCCTGTGTTCCAATGGCACGTTGTTAGCTAATACAAGTTTTTCATTTTAAAGGGCTAATTGACCATTAGAAACCCCTTTTGCCATTATGTTAGCTCAGCTGAAAACTCTTGTGCTGATTAAAGCAATAAAACTGGCCTTCTTTAGACTAGTTGAGTATCTGGAGCTTCAACATTTGTCTCAATGTCAACAGTGAAGAGGTGACTCCAGGATGCTGGCCTTCTAGGCAGAGTTTCAAAGAAAAAGCCATATCTCAGACTGGCCAATAAAAAGAAGATTAAGATGGGCAAAAGAACACAGACACTGGACAGAGGAACTCTGCCTAGAAGGCCAGCATCCCGGTGTCGCCTCTTCAATGTTGACTTTGAGACTGGTGTTTTGCGGGTACTATTTAATGAAGCTGCCAGTTGAGAATTTGTGAGGCATCGGTTTCTCAAACTAGACACTAATGTGCTTGTCCTCTTGCTCAGTTTTGCACCGGGGCCTCACACTCTTTCTATTCTGGTTAGAGCCAGTTTGCGCTGTTCTGTGAAGGGAGTAGTACACAGCGCTGTACGAGATCTTCAGTTTCTTGGCAATTTCTCGCATGGAATAGACTGACGAGTTTCAGAAGAAAGTTCGTTGTTTCTGGTCATTTTGAACCTGTAATCAAACCCACAAATGCTGATGCTCCAGATACTCAACTAGTCTAAAGAAGGCCAGTTTTATTGCTTTAATCAGCACAACAGCTAACATAATTGCAAAAGGGTTTTCTTATGATCAATTAGCCTTTTAAAATTATAAACTTGGATTAGCTAACACAACGTGGCATTGGAACACAGGAGTGATGGTTGCTGATAATGGGCCTTCGTAGATATTCCATAAAGAATCTGCCATTTCCAGCTACAATAATAATTTACAACATTAACAATGTCTATACACTATTTCTGATCAATTTGATGTTATTTTAATGGACAAAAAATTTGCTTTTCTTTCAAAAGCAAGGACATTTCTAAGTGACCCCAAACGTTTGAAAGGTAGTGTATGTACTGTATTTTATACCATCTATTGCATCTTGCCTATGCCGCTCTGTCATTGCTCATGCATATATGTATATGTGTGTGTATTCTTATTCCATTCCTTTACTGAGATTTGTGTGTATTAGGTGGTTATTGTGGAATTGTTAGATTACATATTAGATATTACTGCCCTGTCGGAACTAGAAGCACAAGCATTTCACTACGCTTGCAATAACATCTGCTAACCATGTATTTGACCAATAACATTTGATTTTATCTTTGTTTTTTTCCCCATCTACAGACTACCCTCCTGGGTACCTCCACTCTGAGGACAAGGGGTCTAAAAATCTGCTGGGCTCTGCCACAAGTACGTATGTACACACACACAGACACACACACAGACAGACACACAACCACATCAGATTGCTTTGAGCCTACAGGGGCTTCAGAAAGTGTTCACACCCCTTGACCTTTTCCACATGTTGTTGTGTTACAGCCTGAATGTAACATGGATTACGCTGAGTTTAGTTTATCACTGGCCTACACACAAATACCCCATAATGTGAAAGTGGAATTATGTTTTTTGAGATTTTTGCCTATTAATTAAAAGCTGTCTTGAGTCAGTAAGTATTCAACCCCTTCAAGCCTAAATAGGTTCAGGAGTAAAAATGTGTTTAACAAGTCACATAATAAGTTGCATGGACTCTGTGTGCAATAATAGTGTTAAACATGATTTTTGATTGACTACCTCATCTCTGTATTCCACACATACAATAATCTCTAAGATCCTTCAGTGAATTTCAAACACAGAATGGAGCTAAGTACAGACAAATTCCTAGAGGAAAACCTGGTTCAGTCTGCTTTCCCCACTGGGAGATGGCTTCACCTTTCATCAGGGCAATAACCTAAAACACAAGGCCACATCTACACTGGAGTTGCTTACCAAGAAGACAGAGAATGTTCGTGAGTGGCCGAGTTACAGTTTTGACTTAAATCTACTTGAAAATCTATGGTTGACTGGGAATGATCAACAACCTATTTGACAGAGCTTGAGAATCTTGAAAATAAAATGTTGCACAATCCATGTGTGGAAAGCTCTTAGAGACTTACCCAGAAAGACTCTCAGCTGTAATCGCCACCACGAAGTATTGACTCAGGTGTGTGAATACTTATGTAATTTAGGTATTTCTGTATTTGCTAAAATTTCTAAAAACATGTATTCACTTTGTCGTTATGGGGTATTGTGTGTAGATGGGTGAGAAACAATCCATTTTGAATTCAGGCTGTAACACAATAATGTGAAATAAGTCAAGGGGTATGAATCATTTCTGAAGGCACTGTAGATTCACATGGCACAGGATAGCATTAACACGGGTAACTTGATATCCTGGCTGAGCGTCAGTTCTCTATTGTATCTAATCACATCAGAGAATTGATCTCCAGAATTGGCTCTAAAACAGGCTCTTTATTTCTTGGAGAATGGAGAGACTAGAAGCTGCTTTCCTTGAATACATGAAGTCCTGCATGTTCCTTCAGTTGCTGTATTCCCACTGACACACACATTTACACACACACAGAGCGGGTTAGCGACTGACGTATATAACTCTGCTACACACACTGGAGCGCCTGTGTCTCCCTGCCTCTATGGGGGAGGGACTGGCACTGCAATATGAGGCTGCAATCAGATTGGCTAAGACATCCCCCATCCACACACACACACACACACACACACCTTGTTCAACATTGAGAAAACAGACTGACCCATTCCTACACGACCCCCACCCCAACTCAGTGAGAGAAAACAAGCAGACTCTGACAGGGTCTTCTGTAGCCAAGCAGAGACTGGCGGTTGGGAAAGGGAATGGAGAGTCTGAAGGGAATGCCAAAGGCCTGTGGTTTTACAGATTCCTGTGGGGCCTTCACCTATTTTACTATACTACCAGTGAAGGACGACTTTCATGACGCACTCTCTCTCTCTCTACTTCTGTCTGTGTGTGTGTGTGTGTGTGTGTGTGCACTCCCTACAGATGCCATTCTCAACATGGTCAACAACATAGCAGCCAATGTTCTGGGAGGCAAGCCTGAGGGAGGAGCACAGATAGAAGGTATGAATTCTTCTCCCCCTTATTTAACTAGGCAAGTCAGTTAAGAACAAATTCTTATTTACAATGACGGCCTACCAAAAGTCCGTCATTCCCTTCTCCCTCCCATCTTCTCCCCCCTCCCCTTCTTTCTCCCCTCCCCCATATCCCCTCTTTCTCCCCTTCTCTTCTCTCCCCCTCTCCTCTCTCTACTCTCCCTCTCTTGTCTCTTTCCTCTCCTATACTCCCCTCTTCTCCTCTCACTCCCCCCATCCTATACATTCCTTTAAAGGAAATGCTATGTGTTAGTGTAAATAACTTGCTGTGGTAATCACCTCTTGGAGCGAGAGGCATGAGGTTTGCTTATGAAACTTGTGGAGGAACGTTTGTCTCGTGCTAACTAAAGCACTGTGCTGCCCAGGGGGAATGTGTCATTAGAGGTATTCTATACATAATAAATATAGCAGCAGGGTTTTATGAGTCTCAGACCCAGGCTATTGCCCCTTCAATTTACTTCACAGAAGAGAAGTTCAACCATCTAGAACGGATCTGTCCTTCGCCCTCTCTTTTCCCTTCTTTTGAGAACAAGCCCTGTTATTCAACCCTGCTTTGTCCTTGTTTAATAACCACACACACACGGCCAATGGAAACTATCAAACAGAACCAACTGATTCATCCACACAACAATACATTTGTTTTTTTTATTCTACTCAGAGCTCAGCACGTCTTTGTGTGTTCAGCCAAATGTGAGTCAGCAATGCTGGTCCAAAGCCAACAAATTCTGATAGAACATCTGACGTGTACTTGCATATGGGTTGCTTGTGTTGAGAGAGACCCCACACACAGTACATGCTCAGTCAGCTCCAATCTAATGCATTTATTCATTCTGTCAGTTTTGGTTCTGCTTCCTTCCCAGCAAATCACACTAGTCTAATCCTCCTTTCTCTTGCCCAACTCCCCTTTTCCTATTTTATAAGTCTATGCCCTCTCTTCCTCCCTCCACTGTACTGCTGGACAGTTTAGTCTACAGTTTAGTCTGAGCCCCCATCTTGCTTAGATTAAGCTGTTCCGAAACTGGGTCATATCAAATTATATTTGTCACATGAGCCAAATAGAACAGTTGTAGACCTTACTGTGAAACGCTTACTTACGAGCCCTTAACCAACAATGCAGAGTTTTAAAAAAGAATTTGCTAAATAAACTAAAGTAAAAAATAGTAACACAATAAAATAACAATAATGAGGCCATATACAAGGGGTATATACAGTTGAAGTCGGAAGTTTACATACACTTAGGTTAGAGTCAACCACTCCACAATTTTCTTGTTAACAAACTATAGTTTTGGCAAGTCGGTTAGGACATCTACTTTGCATGACACAAGTAATTTTTCCAGCCAATGTTTACAGACAGATTATTTCACTTATAATTCACTGTATCACAATTCCAGTGGGTCAGAAGATTACATACACTAATTTGACAGTGCCTTTAAACCGCTTGGAAAATTCCAGAAAATGTCATGGCTTTAGAAGCTTCAGATAGGCTAATTGACATAATTTGAGTCAATTGGAGGTGTACCTGTGGATGTATTTCAAGGCCTACCTTCAAACTCAGTGCCTCTTTGCTTGACATCATGGGAAAGTCTAAAGAAATCAGCCAAGACCTCAGGAAAATTGTAGAACTCCACAAGTCTAGTTCATCATTGGGAGCAATTTCCAAGCGCCTGAAGGTACCACGTTCATCTGTACAAACAATAGTACATAAGTATAAACACCATGGGACCATGCAGCCGTCATACCGCTCAGGAAGGAGACGCGTTCTGTCTCCTAGAGGTGAACATACTTTTGGTGCGAAAAGTGCAAATCAGTCCCAGAACAACAGCAAAGGACCTTGTGAACATGCTGAAGGAAACCGGTACAAAAGTATCTATCTAGCCATAATGACCATTGTTATGTTTGGAGGAAAAAGGGGGAGGCTTGCAAGCCGAAGAACATCATCCCAACCGTGAAGCACAGGGGTGGCAGCATCATGTTGTGGGGGTGCTTTACTGATTTTTTTTATTTATTTTGGATTGGAGATGTTTGATGTGAGTCTGGAAAGAGTTTACAGTTTAACCAGACACCTAGGTATTTGTAGTTGTCCACATAATCTAAGACCGAACCGTCCAGAGTAGTGATGCTGGACGGGCGGGCGGGTGCGGGCAGCGATCGGTTGAAGAGCATGCATTTAGTTTTACTTGCGTTTAAGAGCAGTTGGAGGCCACGGAAGGAGAGTTGTATCGCATTGAAGCTCATCTGGAGGGTAGTCAAAACACTGTGTCCAAAGAAGGGCCAGAAGTATACAGAATGGTGTTGTCTGCGTAGAGGTGGATCAGAGACTCACCAGCAGCAAGAGCGACATCATTGATGTATACAGAGAAGAGAGTCGGCCCAAGAATTGAACCCTGTGGCACCCCCATAGAGACTGCCAGAGGCCCGGACAACAAGTCCTCCGATTTGGCACACTGAACTGTATCTGAGAAGTAGTTGGTGAACCATGCGAGGCAATCATTTGAGAAACCAAGGCTGTCGAGTCTGCCGATAAGAATGTGGTGATTGACAGAGTCGAAAGCCTTGGCCAGATCAATGAATACGGCTGCACAGTAATGTCTCTTATCGATGGCGGTTATGATGTCGTTTAGGACCTTGAGCGTGGCTGAGGTGCACCCATGACCAGCTCTGGAACCAGATTGCATAGCGGAGAAGGTACGGTGGGATGCTAAATGGTCGGTGATCTGTTTGTTAACTTGGCTTTCAAAGACCTTAGAAAGGCAGGGTAGGATAGATATAGGTCTATAGCAGTTTGGGTCAAGAGTGTCTCCCCCTTTGAAGAGGGGGATGACCGCAGCTGCTTTCCAGTCTTTGGGAATCTCAGACGACACGAAAGAGAGGTTGAACAGGCTAGTAATAGGGGTTGCAACAATTTCAACAGATAATTTTAGAAAGAAAGGGTCCAGATTGTCTACCCCGGCTGATTTGTAAGGGTCCAGATTTTGCAGCTCTTTCAGAACATCAGCTTAACTGGATTTGGGAGAAGGCGAAATGGGGGAGGCTTGGGCGAGTTGCTAAGGTGGGTACAGGGCTGTTGACCGGGGTAGGGGTAGCCAGGTGGAAAGCATGGCCAGCCGTAGAAAAATGCTTATTGGAATTCTAAATTATTGTGGATTTATTGGTGGTGACAGCGTTTCCTATCCTCAGTGCAGTGGGCAGCTGGGAGGAGGTGCTCTTATTCTCCATGGACTTTAGTGTCCCAAAACTTTTTTGAGTTTGTGTTACAGGAAGCAAATTTCTGCTTGAAAAAAGCTAGCCTTGGCTTTCCTAACTGCCTGTGTATATTGGTTCCTGACTTCCCTGAAAAGTTGCATACCACGGGGGCTGTTCGATGCTAATGCAGAACGCCACAGGATGTTTTTGTGCTGGTCAAGGGCAGTCCGGTCTGGAGAGAACCAAGGGCTATATCTGTTCCTGGTTCTAAATTTCTTGAATGGGGCATGCTTATTTAAGATGGTGAGGAAGGCACTTTTAAAGAATAACCAGGCATCCTCTACTGACGGGATGAGGTCAATATCCTTCCAGGATACCTGGGCCAGGTCGATTAGAAAGGCCTGCTCGCTGAACTGTTTTAGGGAACGTTTGACAGTAATGAGGGGAGGCCGTTTGACCGCAGACCCATTACAGATGCAGGCAATGAGGCAGTGATCGCTGAGATCTTGGTTGAAAACAGCAGAGGTGTATTTGGAGGGAAAGTTAGTTAGGATGACATCTATGAGGGTGCCCGTGTTTATGGCTTTGGGGTTTTACCTAGTAGGTTCATTGATGATTTGTGTGAGGTTGAGGGCATCAAGCTTAGATTGTAGGATGGCCGGGGTGTTAAGCATATCCCAGTTTAGGTCACCTAGCAGCACGAACTCTGCCCCCAATCTATCTTCAATCAGTTCACATATGGTGTCCAGAGCACAGCTGGGGGCAGAGGGTGGTCTATAGCAAGCGGCAACAGTGAGAGACTTGTTTCTAGAAAGGTGGATTTTTAAAAGTTCAAATTATTTGGGTACAGACCTGGATAGTAAGACAGAACTCTGCAGGCTATCTCTGCAGTAGATTGCAACACCGCCCCCTTTGGCCGTTCTATCTTGTCTGAAAATGTTGTAGTTAGGGATGGAGATTTCAGCGTTTTTGGTGGTCTTCCTAAGCCAGGATTCAGACACGGCTAGGACATCCGGGTTGGCAGAGTGTGTTAAAGCAGTGAATAAAACAATCTTAGGGAGGAGGCTTTTACGGTTGCAGAAGTCAACAAATGATAGCGCCTGGGGAATAGGAGTGGAGCTAGGCACTGCAGGGCCTGGATTAACCTCTATATGAACAGAGGAGGCGTAGGATAAGGGTACGGCTAAAGGCTATAAGGACTGATCGTCTAGGACGTCCTGAACAGAGAGTAAAAAGAACAGGTTTCAGGGGGCGATAAAATAGATTCAAGGCAGAATGTACAGACAAAGGTATGGTAGGACGTGAATACAGTGGATGTAAACCTAGGCATTGAGTGGTGATGAAAGAGATATTGTCTCTAGAAACATTTAAACCAGGTGATGTCATCGCATGTGTGGGTGGTGGAACTGAAGGGTTGGATAAGGTATATTGAGCAGGGCTAGAGGCTCTACAGTGAAATAAGACAATAAACACTAACCAGAACAGCAATGGACAAGGCATATTGACATTGAGGAGAGGCATGCTTAGCCGAGTGATCATAAGGGTCCAGTTAGTAGTGAGGCTGGTTGGGGACACGGCGATTCAGACAGCTAGCCGGGGATAGCAAGCTAGCAAAGGCTAGCAGGCCGGCTAACAAAGACGGAGGAAGCCTGTTTATAGCCTCCTCGTGCGTTTCCGTTGGTAGACCAGTTGTGATGGATTAGTGTGGTGAAGGGGACCAGTCCAATTGGCAAAATAGGTTATAGTGGCCCAAGAAATTGTCCGATGGACCGATATGCTCTAGACAGCTAACGTTAGCAGGCCGCAGTTAGCTGATGGGCGTTCAGGTGACGTCGCGACGGAGGGCTGGTTGAATAACATCATGAGGAAGGAAAATGATGTGGATATATTGAAGCAACATCTCAAGACATCAGTCAGGAAGTTAAAAGATTGGTCGCAAATGGGTCTTCCAAATGGACAATGACCCCAAGCATACTTCCAAAGTTGTGGCAAAATGGCTTAAGGACAACAATGTCAAGGTATTGGAGTGGCCATCACAAAGCCCTGACCTCAGTCCCATAGAACATTTGTGGGCAGAACTGAAAAACCGTGTGCGAGCAAGGAGGCCTACAAACCTGACTGTTACACCAGCTCTGTCAGAAGGAATGGGCCAAAATTCACTAAACGTATTGTGGGAAGCTTGTGGAAGGCTACCCGAAACGTTTGACCCATGTTAAACAATTTAAAGGCAATGCTACCAAATACTAATTGAGTGTACGTAAACTTCTGACTCACTAGGAATGTGATGAAAGAAATAAAAGCTGAAATAAATTATTCTCTCTACTATTATTCTGACATTTCACATTCTTCAAATAAAGTGGTGATCCTAACTGACCTAAGACAGGCAATTCTTACTAGGATTAAATGTCAGGAATTGTGAAAAACTGAGTTTAAATGTATTTGGTTAAGGTGTATGTAAACTTCCGACTTCAAATGTAGCTCCGGTTTGCAGTGTGTGCCTGCCTGGAGCTCCAGATGTTGAGTTGACTGTTGGCAGGAGGTTTTCAATAGTTCTGTGTTGTATAACACAGCAGCAAGAGGCGAGCTCTGTCTATTAGGACTAGGGGGTCCATGACGCAGAACCAACTACCTCAGGGCCCCATCTTGCCCTCAGAATATACTGGAATCTAAACACTGTTTTAAACCTGAATACCCTCTTCATCCTTATAGACACACACCCTTCACTATGGGCTGCAGTGAGGCAGCTGAGGTAACTTATGGTGTTTGTGATCCTTTTTCAACCCATAAGGTTGCTGAGGTTTGAGACCAGTTCTAACTGGACCAGCATGACTGTTTCTGCTTTAGTTCAGACCATTCTTGTGGTTGTTACACTAAGCATAGACGTTGGCCAAAACAAAGCTGTTTCTGTTCCCTATTTGAACCTGCTGGCAGTGGCAACATAGAGTGGAGCGGACTGGGGTTGGAGATCTCTGCCATGCCATGTCCAGTGATAGTTTGTTATCCTGTGAAGGGTTAAATGTAGTAGTTGACATAGATATGATTTTGTATTAGTTGATTACTTTATCTAAAGCCGTCTGTGTATCTCTTCCAGCCAACGCATCATCATTAGCCCAGAACGAGACCGAAGGGAACAAAGATGTGCAGCTCACCCCAACTCCTACCCCCACCACTCCTCCTCCAGCGTGAGTCTCTCACTCACTCTCTGTCTCATTCACCTTGCAGTAAGAGTCTAACTTCCCCCCTCCTTTCTCTCAGTGTGGAGACAGTGGAGCCAGACTACCCTGCTCCCCAGGAGGACCCTGAGGTCCCCCTCTCCTCCCCTGACTCCCCCCTGCTTCCCCCTTCCCCGGAGGATGGACAGATTGTGACTCTGGTAGAGGAGGAGGAGGAGGAGCCCCCACAGTCCACTGTGACTCTGATGGAGGAAGAGGGGGATGATAACGAGCAGGAGGAACAATGGATGAGGGAGAGGGAGAGCCAGCTGTACTGTCCTCTCTCTTCCGTCTCTTCTCTTTCTTGTGTGGCCACACTGCCAGAGTTGCTACAGCACTGGTGTAACACTCGCCTCGCCAGAGAGAGGCAGCAAGACATACACATAGACACCCCCATACAGGTCCCTGTCCCTACCCCCACACACACACAGGAAGCCCCAACACACACAGAGATGGTTCCTGAGCCTGAGACTGCCCCCCAGGCCCAAAACGAGGGGATACCCCCTTTAGACTCACAAAATCATACTCCTCACATCGCCACACACCCCGTGGACCCTATCATTGTGCTGGAGCCTAGCCGGACCTCTACCCTGACCCCCTACAGCTTCTCTCAAACCTCCCTCTCCAAACCCACCCCTACCCAGGACGAAGCTTCCCAGCACCCCAGCCAAGAAGACCCTGTCCCCCCTCCAGCCCTGCAGGGAGCCCCTGTCCCGGAGACTCAGCAGGCCAGCACCCCCACACCTACTCCCAGCTCCACCGCTCCCATACACCTACCAACCTCTGAGACAGTCTCCCTGGACCTCCCTCCACCCCCCCTGAAGGAGCAACCAATCCAGCCCCTTCCCACAGCCTCTAGACCTGCAGACCTCCCCCCTCCCACTGACCTCCCTGTCCCCCCTCAGCCCGACACAAACACAGAGCCACAAACACACAGGGCTGGGGCAGAGAGTGGAGACATCCAGGACCAGGGGGAGCAGGGAGACTCCTCTACCCAGCCAGCAGAACACCTACGTGGGGAAGAATCCGTGGAAGACCTACTGCTTAGCGTCCCGGTGACCGCTAACGGACATTTACACCGGACGGCTACAGACTTCTATGCTGAGCTGCAGAGCGCGGGGGAGTACGTTGGAGGGGTGAACGGAGGAGTGAACGGTCACGGCTCCAGTCAGAAGGAGAGTGTGTTCATGAGGTTGAACAACAGGATCAAATCCCTGGAGATGAACATGTCCCTCAGCAGCAGATACCTGGAGGAACTCAGCCAGAGGTAAGCTGTGTGTCTGTCTGTCTTTTTTAACCTAATGGCTACACCTAGTAGTTTCCTCTCGTCCTGTTCAGGCTCTGATTGGCTTGTTGTGTGTTCTAGGTATCGTAAGCAGATGGAGGAGATGCAGAGAGCATTCAACAAGACCATTGTCAAACTGGAGAACACCTCCCGCATCGCTGAAGAACAGGTCTGTTAGACAGTTGCTTTTTGATTGGGTTTGGGTTGGCTGGGCGCTTATTCTGGGATGGTTGTTGCAATTGTGTTATATGATTGTTATTGTGTAGTTCAGTGATGGTTGAGTCATGGTTTGGTGTAGGTTGTCTGGTTCTGGGATGGGTTGGTTCAACTTGGTTGTATTAACATTGTATTTTGGTTGTGTGATCCCTCAGGACCAGCGGCAGACAGAGTCTATCCAGATGTTACATGGCCAGCTGGAGAACGTCACCAAGCTGATGATCAACCTCACCATGACTGTCTCACAGCTACAGAGAGAGGTACACACAGCTGAAGACCATGAGGCCTTCAGCTCTTACTAACTACATGTATTGAATATCAGATTCAACGATGGTCTATTTTAATCAGAACTCGCAAAATGTCATGATCGGATATGAGGAGTTTGTTTCTTCTGATGTCTAAATGTTGTTTCTGTGTTTGTTTTCTAGGTGTCTGACCGACAGAGTTACCTGGTGGTGTCTCTAGTCCTGTGTCTCTGTCTGGGCCTGGTGCTCTGCCTGCAGTGCTGCTGGAGCGCCAACACACACACCGTCACACACACTGCAGTCAACCACTACCCCAGCCCCAAGAGGTAAACACACACACCACCACACACACTGCAGTCAACCACTACCCCAGCCCCAAGAGGTAAACACACACACCACCACACACACTGCAGTCAACCACTACCCCAGCCCCAAGAGGTAAACACACACACCACCACACACACTGCAGTCAACCACTACCCCAGCCCCAAGAGGTAAACACACACACCACCACACACACTGCAGTCAACCACTACCCCAGCCCCAAGAGGTAAACACACACACCACCACACACACTGCAGTCAACCACTACCCCAGCCCCAAGAGGTAAACACACACACCACCACACACACTGCAGTCAACCACTACCCCAGCCCCAAGAGGTAAACACACACACCTTTGTCTGATGTCCCCACATAATTTATACAAGTATTGTTGTTGCTTTTGTAGGTCTGATATAATGTTCCTCTTAGTCCAGTTAATGTTTCATAGGGAACATTTGATCTCTTCCGTACAGGCATTGTTTAGTTTGACCCTTACTAACGTTACTGTACTATCATGTCCTGTATGTGTCAGGTGTTTCTCTTCCTATGATGATTTGAGTCTGAAGCGGAGGGTATCGTGTCCTCTCCTACGCTCCAAGTCCTTCACCTTTCCTACTTCAGAAGGTGAGTGTGTACACACCAAGTCACTATACAGCTTTCTAACAAGGACAAGAGGCCTGCTCACGTGGCCTCTCTTAAACACACCCTCCCCCTTTTCCTCTACCCTTCCTGTCTTCTACATCGCTGTTCTGTCCATCCTGTTGCTGCCCTATCACACCCATAGGAGCTGAAGCAGGACATGTCCTCCCTGTATAGAGGCCAGCTCCATTATAGACCGCATGACTAGATGCTCTCCCATCTGTGCCCATGCTGCTGGCTGTGCCCATGCTGCTGGCTGTGCCCATGCTGCTGAGCTGCTAAACAGTATGTCTGCTGTAAGGGTACTGGAGCCACAGACACCCCAGTGGGACTGCCTGGGCACACCCCGCCATGAAGGAATAAAGACCTTCATTCAGACAGCCATGTAACATAATTCTCCTCTTTCCTCTCTTTCCCACTCTATTTATCGCCTGTCCTTGGGCCAGAGTGCGTGTCCATACAGGTTGAACTAAAGGAGAATATAAATAGAACACAATGCTTTTGGCTGGCGCTTGTTACTCCACTGCAAGTAGTAACAACAACTAGAGAACCCTACGTCACCCAGTGTACCTACTAACTATAACCTCTTCAGTGGACCTATAACCTTTATTCTGGCCTATAGTATGTCAGGGTGTGTAATACTACTTTAATAGTAAATCAGTAGTACTACTTGCAAGGTGGTGTCATGCTTGTAACATGTGTGTTCCTGTGTGCCTGCCATCTCATCATTAACATGGCCCTGTTCTCTCCCTGTTCAGTAGGCCCCGACGACCTTTACATTGTTGAACCTTTAAGGTTCTCACCAGAGAAAAAGGTACTGTGTCCCCTCCTCTCTGCCTGCTACTGCTGTTGTATGGTGGCCCCAGCAGCCATCTTTGTTTGCTTATGGTTTCAGTGGAGTGGGGTGAGCTTGCCCCCAGACTCTGATCTAAGGTCAGTTTAGAGTTCTCCCATCCTAATGATTAAGTATACTGTAGGGTCTGGGGAGAGTTAAGCTGATCCTAGATCTCTGGTTATGGGTGACTTACGAACTCATTAGGTTAACCACTTCTCTGTTGACACAGGCTAGAAGCCCACTGTTAGGGGGATGATGTATGAGCAGGCACAGGGCAGGCTTGGGCAGTGGTTTGAAAGTTGTAACCCACCAATAGATGACAATAAGCTGCGACCCATAGCATGGCTTTGCTCCACTCATGTAGAGATGCTAAGGTTTGGCACTTAACCCTAATTTTCTTCAGGCACGCCATGCTATTATGGCTGACCCTGTAAAACAACACATTTCACTGGACTTATCCAGTGTATGTGACGACAAAACATTATTATTGTAATGCCATTCTACCCACTGTCCCTGCCCTTCCCAGTCCTGTCTGTAACCTCATACTGAATCAAAATGTCTCCTGTTCTCTATCTTTGAGAGCTTGGTGTCTGTCCAGTTTGGTTGTAACCGTACAGTGTCTGGTATAGATGTGGTTAACATATTTATACATCTTTAAAGTTAGCCCTGTACTCTATCAATCTCTCCATCCTTCTCTCTCCAGAAGAAACGATGTAAACTGAAGGCAGCATTATCAGCCCCCTCTTCTCCGATGGCTAACGGGGGGACTCAAATGCAATGGGCTCCCCCACTCCCTGAATCCCCCTCCCCCTCAAGAAGACATGTCCTGTAAGGAGCTCCCCTTCCCTTCAGAGAGCAGCAGCTGTAGCTCCTCCAGCCACTCTGAAGAGTCCTACATCAGCCGAGGCCATCCCCTCTCCTCCCCCCCAGGCCTGTGTAATGGCCACGCTGCCCTGCCCCTCCCGTCCTACCTTCCCTCCCTCCCCCCTCCCTCCCTCTAAGAGGTCAGTGAAGCGTCAGCGGTCTCGTCAGGCAGATCTGCAGTTCTCCTCCAGACAGACAGGAGGCGCTGCTGTGAACTCTCTGCACAGCCTGCAGCAGCTGATCAAGGGAAACAAGGAGATCAGTGTTGGGACCATAAGAGCCACGGCAGTCACAGGACACGTCTGATTACACACACTTCAGACTGACTCCTATACACACACCCTGGTAGCAGACTTGGTTAGGGATGTGTGAAAGTGTGTGGTCTCTGAACCACATCTCCCATGAGCACCCGGCCCACAGTGGAACTCGGACACCATGATATTAGTCACTCAGCAACAGCCATTCAGAGACGTCTCCACGGTCATGTGCCTTTCTGTCCACTCTAAAGCTTTCACTGATATAAAAAACACTCAAAGGATTGTTACTAGAAAACAGGCATTCTTTCAGCTGTTTCTACTGGACAAGCACATTGCTCCATCAGACCTGGGCATCAGGGGCTTGTACTCCAGCCCTGTGCCCAGAGGAGAGGGGCTGAGTAGAGCTCTTACCTGGAGCCTGTGAAAGTACAGTATGAAGCTGTAAGGATGAAATGTGTCGCAGTGAGAGAACTGTGCAGCGGGATTAGCTACTTCTTTAAGCTCTCCCTCTTTCCTCCTGTCCTCCATTTCCACATTATTTTCATTCTCTGTGCATTGTTCAGCGCTAGCTAACACTACTGCAGTTGTTTGTATGGGACCAGGGTGTTAACCCTTCACACACCACAGGCCCTCTGTCTCCCTTTCTCAGGCAGTCTAACCTAACACAACGCAACCAGCAGAGCTGAATGAAGATACATACCCAATGTGTATGTGAGCCTTGGTGTGTATACATGCAAGCGTTCCTGTCTCTGTCTCTAGCCCATGTTTATCCAGTTCTGATACAAAGGAACAGGCTCTATACCTCTTGAACTAGTTAACCTAGCTATTCTCTAGTCAGACCTCCAAGGGTAGTGTGTGTGTGTGTGTGTGTGTGTGTGTGTGTGTGTGTGTGTGTGTGTGTGTGTGTACACACACACAGAGAGCCAGCCAAGAGGAAAGGGATCTTGTACTGTATAGGCTGGTTGTTTTTGTACATTGTGACAGGTCAGCAGAACCCAGTCAGAGTTAGTTAGGTTGTTGTTATATTGAGCTGTATATGAGCCATGCTGAGAGCTGAATGTTGTGTGTTATTATAGTTGTTGTTAGGAACAGTTTAGTCTGAAGATGTCCGTGTGTTAGAGCACAAACAGCCGCTGTGGGTAGAAGTTGCCTTTAGGCACTTATCTGGGATCTGCTTTCCCTCCCTCAATTCCTAATGTTAACCATTCATATCAACAGTGCAATGCAACACTGACCTTTAGATCAGTGACAGAGTAATGTCAGTCTTGAGAGCAGATCCCCTGAGGTCCTGTAGGGGATGCTGTGAGGCCAGTTTTATTTATCTAGTTATTTATGTTCTGGCCTCAAAACAACCATATCATACTGTAGTCCAGGGGTAAACACAGACATACATGGTACATAGAATAATAATGATTGCAATTAAAACACAAAGGTAGATGTATTGTACCAAGCATTTTACTGTTGCATACTGTATGATTGTCACTGGCTGCCCGACACTAGTTCACCTCTTGTGACCAATATTTGTTTTGTGTTTTCAAAGATATACAGACAAGGTATCATCCACCTTTGTGTTTGTCATATTTAAAGGTGGCTGGATCATCTGGTGTTTGCAGAGTTGCCTCCACTCCACTCCACTACGCAGGTAGCCTAGTGGTTAGAGTGTTGGACTTGTAACCGGAGGGTTGCAAGTTCGAATCCCCGAGCTGACAAGGTAAAAATCTGTCGTTCTGCCCCTGAACATTGTTCAATACGTACCAGTTTCACCTCACGAGTTAGTGTTATGGGAAGTCGAGGTTAAAACAAATGTTTGAAGTCAAATTGTCTGTCTAAGGATGTGATTGGAACGGACTAGGGCAAAAGTCAAATTTAATGATATGTTGCAGATGTGAAAGATCCCCTCCGTGTACTATACATCTGTGCCTGTGGTTAGTATGCCTGAGGGTAGATGGCTGTGTTGGGTTGGTTGTTGACTGACTGAGAAAGAGAGACTGGGCCCACTGTATTCCACACACCACACTCCCTCTACAGACCAGCCACCCAGGTCCCCTACTCCACACATTGACCTCTGACCCCTACACAGTTCAGGGTTCAGAAAGTGTGGAGAGTGCTCTTTTAGTGCATCTGTTTTAATTGAACCACTTCTGTTCCATTACTGAGATTAGCCCCTTTAACTGGTCACCTCCTGCTATCCTTACTAGCTTGTCATTTATTACTGTGTTTATTACTGTGCATTCACCCCACCTCGAATAAGGTAGTGGTTTTCAGAGGAGTCTGTCGGAACTTGTGAATTTAATAAAGGGAATGTTGGGAAAGGGTTTGGAACACACTGTTTTATCTGATTACAAGTGTTCCACACCCAGTGAATCATGACCCACTTTGTTGTTCTACCCTTTTTGAATGTGTATGATATTATGTGAGTGTATGCATGCAAGAGTGTTTCTCTGTTCTCTTGATGTGTGTTTGTGAGACTCAGCAAAGCCCTAATTTAACACACTGATTAGAGATTGGTCCTCGGTGACCCCCAGGTCTCAGTGTGCACTTTGTTATTATTACTACCTTCATGCCTTTGTTTTTCTACACTTAAAGCTGTCTGTCAACTGCTTTGTTTCCACGCTTCTCTCTTTCTCTGAGTATTCTGGGAAAGAGCTGCACAGTATTGTGGAACAGGAGCGAGAGTAACTACAAAGATGTAGTGCCATTTAGAAACTGTGAATTTCTAAATAAAACATTTTGTCTTTCACTTGACTGGTTTGGAGTCTGTATTCATTTGTGACATTGCTCCAGGTAAAGGTTGCACAGATCTAGGATCAGTGGAGGTTTATTTATTCTCTACAGATTCCTGCTGTGCTGCAGTGTTGACGTTCCCCATCACCATCTTGTGGTAGAACAGCACACACTGCAAAAAAACACGACCTGTTCAGATTTTCAGAAACTCCTGCTTTTACAAATAGAAAAGGCTTTTTGGTATGTAAATGAAACAATCCTACTAACCTTCATGAGCTGACTGGTGTATTTTTTTTTCTTCTGAGGGGCTGACAGAGCGGTTGTATCCCTCGACACTGTTCCACCGTCAGACTGGAGACCTCCGCTATACACAGAGGACGCAACCTGAGATTGGGGAAGTGAGCAGAGTGCAAGAGGGGGAAAGAGGGAGAGCGGGGAAGACATGCTAGAACCGCATCTTCCTTAACTCTGTGTGTCAGTATAGTGTGTGTGTCCCTACCGCTCCCTCAGTCTCTGTCCACACGGCCACACCCTGCTCCGGCCCTGCCTCTCTCTGGCTGAGCTATGAGGGGTCCCTGCCTGCAGCTAGGGTCAGAGATGGTCAACACACATTGTCACTCATAAAACGGGGCCAAGATCCTGCAGTTTATGGGTCCAAAGAGAAAAGTATGACAAACCAAGGTTAGGGTTTGGGTTGAACATAAGGCTAGGATTAGAGATGTATTTAGGGTTTGGGTTGAACATAAGGCTAGGATTAGATGTATTTAGGGTTTGGATTGAACATAAGTCTAGGATTAGAGATGTATTTAGGGTTTGGGTTGAACTGGAATGTGGACATGAAGCTAGTTTTAGGATAACCTCAACTGTAACCATAATCCTAACTGTAAACCCCCCCCCAAAAAAAGTCTCTCCAATTCTTAATTTAACCCCTGCTCATAGGACTTTCGACACTAAAGCCTGCCTGTAGTCCCTAACTCTGTAATCCAAACAATTAGTTGAACTGTAGCCCTAATCCCCTCACGCTATGCTTACCGTGGTGGGGGTGGTTGGTTCTGTACCTCTGCTTGTCTGGGTGCTGCAGAGGAGAGGTCTGGGTGTTACTGGTACAGGAGCCAGGCCCATCAGGTGGGGAGTGTAGGGCCAGGGTTTACTCCTCTGGACTGGGTATTGACTACGGACAGATACAGGCGTCTCTAGGACGTGTGGGGGGGGGGGGTATTGTGTGTTATTACCTGTTGATAGACAGGGCAGTCTGCTGGTAGATCTTCCCCAGGATGGTGGAGGATGAAGTACCACACATGTTCACCACAGACACCTGTACACACAGACATCAATAGTTATGAAACCAGACACCGAGGTTTGGGAAACCCTGCTCTAGAACCAGGACTGAGTTTGGGAAACCCTGCTCTAGAAAGATTTCCCTGTTGTCTTGAACGCACTGAAGTCGGAAATATCTAAGTTCCCAGTTTTGTTCGCGGCACCAGTCCCTTGCAGGTCAAATCTGAAAATCCCTTTTTACTGAAAATGTGTAGTTATGCCCTGCTTGGCTACAGACTCTACCAAGCGCTGGCTCCACGGGAGAATTTAGGACAGCCACCAGTGTACACGTTGGTCTGACCTGAAGAGTGCCTCCATCTTCACCTTCGGGTTCTCTCCTGTCCTCAGGACGTTAAGAGTCCGTCAATACAGACACGGTTACGCCATGACAGCCTTGATGCTGGTGGCCTTCCCCTACACCCAGCCCACTCCCCCTGGAAGCATCTCTCAATGCTGCCCTGTTCGCCTCAGTCTGCCTGGCCTCTCGCTTCCCCACCTCTTGGGGCCTGGACTCCTCTCCCACCTCCCTTCAGCATGCTCTGCTGGGCCCTGTTGATCCAACTGCAGAGTGACACGGATAACATACAGGGACCCTGGGATGAAGCCGAGATACGAGAGGACCTGACACGTTCTACACTGATGGGGAGAGGACTGGTGGGGCAAGCCACACACACACACACACACACACACACACACCCTAATCCACTGAGGACAGTTAGCCAATGTCATCCTCAAATACCAGACTGGTAGCATGATTGGCATCCTGAAAACACTTCAGAGAGAAATATGTTGCTCCTATTTTTGCAGAACAAGGAGGATTTCTCATCTAGAACTAATAAGGCTCTTTGCTCAGATTCCAGCACTAGGAAAGGACATTTATTTTTTCATTTTTGTACAATTTATAAATTGTCTAAACGTGTGTCTAGTAACCAAGGGCTCTGAGGCATGATAGATTGCAACCATGCTTTTAATTTTACCTTTATTTAACCAGGCAAGTCAGTTAAGAACACATTCTTATTTTCAATGACGGCCTAGGAACAGTGGGTTAACTGATAGATTTCTACCTTGTCAGCTCGGGGATTTGATCTAGTCCAACGCTCTAACCACTAGGCTACCTGCCGTAATACAGTATGATGTCTTGAACGCACTGAAGTCGGAAATATCTAAGTTCCCAGTTTTGTTCGCGTCACCAGTCCCTCGCAGGTCCTTTTTACTGATAATGTGTAGTTATAACAGAAATGTAAAAGGGTATGTGGGATCTTTTCAGTGTGGTTCTGTTGTTGAATGACTACTTAGCTTAGCTGGCGTAGCTCTAGTATTCCTAACTGGCTAACAACCATAATCAGCTTTCAAGACGAACCTGGCAGTGCTTGTCATACATTTTTATGCGATAATGTTGTGCTCTGAAACGATATCACCAATTTGACTACCCATGTCTCTGTAGTTTGTTTGTATTCTACCTGTAATGATTTTTAAAAAATTGTAGTACTGTCAGGTTTTTTAAAATGCAGCTTTGTTATAATACAAGTTATTGTTTGTATTACACATCATATAGGTTAGTGACAATTATTCTTCAGAAGGGGGCAAACTTTCAAAGGTTTCCTGAACTCATAACTTGAGTATGTGTGATGAATTTATTCAGTGGAGAGTGTTACTGTTTGCCTGTAGACTAGAGCAGTTTCCCAACTCCGGTCCTTGAATACCCACAACAGCACACATTAGTTGTAGCCCTGGACAACAACACCCGATTCAACCAGTCAATGGCTTGATAATTAGTTGACAAGTAGAATCAGTTGTGCTTGTCTGGTGCCACAACCAAAAATATGTCCTGATATTGTATTAGTGGAGAACAGTAAACTACGTGCATGGAGTACCGTACTAAATCCACTTGATGTCAGCCGTAGGCCTACCTTCACATCGCCTTTCCCGGGCCTGACGCGGTTGGTACTCGGCTTTGTGCCGGGCTGTGGTCGATCCTGTGGCTCCATGGTGAGTTGTTTGATCGTCGACTGAGTTCAGCCGTGGATAGTACCTCTCACCCCGTCGGCGCTCCCCAACCAGACCACTGCGAAAAGGCCGGAATGGTTTTGTCTGGTTTTCACACGAATGTCGTAACAATCTTAGTTGATGATGCTACATTCGCGCACCGACGACATCGAATTCAACACAACCACCAGGCACAAAGCTAGGTCGAAAAAAATACTAATACTATTAAATCATTTTCTTCAACCGAGACATAAGGGAATGTAATAACGAGAAAACACTGTCAAATTAAAGGGTGAAATGTCATTGCTGTATGCCTTATTATACTAATAAAAGCGTGGCTAGGAGTCTGTCCCTCTCTTTTGGCGCGCTGATTGGAATTATAGAATTGTCCAATCTGTTAATTATGGATCTATCAAATAATACATCGATAAGACAAATCAAGTAAAAGTTCCACAACATTGTAGAAAATTAAAACCCTGTTTATTTAAAACCATAGAAACTGGTGTATATTGTTTTTGTGTATTTACACAATATTGTATATTTACACAAAGCTCACACATGGTAACACACACACATTCTAACATTTGTAGACACTACCATATGTACAAGAGGGGGGGAGAGGAGGAAGGAGAGTGCGAGAGAGGGGAGGGAGGGATGGAAAAAGAGGGGAGGCAAGGGGGAGGGAGAGGGCAGGGAAGGAAGGAGAGGGAGAAAGAGGGGAGGGAAGGGAGGGAGAAGGAGGGAAGGAGAAAGAGGGAGGGGAGGAGGGAGGGAAGGAGAAAGAGGAGGAGGGAAGGAGAAAGAGGGAGGGAGGGAGGAGAGAAAGAGGGAGGAGGAGGAGGGGAGGGAAGGAGAAAGAGAGGGAGGGAAGAGGGGAGGGAAGGAGAAAGAGGGGAGGGAAGGAGGAGAAAGAGGGGAGGGGAGGAGGGGGAGGGGAGGAGAAAGAGGGGAGGGAGGGAGAAGGAGGAGGGGAAGGAGGGAGAAGGAGGGAAGGAAGGAGAAGGAGGGGAAGGAAGGAGAAGGAGGGGAAGGAAGGAGGGGAGGAAGGAGAAAGAGGGGAGGGGGAAGGAAGGAGAAAGAGGGGAGGGAGAAGGAGGGAGGGGAGAAGGAGGGGAGGGAGGGAGAAAGGAGACAGGGGGGAGGGAGGAGGGGAGGGAGAAGGAGGGGAGGGAGGGAGAAAGGAGACAGGGGAGGGAGGAGGGAGGGAGAAGGAGGGGAGGGAGAAAGGAGACAGGGGAGGGAGGAGGGGAGGGAGAAGGAGGGGAGGGAGGGAGAAAGGAGACAGGGGAGGGAGGAGGGGAGGGAGGGAGAAAGGAGACAGGGGAGGGATGGAAAGAGAGCCATCACACTATTACAGATTAGACAGCTCATTGACAAGATCTGGGTAAGAGTCTCCAGCAAAATGGTAGATTGTGGGAGGTTGTGGGAGTGACTACAGAGGACTCCCCAGGGAAGGAGGGAGAAGGAGGGAGGATGGAAAGGAAGGAAAGAGAGGAAGGAAGGAAGTAAAGAGGAGGGGGGGAAGGAAAGACGGTAAGGAGGGAAGGAGGGGGGGAAGGAGAGAGAGAGCCAGCACACTTTATTACAGATTAGACAGCTCATTGACAAGATCTGGGTAAGAGTCTCCAGCAAAATGGTAGATTGATATGAGTTTAGAATGGGAAATTATCAATATGGCAATGGCTTCACCTTGCCCTCCAATAGATTAGTAGAAATGATCACCACATTGATGACACCTATCCAATTGTTTCAGATCTAGTGTCCGGGAGGTAAGGGATAGGAGAAGTGCCTCAGGGTTGTGGGATAGAGGTGCATTTTGGATTTGGCAAAGAAGTTAAAAAAGGCATTACAAAAAAATAGTATAATCCATCTGATTGACAGACTGTATGATGTAGTTGTCCTATAAGAGGCAGTGTTGTGTTGAGGGGAGGGATCAGTGCAATGGTTTTGTGGGAACAGCTGGGGGGTGCCTCCTGGAAAGGGACAGAGAAGAGAGACCATTACTACTGGACTAGCCTGTGCTCCAACAACCAAATGTTCCGGTTTTCAGGGGAAATAGAAAGAGAGTCTGTAACGTGACTGCTGCTTTTGGACGTTAACAATGCGACACTCAATCTTAACTCCTCCTCCACATTTACTGGATTGGTTGAACAGTGCAGAAGAGAACCTCCCAACATTTTTATATAGAATTTTTTTTGTCAAGACCAGTATGTAGGGGATCTAGTTTCAGGCGTTTCTACGCCTACTGCGTTAGATTACTACAGGACACACACGGCAGTACATCATAAACATGTAGTTAAATGTATTTAAAGTATTAGAGTACTCTACAATTCATACAAAGTTTTTTTTTTAATGATTAAAACAAAATAATACACTATAGACCTCCTAAAGCAAACAGTGTGCACTTAGAAGGAAAGTCCTGTTGAGAAATCAGTGAGCATTCCTGCTAGTGCTGACCAGGAAAGATCCCTGTGGAGACAAAGGAATCTTTTGGGGTGTGTGTGTGTGTGTGTGTGTGTGTGTGTGTGTGTACTGGCAGTGTTCCTGTGATGTGAAATAGGAGAAAAGGGCTTGTAATTTTCCTGGGATAGAGGTAGAGAAAAAGAGAGGGAGAGTTATGGAGTGAGTTAGGGAGGGGCTTGAGAGGGATGATGGGTGAAGCCCAAAAGAACGGTGGAGGGGAAATGAGGCAGAAAGAAAAAGAGATGGTCAAAAGCAGGGGAGGAATGAGTGGAGGGAGAGAAGTAGAGGAGAGGGGAGAGAGATATTGCATGAGGAAAAATGGAAAGCAGTAAAACAAATCCATGCCAAGAGAAGTGAAGTTGAGAGAGAACGTCTGTATACTGGGGTTGATGGGAAAGAGATGAGAAACACATTTTCCAGCTGACCCCCATCCAGTTCAAATAACCTCCCTCTTTCTCTGCAGCCCAATGTTTGGCTCTGCACGCTCAGAGAATTCCAACAAATAGCTAATGAATACCATTTTGAACATCATCATCATGGTTACCTGGGTACATTAGGGGGGGGTCTGATGAGTCCGGTGGGTGGAGACTGGGTGGTATCAGCGTGATTGCTGATTGGTCCATGGGGTGCGGCGCGAGAGGGGAACTGGTGGGGCCATAGGGGCAGGGCCTCTGGTGGAGGGCGAGGCTCTGGGAGCAGCGGCTATACGCTTAGAAGCTATAGCTGTAGGACTGGGAGACCTGGGGGAGAATGGGGGTTACAGTTATGGTGTGTGTGTGTGTGTGCGCCTGTGCATGCACTCATATGTACACGCGTGCGTGTGTGTGTTACCTGCAGCTGGTCCCAGGGGGCTCCATGCAGCCAGGAGGAGTCAACAGGAGGAGGTAGAGGAGTAGAGGAGGTGGAGGTAGAGATGTCTCCTATGATGGCCAGCGCCTCCTTCAGGGCAGAGTGAGTCCTCAGCACCTCCTCTCTCCTCTGCTCCTGTTCTGGAGACTCATCCATCAACACATACTTCTCTGCTAGAGAGTAGAGCTGCACCAGGAGATCACTACCAATATACAACTTCACCTGGGGAGGAGGAGAGAGAGGGATGGAGGCACCACACAAAGCCATGGTTGTCTAAACATTTTTGTATATCTGTATTACAACCGTTGTGTCATATCTTGTACATCAGTTGTACAACCTGAGAGTGTACAAGTCTTATAGATCAGATTTCTAGGATAACAATGTGGTTCTGTCCAGGTGTTATGAGATGTGTTAAAGATGGTCTGGAACACCCCCAGACAGACAGCCAGCCAGATATACAGTCTTACGTTATTGATTATGAGGTGCATGATAGTCTTGGGCATGAGGTCTCTGATGGCTTTGTAGACGATGTTCATGTAGGAGTCCACCAGGTTCCGTATAGTCTCTACCTGACGCTCCAACTGAGGGTCCATAGAGAAACTGTCACTAGAACCACTACACTCCCCATCCACCTGGTAAGAGAGAGAGAGGGAGGGATAGAGAGATGGAGGGAAAAGAGTGGGGAAGAGAGGTGGCTGTTAGTGGTGTAATTTGTCATGGCTGCTGTAAGGTACAGTATATTGCATTGGCAACATGGAAAGTTCCTTAACCTAAAAGCTTTTTTGAATTGAATTGATGGACAAAAATGAGTGGGAGAAGAGAAAAGAGAGAGGGGGAGATGACGGAAAGGAGACAAGGGAAGGGGGTTAGAGGAGAGGGGCACGGAGACAAGGGGAGGGGTTAGGGAAGGGGCAAGGAGAGGGGGTTAGAGGAGAGGGAAGGGGCACGGAGACAAGGGGAGGGGTTAGAGAAGAGGGAAGGGGGCAAGGAGACAAGGGGAGGGGTTAGAGAAGAGGGAAGGGGCAAGGAGACAAGGGGAGGGGTTAGGGAAGGGGCAAGGAGACAAGGGGAGGGGTTAGAGGAGAGGGAAGGGACACGGAGACAAGGGGAGGGGTTAGAGGAGAGGGAAGGGGAAAGGAGTCAAGGGGAGGTGGTTAGAGGAGAGGGAAGGGACACGGAGACAAGGGGAGGGGTTAGAGGAGAGGGAAGGGACACGGAGACAAGGGGGGTTAGAGGAGAGGGAAGGGGAAAGGAGTCAAGGGGAGGGGGTTAGAGGAGAGGGAAGGGACACAGAGACAAGGGAGGGGTTAGAGAAGAGGGAAGGGACACGGAGACAAGGGGAGGGGTTAGAGAAGAGGGAAGGGACACGGAGACAAGGGGAGGGGGTTAGAGGTGAGGGAAGGGGAAAGGAGTCAAGGGGAGGGGGTTAGAGGAGAGGGAAGGGGAAAGGAGACAAGGGGAGGGGGTTAGAGGAGAGGGAAGGGGAAAGGAAACAAGGAGGGGTTAGAGGAGAGGGAAGGGGAAAGGAAACAAGGGGAGGGGGTTAGAGAAGAGGGAAGGGGAGCAGTGCTGATTAGAAACAGATCTGCCATTTCTCTGTGAGTCTACACACACACAAACACACACACACACACACACACACAATGAAATCACAGCCCAGGAATGCAGCTATGAGCAGCCAACAACAGAAGGGGAGGGCTTGTAGAGGGGATGAGATAGGAGAGAGGGGCAGGGTAGCCAGGCAGAGGACATTTAGGGCAGGTGTAGGATATTGTCAATGTGAAAAGTTAGGGGTCAGGGTAACGATATTCACTTTATAGATCATGGTTTAGGGTTAGAGGTTAAGGGTCAGGTTTAGAGGTCAGGGGTTATGACTAGGGTACTCACAGTGACTTTCTCAGGATAGACTCCGGCCCTCAGCAGAGAAGCCTTCCAGCTGTCTAGCTCCTCTTGAGAGCTACACGCCAGCTCCAGGAACCTGTAGTCCTTATACACATTCCTACAATAAAATTAATTACATACAGTCAGCTACGTCATCAAACTACATTTCCCAGCCAGCAGCTTAAAAAAAACGCCTATACCCAGCTCCAGGAACCTATAGTTCTTATATACAGTACCAGTCAAAAGTTTGGACACACCTACTCATTCAAGGGTTTTTCTTTATTTTGTATATTTTCTACATTGTTGAATAATAGTAAAGACATCTAAAACTATGAAATAACACATATGGAATCATGTAGTAACCCAAAAAGTGTTAACAAATCAAAATGTGTTTTATATTTGAGATTCTTCAACGTAGCCACCCTTTGCATTGATGACAGCTTTGCACATTCTTGGCATTCTCTCAACCAGCTTCATGAGGTAGTCACGTGGAATGCATTTCAATTAACAGGTGTGCCTTGTTAAAAGTTAATTTGTGGGATTTCTTTCCTTCTTAATGCGTTTGAACCAATCAGTTGTGTTGTGACAAGGTCGGGGTGGTATATAGAAGATAGCCCTATTTGGTAAAAGACCAAGTCCAAAGTATGGTAAGAACCGATCGAATAAGCAACGAGAAACAACAGTCCAGAACTTCCAGAAGTTTCTTAAAGTGCAGTCGTAAAAACCATCAAGCGTTATGATGAAACTGGCTTTTATGAGGACCGCCACAGGAAAGGAAGACCTAGAGTTACCTCTGCTGCAGAGGATAAGTTCATTAGAGTTATAGTTGAAGTCGGAAGTTTTCATAGACTTAGCTTGGAGTCATTAAAACTCTTTTTTCAACCACTCCACAAATGTCTTGTTAACAAACTATAGTTTTGGCAAGTCAGTTAGGACATCTACTTTGTGCATGACAACTAATTTTTCCAACAATTGTTTACAGACAGATTATTTCACTTATAATTCACTGTATAACAATTCCAGTGGGTCAGAAGTTTACATACGCTAAGTTGACTGTGCCTTTCAACAGCTTGGAAAATTCCTGGCTTTAGAAGCTTCTAATAGGCTAATTGACAACATTTGAGTCAATTGGAGGTGTACCTGTGGATGTATTTCAAGGCCTACCTTCAAACTCAGTGCCTCTTTGCTTGACATCATGGGAAAATCAAAAGAAATCAGCGAAGACCTCAGAAAAAATGTGTAGACCTCCACAAGTCTGGTTCATCCTTGGGAGCAATTTCCAAACGCCTGAAGGTACCACGTTCATCTGTACAAACAATAGTACGCAAGTATAAACACCATGGGACCACGCAGCCGTCATACCGCTCAGGAAGGAGACGCGTTCTGTCTCCTAGAGACGAACGTACTTTGGTGCGAAAAGTCAATCCCAGAACAACAGTAAAGGACCTTGTGAAGATGCTGGAGGAAACCGGTACAAAAGTATCTTTCTCCACAGTAAAACGAGTCCTATATTGACATAACCTGAAAGGCCGCTCAGCAAGGAAGAAGCCACTGCTCCAAAACCGCCATAAAAAAGACAGACTATGGTTTGCAACTGCACATGGGAACAAAGATCATACTTTTTGAAGAAATGTCCTCTGGTCTGATGAAACAAAAAGAGAACTGTTTGGCCATAATGACCATCGTTATGTTTGGAGGAAAAAGAGGGAGGCTTGCAAGCCGAAGAACACCATCCCAACCGTGAAGCACGGTGGGGCAGCATCATGTTGTGGGGGTGCTTTGCTGCAGGAGGGACTGGTGCACTTCACAAAATAGATGGCATCACGAGGAAGGAACATTATCTGGATATATTGAAGCAACATTTCAAGACATCAGTCAGGAAGTTAAAGCTTGGTCGCAAATGGGTCTTCCAAATGGACAATGACCCCAAGCATACTTCCAAAGTTGTGGCAAAATGGCTTAAGGACAACAAAGTCAAGGTATTGGAGTGGCCATCACAAAGCCCTGACCTCAATCCCATAGAAGATTTGTGGACAGAACTGAAAAAGTGTGTGCGAGCAAGGAGGCCTACAAACCTGACTCAGTTACACCAGCTCTGTCAAGAGGAATGGGCCAAAATTCACCCAACTTATTGTGGGAAGCTTGTGGAAGGCTACCCAAAACATTTGACTCAGGTTAAACAATTTAAAGACAATGCTACAAAATACTAATTGAGTGTATGTAAACTTCTGACACACTGGGAATGTGATGAAAGAAATAAAAGCTGAAATAAATCATTCTCTACTATTATTCTGACATTTCACATTCTTAAAATAAAGTGGTGATCCTCACTGACCTAAGACAGGCAATTCTTACTAGGATTAAATGTCAGGAATTGTGAAAAACTGAGTATAAATGTATTTGGCTAAGGTGTATGTAAACATCCGACTTCAACTGTACCAGCCTCAGAAATTGCAGCCAAAATAAATGCTTCAGAGTTCAAGTAACATACACACCAACGTCAACTGTTCAGAGGAGACTGCGTGAATCAGGCCTTCATTGTCGAATTGCTGCAAAGAAACCACTACTAAAGGACACCAATAAGAAGAAGAGACTTGCTATAGAGAAAAAATAAAGAAAAGCCCTTGAATGAGTAGGTGTGTCCAATCTTTTGACTGGTACTGTACGTTCCAACAATTATAACAGATACATTCAAACAGTCACCTTCCTTTCCAGGTTTGAGGTTGCATTCCATATGCATACACATGACTACAACATAGGTCTCACACAGGGCATGCTATGAGCACTGGAAAACACCTATTCACACACACTCTCATATCCCCCTTTCTACTTCTCCCCCTCCCCTCGCTCCCTCCCCCCCTCTGTCAGGCGGACGCCGCTGCGTCTGACAGTGGCAAGAATCTGGAGCTGTCTAAAGCCCATCTGTTAAAACACACATCTGTTAAACATTCTCTTTCATCACTCTGTTGTTCCTCCCTCTCTCATGTTTTCTAAGCTGCCGTTGTTGGTGGTGTGTGTGTGTGTGTGTATTTGTCTGTCTGTCTCCAAATGAAGACTGAGTGTTATGGAGAGAAGCCTCACCACATACAGTATCTCATGAGTTCTCAAGTGTCTGTACGCTAGGCAGGGCCTGGTCGATCCCTGGATGGTAGACCAGATGCTGCTGGAGATGTTGGTCAGATGGCCAGAAGGGTTAGGTGTTAGAAGGGCCAGTAGGGGGCCCTCTCGCTCCCACTCACTCAATGCGTTACAATGGCTGGATTGTAATCAGTTACCAAATCCCACTTTTTCCTCTCCTTTTTCCTCGCTCAGTTCCACTGTGTCCAGGGAGTTTTTTCTCTCCTCTTGAGGAATTTTAGCATGGATCTTTCTCCATTTACCCTCTCGCTCTCCTCTTAGATCAGGGACTTTCCTGAGGTTCTGATAAATGTCAGACGGACATACAGAGCACCGGGATCAGCACTCTGGACACAAAAGCATGCACACACACACACAGAGAGAGAGAGAGAGAGAGAGAGAGAAGGGGGAACAGGGGGCGCAGTAGGACACGCTTTGACACATTCCTGGCTGATCGCTCCCTCCCCCCCCCACCCAGCCCTCTTTCTCTTTTCTTTCCCTCCTTCTTGTGGTGATCTGAGAAATAGTTTCCTAACAAGAACAGCCTCATATCTGGTCCAGAACTCTGGCATTGAATAGCTGCTTAATGAGCCTGCCCTTGGTATGCTATGGTCCACACAAACACACCCTTCCCAGCCAGGTCCCACCCAGCTCAGCCCTAGCCTGCTCAGTCCAGTAACCCACTGCTTCTCTCTGTCAGTGAGGAAGTCACAAAGTCAGGGTGTCACAAAGTCCTGAACCTCACCCTCCATCTCTTTCAGATATGTCTATCATACACTTGTCTCATAAAACACTATAACACACACACACACAAACCCACACACACACACACACACACACACACACACCTCTGTTCGGAGTTGAAGATGGCGTAGGCATGTTTACTGGACATGAAGCTCTTCTCCACGTCTCTCAGCTTCAGGTTGTCCAATGGTAACATGTACTTCTTCTCTTTCTCCTGGGCAGGGATGGAGGGAGAGAGACAGGGGGGAGGGATGGAGAGAGAGAGACGAGGGAAAGATAGGGGGAGGGATGGAGGGATGGAGGGAGGGAGAGAGACAGGGGGAGGGATGGAGGCAGAGAGACGAGGGAAAGATAGGGGGAGGGATGGAGCGAGAGAGACGGGGAGGGATGGAGGGAGAGAGAGAGGGATGTGATGGAGGGAGGATAGTAGAAGGGTTCATTCATTGATAGGTCTACAGTTCTGTACTTTACAAGTACTTTACACCACTGGTCCAGGCACTCTGCGTTGTGTCGTGCTTAAGAACCATTGGCCATATACCACACCCCCGGGGCCTTATTGCTTAAGTATAGCATGGAGGGAGGCGTCTTATTGGTTTGTTAACATTCTTCTCTATGGTGGAAACAGCAGAGAAACAGAGCTAGCTAGGATACATAAAGGGACTGGACTACTCTACATTACAGGGATGCGTTTGTGTGTGTGTGTGTGTGTTTAGGAGGGGAGGCATGAGTCTACACTCTGTCATCATTAGAAGTTACGAACAAAAGTAAAACAATTGAGAAATTAAACAAAACAGAGAGAATGACTGAAAATATATGGGGATAGTGGAAAATAATGGAGTGAGTGAGAGAAAAAAAGAGTAAAACAGGGAAGGAAAAGTGAGAGAGATGAGGAGGAAAGAGAAAAGATAGGGATGGAAAGAAGCCATCCTACATGTGAAAGTCATTACTCAAAGTGAAGCTCTAAAACACAACATTTCTCCATCCCCCTCTTCTCCTCCACCCTTCTCCCCTCGCTCTTCTCCACGTTTCTCCCCCCACCCTGCTCCCCTCTCTCTTATCGTCCACCCTGCTCCCCTCTCTCTTCTCGTCCACCTCCACCCTGCTCCCCTCTCTTCTCGTCCACCCTTCACTTCCACCCTGCTCCCCTCTCTCTTCTCGTCCACCCTTCACTTCCACCCTGCTCCCCTCTCTCTTCTCGTCCACCCTTCACCTCCACCCTGCTCCCCTCTCTCTTCTCGTCCACCCTTCACTTCCACCCTGCTCCCCTCTCTCTTCTCGTCCACCCTTCACCTCCACCCTGCTCCCCTCTCGCTTATCCTCTCCTTCACTCTACTCCCCCTTCCAGAGGGGTATTCTCTGGAAACCGCTACAGTAAAAAGTGGAAGGATGGTAGGAGAGAAGGGGGAAGATGGAGAAAGAGAGAGGAAAGGGAGAGATGGAGGAGGGATGGAGAAAGGGATGAAGATATGGCCTACCCAGAAAAAGGAGCGCCCCATTGAGCAGGAAAGGTAAAAAAGCAAAAAAAAAGACTGAACGGTGTAAGTCTGTCTCACACATGCTAGTGTGTGTGTGTGTGTGTGTGTGTGTGTGTGTGTGTGGGGGAGAGTCTCTCCTGAACCCTGCAACTCTTCCTTCATTCCGCTCTATTTTTCCAGAGGGGCCCACTTCCTGTTAGAAAGGCAGAAAAAAATACAGAGAGATGCTGGCGCTCCGACAGACGACAGACATCTGGTACCGCTTGAGAAAGAGAGCAAGAGAGAGAGAGAAACTGCAGACCACTCCAAAGTTGATTCCCAAGGGTCCCAACAACCCATATATGGCGCCTCAGTCCCTCCCTTCTTCCATCCCTTTCCCCCTTTTTTCATTATGCCTTCACTAAGTACACTGGCAGATCCCCAGTGGTGAGAGTGAATGTGCCACGTCGAGGCTGGATACTCGTTCGCTCGGACGCAGCCCCTCAGATCCCCGGCACACACACACACACCAGACCGGGCCGCGACCAGAACAGGACCCAGACCAATAGAAGAGGACAGCCAGTGTGTGTGCGCGCACATGCGTGCAACCCCTCACCCTTCACTCAGGACGACAAAGGAGAGGAGACATTGAGAATCCTTTAACCAGTTTGTCAACGAAACCTTTGGACGGGTGAAAAACAAGACATAAGAAAGGAATGAGAGAAGAAAGATAAAACGGAGAGAAAGGAGACGAAGAATCTTTCTACTCCTCCAACACTTCGGAGATGAAAAAGCAAAGAGAAAGGAACGAAGAGAAAGAAATAGAAGGAGAGAAGAGGGAGAGAGAAGAAGGAGAGGAGAGAGTGAGTCCTGTTCCGTCGTCCCAGTGTTCAGACTACCTGTTCAGGGTCTTACTGGTGTACAGTAGTCTGCACATTGGTTAGACTGGGCAAGGAATGGCTTCCATCCCTTTCTCTCAAAACACACACACGAGCATATACACACACACGCATGCACATTCACACTGGGGACTAGATGTATTGAGTTGGTCTTTGCTGGTTTGCCTTTTGCGGTCTGCTACTACAGTACGTTGTTGTTCTGTTTGTGTTAGGAAAGCCTAGAGGCCTGTTATATTTGTAAGTGGTCTGTATGATAGTATATGTGTGTCAGGCTGCTCGTGGTGGATCCTATATCAAAGATGCTCTCTCTGAAACTGGGTCTCTCTGCAGACTCACTGTGTGATATAGCAAGCAGGCCGGACACAGACAGACACACTACTGTGCTGTGGTAAAAGGCTGCAGGTGAGTCTGTAGATTATAATGTTTGGATGCTGTATGGGAATGTGTATGTATAGTGTAATGTGAGTGTATGGGTGTTGTATGGGAATGTGTATGTATAGTGTAATGTGAGTGTATGGGTGTTGTATGGGAATGTGTATGTATAGTGTAATGTGAGTGTATGGGTGTTGTATGGCCGCAGGTCGTCTGTTTTTTCCTCAGGCTGCACATCAGGCAGGGAGAGATGGAAGGAGGAATGTCTGTTTGTTTAATGTTATATAGAGATTATACACTGTTTAGTGTGTGGAGATTAGTGTGTATACATTCTTTAGATTAAAAGTATGGAGGGTATCTATACTTAAGAGAGTGTGAGCAGCAAATATGGGAGAGAGTTTGTGTTTGTGTGTGAGTGGGTACAGTATGTGTGTTTATGTAAGGAAAATAATAACGGTGACCACACTGTCGTGAGGCATGATTGAATGAGCTGAAGAAAAAGTAAGAGATGACAAGGGAGAGTGAGGAAGAAAGAGAAAGGGTGTCTGAAGTCTGGTGGTTTGGCTAGGTGATCTGGATTTGTGGAAGAGTTGTGAGGGGGAGTCTGAGGGGGAGAAGGGGGACATGGAAGGTGGGGAGAACAGAGAGGGGGTTGAAGTGAAGAAGCGGCCATGTGGGATTTCTCTAGCTAGATGTTGGAAGCTAAGCGGGTGTTTGGACTAAACCTTGAGTTCTCCAGCCAGGAATGTGTACAGGCCCAGAGAGACTGCCAATCAGAGAGAGGGAGGGAGAGAGGGAAAGGGAAAAGGAGAGAGACCCAGCAAGAGGGGGAATAGGAGAGAGAGAGCAGGAACGAGAAGGACAGAGGGAGGGAATCAGAGAAGGAGGGCCAGAGAAAGAAAGAAAAAGAGAGAGGAAATAGGGAGGGAGAGGAATGGGGAAAGAAAAAGATAACATTTTGGGGAGATGGAGAAAGTGGGTTGAAATAGAGGAGACTTTGAGAGAGAGAAGCTTGGCCTGGGTCTGACTCGAGGAGTGTGTCTGAGGCCTACAGTGGTGTTGGGGCAGCATGCTGTGGTGTTGGGGCAGCTGTGATAGTAAGGATAATTTATTACAGTGGACATCCCCCTCACTGAGACAAACACACATACTGTAGGTGCAAGGAGAGAGTACAGGGCTCCAACAGTAGTCAACCCTGTTTCCCTTTGGAAAAGAAAGAGTTATGATTACTATTTCACCATAGGGTATTACCCCTTTCCCAGCATACCTATAACTACACTGAAGTACAGTCTGTGTAGTAAAGTCTAATATTGTAATGTGTAATATTGTGAAATAGAAGGCAGAGCAGAGGGGCACTAGAACCTCCTGTACCAGCCAGGCTAGTAGTAGTTCTCCTATCAGTAGTGTTGTCAGAGACACTGCTGTTAGAAGAGACTGTGTTGTTTAGATCATTGTTGCCATTATACCCCTGTGAGAGGAACGTGATGAGTAACAATAAATGAATGATTAAGGAGGTGTGTGTGTTGGTTTGGCTTGGGGCAGCTCCAGCTGTGTCAGAGTGAACTGCTCCAAATGCCTCAACTCCCAGAGGAGGAAGAGGGGGAGCAGGGGGAAGTGTGAACGGAGAGAGGGAGGAAGAGAGGTATGGTGGGGAATAGGGGGGCTTAGTTGAAGTAGTATTGGGCCAGCTCTGTACTTACATGTGTGCATTTGAGTTACCTAAGTTACAGGCCAGCCCATCACAAAACACAGACACACACACCCACACACACCAACAAACACAAAGTCTGTGGACCTCATGAGCGAGCAGTTCTGTGCTAGGCTGAGAGAGAGTGTTGTGGTGTGTCTGCCTGTCTACACTTGCTGTGCAGACCTTCCTATCCTGTACAGCAGGCACAGACAGGCAGACAGATGGCAGCTCCGCTGACCCACGGACCAACCACATCGCACCTACAGCTTGACGGACAGCTCCCAGAGCCAATCCTATCCAGTATACCCCAGACTTCCAGCTTGATGATGATGGTGATGACTCGAACCCTAGCTGCCCATGTCTTTCCTACATTCCCTGTATTACACTCTTCCTTCCCCTACTGCAAAGACAGTAGTATTTGGAGTTCTTTTGTAGCAACAGAAATGTGTGTGTAATAAAGGTGTGTGTTGGTCTGGGGTACTCAGGTGTGTATTTTGTCCAGCCTCTACTATTGGGCTGGGAATTGCCAGGGATCTCATAATAATATATTATTACAATAGTTAGGTGCGAATACGGTATTGCAATTCTCACGATTCTATATGTAGTGCGATTCAATACTGTGATTTTATTGTGATTCGATGTTCCAAACATATTGCTCACAGTGCCTTCAGAAAGTATTCATACCCCTTGACTTATTCCACATTGTTGTGTTACAGCCTGAATTCAAACTTGATTAAATATATGTATTTTTTCCTAGGCTATACCCCACAATGACAAAGTGAAAACATGTTTTTAGAATTTTTGGCAAAAGAAATACAGAAATATCTAATTTATATAAGTATTCAACCCTCTTAGTCAATACATGTTAGAATCGCCTTTGGCAGCGATTACAGCTGTGAGCCTTTCTGGGTAAGTCTCTGTGCTTTTCATACCTGGATTGTACAATATTTTCACATTATTATAAAAAAAATCGTCAAGCTCTGTCAAGTTGGTTGTTGATCGTTGCTAGACAGCCATTTTCAAGTCTTGCCATAGATTTTCAAGTAGATTTAAGTCAAAACTGTAACAAGGCCACTCAGCAACATTCAATGTTGTCTTATTGAACAACTCCAGTGTATATTTGGCCTTGTGCTTCAGGTTATTGTCCTTCTGAAAAGGTCCTTGCTGATAACAAGCATACCCATAACATGATTCAGCCACCACCATGCTTGAAAATATAAAGAGTAGTACTCAGTGATGCGTTGTGTTGGATTTTCCCCCAACATAACGCTTTGTATTCAGGACATATAGTTGATATCTTTGCCACATTTTTTGCATTTTTACTTTAGTGCCTAATTGCAAACAGGATGCATGTTTTGGAATATTTTTTATTCTATACAGGCTTCCTTTTCACTGTCATTTAGGTTAGTATTGTGGAATAACTACAATGTTGTTGATCAATCCTCAGTTTTTTCCTACCACTGCCATTAAACTCAAACTCCTCATGGTGAAATCCCTTAGCAGTTTCCTTCCTCTCCGGTATCTGAGTTAGGAAGGATGCTTGTATCTTTGTAGTGACTGGGTGTACTGATACACCATCCAAAGTGTAATTAACAACTTCACCATGCTCAAAGGGTTATTCAATGTCTGCTTTTTTTTTACCAATCTACCAATAGGTTTCCTTCTTTTGCGAACTTATTTAGGCTTGCAATAACAAGACATTTCAGCTTTTCATTTTGAAATAATTTGTACACATTTCTAAAACATAATTCCACATTGACATGATGGGGTATTGTGTGTATATCAGTGACACAAAATCAACATTATCAATTTTAAAGTCAGGCTTTAACACAACAAAGTGGAAAAAGTCAAGGGGTGTGAATACTTTCTGAAGGCACTGTACGTCTGCTGCAGAGGGAAAAGAGCCATGAGAACTAGTTTTGATCAGTCATAGAAATTAGTGTTGAAAAATAAATTGGCTGCCTATTTAAAAAGAAGATGGAAAACAAGCTATGAAGGAAACATACTGGAGTTTTTTGGTGCAAGTACAGCCAATTATTGCAAAAATAATATTGTGATATACACTAATAATATCCCCCCCCATCACTACTCTACTAGTAAGCCTCAGTAGTAAAGCTTTAGCAGCTCCAGTAGTCTCATCATCAGACCAGATCAGTGACTCTGTGCTCACCTCATCATCCTTGAACCAGGACAGGCTCTCAGCGGTCAGGACAAACCAGTACTCCTTGGCACCGCCCTTGATGATACTGATGTTGTTGACAGTCAGCCAGCCCTTACGGATGACCTGTGGAGAGATGAGGTCAGGGGTGATGTCAGAGGAGGGACTGAGAGGAGGTTAAAGTGGGAGGGACTAAAAGGATAGTTCACTCAGATTACAAAGTTACCTCATCTCATGGGTACAAAAGACAGTAGGCTATGAAGCCCTTACAGTATGTCAGCTAGCTAAGATCTGGGTTTGTACTGTATGTCTACTTAGCTACAGCCTAGCATTAGAATTGTTCAGGTAAAAAAATTTGCGTGATGATTCCTGTTAGCATGTTGTAAATTGAAGAGTCAAAATGTGGTCTGGGTGAACTATCCCTCTGAGCTGGGAGGTTTAGAGAGAGAGAGAGGCAGGTGCTGTGGAGCTTAGCTTGAGAACGAGCGAGATGGTGGGATGATGTATCTTACATATGGGTCACAGTGTGGGAGAGAGCAGATATACTGCATGCTACATGCATAGACAGAGATCCATATACATGCACATAGATTGAGAGAGATACGTAATGCGTGCACAGATGATCAGCTGTTGAGACAGAGGTTCAGTTAGAAAAGTGAAATGTCCCCTCACCCAGTCATTACATCACTAGTGGTCATTTCTGCCAAGTCCTTTACCACATTTCTCTGACCAATACAAAGCGACACACAAAGAGTACGAGGGGAATAAACATTAGAAATTATAAAGACATTGAAGGTACGGTATGGTAAAATAGTACCAAGAAATAGTCCCAGAGAAAAACAACTGTTGAAGAATTGTGAGAGAGAGAAACTGTGAGCTCAGTGATGAGACTGAGTGAGAGAGCAGTGAGGAGGACAGGAAGGAAGAAAAGAGAAGAGGAAGGAAGAAAAAGAGCTGACGGCTAAAAGCGGGCAGATTTGGACAGAGGATGAAAGAGAGGAGGAAGTGAGAGAAAGAGGGATGAGGCAGTGACACACAAACTGATGTAGCTGTCCCTAGTGTTTGTGTTTAGTGAGTGACCAGACAGCTGCGCTTGGATCTGAGAAACCCGAGCCAAGTTTACAACTCAGCGCCATTTTGTGCTGCTCACACACACACACACACAGAGACAGAGACAGAGACAGAGAGAGAGAGAGAGAGAGAGAGAGCAGTGGAGCTGTGGGTTAGAGAGGTGGTGAACAGGAGACAACCAGTGAGAGGTACAAACAGTGTCCCAGTAGGGGGCAGCCATGAGTCAGCAGTGAGGGTTTAGCCTTACAGAGACTGGACTACTCATACTATTAGACTGGAGACTGGTTGCACACCCTGTAACAGGAGAGAGGAGAGAACAGGCAGGTTAGGGTGGAGCAGACACTGTGTGCCCAGGCAGGTTCACCTGCTCCTCCTACATACAGTAAACCTCCACATCAGCTGCCATTCCAGATGTACATTTGTTAATTTCTCATAACACATGTATTAGCATCAGAGAATAAAGCCTAAGACATTCATTACCTGAGATAAAGTAACTGAGCTATGTGAAACTCACCTGGTTTCCTGCAATGCTCTTCTTATTAGTCTGAGCGCTCCTTTGCTGCGCACTGGGACACACACACACACACACACACACACACACACACACACACACACACACACACACACACAGTCAGTCACTCTCCCATCTGACAAGTTTTCTTCATTTAATCATCATCATGTCCAACCCACATATGATGATGACCAGAAAGCATATACAGGGAGAACTAACCAGGGACAACTCACTTAGCGAAGCCAATGAAGTCCTCATGGTTAGTGTTGATGTAGGCCACCTGTACATCGATTAGCAGCAGGACCTGTACAGAGAACACACACACACAGTCACTATATTTTAGTGTGTGTGTGTGTGTGTGTGTGTGAGTGAGTGTGAGAGAGACCTGGTCTTTAGCGCGACTCTCTCTGTCCCGGATGTTTGTGGTAACGATTCTCTCAGTCTCCTCTCGCAGTCTTGGAAAGGAACCCAACTAGAGACAAGAAATAACAAGAGATATGATGGTGGAGTTACTGTCACACACACACACACACACACGCCAGTGGTTACCTTGGTGGTGCATTGGCGCACAGTGTTGATCAGCTCCTGGATGACCATGTCCACACATTTAATGCAGGGACCCTTCAGCTTGATTATCTGTCTCTTCACTATCGCCTCAAATGCCTGGTCTGGAGTAAACAAACCTGTCCTAAATACAGAGAGACAGACAGACACAAAGACAAAGACAGAAATAGGAGTGGTGAAATAGGAGTGGTGACAGAGACCCATGAGCCCAACAAAGCATGTATCCCCTCTGACACACACACCTGATGCCGTGGATGTTCTTGATGGCATAGCTGATCTCCCGCCGCAGCTCCCTCTCATCAAATTCCATCTTAAGATACAAACACACACACATCCAAAGTAAGACGTGACACACACTGAGCGAAAGCTGGTGAGACACACACACACACAGACCCCCAGGCTGACCTTGACCAGTTGGAAGGGGAAGCGTTCGTGGAATATGCGGTTGATCTTGGCTCCTCCTGACAGTTCTATAGTGTCCACCTCGTCTCCTGAGCCCTCAATACGCTTCTCAAAGTCTGCTGCAAACTGCTGCATCAGTCTGCACACACATCAATAGAGCGTTGTGTACTATGTTAGGTGCTTGTGTGTGTGTGTGTGTGTGTGTACTAACAGTAGTAGGGCCTTTGTCTTGCGTGCTGGGTCGTCAGCTCTGTAGTGTTTGTACTCCTCAGCCTCTTTATCCAGTGCTAGGAGCTGGGTCTGGAGACGACTGCGGAACACTGGCAGACAGTCTCGGATGTGATTGGTCAGTTGCTGTAGAGAGAGTTAGAGACACACACACACAAACAATAAAGAAAAAGCTCATTTGAACAGTTATCTGGTCAAAACGTATCAGTGTATGTGTGTGTTCTTGTGTACCTGGTTTAGGACTCTCTGTAGGTAGGGGGTGCCCATGCTGTCAGCCATGTGTCTGTATGCAGGGTGAGACAGGAAGAACTTCCTCTCTGCAGCCAGAGCTGCCTTAATGTCCTTCCTCCCATCAATGTCCTTCTGACTACGATTCACCACCCCGATATAACCTGGAGAGGAGAGAGTAAGCCATGTCTCCATGCATTACACATCACTGAAGGATCAAGCACCCTGCACCTGGCACAGATTTACCCAGCCAGCCAGCCAGCCTAGACCCTGACCCCACTCCCAGGGCAGGCTGGCACAGCTTTACCCAGCCAGCCAGCCAGCCTAGACCCTGACCCCACTCCCAGGGTAAGCTGGAACTGATTGTAATAGTGTAACTCAACCCGTGAGCTCAGCTCAGCATGGCAGGAGGACCTAAAGCCTCCATTACAACACTTACGTCAGCCTGGTCACTGGTGATGTTATTGGGCACTTTATGCGGGACGTTATGGGGGACGTTATGGGGGGACGTTATGCGGGACGTTATGGGGGGACGTTATGGGGGGACGTTACGGTAATAAAACCCCATGTACCTCTGCGTAGTGGCAGTAACCTGTTCTCCAGTATGTGCCGGGCATCCGTTCCCTCGTCCATCAGATCCAACTTAGTGATCACCCCTATGGTCCGCTGGCCTGGTGGAAAACAATGACAAAGTCAAATATTACCTATTTTATATTCACTTCCAATGCACTGATTATTTAGACCATTGAAATAAGAATGAAGAAAGAATGTATTTCTATGATTTGGACCATGTGAAAAGGTGCTGGGGGAGATGTTCTGTCCTTCTGGTCTCACCCTGAGGGTCGACATCCTTGGCCAGTTTGAGAGCGTCAGAGTTGGCCAGGTCCATGTTAGCTGGAGTTACAGCCAAGACCAGACAGTTGTCTTTACAGATAAACTGCATGATCATGTCCCTCACCTGGGGAACAAATACAATACAACTTTATTTATGAAAGGGTGGGATAAATTGTCTTATAATATTAGTTCAATTGTACTGATGTGTCTGACCTGGTACTCTATATCGGCCGGCTGGTCTCCTACAGCCACTTTGGTAATGCCAGGCAGATCCACCAGGGTCAGGTTCAACACTGAGGACAAACAGACACACATATTTATGCATTGAAGCATCCGGTTTAGGTTGAGATGTAGGGTGTGTTACCATGTGGGGAGTGTGTAAGAGTAGTACACTGTGGTGTGTGTGTGTGTACCGTGAGGGGAATAAACTCGTAGGTTGATGGGGACAGGAGAGACGCCCTTATTGGTTCCAGTGAGTCTCACTGTCTCTGCTTCGATCTCCTGGCGAACCTCCTGAAAGTCTGAAAACATCTTCCCCTTACAGTGGAGGAACTCTGCATACTCTACAGAGATAGAGGGTGGGAGAGAAAGACAGAGAGATGCAGGGGGGTCAATGCCCATTTCACACAGACATCAAATATAAATATATTATATCAATCGTCTTCGGACACATACGTCATGCGTCAGATATCTAGTCTAGTTTGTATATATATGACATCATTGCTGTATTTGCAAACCCTGGATGACAAACCCTGGAGCTTAGGGGAACAGAGCGGTATGGTGTGTCTCCTATAGTTGTGTACAATTAGCAGCATTCCATAATTGTCCCTGCAGACAGCCAGACTCTGCCCCTGGTGGGGAGTCACATCTACACACAGTGACAGCAGTTTAATGTGATCTAGCCTACAGTTATAGACTTATTTGTCGAGTGTGTGTGTGTGTGTGTGTTACCTGTGCTGGCAGAGATGAGCTGGAGGACCAAGGGTCTGCGGGTGACGATGCCAGAACCCCGGGGGAGGAAGTCCCTGAGAGGAGAGGAAGAGAAAGGGGATAGAGGAATAGAAGAGTCAGTAAGAGGAGAGAAGTAAAGGGGATAGAGGAATAGAAGTCAGTAAAAGGAGAGAAGTAAAGGGGATAGAGGAATAGAAGTCAGTAAAAGGAGAGAAGTAAAGGGGATAGAGGAATAGAAGTCAGTAAAAGGAGAGAAGTAAAGGGGATAGAGGAATAGAAGAGTCAGTAAGAGGAGAGAAGTAAAGGGGATAGAGGAATAGAAGAGTCAGTAAGAGGAGAGAAGTAAAGGGGATAGAGGAATAGAAGTCAGTAAAAGGAGAGAAGTAAAGGGGATAGAGGAATAGAAAACTCAAGAGATGAAGGACTGACCCCCTCAGGCATCTGTCTCACTGCCAAACAACAGATACACAGTGTGTCTGTGTATTAGCTCTGTAGAGGAAGCTCCACTCTGAGGCACAATGCCAGGGCAGTCAGAGGCTCAGAGCCAATGCACACTTGGCCAAGTCGAGCCAGCACATTTTATCAGAGTCTGAAATACTAGACCAGCTCTCTCAACCTCACCATCTTTACTACTGCTACAACACTTATTTGTGGAGGGCTTACATACCGGTATAGGTTTTTCCAATGCAGGCAGGGGCATGTTCATTTATGTGTGATGACTATGACACAGCTAGTGGAGGTTTGTTTTACTTTTAAAAGACAAGAGAAAGATGATATCAAGCACAACATTGGAACCTGAAGCATCTCTAATGTATTACAATAGCTCTACATACAATAGCTCTACATCTCAATGTCAAAACAAGCCCCCACTCAGGCTACAGTATCAAGTACAAAGCAATAATGGGTGGAAAACACGGTGACGTATTTCTTGTCTTTCATTCCAACTTCAGAGTGCCACCTTTTTCCTGTTGTCCCGTATTGTATTTATTTTACAGCATCCTACCTCCATTTATAATTCAGCTGTGACAACACAACATGCCTGGAGAGAGGAAGGACTGACACTCAGGGCGGGAGATACAGCTGGATTCAGCCCTCAGACATGAAGTCAGTGAGTCAGAGACGGAAAGACTGATAAAGGGGACACATTCTGCCAAGGGGACGCTGCAGTGTTGTTGTGCTGTTAGCCTGTTACTGTGGGAGTGTGTCTGTGTGTCGTATGGCAGCAGAGAGAGTTCTCCAACTCTCCTCCAGTGTCAGTTGAAAGGAAATGAAGTAGAGGCTGCGTCATGCCTGTCTGAAAGAGGTCCTGCTTATATGTCAGTCAGTCAGTCAGTCAATCAGTAAGGAGGAGACATCAAGCATCAGCACAGAGAGAGGGAAGAAAGGAACAGTTGAGCTCTGTTACCTCAATGACTGACTGAAAACTTTCAGACTGACTGCACATGCTCTAAGGCATACTCTGTTCCCTGACCTCTCTCTGATTCCAGTCCTTCAGCACAGACCCAGTGCTTAGCAGGGACCCTGCTAGATAAGCCACCAAGTGCTGGTCACTCTCACACAGCCATATCAGGCATCCAGTAACCACTTCACTCTCCCATGCCAACAGTGGCAGTTGGTGCTGTTTAAATAAAAAAATATATATACACTACCATTCAAAAGTTTGGGGTCACTTAGAAATGTCCTTGTTTTTGAAAGAAAAGCAATTTTTTTGTCCATTAAAATAACATCAAATTTATCAGAAATAGTGTGTAGACATTGTTAATGTTGTAAATGACTATTGTAGCTGGAAACGGCTGATTTTTCTATGGAATATCTACATAGGCATACAGAGGCCCATTATCAGCAACCATCACTCCTGTGTTCCAATGGCACGTTGTGTTAGCTAATTCAAGTTTATAATTTTAAATGGCTAATTGATCATTAGAAACCCCTTTTACAATTATGTTAGCACAGCTGAAAACTGTTGTTCTGAATAAAAAAGCAATAAAACTGGCCTTCTTTAGACTAGTTGCGTATCTGGAGCATAAGCATTTATGGGTTCGATTACAGGCTCAAAATGGCTAGAAACAAATAGCTTTCTTCTGAAACTCGTCAGTCTATTCTTGTTCTGAGAAATGAAGGCTATTCCATGCGAGAAATTCATAAGACACTGAAGATCTCGTAAAACGCTGTGTACTACTCTGTTCACAGAACAGCACGAACTGGCTCTAACCAGAATAGAAAGAGGAGTGGGAGGCCCCGGTGCACAACTGAGCAAGAGGACAAGTACATTAGAGTGTCTAGTTTTAGAAACAGATGCCTCACAAGTCCTCAACTGGCAGCTTCATTAAATTGTACCCGCAAAACACCAGTCTCAACATTAACAGGGAAGAGGCGACTCCGGGATGCTGGCCTTCTAGGCAGAGTTTCAAAGAAAAAGCCATACGGTGAGGGAAAAAAGTATTTGATCCCCTGCTGATTTTGTATGTTTGCCCACTGACAAAGAAATGATCAGTCTATAATTTTAATGGTAGGTTTATTTGAACAGTGAGAGACAGAATAACAACAAAAAAATCCAGAAAAACACATGAAAAATGTTATAAATTGATTCACATTTTAATGAGGGAAATAAGTATTTGACCCCCTCTCAATCAGAAAGATTTCTGGCTCCCAGGTGTCTTTTATACAGGTAACGAGCTGAGATTAGGAGCACAATCTTAAAGAGAGTGCTCCTAATCTCAGTTTGTTACCTGTATAAAAGACACCTGTCCACAGAAGCAATCAACCAATCAGATTCCAAACTCTCCACCATGGCCAAGACCAAAGAGCTCTCCAAGGATGTCAGGGACAAGATTGTAGACCTACACACGGCTGGAATGGGCTACACGACCATCGCCAAGCAGCTTGGTGAGAAGGTGACAACAGTTGGTGCGATTATTCGCAAATGGAAGAAACACAAAAGAACTGTCAATCTTCCTCGGCCTGGGGCTCCATGCAAGATCTCACCTCGTGGAGTTGCAATGATCATGAGAACGGTGAGGAATCAGCCCAGAACTACACGGGAGGATCTTGTCAATGATCTCAAGGCAGCTGGGACCATAGTCACCAAGAAAACAATTGGTAACACACTACGCCGTGAAGGACGGAAATCCTGCAGCGCCCGCAAGGTCCCCCTGCTCAAGAAAGCACATATACATGCCCGTCTGAAGTTTGCCAATGAACATCTGAATGATTCAGAGGACAACTGGGTGAAAGTGTTGTGGTCAGATGAGACCAAAATGGAGCTCTTTGGCATCAACTCAACTCGCCGTGTTTGGAGGAGGAGGAATTCTGCCTATGACCCCAAGAACACCATCCCCACCATCAAACATGGAGGTGGAAACATTATGCTTTGGGGGTGTTTTTCTGCTAAGGGGACAGGACAACTTCACTGCATCAAAGGGACGATGGACGGGGCCATGTATCGTCAAATCTTGGGTGAGAACCTCCTTCCCTCAGCCAGAGCATTGAAAATGGGTCGTGGATGGGTATTCCAGCATGACAATGACCCAAAACACACGGCCAAGGCAACAAAGGAGTGGCTCAAGAAGAAGCACATTAAGGTCCTGGAGTGGCCTAGCCAGTCTCCAGACCTTAATCCCATAGAAAATCTGTGGAGGAAGCTGAAGGTTCGAGTTGCCAAACGTTAGCCTCGAAACCTTAATGACTTGGAGAAGATCTGCAAAGAGGAGTGGGACAAAATCCCACCTGAGATGTGTGCTAACCTGGTGGCCAACTACAAGAAACATCTGACCTCTGTGATTGTCAACAAGGGTTTTGCCACCAAGTACTAAGCCATGTTTTGCAGAGGGGTCAAATACTTATTTCCCTCATTAAAATGCAAATCAATTTATTTGATCAAATCAAAAACATTTTTCACATGCTTTTTTCTGGATTTTTTTTGTTGTTATTCTGTCTCTCACTGTTCAAATAAACCTACCATTAAAATTATAGACTGATAATTTCTTTGTCAGTGGGCAAACATACAAAATCAGCAGGGGATCAAATACTTTTTTCCCCTCACTGTATGTCAGACTGGACAATAAAAAGAAAAGATTAAGATGGACAAAAGTACACAGACACTGGACAGAGGAACTCTGCCTAAAAGGCCAGTATCCCTGAGTCGCCTCTTCACTGTTGACGTTGAGACTGGTGTCCCCAATCTTTTGAACAGTAGTGTATATACAGTGGCAAGAACAAGTATGTGAACCCTTCGGAAATATCTGGATTTCTGCATAAATTGGTCATAAAATTTGATCAGATCTTCATCTAGGTCACAACAATAGACAAACAGTCTGCTGAAACTAATAAACAAACAATTATACGTTTTCATGTCTTTATTGAACACACAGTGTAAACATTCACAGTGCAGGGTGGGAAAAGTATGTGAACCCTTGGATTTAATAACTGGTTGACCCTCTTTTGGCAGCAATAACCTCAACCAAACGTTTTCTGTAGTTGCGGATCAGACCTGCACAACGGTCAAGAGGAATTTTGGACCATTCCTCTTTACAAAACTGTTTCAGTTCAGCAATATTCATGGGGTGTCTGGTGTAAACTGAACTGCTCACTTTAGGTCATGCCACAGCATCTCAATCAAGTTGAGGTCAGGACTCTGACTGGGCCACTCCAGAAGGCGTATTTTCTTCTGTTGAAGCCATTCTGTTGTTTATTTACTTCTGTGTTTTGGGTCGTTGTCCTGTTGCATCACACAACTTCTTTTGAGCTTCAATAGGCGGACAGATAACCTAACATTCTCCTGCAAAATGTTTTGATAAACTTGGGAATTTATTTTTTCGTCATTGATGGCAAGCTGTCCAGGCCCTGAGGCAGTAAAGAAACCCTAAACCATGATGCTCCCTCCACCATACTTTCCAGTTGGGATGGGGTTTTGATGTTGGTGTGCTGTGCCTTTTTTCTCCACACATAGTGCTGTGTGTTCCTTCCAAACAACTCAACTGTAGTTTCATCTGTCTACAGAATATTTTGCCAGTAGCGATGTGGAACATCCAGGTGCACTTTTGCAAACGTCAGACGCGCAGCAATGTTTTTTTTGGACAGCAGTGGCTTCTTCCATGCATTCTTGTTTAGTGTTTTATGTATCGTCAACAGAGATGTTAGCATGTTCCAGAGATTTCTGTAAGTCTTTAGCTGACACTCTAGGATTCTTCTTAACCTCATTGAGCATTCTGCGCTGTGCACTTGCAGTCATCTTTGCAGGACGGACACTCCTAGGGAGAGTAGCAACAGTGCTGAACTTTCTCCATTTATAGACAATTTGTCTTACTGTGGACTGATGAACATCAAGGATTTTAAAGATTATTTTGTAACCCTTTCCAGCTTTATGCAAGTCAACAATTCTTAATCTTAGGTCTTCTGAGATATATTTTGTTCGAGGCATGGTTCACATCAGGCAATTTTGTGAGTGTTTTTTATAGGGCAAGGCAGCTCTAAACAACATCTCCAATCTCGTCTCATTGATTTGACTCCAGGTGAGCTGACTACAATTAGCTTTTGAAGATACTTTTTCAAACCTACACTGAATGTTTAAATTATGTATTCAATATAGACAAGAAAAATACAAAACCTTATGTGTGTCTATTGTTGTGACTTAGATGAAGATCAGATCAAATTTGATGACCAATTTATGCAGAAATCCAGGTAATTCCAGGGGGTTCACATACTTTTTCTTGCCACTGTATATTTAACCTTTATTTAACTAGGCAAGTCAGTTAAGAACAAATTCTTATTTACAATAAAGGCCTACACCAGCCAAACCCGGCCACACTTTTATTACAGCATATTACATATTAGATGACTGTCATTCATTTCCATTCACCCAGTTCAATGTAACAGTGATAGGTCTAGGCTACTACATGACACACACATTTTCTCTATAACCATCATGAGGTTGCTACAATCATTATTGCAAACAAGAGTTTCGATTGGACAAATTCAGGTTTATCCCCGTTTCATTACGCTTAAGAAACGCTTTTCAACAGAATCGGCGGAATGAATACACAATTCACTTTCATAGCAGCCACATACAAACAGCATCATCATTTGTTCGTTGTATAATTCCTTCTTGCATCTACGCACTCTCCTCCTCTCACCTTTTCCCTTCGTTTGTGGACTTCAGTGCACAACACAACATATGTCTGTGACCAGGCGAAAAACATATTTTAAAGCCAAACCGCTACACACAGCTTACATCGTCACCATATTTGTGAACGTCATATTCAACATAGCGACTAGTACTAACGCGTTAGTAAACCCGCTACAATCATGCAGTACAGTGTACAGGAAACAGAGTATGTGAGCGGAGCGGATCGTGCCCAATTTGACTGGAGCGCGGAGCGAGATTCCAGAAGGCTGGAGCGTCGGCCTTCTCGCCCACTCCAATTTCGATCTAGTAGCCTCACTTCACGAGCTCAGGACAAGCCCGCCCAGCATGCCTTTGTAGTCTACTTGTGTGCTGCTTTGGCCCCTTGCTTTAGCTACTGTCATGGAGTTCACTAAATATTTTCAGAAAAAAACTGATAGAACACACAGGTGCTAAATCAAGGTGAATTACAAAGACGAGGACCAAGAACAAGAGAGGGAGTGCGGTGATGTAGTGTCCACAACTAAAGAATCATTGTGGGATCTGAAAATACACTTATCCCGAAAGGCATGATGGTGTACTTACTACGTGCACATGCTAACAGTAAGGAAAGAGTTGGGTAGATAACTAAGTGTGTCATTGTAGCAAAGTATTTTATTTTAAATCAGATCTCTTAAACAATGTTAATTTTGTTCTATTATCTATACAATAGGCCATAGTTGATTTTGGCCCAATAGGCCTGGCATATTCCTACCGTTCAAGGAGCTTTCCGTTTTGATTGAGTTATTTTGCCTAAAAACCTTTAGGCCTGCCTATATAAAAACATATTTTTTTTAAACTCTGCATCTCTGCCCAGCCTGGCAAGTGGCCTAAAGGGTGTTCAGCATCCCCAATGAATATTCTCCGCTGCTGGCCTGCTCTCCAGGCACCATCGCAAGAGCCTGAAGCCACAGACTGGCCAAACTGGTGTTTCTAAAAATGAATTAAAAAGGCACTTTTTCGATTAATTTGTATTTAATTCTAAGTAATTCACAGCCTATATGCGCAATTTATAGACTATAATGATTTAAAACAGCGAAATGTTGTTTAAATGCTTAGCGCTTTATGTCCCTACCAGCCTATTGTGTCGCACTCGCAAATGCTTCACAATGTATTTCTTTATAAGCTATAGCCTTGAAATAATTGAAATAATATAGCCTAAATAATTCATTTTCGTTCCTTCTTAGTCTCCCTGTCTGGCTCCTGACCTATTTAGAGTATGTATATGCTGTTTAATATGACATGTAGTCTATTTGAAATGTGTACTTCTTACATTCACCTTTTCATGTTTATTCAAATACTTTTCATTCAAATCCATATTGCTTGGTTTCAATACTTCAAAACCAAATGGTGGGTCCAGGTAGTCACAAAAATAGATGGCTGTTGGTTACATTTGGATTTTTATGAATGGAGCGAATTTGGAGTGGCAGGTTTTTTTCCTCTGAGAACGGAGCGGTTTTTATGGGAGCGTTGGAAAGGACTTGGAGCGGTGCACAACCACTGCTCCATGAGCGGGATTTACAACTGCCCTCACATGCTCTGACAGCAAGCAGGTTAGCAGTTACACTGGTGGTGCTACCCCAGAGACTGCTGTTGATGCTACTGCAGACCTTCATTGCAAAACATTGTGTTTTAATTAGTTATTTTGTGACGTGAAAATATTTAGTATAGTTTAATCTGAAAAGGACACATTTAAATATTTCACGGTTTTTATTTTTATGAAATTCACTGAGTAGGATGGTCCTCCCCTTCTTCCTCTGAGGAGCCCCCACTTCATGCCAACCATACTGAGAAAGAAAGGGAGAGAATTGTCTCCTCTCTCCTTCATCTGCTATGATCTGAAAACACTTGTTTACACATCATGCCTATTGTCACATAACTGAACTAATTTGAAACTTTTCAAATGATCAGCTGCTTCACAAACACAGCTACCCTTGGCAAAGGGTTTAGTAAACAATCCATGCTAGCGCTCACTGAATAGGAGAGGGTGTCTGTCTGCAGTGTGCATTCATTTGGAGAGGTCAACTGTTGGGAACCATGAATCTCTACCAAACTCAAAACAGCCAGCATCATGGTTCTGGTGCATTAGCTGATGTCTTATTGTTGATGATCACTAGCTAAGTCTGACTACCATACCTGCCCACAAAGTTCTCCAGGACCGAGCTCTTGCCTGCGCTCTGACCGCCAACGACAGCTATCTGCGGCAGGTCTAGGTTGCAGCTCTGGCCAATGGTGCTGAAGGCGTCCTGGAGCTTATTCACCAAGGGGATCAGATCCTCCATCCCCCTGTTGCCCATGGCGACAGTGCCCGTCCGACTGTCAACCACCTGAATTTGTACAGACAACACCATCCGGACCGAACTTTCTGGTTCGGTTAACCTGGGAAGAATGACATATAAAAATTGTGCACAATCAAATTTGCCAAATGTACACTAAATAATGAAGACATTCAAAAATAATGTTATTTGGGATATTTTGATAGCTGAGCTGACAACAAACAGTGAGCTAGCTATTGTAGCTATCGCAGGGCTAACAACAACTTCAAGTGAGTGCTGGCCCTGGTTGATGTTTATTGACTCGGCATGGCACTAAAACAAATAGTAAGTTTGTATATGTATAAATTATTTCTAGTTTTTTAGCTAGTGGATATATAGATACCTGGTAGTCGGTCTAAAAAGCCGTTGTCTCTCTTGTCTTGCTGGTAACGTTAGCAATGGTACTGTCAAATCCAACTTGGCACCGCCGTGGTCCAGACACCCTGTGCGAACAAGCCTGACCCAAACGCAAGTTACACCCTGTGTTTAATATGTACTTCCTGTTGGAAAAAGACGATCCCAAAAAGTCAAAGAGAGAATCGTGTACGTAACATTTCCTCCGGTGGACTTTGAGTCGGATTCGACACCGTTAAGCCAAGTGAAACAACTCGATGACAATTTTATCAATTTGACAGCTAACGGTTCTCACCCTCTGCGCATGCGTACAAATCTGTGCATGAGTTGCCAGATAGTCTGCACGCCCATTCATAGCTGTTAACAGAACAGATGACCAGTTATAATATTGATTTTGGTTGACAGACAGGTAATATTCCCCGCCTCCAGCCCAGGGCTATTTAAATCACACCCACCTCGCAGTAACGGTCTCTCTTGGCCATGTAGTTTGGAGACTGTAACCATGCCACACGATTCATCTACTGTAAATAACACGGCTGCATTCTTTGGCAGTGAGAGAGTATGTGTGAGTGAGAGGCAGTGCAGTATAAAATCAGCTGTGCTTAGGGGGGGATCTCTATGCAAAAGATTTCAGATGAAAATCTGCCAGAAAAAAAAAGTTTATTCTAAAATGAAACCAACTGTACACATAAGAAAATCACTCCAGGGTTCATCATCAATAAACACCAGAGAAAATTTTGAGAATAAAACATTTATTGATTCTGTTGGGACCAAGTACACTGAACAAAAATATAAACCCAACATGTAAATTGTTGGTCCCATGTTTCATGAGCTGAAATAAAAGATCCCAGAAATGTTCCATTTGCACAAATAAAATATTTATAAAAAATGTTGTGCACAAATTTGTTTACATCCCTGTTAGTGAGCATTTCTCCTTTGCCAAGATAATCCATCCACCTGACAGGTGTGGCATATCAAGAAGCTGATTAAACAGCATGATCATTACACAGGTGCACCTTTTTATTTTACTAGGCAAGACAGCTAAGAACAAATTCTTATTTTCAATGACGGCCAAGGAACAGTGGGTTAACTGCCCGTTCAGGGGCAGAACAACAGATTTGTACCTTGACAGCTTGGGGATTTGAACTTGCAACCTTTCGGTTACTAGTCCAACGCTCTAACCACTAGGCTACCCTGCCGCCCCTGGTGCTGGGGATAAAAAAAAGCCACTCTAAAATGTGCAGTTTTGTCACACAACACAATGCCACAGATGTCTGAAGTTTTAAGAGTGTGCAATTGGGATGTTGACTGCAGGAATGTCCACCAGAGACGTTGCCAGCGAATTTTATGTTAATTTCTCTACTATAAGCAACCTCCAACGTCATTTTAGAGAATTTGGCAGTACGTCCAACTAGCCTCACAACTGCAGACCACATGTATCCACACCAGACCAAGACCTCCACAACCGGCTTCTTCACCTGCCGGATCATCTGAGGCCAGCCACCCGGACGGCTGATGAAACTGTGGGTTTGCATAACCGAATAATTTCTGCACAAACTGTCAGAAACCGCCTCTGGGAAGTTCATCTGTGTGCTCGTCATCCTCACCAGGGTCTTGACCTGACTGCAGTTCAGCATCGTAACAGACTTCTGTGAGCAAATGCTCACCTTCGATGGCCACTGGCACGCTGGAGAAGTGTGCTCTTCACAGATCAATCCCGGTTTCAACTGTACCAGGCAGATGGCAGACATGGCGTTGTGTGGGCGAAGCGGTTTGGTGATGTCAATTGTGAACAGAGTGCTCCATGGTGATGGTGGGGTTATGGTATGGGCAGGCATAAGCTACGGACAATGAACACAATTATATTTTATCGATGGAAACTTGAATGCACAGAGAAACCGCAACGAGATCCTGAGGCGCATTGTCGTGCCACTCATCCGCTGCCATCACCTCATGTTTCAGCATGATAATGCAAGGCCCGATGTCGTAGGGATCTGTACACAATTCCTGGAAGGTGAAAATGTCCCACTTCTTCCATAGCTTGCATGCTCACCAGATATGTCACCTAATGAGCATGTTTTGGATGATCTCGATCGACGTGTACGACAGCGTGTTCCAGTTCCCCCCAATATCCAGCAACTTCACACAGCCATTGAAGAGTGGGACAACAGTCCATTGGCCACAATCAACAGCCTGATAAACTCTATGCGAAGGAGATGTGTCACGCTGCATGAGGCAAATGGTGGTCACACAAGATACTGACTGGTTTCCTGATCCACGCTCTACAGATGCATATCTGTATTCCCAGTCATGTGAAATCCATAGGTTAGGGCCTAATGATTTTATTTAAATCGAATGATTTCCTAATATGAACTGTAAATTTATATTTATATTTTTTATATTTTTGTTCCGTATACATCTGTACCTTTTTATTTCATACATTATTGCATGTACAGTGAGGGAAAAAAGTACTTGATCCCCTGCTGATTTTGTATGTTTGCCCATAAACAAATAAATGATCAGTCTATAGTTTTAATGGTAGGTTTATTTGAACAGTGAGAGACAGAATAACAACAAAAAAATCCAGAAAAACGCATGTGAAAAATGTTATAAATGGAATTGCATTTTAATGAGGGAAATAAGTATTTGACCCCCTCTCAATCAGAAAGATTTCTGGCTCCCAGGTGTCTTTAATACAGGTAACGAGCTGAGATTAGGAGCACACTCTTAAAGGGAGTGCTCCCAATCTCAGTTTGTTACCTGTATAAAAGACACCTGTCCACAGAAGCAAGCAATCAATCAGATTCCAAACTCTCCACCATGGCCAAGACCAAAGAGCTCTCCAAGGATGTCAGGGACAAGATTGTAGACCTACACAAGGTTGGAATGGGCTACAAGACCATCGCCAAGCAGCTTGGTGAGAAGGTGACAACAGTTGGTGCGATTATTCGCAAATGGAAGAAACACAAAAGAACTGTCAATCTCCCTCGGCCTGGGGCTCCATGCAAGATCTCACCTCGTGGAGTTGCAATGATCATGAGAACGGTGAGGAATCAGCCCAGAACTACACGGGAGGATCTTGTCAATGATCTCAAGGCAGCTGGGACCATAGTCACCAAGAAAACAATTGGTAACACACTACGCCGTGAAGGACTGAAATCCTGCAGCAACCGCAAGGTCCCCCTGCTCAAGAAAGCACATATACATGCCCGTCTGAAGTTTGCCAATGAACATCTGAACGATTCAGAGGACAACTGGGTGAAAGTGTTGTGGTCAGATGAGACCTTAATGGAGCTCTTTGGCATCAACTCAACTCGCCGTGTTTGGAGGAGGAGGAATGCTGCCTATGACCCCAAGAACACCATGCCCACCGTCAAACATGGAGGTGGAAACATTATGCTTTGGGGGTGTTTTTCTGCTAAGGGGACAGGACAACTTCAAAGGGACGATGGACGGGGCCATGTACCGTCAACTCTTGGGTGAGAACCTCCTTCCCTCAGCCAGGGCATTGAAAATGGGTTGTGGATGGGTATTCCAGCATTACATTGACCCAAAACACAAGGCAACAAAAGAGTGGCTCAAGAAGAAGCACATTAAGGTCCTGGAGTGGCCTAGCCAGTCTCCAGACCTTAATCCCATAGAAAATCTGTGGAAGGAGCTGAAGGTTCGAGTTGCCAAACATCAGCCTCGAAACCTTAATGACTTGGAGAAGATCTGCAAAGAGGAGTGGGACAAAATCCCTCCTGAGATGTGTGCTAACCTGGTGGCCAACTGCAAGAAACGTCTGACCTCTGATTGCCAACAAGGGTTTTGCCACCAAGTACTAAGTCATGTTTTGCAGAGGGGTCAAATACTTATTTCCCTCATTAAAATGCAATTCCATTTATAACATTTTTCACATGTTTTTCTGGATATTTTTGTTGTTATTCTGTCTCTCACTGTTCAAATAAACCTACCATTAAAATTATAGACTGATCATTTCTTTGTCAGTGGGCAAACGTACAAAATCAGCAGGGGGATCAAATACTTTTTTCCCCTCACTGTAGCATTTTGAGAATTAAAATGCTACATGCAATAATCCCCCTCATGCCACCTTCAGGTCCTCTAGCAGCTCAGTGATGTCTATCTGAGGTATGCAGGTTGTTGCTCCACTGCTGTTCATGCCCAGTGCTCCCTGTAGAGTCTTCCCTGCCTTCAGCAGGCTGGGTGGGACCCCTGTCTCCCCCGTTCCCCTGGAGCACAGCAGCACCTCGTTGACCTCCCCCTCAATGCCCCGGGAGAGCACACGCGGGAACACACCCCGCACACGACCCAACACAATCTTCTTTAATGCAGAGTCACGACACACCAGGTTCAACATGAACACACCTGGTGGGGAGGGGCGACAGAGGAGGGAGGGTGTAATATGGTGAGATACAAGATACACCTCGATAATACCTACATCTACAGGCTTTGAAAAATGTAACATTTTAGATTTGGAAAATAAAGCAGGCTAGCTCCTTGAAAGTTATATAAAAACTTTTACTGTACCTCGAGGTGTCAGCAGTTTGCCAACTCTCTCCAGGAAGGCTGTTTCTACGAAGGCAGGAGGAGGACAGCTCATCCCCAAACTGGGGTCCTTACTGTCCACATCAAACATGATGACATCATATTGATGACCACCTGGACAGGTAAGAGAATAGTGTTAATCATGTGCTCTTGAAGCCACCTTTTATTTCCCCCCTCCCACCTTAAATGTGTATCCGGTATCTATTCCTCATCTCCCGCTCCCCCCTCCCAGCCCTCTCACCTTCTCTCTCAATGTTGTTAATGCGTTCCAGTCCATCTCCCAGCGTGACAGTGAGCCTGTCATCAGGTGTGAAGCCGAACCATCCCTGAGCCACCTCCAGCACTGCTGGATCCAGCTCCACCACCTCCACCCTGGCTCCAGGTACAAAGTCCCGCAGGAACTGGGGCAGCCCTCCTCCACCCAGTCCCACCAGGAGCACTGACACTGGGACATCTACAGAGAAGTTATAGGGGACATTTGGCTGATTCATCAGACCTGTCGTGTCAAGTGACCAAACTTCCTGTAGGCAAAAATAGTGGATTTGAGAAAAAGTGTCAAACACAGACTGGTATTTGGCAGGTATGTGGGCACAGGGCGACTGACTTGCAGACAATGCTGGCAAATACACCTACCTTTGTTGTGGTCGGTGCCCACGCCTAGCATGGCGAGGCCAGCCACCATGACCCTGTGGTGGGCACAGCATAGATAGCCTTTGTCCACCTCCAGGGCGCCACCTGGTGTCTGAGATGGGGTTGTCATGGGGGGAGGGGCAGAGGGCTTGGCTTTCCTTCTGCTCTTCTTCTTCTTCTGAGAAGAGGCTGCTGCTAAAGTTAAAAGAGACGTTTAGCCACTGAACTCACCAAGTAACTGTGCGTGTGTTCTCACCTGCTGCTGGGTTAGTGAGGCGGCTCTCTGACTGGACCAGTCCTTCGTTACCCAGGAACACCAGTCTACGGTAGAGCTGACCATCTTCTCCTCTCACGTCCTCCACAGAGTACTGACCACTCAGATCACTGGTACCATGACTCACCACCTCCCTCCAACCCAGCTCACCTCCCACCGACAGGAACGGAACCTACAGGGGGAGGGACAGGGATGGAGAGAGGGAGACGGGGAAAATGGGTGAAGGGGGCGAGATGATAGAGCAATTAGGAAACATGCATGCTTTTTTAATTACAACCCAAAATAGAATAATCACAACTTCCCTACTTGCTGATTGGTTGGCATCCCAGGGGGGGCGAGTTCCATCACCATGGGGGAGAGCTCTGATTGGACAGCCTGCATGTCGGTATACTCCTGTTCTCTGTGCATGGCCACGACAATCAGACGTCTGAAGTTAGCGCTAGCCGCTAGTTGGCCCCGCCCCTCAGCCAAGCCGTACAGCCAATCAGTCTCTCTGCCCTGAGGCACTGTCGGGTTGAGACAGGAAGAGCCAGGTTTAGAATGCAGTCAAGAGCAGAAAGGAAAGACAAATCTACCCATGTTTTTCCACCCAGGTGTGCCGACAAACAACAAATCCTATCCCTCACCTATGAAGATGGCAAAGTGGTTGGCACGGGGAACCTTGGCACCAGGGGGGCAGTCCTGTACGGTGAGGGTGTAGCGGGGTCGCCCAGTGGGAGCGTGGCAGAGGGTCAGCGAGGGGGTAGAGGTCGCGTCTGTACCAGTACGGAGCCTCTGTCTCAGCATGGCGTACGCCTGGCGCTCTCTCACCACAGACAGCAGGTCTGCTACCACGGGAAGCCTTGCGGGGGCACCATCCTCCCCTTGGCACATCTCCAGGATGGGCATGGGCATTGGCTGGCGGAACTTGGTGCAAACCAATACGAAGACAGGCAGGGCGAAGGAAGAGACCTCCTGGCTCTCAGAGTCACCCAGACAATGGAGCCTCACAGCCCAGCCCACCTACATTAACATTTCAATCATTTAAAAAATGCTCTTATCCTGAGTGAATTGAATTAAAGTAGGTAAGGCAACCATCTATCACTATCACTGCATCTAACCTAAGCCTTTTACCTGGATGAAGTGCTCCACAGCCAGCTTGATGACACTCTCCTGAGCCAGGGTCACACAGACGTAGCGGCCTCCTATACCCAGGACACGGCCCACCTACACAAACAGGGCATAAAGGGGTTATTGCATGTGAATAAACTTCAAGACACATTTTACTAACAGATGTATGTATACCAGAGGTGGCCAACACTCCTGGAGTGCTACTCTATGTGCAGGGCTTCTGGCTTTATTAAGCCATTTTATAATCCCTGTCAAGCTACACCACACCAGCACACCTCAGCCAGCATCCTCCCAGCTAGAGCCCCCTCTTCCTGGGAGGCCATGGCGTCCAGTGTCCCCTTGTCCAGTGCAACATGGTAGCTTCCGTCCTCGTAGGGCGTCTGGGTGGCATCCACCGTCTGAAAGGTCAGGTCTGGGCGCTGCTTGGCATTCTTCTGGTTCATGTGATTCACCGCCGTCTCACTAATGTCAATGTTGGTCAGATGTCTGTAGCCAACGTCATACAGCTGCTCACTCAGCTCAGAGTTACCACAGCCCACCACCAAGACCTGGGACAGACGAGACAAGATACGCATGACTGTACGTCGCGTTGGATAAACGCGTCTGCTAAAGGACCCTGTCATTTGAATAGGAATTCTTCCCTGCGTCATATAATACAAGACTTACATGGCTCTTCAGTAGACAGAATTTCAGCAGAAGACAAATTGACTGTAGAGTCGAAAAAAAATGTAGGGGGCATTTTCCTACATGAATGTCCGGTTGTCAGTGTATCTGCTCACCTTATCCCGCGGTTTGATGTATTTGTGCAGCACGCCACAGAGTTTGTTGTAGTCTCCATACCACTCAAAAGCCTTCTCTCCTCTCTTCTTGAAGAATCGTTCCCAGTACTCTGCAGAACTGAACTCCTCGGCAGTGCGAGGTAGAAGACTCATCTTTGACACTTGCTAGGTTTATATCAGTAGCTAGCTAGCTACTTGTAAACTAACGTTTGGATACTTTCGATTGGCTTTGAACAAGCTAGCTAAGATTCAGGAACTTGCAGGACATCATAAATGTGTAAAGGTAGCAATTGGTACCAAAAACGTATTATCAAGCTAGAAATGTTTGGATTTTCAGCTCCCTATCATCCCCACATGGCATGTTCACCCGGACATTATTCCGAGCTGTACACAACTACATTCTGATTGGATAGCTCTGAATAGGCGGAGTTCCTAGTCTAGTGCTGATTTGCTGAGATTCTTGAAAGAAGCCTGTCATTGGCTGATGCAGAACCGGATGTCTTTGCGGCACGGCGATTTCTGGTCCGTCGGTGATTATCTTCCGGACCACAAGAGGCATCAACATGGCTGTCCCAACCGGGAGATCTGTGGTTTTCGTGACTGGAAACGCAAATAAACTAGAAGAGGTGGCAGAATGGTTCACATGAATCGATATTCCATGTAGAAAAGGCCTATTATGAACATTAAACGTTGCAGCATGTGCTGTTTATTATAGTCTTTACTTAGGCTCTAGCAGTGGCAGCCAACCCCTGTGAAGGCATGGAAATGACTGACGGGGAATGTGGTGGTGGTTTTAGATTACACCTGCACAGATCAAATGGTTTGATAGATGTTATTAGCCGCTAAAAATAGATTACGGTTCACCACCTAGATTACGGAGACATCATTTATAGATCGGCAGGTAAGTGTGCTCTCGAGCGGCTAAATGTTCTTTACCATTCTGCCATCAGATTTGCCACCAATGCTCCTTATTGGACACATCACTGCACTCCATACTCCTCTGTAAACTGGTCATCTCTGTATACCCGTCGTAAGACCCACTGGTTGATGCTAATTTATAAAAAAAATTGAGGCCTCATACAACACCCGTTCTGCAGGTCACATTCTGTTAAAGGTCCCGAAAACACACACATCCCTGGGTCGCTCGTCTTTTCCGTTCGCTGCAGCTAGCGACTGAAACGAGCTGCAACAAACACTCAAACTGGACGGTTTTATCTCAATCTCTTCATTAAAAGACTCAATCATGGACACTCTTACTGACAGTTGTGACTGCTTTGCGTGATGTATTGTTGTCTCTGCCTTCTTGCCCTTTGTGCTGGTGTCTGTGCCTAATAATGTTTGTACCATGTTTTGTGTTGCTACCATGCTTTGATGTCATGTGTTTCTGCCTTGTTATGCTGTTGTCTTAGGTCTGTCTATGTAGTGTTGTGTTGTCTCTCTTGTCGTGATGTGTGTTTTGTCCTATATTTATATATTTTTTTTTTTAAATCCCAGACCCGTCCCAGCAAGAGGTATTTTGGTAGGCGTCATTGTAAATAAGAATTTGTTCTTAACTGACTTGCCTAGTTAAATAAAACAGACAATAAAAAGATGGAGATATATGTGTTGTACAGAGAACATGAACTGAGTTACAGAAGTTTTGCAGTCCGACTAAAAGTCCATGTTATCCTAAAATACTGCTCCTCTGTTCTCTGACCAACAGGTGATTCAGATCCTGGGGGACAAGTTTCCCTACAAACTAGTGTCCAAGAAGATTGACTGTGAGTACACCTTATCAATGGAATGACGAAGTAAACTGTTACTGAATTACAATTAAAATGGTTCCTGGATAAACTGAAGCCAGAAGGTAAGCAATGACTCATATAATCTACAAAGCCAATGTATGTATAAATGAATGAGTACAGTTACTTACAGTAAATGTAAAGTTACCAGTTATTATGTAAGGGTGTGTGAACTGTTAAGGGCCCGGTTTGGTACTAATGAACTTAGCCTTAAGATGCTTTTTTTATTATATAGGATCATCTGGTTATCAAGAACAGCCTTAAGATGCTTTTTTTATTATATAGGATCATCTGGTTATCAAGAACAGCCTTAAGATGCTTTTTTATTATATAGGATCATCTGGTTATAAAGAACAGCCTTAAGATGCGTTTTTTATTATATAGGATCATCTGGTTATCAAGAACAGCCTTAAGATGCTTTTTTATTATATAGGATCATCTGGTTATCAAGAACAACAGCCTTAAGATGCTTTTTTATTATTATCTAGGATCATCTGGTTATCAAGAACAGCCTTAAGATGCTTTTTTTATTATATAGGATCATCTGGTTATAAAGAACAGCCTTAAGATGCTTTTTTTATTATATAGGATCATCTGGTTATAAAGAACAGCCTTAAAATGCTTTTTTTATTATATAGGATCATCTGGTTATCAAGAACAGCCTTAAGATGCTTTTTTTATTATATAGGATCATCTGGTTATCAAGAACAGCCTTAAGATGCTTTTTTATTATATAGGATCATCTGGTTATCAAGAACAACAGCCTTAAGATGCTTTTTTATTATTATATAGGATCATCTGGTTATCAAGAACAGCCTTAAGATGCTTTTTTATTATTATCTAGGATCATCTGGTTATCAAGAACAGCCTTAAGATGCTTTTTTATTATTATCTAGGATCATCTGGTTATCAAGAACAGCCTTAAGATGCTTTTTTTATTATATAGGATCATCTGGTTATAAAGAACAGCCTTAAGATGCTTTTTTTATTATATAGGATCATCTGGTTATCAAGAACAGCCTTAAGATGCGTTTTTATTATTATCTAGGATCATCTGGTTATCAAGAACAGCCTTAAGATGCTTTTTTTTACATAGGATACCATGGTTCTAATCACTCTACCTACATGTACATTACCTCGACACTGGTGCCCCGGCACATTGACTCTGTACCGGTACCCCCTGTATATAGCCTCGCTATTGTTATTTTACTGCTTCTCTTTAATTATTTGTTACTTTTATCTCTTAATTTTTGGGGGGTATTTTCTTAACTGCATTGTTGGTTAAAAGGGCTTGTAAGTAAGCATTCCACTGTAAGGTCTACAAACTGTTGTTTTTGGCGCATGTGACAAATAAAACTTGATTTGATTTGACTCCGTGAATCAGGCCTTCATGGAAGAATTGCTGCAAAGAAACTTCTACTAAAGGACACCAGTAAGAAGAAGAAGAGACTTGCTTTTGCCAAGAAACACGAGCAATGGACATTAGACCGGTGGAAATCTGACCTTTGGTCTGATGAGTCCAAATTTGAATTTTTTGGTTTCAACCTCTGTTTTTGTGAGACGCAGAGTAGGTGAATAGGTTTAAGATCTCAGCATGTGTGGTTCCCATTGTGAAGCATGGAGGAGGTGGTGTGATGGTGTGGAGGTGCTTTGCTGGTGACACAGTTAGTGATTTATTTAGAATTCAAGGCACACTTAGCCAGCATGGCTACCACAGCATTCTGCAGTGATACGCCTTCCCATCTGGTTTTGGAATATCATTAGTTTTTCAACAGGACAATGACCAAACACACCTCCAGGCTGTGTAAGGGCTATTTGACTAAGAAGGAGAGTGATGGAGTGCTGCATCAAATGACGTGGCCTACACAATCACCTGACCTCAACCCAATTGAGATGGTTTGGGATGAGTTGGACCACAGAGTGAAGGAAAATCAGCCAACAAGTGCTGAGCATATGTGGGAACTCCTTCAAGACTGTTGGAAAAGCATTCCAGGTGAAGCTGGTTGAGAGAATGCCAAGAGTGTGCTAAGCTGTCAAAGGCAAAGGCTGGCTATTGTCATGTCTTTACTATCATTCAATGTCAATACTTATTTTATCAAAACAATTCTCTATGTGTAACTATTATTACGTGATTAAACTAATCATGTAAACTTTAATCAACTAGGAAGTCGGGGCACCACGGGAAAATGTTTATAGTCTCTAATCAACTCTTCAGATATTTTCATATCTTATCGAGTACAGTCTTCTATTAATGATTATTAATCTTTACCTTCCGTCAGTCTCATTCCAAACGTTGTAAAATTCTTGGTTATCTGCACGAACCCTAGCATAAATTATGAATCAGCAATATACAAATTGGCTTAATTATTTATTTACTAACTAACTAAATTATCACAGAAATACAATAAACAGTATATAATAGTTACTAACGATGATAGGAAAGTCCCTAGTGGGCTAAGCCAATATGACAACTTGGTAGACAAAAGGAAAGGGGTGGGACTGAGAAAGAGCGGGAAAGACAAAATGGATTCATTACACACAGTCTAATTATGTTAATTGAAATGCTAATCCTTTGCACATGAACCTTCCGCTCATTCGAGAATAATTGCAATATATGTATATATTTACGCCCGTATGTCGTTGTTGTCTTCTCTGTTGGAATCCTCAATCGTCCTGTTGGGTTCGTCAGAGTCTCTGGTTAACTTTCATTGAAGTCACAGTCTTTCGTGGTTAGAATGGATATACTTCAGAGTACCATTCAGAAATGTTCTCATAGAATAGGCGTTTAAGGCGGTTGTCAGTATTCTCGTTCTAGATTTACGTAATTTCTAGCTGCAGACTAGTAATTATACATCTAAGATTTGCTCTTATTCTGTAGGGATCGATAGTCTCAGAGTTTAACCATTTCCAGCCTGGTATAGTCTTGTCCTTTGGTAGAGTTGTAGTTTAAACCACTTCACACACCAGTGTCACCCGGCATGTTTTGGTCTCAGAAATTCAACCATTTGCAACCTTAGTTTACACCGGGGTTTGCATGGTCTGGTGTGAATTTCATCAGGAGTGGGTTTTATACGTTTCAGTAGAAAATGACGGTTCAATGACGCCGACGTAATGTCATGTGGGCATGCCCGTTGATTTGGTTAACTTTAAATGAAAAACCCATACTCTCATTTAGAAGGTTAACATCACATGACATGTTTTCACAAATAGTTTAATGTTTAATCACATACGTTTCACAATATTTAGATGTCAACCTGACAGCTGGGAAATGTACAGGGAACCACGATTTACACCCAGAAAGGGCCATGTCATTACACTATTTTGACGAATCACAAATATAAACATTTTCTTTTAGTTACTACATGATTCCATATGTGTTATTTCCTAGTTTTGATGTCTTCACTATTATTCTACAATGTAGAAAATAGTAAAAATAAAGAAAAACCCTTGACTGAGGTGTGTCCATGTCTTTTATCTGAACTGTTACATTGTAGAGCCTAGAGGCCCAGAGACTTTGGATGGGACCCCTGTTTCCAGACAGACGGAGACGACAAAACATAAGCAGGACTTAATGCAGGACATTTATTTTACTAGCAGGAGTCTGGGTTTATGCATCATACTTTACCTGTTTTTATTGAACCAATTGACGTAAACAAATGATAGTGATTATTCCCAGTTTCACTGATGATTTGTAAATTCTCTCTCCATCATCCATGTAGTTATGCTGAGCTACCCAAGGAGGTGAAGAACACCATTTCCCATCGGTATCGAGCTCCTTCAGCCATGTCTGAACACTTCTCCTCTCAGGACAACGGCACACCAGACGGCAAGAAGAAGAAACGGCTATTAACCCCTGATCTAGCATCAGATCACATAACCATTAGAGGGATACAAAATCTGACCCTGTATCAGTGGTGGGGCAACTTCTACCTACTCTGACTTATGGGTATCAGAGTCTGAGCCAACCAATCAAACAGTTCTGACGTTGAGTTTAGATAGTGCTGCTTTTGATACAGTGCCTTCAAAAAGTATTCATACCCCTTGACTTTTTCCACATTTTGGTGTGTTACACATGGGATTAAAATTGAAAAAGAATTGTCAACGATCTACACAAAATACTCATGTCTAAGTTGAAGATTTTTTTAATCAATTTATGAAACACAAAACACTAATATATCTTGAATCGATAAGTATTTAACCTCTGAGTCAATACATGTTAGAATCACCTTTGGCAGTGATTACAACTGTGTCTTTCTGGGTACGTTTCTAAGAGCTTTGCACACCTGGATTGTACAATATATGCAAATTATTATTTTTAAAAATCAAGCTCTGTCAAGTTGTTAGTTGATCATTACTACACAGCCATTTTAAGTCTTGCCATAGATTTAAGTCAAAACTGTAACTAGGCCACTCAGGAACATTAAATGTCTTGGTAAGCAACTCCAGTATATAATTGGCCTTGTGTTTTAGATTATTGTCCTGAAAATATGTAGAGTGGTGCTGTTGTGTTGGATTTGCCCCAAACAACACTTTTTTCAGGACATAAAGTTAATTTCTTTGCTATATTTTTTGCAGTTTTACGTTGCAAAAAGGATGCATGTTTTGGAATATTTTTTTTGTACTGGCTTTCTTCTTTTCACTCTGTCATTTAGATTAGTATTGTGGAGTAACTACAATGTTTTTGATCCATCCTCAGTTTTCTACTATCACAGCCTCATGGTGAAATCCCTGAGCAGTTTCCTTCCTCTCCAGCAACTGAGTTAGGAAGGACACCTGTATTTTTGTAGTGACTGGGTGTATTGATACACCATCCAAAGTGTCATTAATAACTTCTCCATGCTCAAAGGGATGTTCAATATCTACTTTTTTATATTTACCCATCTACCAATAGGTGCCCATTGGCGGCAGGGTAGCCTAGTGGTTAGAGCGTTGGACTGAACTGAAAACTGAAAGGTTGCAAGTTCAATTCCCGGAGCTGACAAGGTACAAATCTGTCATTCTGCCCCTGAACAGGCAGTTAACCCACTGTTCCTAGGCCGTCATCGAAAATAAGAATTTGTTCTTAACTGACTTGCCTGGTAAAATAAAGGTAAAAAAAAACAGTTCTAATTTGGACAACCTCTCTGGTTTTTGTTTCAATCTGTTTTGAAATTCACTGCTTGACTGAGGGACCTTAGATCATTTTATGTGTGGTGTGCAGAGATGAGGTAGTCATTCATGTTAAACACAATTATTGCGTCCGTGCAACTTGTGACTTGTTAAGCATATTTTTACTCTTGAACTTATTTAGGCTTGCCATAACAAAGGGGTTGAATACAATATTGACTCAAGACATTTCAGCTTTTAATTTGTACGCATTTCTAAAAACCTAATTCCACTTTGACATTATGGGGTATTGTGTCTAGGCCAGTGACACAATCTAAATGTAATCAATTTTAAATTTAGGCTGTAACACAACAAAATGTGGGAAAAAGTCAAGGGGTCTGAATACTTTCTGAAGGCACTCTATCTGCTTTCCTTAAACTGGAAGAACTCTAGATGTATTGTGTCCTTTGTCCAACCTGGATTATGTGGGTTTTGGAACCGAGACTTTTTGCTTTCTAAAGTGCAGACTCCAAACCAAGACTATACTCATACTGTATGTGTGATGTGTTACTGAGGCAGGTTCTGTGAGTGTGTGGAGTGCCCCAAGAGAAGTGTATAATAAACCATAAATATTCTGCCATCCTTAGTTTTATTTATCTTTACGGAAGGAACACAGTGAATGTTTTCTCTTCTGTTTCTCACATTTCAATTCCCTCCTCCTCTCCACTCTTTTCCCCTCATCACCTCTCCTCGTCTCTCCCCTTCTCTGGTGAAGGTCCCATGAGTGGACGTGTGTTTTATTGTGGAAAACATTCATGAATGCAGCTGATGGGGGAAACAACTGCACTAACACATCAACCTCCACTAAAATGGAGTCTTCAGTCAATATTGACCTGTGAAGGTATGCCTTCCTTCTGTGTTCACAGACCTGAAAGAGCTGAATGGATGGAAGCAGTGGATGGGGCTATTTGGTGGCTGATTCCATTTCTTCCCCTTATGGTAGTAAAAGTGTATGCGACTGAGTTATCATCCTCCTAAAATCTAGAAGTTATTGATTTTTACAGATAACCTTTATTAGACCTTGGTATGAATTTGGACATCATTTAATATAGAGAAGTACAATGCACATGAACATGCAATATTTCAATACATGCTGAGCTAGAGAGCAGCAAGTTTGTCTCTGAACATGTTTCCTACTGGGGGGGAGAGGCACTATGTACAGGACAGATGGGTCGAATGAGTTTTATACACAGTACACACATTAGACCTTGTATGATCACTGATGTTTGAGAGCAGTAGACTTGATGTTGACTTTGCCCCCAATCCCCTTCTCAAAACTACATGAAATACAATAAAATAACTACTCCGATGACCAAACAGTAGAAAAAGAATTCCTCTATAAACAGATTTCCACAGAAAGAAGATACCTGCAGGTGGTTCCATTCATAATGCAATTTGCTAGAATAATTTTAAATCTCAATCACTATAGTGGACAGTTATGGTAACTACTAGGCCTATGGATTGATGAAGGTGGTGAATAACACTAACAACTTACCACCACACTAGCTGCTCTAAAGCTGTCAGTCTTTGAAGGACAGACAGAGAAGGTCTTTGGTTTGTATGAAGAGGCCTCCTCAGCTCCTCTACTGGAAGCCCAGCCTGACGTCGTAGGACACGATGTGGAAGTTGTCCCAGGCGAAGAGCTTCCTCTGGGCAGGGTTGTAGTCCACCATGCTGTTGTAGCGGTACTTATTCCTGAAGGGTAAAGCCACCTCCTTCCCCTGGCCAGTAGCTGTGTCAAACATAAAGTTGATGGTGGTGTTGGGAGCCGTGTAGCTGGCCACTGTGTACAGACGACCACAGATGACGAAGGCGTTAGCCACGCTGGTCTTCCTGATGCTGGTCTCCCAGCTCCTCTTCACCGCCAGGCTGTGTGGGTCCAGCTGGGACACCACTATGGCTCCTTTAGCCTTGTTGGTGCTGTAGACAGCCCACAGGCCCTGCTCGTCCACCCCCAGGTCTACATCGGTGTAGCCCCCCCAGGAATAGGAGAACTGGCCGTGGAAGCCGGCGTGGGGCAGGTCTCGACGGGAAGCGATGCTCTCAGACGCCAGGTCGTACCTTAGCAGGGTGCGGCTGCGGCGGCGCTGGTAGTACAGAGAGCCGCGGTACAGAGTCGCTCCTGTACTCTCCACTGGCTCCGGTAACAGCAACACCTTGTGATAGATAATGACAATACAGTCTGGTCAATGGTCACACTTTACATTATAACTCATTATGTTATCATGGTTAAGGTAAGGGTTGGTTAGGGGGAAGGTAATCTGATCCTAGATCTGTGGTTAAGGTTAGCCTCTAGGGCTATCCCATGCCAGTCAATCAGTCACCCACCTTGGAGGGGAAGCCTTTAGAGAGCTGATCCATGTCTTCGTAACCAAAGAGCTGTCTGACCTCTGACCCCACTGTATCAATGCGCCACACCATCTTCCCTCCATAGGGCGCCACAGCTTCTGGGTCCTGCATCCACACCCCGTATTTACCAGCTATACTGTCAGCCTTACGATGGGACACTGGCTCACCTATTGATATCAACTCTCCACAGCCTGTGAGAGAGGAGGGTAGAGTTAGAGACATTAAGAGAGAGGAGGGTAGAATTAGAGACATTAAGAGAGAGGAGGGGAGAGTTAGAGACATTAAGAGAGAGGAGGGTAGAATTAGAGACATTAAGAGAGAGGAGGGGAGAGTTAGAGACATTAAGAGAGAGGAGGGGAGAGTTAGAGACATTAAGAGAGAGGAGGGGAGAGTTAGAGACATTAAGAGAGAGGAGGGTAGAATTAGAGACATTAAGAGAGAGGAGGGTAGAATTAGAGACATTAAGAGAGAGGAGGGGAGAGTTAGAGACATTAAGAGAGAGGAGGGGAGAGTTAGAGACATTAAGAGAGAGGAGGGGAGAGTTAGAGACATTAAGAGAGAGGAGGGAGAGTTAGAGACATTAAGAGAGAGGAGGGAGAGTTAGAGACATTAAGAGAGAAGAGGGAGAGTTAGAGACATTAAGAGAGAGGAGGGAGGGCAGTTAGAGACATTAAGTGAGAGATGGGGAGGGGGAGTTAGAGACATTAAGAGAGAGGAGGGAGAGTTAGAGACATTAAGTGAGAGGAGGGAGGGCAGTTAGAGACATTAAGTGAGAGATGGGGAGGGGGGTTAGAGGGACAGGGTTGTTGTGTTGGTATTTGCCCTAATATTTGCCCTGGTATTCTGTGGGTCAGCTGTACGGGGGGAGAGGGGGTTACTGTGTAATAATAATGGGGCTGTTGGGACCGCATCAGGTTAATGAAATATTTGATACTCCAGGTGAGTGTTCAGGACAGCTGTGTGTTCAGGTGTGTCTCACCTGTGCTGTCCTCTGGGCCCTCAGGACTAGGAGCAGGAATCTCAGTCACCTCAGCCTTCAACTCCTGGAGCACTGGATTACCACCATACTGCCATGCTGGGTCTGGAGTGAGGGGGGGTTACAATGGAACTCTGCGACATTGGCTATGCTGGTCCGAACAAGCCTGGCTACATTTACAGATAGGATAGCTTTACAAATAAGCGGTTCTGGAAGTGCACCAGATCAGTACAAGTGCAAAGGTCGCATCACCCTCACTGCCAGGCGTATCACCAAGATAGCGGGAGAACACAACAATGCGGATCAGAGATTGTAGAGGGTTGGCTGGTTTTGAAGGAGGAACTGGACACCCAGACGTGTGAATGCCTGTTCGGCGGTTGTGTTTGTGTTGAGAAAGCCCTGGCCTTTTCAACAGGAGGACCTATAGAACAACCAGAGAGATACCGTGGCAGGGCAGGTGGACAGCTGTTCCTCCAGCATGACAGTGGACCAGGACCAGAAAGTTGTACAACATTTCGGGGCTGCAACAGTCAACCGGGATTCCAGCAGCCTGTATTTTACAGCCCTATAAGTCTGAGGTAAGCATCAGCAATTAGCATATTATTGATGTTGAATGAAGGGTTCATAAAAACATGTTTTTTTTTACAGCAATGTTGAGTTGAACATGCAATTCATCTTATGCCTATATATTTGATCTTTTTAGGCTATTTACACTCTTGTGTTGGAGGCACTGAGGAGCCTGATAGGAAAGCAGACTCCATTATGACTGACTTAGCACCAGTAGCTGTGAAGGCCTTGAAGATGTTGTTTCAAGAGGTACACATTCAGGGTTCCTTCTTCCATCTCAGCCAGAACCTTTGGCGGAATGTGGAAGATTAATTTATCCCGAGCCATGACGAGCTGGTATCAAAGTATCACAGCGACTCCAACTTCGCCCTCCACCTCACGATGCTCCCTGCGCTTGCATTCGTCCGATGTGGAGAGATGCTATGAGGAGCTGATATTAACCACTTACTCTGAGGGCCGGGAGCTGCACGATGTTGTGTGACACTTTGAGGACAGATTCATCAGGGCCTGGAGATAATTTTGAGGAGACGTCACCAGAAGAGCTCCAGCATTTGTACACGAACATGCAAACACACACTCAGTGGTATTACAGAAAACGCCGTACCTCTCAGGCTGCCAGTGTCCCATTGTCTTCCAGGTCTGGAAACCAGGTGAGAGAGAACATCAGCACCTGCAAACACATACTGGATTTAGTATCACACTCAATGGTCACACTGACGGCACCAACACTGACCATGCAATGACCATTGAGGCCAGAGCAGCACACATCAGCCAGCCATGGCGTATCTGTGTGTGTGTGTTGGGAGGGTGTCTCTGGCAATACTATTGACAGCAAGTAATGTAAGAGGAGGGGAAAAAAAACTCCTGAGTGGATTCCCAGCTACTGTGTTGGACGGACGGACGGATGCACGCGCACACACACACACACACACACACACACACACACACACACACACACACACACACACACACACACACACACACCCACCCACCCACCCTTCAGTCATGGAGCCCCCCGCCATCTGCCCTGCTGCCACAGATAGCGATTCCTCATACCAGTTTAGTTCAACTGGAACAGCTCCAAACACTAGCCCAAGCCTCACCCATCAATCCCCATCCCCTCTGCGCCATTCCCTCTCCTGCTCCCTTCAGTCTTTCAGCCCCTCAGACAACCATTACAATTGATAGTTTCTTAACGCTTCAGAAGTGTTGATAAACAGCAGCCGTGACTGGTCTACAGTAGTGATGGATGCTAATGTGTTTACAACCTCGAAATGGTACAAGGCATGTGTGTGAAGGGTTTACAGGCTCCTAATGAGCAATAATGATGCAGAACGTGTTAGTCTTAGTATCTGGAAACTGATGTTGATTTCCTCTTTTGATGGAGAGAGTGTGTGAGGTTGGGGTAAAGTTGGATGAGAAAGAGGAGGAGAGGTGTGGGGTTTGAAGGAGGAGACCAGGGCTAAGTTCAACAGGCACAAAACAGAAGAAAGGGGTTTTGAAATGGAGGAAGTACAGCCTGACCTTGCTCAATGAGAATGTCCATTATTGTTTGCTTCTGTTCATGCCTTGTATGGCCAGAGTCAATGGATGCTTTCTGAGTGGATGAGTATGGGGAGAGGACGGTGGTGGGGTGAAAGGGGTAAGGGAGGTTGAGGGGAAGAGTCTTGCTTCCCTGAACTACATAAGTGTTCCCAGAGGGCCAGGTCATTCATCATCTGAGGTAAACAAGAGCATATTGTTCCTCTCTCTCGCTCTGTGTGTGTGTTGGATATCTGGCAGAACATCAAGACCCCCAGACTGAAACACCAAAACATATGAACACACACACATGCACACTCTCTGACAACATCCCAATCAGCCCTTCTAACCATGTGCTATTAGAGCTGAGAGGAAATAAAAGGCTCTAATTTGGTTGAAGGCTGCTCTGCTCTGCCTCCCTCAGTCTCAGTCTCTCAGCACGTGTCGGTCCACCTGAATGTTGCTGTGTAGCAGAGCTGTTGTTCTTGGATGCAGACATGCTCACAATGGGTCTCTTGGCTTGGCTGCTGTTGATAACATCTATTCTACAACAAAGGTCTTTCCATAACCCATTAGAAAATGAATGTAACAAAATATATTTAGGGAGAGGTGAGTCAGTCGCTACAGATGTTTTTAGAACCAATATGAAACCCACTTCATATTTCAGACACAATGTTCACCTGGTTGACCATCAGAAACAGCCTCATCTTCTATATGCCTGACCAGCCCTAGCTACAGCCCTAGCTACCCACTATATAACCAGGAAGTCCCATTGAGTTAAACAATAAAATGAGACATGACTAAAGCATGGCCTGTTACAGGGCCAGAGGTGTTCTAGTCTTACCCAGTAGAGCCCACAGTATTTCAACTGGTCCAGTAAAACTGAGCTCTATCAGCCGAGGTCAGCTGGGGATTGATGTTGTGTTTGTTGAGCGGATGGCTGTTAAAACCAAGGACCCCTTTACCATACCTCACCACACATTTGCGAGCACACATACATGCACAAGTTGAAGGTAGTTTCGCGAGCCATTGCTAAATATCGTTAGCGCAATGACTGGAAGTCTATGAGAACAGCTCGCAAGCTTGGTATTCATGAGTTCATCTGAATCTGGGTAAGTCAAAAAATTGCTTAATTGCCAAAAATGTGCAAAATTCCATTAAAAGCATGTCTTGGCAGAAATATTGAATGTGTATTTTATCTTGTCATATTTTGGGAGTGGCGGCGCCGCTGCTCAATGAATATAGAGGAAACACTGTAATTGTTTTACTTTTTACTCCTCTCTTTCCTTTTCATGTTTCCTTCTCTCTGGCTGTGATTTCTTTTCTGTATGCCTGTCCCCTGGGTGTGTGTATTTGTGTGGAGCTGTATGGTGCTCCCCCAGCATTCTCTCTGTATGTTTCAGCCTGCAGGTGCTTACATGAGGATCTAACCAGATGCCACAGAGCCATGCAGGGAAATATATGAACTCATTTTAGGGCTGTAGTGCAATAGGGCAGCTCCAATAGGGCAGCTCCAATAGGGCAGCTCCAATAGGGCAGCTCCAATAGGGCTGCTCCAATCGGGCTGCTCCAATAGGGCTGCTCCAATCGGGCTGCTCCAATAAGGCTGCTCCAATAGGGCTGCTCTGGGATAGGGAGGTGATGTATGGGACATTGGCAAAGGAGTATTTACGGTTTAAGGATATCTTGGTTTTACAAGACACACAGAGTCGAGCGTCATCAAACCTAAGGTGAGATGGAGGTGAGACTGATAATGTAGGAGGAAGTTCAGGGAAGCACCATCATAGAGAATTCTCTGGTGGTAAATACCAGACTAATCCTGTCTGTCACTGGCTGTCCTCCTGAACTTTCTCCCTCCCTCTGCTCTTTAAAACAGACCGATAGCTGAGAAACCTGACCCTACATCTGCATCCTTGCTTGTGTTGCCCAAACACAGACAAGCACACACACACACACACCCATATGCACACACAAGTCTGTGGCGCCACGTTTTTACTCAGCTCTTCCAGTTAACTTGGAATCTCCTGACTCACTATAAAACCACAAGACACAGGATCTGCAGCAAAAATAGGTCTCATAGAGGGAATGGAGAACACTTGCAGTTACAACACAGTCTGTCTACAACACAGTCTGTCTACAACACAGTCTGTCTATAATGTTTGCACCACTTAATCAGGAATCTTATGAACTTTCCGACCCTAGTAGAAGAGAGAACAAACAGAGAGAATGTTGTTACTCACCTCCGGCAGGCCGCAGACCACTGTCCTGTAGCGGGATGCCGGGTGGCACCAGAGGGGGTTGTGGGTAGCAGGGTCTGCTCTGCAGTCTCTCCGTCTCTCTCCTCATCTCCTCCATCCTCCTCTGAAGCCCCTCCACATCTCTCTCCAGACGCTCCTTCTCTCCCTGCAGCAGGATCCTCTCTCCCATAGCCTGGGTCAGAGCCTCCTGGAGACCAGCCTGGGACTGAGACCCAGGCCCAGGACCCCCTATCTCCCCTCCAGTCAGCCTGGCCACCAATACTTCCAGCAGGCTGAGTCTAGCCTTGAGCCCCTCCATCTCTGGTCCTCCGGAGACTGTAGGGGAGCAGCTGGTCTCTCTGGGGCTGGGCACGGTGAAGGTGTACTGGCAGCGCCCGCTGTGGTCGTTCCCCCTCCATAGAGTGGCACGGTCCTGCCCCTCACTGCAGCCCAACAGACAGAACACACACAAGCTAAGCAGCAGCCACATGGTGGATACAAACAGCTACACACACAGATGTAGACTAGACGTGGTTCTTCTGCTCTCTCACGCTATCTCTCTTCAGGGTCTCTCTTCCACCACTCTGTGTTTCAAACCTTGTTTTTCTCAATGTGCTACTCAATGTTTTCTTGCTGCTGCCTGTCTGTCTCTCTTCTTTCTGTTTTGGTCTGTTTGTTTCTCAGGTCAGGGTCCCCAGGTCTCTGAGTCCCTCTCAACCGCTCAGGGATATTTATACAATCTGGGAAGGAGGGAGAGGAAAGAGAGGAGGTGAGTAGGGAGAGAGGGAGGGAAGAGAAGAAAGAGAGAGAAGGGGAAGGAAGAAAAGGCGGGAGAGGGGAGGGGTGAGATACTGTGTTTTGGGGATTGTCTCACCAACAAACATATTCCAGCGTCCTAGGAGTGTTTTCACGTGCATGCTGGTGTATGCATGCATGCCTGGGTGTGCGTTTGCACATGCAAAGAGGGTAAGCAAGGAGAGACTACAGGCTCGCTCTCACTTTCTATATCCAGTAGCACTCTCTGTCAGCTATGACAGGGCTGGGCTATCTGTAGCTACGTGAGGGGTTTGATCCCAGGGGGCATGGCAGGGGAGTCTCCACAGGGATGGGAGGGGTAGCTGGGCCTTGGGGGATTGAGTTACCATCCCATGAAGAGGGTGCAAGCAGACAATTGGTTTGTCATAAAAGAGACTGATCACTACAGGACTCCTGACCCATGCTGTCCGGATTCCAATTGCCAGAACGAAGGGCTAGACTTATGAGTCAATGTGCATGTGCATGAATGGGTCTGTGTGTGTGTGTGTTCACCAGATGCTTTTCCACTCATAACTTTTAAATCTGTAGTTTAATATAACATGAGTCACATACCTGCTCTAGACCTTTTTATCCCTCTCTCTCTATCCCTCCCCCTGTCAATCCCTGTCTTTCACAGAACAGACACACAGCCACTACCCACCAGAACAGACACACAGCCACTACCCACCAGAACAGACACACAGCCACTACCCACCAGAACAGACACACAGCCACTACCCACCAGACTGAACTCTTTAGCTCGCTCCCTCACCCTCATGTGATGCATTGTTTTATGATCCCTTGTTCATTTTCAAATTGAGCTCAAGATTAGAACACACATACATTCATACATGCAAACGCACACCCTGGAGGAGTCTGAGAAATGGGGTCAGGGGTCATACAGCTCAATTGGTACATCAGTCAGGAAGGCTACTTTCTTCCACAAAGCTCTCTCTCCCTCTCAAGCAGGTTGGTACAGACCAGCTCTGTTTCTAATGGCAGAATGTTTGTTAGCCTCAACCCCTGATTGGTCAGGAGATTGGGGGAGTATGTAGTCCATTAGCTAGATGGATTTGGTGTGTTTGATTAAGGAAGCCAGTGATTTGGGATCAGTATTATTAGCCTGGGCACATCTTTCCAGAACCCATTTCAAAGGGGCAAGGGGATGAGAGAATGTAGGGAGTAGTTAAACCACAAACAGCTCTTTGCTCGTCTGTGCAAGTCCTGGCTGGTGTTCCCTCCATGTTGTCACCCTGCTGAATATGTATGTAGTACTGCTGCTGTAGCCAACAGCAGGAGTGGTGAGTGTCAGACTGGGTTGTTGTGATGCTGATTTATTCTCTACTTCCTCCAGGTAGCCACATACATCTCCCTCCTCACACTGTCTGTCTCTTCCTTCGGTGTCTGGTAGTGTTTGTGTGTCTGATTACCCAGTTCCTCAATAGGCTCATTTGTCCTGTAGTGAAAAACAGGAGGTTGGCAGAGCAGAGTCTTACCCAGCTACTATGTCTCATATGTTTCTCTCTTTACCGGTATATATGACTGCTGCTATGTCTGGAATGACATCATTCAGCCCCAACTGGACCAAAACACACTGTCCTGCCAAGGTGTGTGTGTTGGTAACCCATAACAAGGTGTGTGTGTGTTGGTAACCCATAACAAGGTTTGTGGAAGATTCGCTCATAAGAAGATTCGCTCTCTCTGAAGAGGTATAAAGAAGATGAAGAGCGTGGGGTCACAGAGCTGGAAGCTAGAACCAGTAGTCATCTATATGACTGTGCGTACAACTTTCCACTGTCATTGACAAGTGTGCGCCAGGTACAGTAGTAGCAGTGAGATGAGAGGCGCAGCAGGGACACTAGTATAACAGTCAGTCTGGGCTTTAACTACAGGGACTTAGTTCTGCCCATTAAATCAGAGAGCTTTGAAAGCCACTAATAAAAATGGCAGATAATGAGATGAGAGGAATACCAGCAGCACAGTCTCCACACACACACAGCCTCTGACATGCCAGCCCAAAGAGGCAAGATGGCACAGAAACTACCTCTGTCCCAACGATCACCTCTCTCTTCCTCTCCTCCTCTATCCACCCATCCCTCTCCTCCCCACTACTCAGTGTCACATCAACAAGTCCAAACCAGTCAAATCCAGATATCCTTTCAAATCATTTTATTAGCTCAGAGAAACATTACAGTAGTTCAGTTTGTCAATGCCAGAGTATCATTACAGATCAATATTTACACCTCAAATAATTTACATTAAAAAACAAAAGGAATGAAGATGTAAGGGTTATTGTATTTTACAGATATGCAAGACACTGTGTTGTCATCACACTAGGCAGTGTTACACCCCAGTCTGTGTGTTTCACAGCCCATTGAGTCATTGTAACTCATTAACCAGCAATCTTCCAGACACATCATAACAATACAAACTAATACCATTCAAAAACTCATTATGCCACCCAAGTCCCTCAGAATGTATGGGTCCCCCACATCTCTCTCACAAACACACGCACACACACACACACACAAGCAGTGGTACTAGACAGCTATGACCTCCAGCAGATGCAGTGGAATGAACAGTGTCTGTCCCTTAGCTCCTCAGGGTTAATGGGAATAGCAGCAGACATTCATAAGCTTCATGTTGACCTTCCAGCAGAACTCAATATCACAGAAAAAATACATCATACACAATAGAATTCAACCATCTAGAGAGAGACAACTAGCCTAGCGTTACCAATGGGAAATTAGATCAAGTGGCCAAGCAGTACCACAGGGAAAGGGGATACCTAGTCAGTTGCACAACTCAATGCATTCAACCAAAATGTGTCTTACGCATTTATGACCTAGTGTGCCCTACTAGGGCAGTAGGACACACTGTGTCCCAATTAGGCTTGGTATACCGTATAATGGGTTATTTGGAAATAGCCACGGGATGGTTTTTCAATACCGTCAATACTATTTATTTTAATTTTTTTATTTCTTTATAAATGTGAATATCTGTAGTCAATACCTCAAGTCAACTTGTGCAACACGTTAGGAGATAAAGACGAATGTGATCTTCATTTCACCTGTCACATATAATTGTTCATTATGAAGCTTTTCGGTAGTCCCCAGCCACATGGTGTTTGTTTACAACCACACAATGACAAGAGACCAGAGCCTTGTGAGTCACTCACTGTTGTTCAGCACAAGCCAGGTGATCTAGTTACAGTATGGAATTTACAACTAAATGTTTGCCAGCGAGATATCTTATAACTATTACATTAACGGTCTAAAATGTGGCAAATGCTTTGGTTTGCTAATTTAGTAGCTAGTTAGTTAGTTAGCTAAGTGGTTAACTTCTTCCAAAAGAAAGATTTGCTTGGTAACAGCAGAAAATCCCTTCCCGGATCAAGTGCCTTGCTGTCTAAGATTTGTTTTGTGTGTGCAACAAACTGTGACTAGCATTTTTTTGTTACTTGTATAACTTTAGTATTTAGTTAGCATTCTTTATGGGTTTTTACACGTACTTGTTAGCATTGCTAACCTTCGGATTACAGAGGCAGAGTTGGGTTTGAAAATAGCGCTCCTTGTGTGCCGGTATTACCGAATATCCTGGTATGGCACAAGGTTTGTATGAAGGTATGACAATCTGGATACCGCCCAAGCCTAGTTCAATACTCAACAGTGGCTTCCTCTCACTGGCTAGAACCTATCCTACTAGTGTCGGATCAAGCTGGGTGTAGAAAAGGAAAGCAGGGGAGAAGTAAAGGAGGCCACTGTAGAGTATTGAGATACATCCATTGCCTCATTTTCAGTTCTGGCTTGAAAGCATTTTGAACATGTGAGAAGGGACAAGGGGGTGGTAGTGGGGGTTACTTTCTTTATCTTCAAATATTTTGGTGTGCTACAAGTCCTGTATAACATGTTTCTAAGCTGTTGATAGACTACTGCAGACAGACTGACTAAAAGTCTGACTCTAATAATAATAATACTACATCTGACAATAATAATAATACTACATCTGACAATAATAATAATAATAATACTACATCTGACTATAATAATAATACTACATCTGACTATAATAATAATAATAATACTACATCTGACCATAATAATAATACTACTACATCTGACCATAATAATAATAATACTACATCTGACTATAATAATAATACTACATCTGACCATAATAATAATACTACTACATCTGACCATAATAATAATACTACTACATCTGACCATAATAATAATAATACTACATCTGACTATAATAATAATAATACTACTACATCTAACTATAATAATACTACTACTACATTTGACTACAATAATACTACTACATCTGACTATAATAATAATACTACTACATCTGACTATAATAATAATACTACTACTACATCTGACTATAATAATACTACTACATCTGACTATAATACTACTACATCTGACTATAATAATACTACATCTGACTATAATAATAATAATACTACTACATCCGACTATAATAATAATAATAATACTACTACTACATCTGACTATAATAATAATACTACTACTACTACATCTGACAATAATAATAATAATAATACTATATCTGACTATAATAATAATACTACTACTACATCTGACTATAATAATAATAATACTAATAGTACATCTGACTCTAATAATATTACTACATCTGACTATAATAATAATACTACGTCTGACTATAATAATAAATAATAATAAGTTTGACTATAATACGTCTGACTACAGTATATGATACGAAATGTAACCTTACTGGCAATGGTCACCAATCGGTCGATCGCTGATCGATCTTCAAGGCATTCCTAGACGATCACCAACATTTCTGTAGAAAAGCCAACGATAAAGGCAAAACGCTTCACTACTTTTTTTCCCCGTGTTGCGCTGTTGGTGGTAGATGCACTTCATACAGAAGCCCTGTGCACCGGGTAGGCAAAGTATTCCTACTGTGCTGGCCAATCAGATAGCTCAAATCACCGTGCCCACAGCAAAGATTGATACTAGCCTATGTGAGATTTCATACCTATTTTGTGAGTCTTTAACCCCCTTTCTTCTTCCCAATTTCGATCTTGTCTCGTCGCTGCAACTCCCCAACGGGCGCTGGAGGCGAAGGTCGAGTCATGCGTCCTCCGAAACATGACCCGCCAAACCGCGCTTGACACCCCTCCGCTTAACCCGAAAGCCAGCCGCACCAATGTTTTGGAGGAAACACTGTTCACCTGACGACCGAGGTCAGCCTGCAGGCGCCCGGCCTGCCACAAGGAGCCAAGTAAAGCGCCTCCCAGACAAACCCTCCCCTAACCCGGACGACGCCCTATGTGACTCTCAATCACAGCCGGTTGTGATCGAACCTGGGTCTGTAGTGACGCCTCTAGCACTGCGACGCGGTGCCTTAGATCGCTGCGTTACTCGAGAGGCCCTAGATTTCATAACTCTTAAAACCATGACCAGAGAGACTGTCAAAGAATACAGCAAAGAACTGCTGTTTTTATGTGTGAGTTCATGTCTAAGTTTTATCCAGAACCGTCAACACTGTTTTAATTCAACACTATTACAAAACATAAAACGCTCTTCTCTCTACTTACACTCACGCTGCAGCTGCAATGAATGAGTAGCCAAGTGTATCGATAGCCCTGCGTTTTTATTATTATTTGCAGCTCGATGTGTATATTTTAATATTGAGGAGTATTTAACTTTCTTTGGTCATAGGAACAACAAGAATTTGTACCTGAGGCTGAGGCAGATGCAGTGCGACTTGAGTTTCGCCATCAGTTGAAAGATTATGTACCCTCGCTCTGGTCAGTCTCACCTGAGGAAAGGAGAGAGCAGGGACCGTGAGAGGCAGACCCACTGCTGCTCTCTCCCTCCCTCCCTCGAGACTAATACCGTTTTCAAAAGAACTGAAATCTCAGACTTCCCAATTGTCTTCAACGCACTGTAGTCGTAACTCGGAAAAAAACTAGATCCAACTGGGGAAAATCATTTAGAACGGTAATCCAACTCGGTAACTCTGGCATCTTTCAGTGCTCCGACTTTCCGACCTGAAATTCACTGACGTCATGATTTGACCTCGTTTTTTCCAGAGTTCCCAGTTGTCTTGAAAGCACCATGACCATCAGACGCAGGTACCATACGTCCTGTAAAATAATAAAGCATATAATAAAAGAAAATCATAAAATATATGTTCAGCTGTGCCTAGGACTGTTGCGGTGACTGTACTACAGCCAGACCGGCGGTCACGAGTCATGAAGGCAGTCAAATTCCACAGTAATTAGGCTTCTCCAAGCTCTGATGCTGCTGGTCATTAGTAGCCTACCAAACTTGCTAACTGCCCGGTACTCCGCACTCTATTGTCCCTCTAATCACTCTGACATCAATGCAAATATATTCGAAGATCTAATCAAACACTTCATGAGAGCCCATCAGATCATGTTGCTCAACATTTCCATAGACTATGCAATTGCGGGAGATGACATGTATTTTTTCCTGCTGCCCGTTTCAATGATAATGGTCCATTCTAAATCAAAACAAATGTCACATATTATTTAGTATATGTAAAGACAAGATTAAATCAAGAATAGTCTGATGGGTGACAATATTAGCTTATCACGTGTGAATTATATATTATCACCAGTGAATGATGACCAGCATAACAAACAATGCCTTTTTTTTGCGACTTGTTCGAATCATATTTACACACCTCATGTAGCCTAGCCCATAGGCCTATATGTTTTAATAAGGTTTGTATCACAACTAAAGTGGCCGAATAACTAATTAAAATTAAGCACATTAATCCGCTTTACAAGGGGTCTAGAGCCTAACTGGCATATATAAGCAGTGTGTGAGTTTACAGTTTGGGAAAGATAATTTTCACCATTAAAATGCACCTTTATAGTAAAAGCATTACATGCATAATTGCATTTGCTGTCACTTTTGATAATGGTGTTTTCCATTAATGGAACATTCGCGCTTATAGCCTACAACCATGTGCACATTCCTGCGCTTATGTGAAGAAATAGCCTAATAGTTTATCAACATTTTAAACTAAATGTTCTCACCTGTTGCGTCAGCCACATTGCATAAAAAAGGTTTTTGATGCTAGTGGTTATATTAATTTGGGATCTATCGCATCTCACAACTGTCCCAGACTATGTTTGGAATATTCATTTTATGCACAGAATAGGTCGGCTTTGTACTATGGGGGAAAGTACATTGGCATATGCTAGTGCTTTTGCTGTTCGTTAGGCCTACTCATCTTGTTGGCTGATGAAAAGTAAATGTGGACAGTTCTTCCAATATCTTCAATATGCACCTCGGAATTGGATAAGGACACGCACAATTGCGTCCCTGATGTGTCAGAGCCGTGTGAGTGAGAGACGCTTCGGATTGCGCAGCACACTCAGGGAGAAGGGCACAACGCAGCACTCCGGGCAGCAAAAGGCATGGATTTTTATAGGGTGCATTACGGCCACAAAGGGGATGCCGCCAAGAACTTCTAGGCAAATTGTCAAATTGTGATTGAGAGACTGTTAAGCCTGCGCAAAAAAACGAAGCAGAGCTTTAAAGTTGCATCATGCAGCCTTACAATGTATTAAAAATATCTAAACATATAGCCAGCCCAATGTTTGAAGAACAAGTTACATTAAATCACTCTAAATGAAGTATATAGGAGTACCTATTTCTTTGTTAAGCGCTCAAAACAGAATAGCCGTGCGCACTCCCTCAAATCGTTTGGAGAAAATATTTATATTTTATTCCGTTTTGTTCAATTGTATTCTTCATACTATAAAATAATATAACACCATGGAATTATAAGCAAATCTTGTCTGCTAAATGAACTAGTGTAGCCAACAGCCATTTGGCATAGCCACATCAGGACAACTCAGAGTATGCTATTCTTTTCTTCTGAAATAGACTACATTTTCTTCATATCATGCTTCTTTAGATTTGTCTAAAATAAATAATGGATTTATTGTGAAGGTGTAGGCTATATTACATGGATTTATTAGACATTTTAAATGGCTTGTAGGCTGTGTGTGGAAGCCAGGAGATGTTAAATGTGTTTAGATCATGAGACCCTTGACAGTTACCTGCTGACGAAATTTTCGCAAGTGCTACATCAACTGCTCTATTTTGTTATCAAAGCTCGAGTTTTGAAATATAATATGGTCTGAGAAGAACAATATTGTCAGGCCAGGGATATAGCCAATATGCTGTGATAATGTATTAGGCCTACTGCACAAACCTCATTCCTACAGAACTATTGAATTAATGTTACATTTTTTAAGTAATGTTAAAAAAAATCTAAGTGGTAGATCTCGGCTTGCTTTTGACTGTGAAAGAGATCTTGACTCAGAAAAGTTTGGTGACCACTGGACTAGCTGATATGTATTATTGTATTGAATGGAGTTCTCCTTAAGTTTGATGAGGGGGCTGAGACACAAGCATCATGTCAAATGACACCCTTTTCCCTAAATAAGGGAAATGCAAACCCAACCCCTATGTAACGCCAACATAATGCTACCTGTGTCACCCTTGGCCCGGACTCACAGAGTAGGATGAAGTGGTCCCTAGTAGACACTGATCTTTGGTCAGTTTTGTGTTTTCAATCTTAACGGTAAAGGTTAGCAATGGGAGAGGGTGAGCTGATCCTAGATCTGTAGTTAGGAGCAACTTCTACCCAGAGCCACAGGCTGGCACAGCAGGGGTCTGGGAGGCTGGGTGGTGCCCCCTGGCTGGTGTGGAGGACTGTGTGCAGGAGAATGGGAGGAAGAGGAGGAGATATTCTTCCTCCTGGCGACACTAGCGATACCGCAATATCACTGGAACTGAAAGAGAGAGAAAGAGAGAGAGAGAGTTAAGTGTGTATTCAGTGCTATACGTTGAATCAGTGTGATAATATTCTTGATTAATACAATATGTGTTGTTCAGACTGATACTCACTGATGATGATAAGCAGCAGAACGACCACCACCAGAGCTATGATGGCCTTCATCTGTAGAAGACAGAAACAAGCATTACACAAAGACATGGATACATACAAGGACACACGTTGACTCACCTTCATATCTCTCCACCACATCCTCCTGTGCAGCTGCTTGGCTCTGCTGCTGAAGGCTGAAGCGTTGTCTGATAGGCTCTCTGGAAGGTCACATGACCACAGCACACACGTACAGGGAGAGAAGATGGGGACAGACAGGGAAGAGGGGGACAGGGAGACACATAGAAGAAAACAGAAACGTGTAAACAGCATGTGATAGGAGCTGTCTATGTTGTATTCTCTGTTTCTATGACTAAGAACTACCTCACCTCATATTCTGGTATGACAGGGACAACCTCATGTTGCCAAAGCAAAACACAAAACTTCCTTCTGCCTCTCCATGTCTACATATATAAATAAAGTTTGATTTGATTTGTTTGGTTTCAGATAGTTGTTTGACATTCTGTGTGTTGGCAGGGACATGAAAGCTGCTGAACTGACCATGCAGAGATCTCCTGTTCTCATGGTGAACACCTCTCCTCTCATGTCATCTCCTGTGCTTGTTAACAAAGCTGAACTTGCTCCAGCCAATAACTAGCAGCCTACCTACAGACAGGGATAATAAGACCATTGTAATCCTGCACCATCTAAAAATCGAATTGTATTTGTCACATGCGCCAAATACAACAGGTGTAGACCTTACAGTCAAATGCTTACTTACAAGCCCTTAACTCACAATGCAGTTAAGAAAAAAAGGAAAAAAAATGCAGAAATTAACAAATAATTATAGAGCAACACTAAAATAAAAGTAGCAAGGCTATATACAGGGGGTTCCGGTACAGAGTCAACGTGCTGGGGCACCGGTTAGTCGAGGTAATATGTACATGTAGGTAGAGGTAAAGTGACTATGCATAGATAATAAACAGAGAGTAGCAGCAGCGTAAAAATGGAGAGGTCGGGACTATGCAAATAGCCCAGGTAGCCATTTCATTAACTGTTCAAGAGTCTTATGGCTTGGGGGTAGAAGCTGTTAAGAAGCATTTTTTACCTAGATTTGACGCTCCGGTACCACTTGCCGTGCGATAGCAGAGAGAACAGTCTATATCTAGGGTGGCTGGAGCCCTTGGCAATGGTATAGATGTCCTGGATGGCAGGAAGCTTGGCCTCAGTGATGTACTGGGTCGTTAGCACTACCCGCTGTAGTGCCCTGCGGTTGGAGGCCGAGCAGTTGCCATACCAGGCAGTGATGCAACCAGTCAGGATGCTCTCGATGGTGCAGCTGTAAAACCTTTTGAGAATCTGAGAACCCATGCCAAATCTTTTCAGTCTCCTGAGGGGGAATAGGCGTTGTCGTGCCTTCTTCCCGACTGTCTTGGTGTGTTAGGACCATGATAGTTTGTTGGTGATGTGGACATCAAGGAACTTGAAGCTCTCAACCTGCTTCACTGCAGCCCCGTCGATGAGAATGGGGGCGTGCTCGGTACTCCTTTTTCTGTAGTCCACAATTATCTCCTTTGTCTTGGTTACGTTGAGGAAGAGGTTGTCATCCTAGCACCACACTGCCAGGTATCTGGCCTCCACCCTTTAGGCTGTCTCATCGTTGCCAGTGATCAGGCCTACCACTGTTGTGTCGTCGGCAAACTTAATGATGGTGTTGGAGTCGCACTATGGTGTTGAACGCTGAGCTGTAGTCGATGAATAGCATTCTCACGTAGGTGTTCCTTTTGTCCAGGTGGATTGCAATAGAGATCTGTGGATCTGTTGGGGAAATATGTAAATTGGAGTGGGTCTAGGGTTTCTGGGATAATGGAGTTGATGTGAGCCATGACCAGCTACGGGTCGGTAGTCATTTAGGCAGGTTACCTTAGTGTTCTTGGGCACAAGGACTATGGTGGTCTGCTTGAAACATGTTGGTATTACAGACAGGTTGTCAGGGACAGGTTGAAAATGTCAGTGAAGACACTTGCCAGTTGGTCAGCGCATGCTCGGAGTACACGTCCTGGTAAACCGCCTGTCCCTGCGGCCTTGTGAATGTTGACCTGTTTAAAAAGGTCTTACTCACATCGGCTGGGGAGAGCGTGATCACAGTCATCCGGAACAGCTGATGATCTCATGCATGCTTCAGTGTTGCTTGCCTTGGAGCGAGCATTGAAGTCATATATCTCGTCTGGTATGCTTGTGTCACTGGGCAGCTCATGGCTGTGCTTCCCTTTGTAGTCCGTAATAGTTTGCAAGCCCTGCCACAAGGGCATCCGAGTGGCGCAGCAGTCTAAGGCACTGCTTCTCAGTGCTAGGGATGTCACTACAGACCTTGGTTCAATTCCAGGCTGTATCACAACCGGCTGTGATTGGGAGTCCCATAGGGCGGTGCAAAATTGGCCCAGCGTTGTCCGGGTTAGGGTTTGGCTGGGGTAGGCCATCATTGCAAATAAGAAATTAACTGACTTGCCTAGTTAAATAAACGTTAAATATATATATACACATACATTTTGTTGCCCATTAAAATAACATCAAATTGATCAGAAATACAGTGTAGACATTGTTAATGTTGTAAAAAAAGGTCAGATGAAGCAGATTCCTCCGATGGCATTTAGGAGTACACCACATCAGTCATTGGCTTCATCAATAAGTGCATCGATGACGTTGTCCCCACAGTGACCGTACGTACCCCAACCAGAAGCCATGGATTACAGGCAACATCCGCACTGAGCTAAAGGCTAGAGCTGCCACTTTTAAGGAGCGGGACTCTAACCCGGAAGCTTATAAGAAATCCCGCTATGCCCTCCAATGAACCATCAAACAGGCAAAGCGTAAATACAGGACTAAGATCTAATCGTACTACACCGGCTCCGATACTCGTCGAATGTGGCAGGGCTTGTAAACCATTACACACTACAAAAGGGAAGCACAGCCGAGAGCTGCCCAGTGACACAAGCCTACCAGACAAGCTAAACTACTTCTATGCTTGCTTCGAGGCAAATAACCCTGAAACATGCATGAGAGCACCAGCTGTTCCGGGAAGACTGTGTGATCACGCTCAGTCCCCTCCAGTACTCCCTGTTCACTTCATTAAATAGTACATTAAATAGCACCAGTCTCAACGTCAACAGTGAAGAGGCGACTCCGGGATGCTGGCCTTCTAGGCAGAGTTGCAAAGAAAAAGCTCACTGGCCAATAAAAAGAAAAGATTAAGATGGGCAACATAACACAGACACTGGACAGAGGAACTCTGCCTAGAAGGCCAGCATCCCGGAGTCGCCTCTTCACTGTTGATGTTGAGACTGGTGTTTTGCGGGTACTATTTAACGAAGCTGCCAGTTGAGGCCTTGTGAGGCGTCTGTTTCTTAAACTAGACACTCAAATGTACTTGTCCTCTTGCTCAGTTGTGCACCGGGGCCTCTCCCACTTTCAATTCTGGTTAGAGCCAGTTTGCGCTGTTCTGTGAAGGGAGTAGTACACAGCGTTGTGCGAGATCTTCAGTTTCTTGGCAATTTCTCGCATGGAATAGCCTTAATTTCTCAGAACAATAGACTGACGAGTTTCAGAAGAAAGTTATTTGTTTCTGGCCATTTTGAGCCTGTAATCGATCCCACAAATGCTGATGATCCAGATACTCAACTAATCTAAAGAAGGCCAGTTTTATTGCTTCTTTAGTTGCAGCGATAAAGACAAGATCGTAATCACAAAAATTGGGAGAAAAAGGGGGGTTAAAATAAATAAATTAATATGTTTCTAAACACTTCTACATTAATGTGGATGCTACCATGATTACAGATAGTCCTGAATGAATCGTGAATAATGATGAGTGAGAAAGTAACAGATGCACAAATATCATACCCACACGACATGCTAACCTCTTACCATTACAATAACAAGGGAGGTTAGCATATTTTGAGGGGTATGATATTTGTGCATCTGTTACTTTCTCACTCATCATTATTCACGATTCATTCAGGACTATCCGTAATCATGGTAGCATCCACATTAATGTAGAAGTGTATAGAAACATTTCTATTCACAATAACGTGTCTCCAAAATGACACAATACATTCTTTACCATTATTTTGTGCCCAAAATAAATTAATCTGAAACAACCAAAACAAACAGAAAATGCATCCAACAAGTTTGTAGGGTCACAAGCTTGATGTAATCATTGCGTGCTAGGAATACGGGACCAATCACTAAAATGTTGACTACTTCAATACACTTAAGTAAATTTGTCCAAATACTTTTGGTCCCCTAAAATGGGGGGACTATGTACAAAAAGTGGTATAATTTCTAAAACGGTTAACCTGATATGGTTTAAAAAACCCTCAATTTAAAGCTAACAGTCTGCCTGTTAAAACTCATAGTCATTGTATCATTTCAAATCCCACGTGCTGGAGTACAGCAAAACAACAAATGTGACACTGTCCCAATACACCAAAACTGTATTAGGGTTCTTTCCTAAACACACACCACTGTGTTCCAGATGTGGATATTGTGCTGGTGGACATGACAGAGACAACATCTGTGTATGTCATGATGGACCTGGAGTACCCAGGACGGCTGGAGAAAGCCTGTTTCATCTGTTCATCACAACAGAGGAGAGAGCAGGAAGGCGTGTGTGCGTGTGAGAGAGAGCGAGCGCAAGTGAGAGCTAGCCTGTTAATGCATTCAACCTGTAGAGATCATTAACACATGTAGAGTGTACTGAACATGGAGATCATTAACACATGTAGAGTGTACTGAACATAGAGATCATATAATTCACATAGAATGGGCAGAACACCTGGATGTGTTCAGTTTCCTACATCCTCTAACAGCTCCTTACTGCCCCAGATAAAAAAACATCCTTACTAATTACAGCTCTAATCATTATTACGACCGTACAGACTAGACTCCATTTACTTGGGGCAGCAAGTAGCCTAGTGGTTAGAGCGTTGGACTAATAACCGAAAGGTTGCCAGATCGAATCCCCGATCTGACAAGGTAAAAATCTGTTGTTCTGCGCCTGAACAAGGCAGTTAACCCACTGTTCTAGGCCGTCATTGAAAATAAGATTTTTTTCTTAACTGACTTGCTTAGTTAAATAAAGGTAAAATAAAAAATAAAACGTATTTTACAGTTGCCACACCTGCCCATCTAAGCCTTGCTTTTTGTGTGTGTGTGTTCTGTATGTCATCGCCACATTTGGCTCTGATTAGAGGTCATGGCTTCTGGTTGGGGTACGTACGGTCACTGTGGGGACAACGTCATCGATGCACTTATTGATGAAGCCAAAAATAGCCGATACCGATTAAATCGGCCAATTTTTTATATATATATTTGTAATAATTACAACAATACTGAATGAACAATTTTATTTTAACTTAATATAATACATAAATCAAATAAATGTAGAAGTGCAATATGCGCCATGTAAAAAAGCTAACGTTTAAGTTCCTTGCTCAGAACATGAGAACGTATGAAAGCTGGTGGTTCCTTTTAACATGTGTCTTCAACATTCCCAGTTAAGAAGTTTTAGGTTGTAGTTATTATAGGAATAATGACACGTCGACTATTTCTCTCTAGACCATTTGTATTTCATATAACTTTGACTATTGGATGTTCTTATTGGCACTTTAGTATTGCACCCCTAATCTCGGGAGTTGATAGGCTTAAAGTCATAAACAGCGACTGAGCGGTATCAAATTATAGACTTAATTATAATAAACACACAGAAATATGAGCCTTTGGTCATTAATAATGGTGAAATCCGTAAACTATCATTTTGAAAACAAAACGTTTATTCTTTCAGTGAAATACGGAACCGTTCCGTATTTTATCGAACGGGTGGCAACCCTAAGTCTAAATATTGCTGTTACATTGCACAACCTTCAATGTTATGTCATAATTATGTAAAATTCTGGCAAATTAATTACGGTCTTTGTTAAAAAGAAATGGTCTTCACACAGTTTGCAACGAGCCAGGCGGCCAAAACTGCTGCATATACCCTGACTCTGCTTGCACAGAGAAGTGACACAATTTCCCCTAGTTAATATTGCCTGCTAACATGCATTTATTTTAACTAAATATGCAGGTTTAAAAATATATACTTCTGTGTATTGATTTTAAGGAAGGCATTGATGTTTATGGTTAGGTACATTTGTTTCGCGAATGCGCTTTTTGTTAAATCATCACCTTGCCTTTGGCGAAGATGAAGTAGGCTGTGATTCAAAGATAAATTAACAGGCACCGCTTTGATTATATGCAAAGCAGGACAAGCTAGTTAACCTAGTAATATCATCAACCATGTGTAGTTAATTAGTGATTATGTGAATATTGATTGTTTTTTATAAGATTAGTTTAATGCTAGCTAGCAACTACCTTGGCTCCTTGCAGCCACGAGGTCCTTTTGATGCTGCACTCGCGTAACAGGTGGTCAGCCTGCCACGCAGTCTCCTCGTGGCTTGCAATGCAATCGTCCATAATCGGCGTCCAAAAAGGCCGCTTACCGATTGTTATGAAAACTTGAAATGGGCCCTAATTAAATCACCCATACCGATTAATCAGTCGACCTCCATCTCTGATCCATGATAACCAAAGAAGAGCAGTCAGGAGTGAGAGTTAGCCTTGTCATATCTCCCCCCACATTCCCATTCCGGAGTGACTGAGTGGAATTCTCAGTGGGAAATTAGATCCTGTAGTGGATGACTAATGGACCTGTCAGAATTCCAGGTCATCTCCAACAGGAATGTTCTCTAGCTTGTACAAACTTCTGGCAGGGTACACTCATAGGATCACATTTACAGTCTCTTTCCTTTACTATCTGAAATGTTTATGTAAGCCAGGAGTCTACCGTGTTTTTATGTTAGTCTCAGATTCTGTACATATTATTTTAAAGATATTAACTTGATCTGAATATGACTTGAGTCTCACCCGATTTGTCCTGCAGGTCCTCCAGTCGCTCTCCCCTGTCGATCACCTTGGAGATGTTCTCCTGCATCACATCGATGACCTCATCAACCTGCGACTGCACTCTGAGGAGAGAAACAAACGTGAATGTCAACACACAAAAATAACATGTTGTTAGCTGGTACAGGTGTTCTTACTGACACATTCACAAAACCACACACACGGACGTTCAAATAAATACACTTTTTATTTTAAACTGTATCAAATCAAAAGTTGCAGGGTTGCGTAACCTGGTGGAAGCCAGCTAGTGATGGCTGTTTAACAGTCTGATGGCCTTGACATAGAAGTTGTTTTTCAGTCTCTCGGTCCCAGCTTTAATGCACCTGTACTGACCTCGCCTGTGACATCGGGTGCTGTAGGTGTCCTGGAGGGCAGGTAGTTTGTCCCTGGTGATGCGTAGTGCAGACCGCACCACCATCTGGAGAGCCTTGCGGTTGTGGGCGGTGCAGTTTCCGTACCAGGCGGTGATACAGGCCAACAGGATGCTCTCAATTGTGCATCTGTAAAAGTTAGTAAGGGTTTTATGGGCCAAGCCAAATTTCTTCAGCTTCCTGAGGTTGATGAGGTGCTATTGCGCCTTCACAACACTGTCTGTGTGGGTGGACCATTTCAGATTGTCAGTGATGTGTACGCCGAGGAACTTGAAGCTTTCTACCTCCTCCACTACGGTCCCGCCGATGTGGATAGGGGCGTGCTCCCTCTGCTGTTTCCTGAAGTCCACAATTAGCTTCTTTGTTTTGTTGACGTTGAGTGAGAGGTTATTTTCCTGGCACCACTCTCCCAGGGCCCTCACCCCCTGTAGGGAGGAGGTGAGGGCAATCAGGCCGTCATTGTTGGTAATCAGGCCTACTACTGTTGTCTGCAAACTTGATGATTAAGTTGGAGGTGTGTGTGGCCACGCAGTCATGGATGAACAGGGAGCACAGGAGGGGGCTGAGCACACCCCTTGTGGGGCCCCTGTGTTGAGGATCAGCGTAGTGGAGGTGTTGTTTCCTACCTTTACCATCTGGGAGTGGACCGTCAGGAAGTCCAGGACCCAGTTGCACAGGGCAGGGTTTAGACCCGGGGCCCGAGCTTAATGATGAGCTTGGAGGGTACTATGGTGTTGAATGCTGAGCTATAGTCAATGAACAGCATTCTTACATAGGTATTCCTCTAATCCAGATGGGATAGGGCAGTGTGCAGTGCGATTGTATCATCTGTGGATCTATTGGGGCGGTAAGCAAATTAAAGTGGGTCTAGGGTGTCAGGTACGGTAGACGTGATATGATCCTTGACTAGTCTCTCAAAGCACTTCATGATGACAGAAGTGAGTGCTATGGGGCGAGAGTTATTTAGTTCAGTTACCTTTGCTTTCTTGGGTACAGGAACAATGGTGGACATCTTGAAGCAAGTGGGGACAGCAGACTGGGATAGGGAGATTGAATATGTCCGTAAACACTCCAGCCAGCTGGTCTCTGCATGCTCTGAGGACGCGGCTAGGGATGCCGTCTGGGCCGGCAGCTTTGCGAGGGTTAACACACTTAAACTGTCTTACTCACGTCGGCCACGGAGAAGGAGAGCCCACAGTCCTTGGTAGCAGGCCGTGTTGGTGGCACTGTGTTATCCTCAAAGCGGGCGAAGATGGTGTTAAGCTTGTCCGGAAGCATGAAGTCCGTGTCCGCAACGTGGCTGGTTATGTTTTCCCTTTGTAGTCTATGATTGTCTGTAGATCCTGCCACATACGTCTCGTGTCTGAGCTGTTGAATGCGACTCCACTTTGTCTCTGTACTGACGTTTTTCCTGTTTGATTGCCTTACAGAGGGAATACCTACACGGCTTGTACTCGGCCATATTCCCAGTCACCTTGCCATTGTTAAATGCAGTTGGTTCACGCTTTCAGTTTTACGAAAATGCTGCCATCTATCCACAGTTTCTGGTTTTGGTGGATTTTAATAGTCACAGTGGGTACAACATCTCCTATACACATCCTGATGAACTCAGTCACTGTATCCGTGTATCCGTCAATGTTATTCTCTGAGGCTACCCGGAACATATCCCAGTCCATGTGATCAAAACAATCTTGTAGCATGGATTCCGATTGGTCTGACCAGCGTTGAATAGACCTTAGCAAGGGTACTTCCTGTTTGAATTCTGCCTATATGAAGGGAGGAGCTAAATGGAGTCGTGATGAGATTAAGATAAGAAAGGGACAGCGGGGGAGAGCCTTGTAGGCATTTCGAAAAGTTGAGTAGCAGTGGTCCAATGTTTTTCCAGTGCGAGTACTACAGTCAATGTGTTGGTAGAACTTCGGTAGACTTTTCCTCAATTTTTCTTTCTTAAAATCCCCAGAGTCAATAAATGCGGCCTCAGGATATGTGGTTTACAGTTTGCATAAAGTCCAGTGTAGTTCTTTGAGGGTGTAAGAATATTCTAAGATAAATACACAACGCAGAGGACTAGAGGTCAAGAGGGAATTAACGATCAATGGAAATAGTTGTTTCTTTAAAGATTAATGGGTCAGGGACACGGGAGGAATTTCAGTCCTGGACTTATAGCTACATGTGGCAAGTTCTCATTGGTCCAAATTGTCTATACATTGAGCATGAAAGGGGTACTTGTTATTTGGCCATTGGCCCAATTTTACTGCAAGGAATTCTAATTGATCAACTACAGGCTAGGTTTGGGGTATAAACTACATCCTGTCTCTTTGTTCAGTGGAGAAACATTGAGGACAGGGAAGAATAAATATCTACTTCCCAGCATAACAACTATGATTTGTTCTCTTTGAATAAATGTGGCGCTATGGAGAACTGATTTAATAACTTATTATAAATAAGAATAAAATATTTTTCAAGGCCTCCCGAGTGGCGCAGATGTCTAAGGCACTGCATCGCAGTGTTGCGGCGTCACTACAGTTACTCTAAATCTTTGAATTTTTCTCCCTGATTTGCTTTGGGGTCTGTGTTATTGAAGAATAACATCAACTGCTAACAAGGGCCGTCGTGGTATCGCGTGAGGGGGAATATACACGGCTGTGACTATAACCGAAGACAATTCTCCTGGGAGGTAATACGGTCTGCATTTGATTGTGAGGTATTCTAGATTGGGTGAACAAAAGGACTTGAGTTTCTGTAGGTTATCACAATCCCACCATATTCAACCCGCCTTTCTTCTTCCCGGAGAGTTCTTTATTCCTGTCTGCGTGATGTACTGTGAACCCAGCTGGCTTTACGGACGTGGACAGTACATCCCGAGAGAGCCACGTTTCCGTGAAACACAGTATGTTACAATCCCTGATGTCTCTCTGGAAGGAGATCCTCGCCCTGAGCTTGTCTACTTTATTATCCAGACACTGAACATTAGCGAGAAATATACTCAGAAGCGGTGGATGGTGTGCATGGTTCCTGAGTCGGACTAGAAGTCCACTCTGAATACCTCTTCTCCGCCGGCTGTGTTTTGGAGCAGCCTCTGGAATAAGTTCAATTGCCCTGGGGGGTACAAAGGATTCAATTCGGGAAAGTAGTATTCCTGGTCGTAATGCTGGTGAGTTACCGCCACTCTGATATCCAAAAGTTCTTTCCGGCCGTATGTAATAACACAAAACATTTTCTGGGCTAATAATGTAAGAAATAACACACAAAAAAAAGAAAATACTGCAAAGTTGCTTAGGAGCTTGAAGCAGAGCTGCCATATCTGCCGGCGCCATCTAACTCTGTATGTGTTTGATACCATTCACCCCACACCAGCCATAATACTCCAGTCCAGCAATTATTATGAGCCATCCTCCTCCCCTCAGCAGCCTCCACTGATGCACACACAAACACCCTATTCTCTGGACCTATACAGTTTTTTTTACCTTTATTTAACTAGGCAAGTCATTTAAGAACAAATTCTTATTTACAATGACGGCTTACCAAGAGGCAAAAGGCCTCCTGTGGGGATGGGGCTGGGATTAAAAATACAAATGTAGGACAAAACACACATGACGAGACACCACAACACTACATAAAGAGAGACTTAAGACAACACAGCATGGTAGCAACAAAACAACACGTTAGCAGCAAAACATGGTAACAGCACGAACATGGTACAAATATTGTTAGCAACAGACGACAACAACACAAAGGGCAAGGTAGAGACAATACATCACGTGAAGCAGCCACAAGTGTCAGTAACAGTGTCCATGGATTTGAATGTAGAGATGAATATAAAACTATAGAGTTTGAGTGTTTGTTGCAGCTCGTTCCAGTCGCTAGCTGCAGTTAACTGAAAAGAGGAGCAACCCAGTGATGTGTGCGCTTTGGAGACCTTTAACAGAATGTGACTGGCAGAATGGATGTTATGGAGGATGAGAATGTGGAGGATGAGGGTTGCAGTAGGCATCTCAGATGGGGGGAGTGCGGCCTAAGAGGGTTTTAGAAATAAGCATCAACCAGTGGGTGTTGCATTGGGTATACTTAGAAGGCCAGTTTACAGAGTAGTATAGAGTGCTGTGATATGTCCTATAGCATTGGTGGCAAATCTGATGGCCGAATGGTAAAGAACATCTAGCCGGTCGAGAGCACCCTTACCTGCCGATCTATAAATGACATCTCTGTAATCTAGCATGGGTATGATGGTCATCTGAATCAGGGTTAGTTTGGCAGCTTGGGTGAAAGAGAAGCGAGGCCTCCCGAGTGGCGCAGTGGTCTAAGGCACTGCGCCACTAAATATTCTTGGTTAGAGTCCTGGCTCTGTCGCAGCCAGCCACGACCGGGAGACCCATGGGGCGGCGCACAATTGGCCCAGCGTCGTCCGGGTTAGGGGAGGGTTTGGCCGGCAGGGATGTCCTTGTCCCATCGCGCACTAGCGACTCCAGTGGAGAGCCGGGCGCAACGCACCCTGACACGATCGCCAGGTGCACGGTGTTTCCTCCGACACATTGGTGCGGCTGGCTTCCAGGTGAGCATTGTGTCAAGAAGCAGTGCGGCTTGGTTGGGTTGGGTTTCGGAGGACGCACGGCGCTCAACCTTTGCCTATCCCGAGTCCGTACGGGAGTTGCAGCGATGAGACAAGACTAACTACCAATTGGATACCACGAAATTGGGGAGAAAACAGGGTACATTTTTTATTTTTTTATTAGTGATTTCAATAGAGGAAACTAAGTCTAGATTTAACCTTAGCCTGTAGCTTGGAGATGTGCTGAGAAGGACAGTGTACCGTCTAGCCATACTCCCAAATACTTGTATGAGGTGACTACCTCAAGCTCTAAACACTCAGGAGGTGTTAATCACACCGATGGGGGGTGGAATTTGTCAAGATAGCTTGTTGGACACTAAGAAAGCTTTGTTTTAGAGCGTTTAACACAAAATCCAGGGAGGGGGCAGCTGAGTATAAGACTATCATCTGCATATAAAATGGATGAGAGAGCTTCCTACTGCCTGAGCTGTTGTTAATGTAAATTGATAGGAGCGTGGGGCCTAGTATCGAGCCTTGAGATACTCCCTTGCTGACAGCCAGTGCCTGAGATAGCAGATGTTCTTACTTTACACACTGCACTCTTTGAGAGAGGTAGTTGGGTAACCAGGCCAAAGACCCCTCAGAGACACCAAAATTCCTTAGCTGATCCACAAGAATGGAATGGTGTACTGTATCAAAAGCTTTGGCCATGTCAATACAAATAGCAGCACAACATTGCTTAGAATCAAGGGCAATGGTGATATCATTGAGGACTTTTAAGGTTGCAGTGACACATCCATAAACTGAGCAGAAACCAGATTGCATACCAGTGAGAACACTAAACATCAAGCAAGCCAGTCAGTTGATTATTGACACGTTTTTCCACTAAGATAAACAGGGAAGATAGAAATCGGCCTATAACAGTTAGGATTAGCTTGATCTCCCCCTTTAAATATAGGATGCACCGTGGCTGCCTTCCAAGCACTGGGAACCTCCCCAGAGACAGGTAATAAAGGTCAGAGATAGGCTTAGCGATGATAGGGGGTGCAACCTTAAAGAAGAATGGATCAAGTTTGGTGTCAAGTTTAAGGAGCTCCTTTAGCACCCCAGTCTCAGTGACTGCCTGCAGGGAGAAACTTTGTAGCGGAGCAGGAGAAATGAGGGATGAGCATCATGCGGTGCAGTTTCCATACAAGGCGGTGATACAGCCCGACAGGACGCTCTCAATTGTGCATTTGTAAAAGTTAGTGAGGGTTTTATGGGCCAAGCCAAATTTCTTCAGCTTCCTGAGGTTGATAAGGTGACAACACTGTCTGTGTGGGTGGACCATTTCAGATTGTCAGTGATGTTGGAGTTAAATGTGCTGCTGTGTCCCTATGGAGAATAAAACAATCTGACCTGGGGCAGGGGTGAGGGGTCCAGGGCAGGGGTTGGCTCCCCACCAAATAAACAAACATTTCCAGGAACCTGAGTTGAGATCTAATTAGGCCTAATTACTTATGTTTATAACAGCATGTTCTCAATTGCTCTGTTTTGCTGTCGCTAATATGGAAAAACACACTATACGTCTTCAAAGACTAGCAGCCTTGCTACCCAATGATGTAAACAACACTAATGGTAGCGTTGCATAATAATCAGAACACACTGTGTGTTTCTGTTGGGATCAGATGTTTCTGGTAAACAATGTTAGACTCTGTTCATTAATACCAACACAGTCTGTGGGCTGGGCTCTCTGTCTGAACTCTGCCAGTGCTGGGATGTGTGTGGGGAGCACGCACACATACACTCACCCGCGCGCACACACACACACACACACACACACACACACACACACACACACACACACACACACACACACACACACACACACACACACACACACACACACACACACACACACACACACACACACACACACACACACACACACACACACACACACACACACACACACACACACACACACACACTCCATTGTCATATTACAAAATAAATTGATATACAATGTGTTATATGATTTCAGTGAGTACAGTAATACATTCCAAACATTCTCTTTGAACATTCTGGTGACTGAATACTGAACATAGAACACCAGTATCAAGAAGACAATCTCAGATTCCACCTGAGACATAGTTATTACAGCAGACCACCATAAAATATAGAATGTGTTACTAGACGAAAACTTGAGGTTGCAGAACAAGGTGCAAAAGATGACACTGTCAATCTCAACCAGAAGGTTCATCACACCTCGCATCCTTCCTACAGAATCCCAGTACTGGAGTTGACTGAAGAAGGAGTGCTCTGCAACAAATTGCCAGTTTGAAGGCAGTGGAAAAGATTGTGACTGAGGAAAATAAGCCACATCCTCCTTCCAGAATCCCAGTACTGCAGAAGAGTGCCATCTGCAAAGGGAATCCTCGAGGACTGCATGCAGCTCCAACATATCAGCAGAAAGGCTAGTTTTCCTCACATTCGGAAACCACTGTGACCCATCGAGACCAAGAGGTATCAAACCTGTGTAGTGAAAGACATCTTCCTGCATAGTGCCAAGCCGTTGAAGGCAGTCCATGGAGCCAAAATGGCCACCAAGACGCCATTGCCTCCCATTAGATCCAGAGTCCAGAGTCACTGTGCCTAACAATGGTCCCAAGAAGGAGCTATTCCTGCGTCCTACTTTAAAGTTCAGAAGGCAGTACGTGAAGAAACATATTCAGATCAAGGCCCCCGATAAGATGATATTAGAAGTCTTCTATTACGGGGCTGACCAGTTGATGGCATATCTGAAGGCCAAGCTGATCAGTGTCACCCAGGAATTGAACCTGATGAAGAGTAGGGCCAAGATGGACACTCAGTGTTGCAGGAGAAGAAAGCAAAGGAACAGTTCAAGGCAAAGATGGAGAAGTACATCCAGGAGATTTTCCTGATGAAGGTGGATTCTGACCTACAGTCCTGCAATCATTCATTTTTAACTGGACCTTGTTTACAGGCAGTAGCAACAGCACGACTTTCGATCATTAGAACACATTCACCAACAGCCACAAAATACACCTGAATGGACTTCTGTAAATACTACGGGTGTCCTCCTACATTTAGGAACTTCACAGTCCTATTGATCAAACAACCATGAAAAGGTAGGTTCTCTTGCCCTCAGTTGCTTATGCACATCAACAAGATCAACAACTAACAAGATGAGCTAAAATCTAACAAGGGAACATTAGATAAACACTATCAAACATTTTAGTTAGTTGGCCGTAAAAACTGCACTGATAAACGATGGGGAATAGTAGCCTGCTCGTCTGTCTGCAGCTTGCCTGCCAATGCATGCTTGTCCCAACCCACAACTGAATAAGAACTTGCCTGCCCGCCCGCCCGCCCATTTGATCAATAACAAATGCATTTGATTGACAACTAAAAGATATGCTAACTGTGGATAACAGTCGTTCAAGTGAAGCAATTCACATTTCTTGCTAGCTAACTAAATGACACCTGAATCTTTAGCTGTAGCCACCGAAAAACAATATGAGAGGAAAAAGTCAGTCACTCACCCACTCCGCCAATGACATCCTCCCAGCAGCTAGCTTGCTAACGTTAGGCTCTGTGTTTTTAGCTTGCTAAATAAATAGCTAGCTACATAAATAAATACACTAGTCCAGGGGTGTCAAACAATGTCACGGGCCATATTGAAAAAATATTTTTGGGGAATTGTCAGCCCATTGTTTAATTTGAAAAAATATGTCCCTGTATAATGTCCACTTATGTATATAAGGATGCTGTATATAGCATTAACATATTAAAACAAAACAGATAAATCCTATTTGTCCAGCCTTTGCTGCTATACTTGCAGATCTGCATAATATGCTGTGACCCAAATCAAAAAGTATTTAATAACTCTAAATAACAAAAACGTAGGTTGTTGTAACATTTAAACATTTGCACTGCATGGATCACCGGTGCAGTTGAATGCAGCATTGCTGTACGATGTATTGATGCAGGTTAGGTTTTATGGTTATTCATTGTCAAGCTTTAAAAACCAAAGCCAGACTGCAACATTTTAGTAGCCAAGCTAGGACTGTGGCATGAGTCTGTACACTTTCCCTCCGCTGTACACTGTAAATCTGACACATGAACGCAGTGCAACTGAAGTTGAATTCACCAATGCGAGCGCATCAGGCTGTAACTAGTAGATGACTCATTTATACTAACTTGTTTGTCTTATTCGGACCGCGGGCCTTGTGTTTGACACGTGAGCTAGCCTATTAACCACCTTATGACTGACTTGTGATCATTGCGCTTGCTAGTTTGATTGTATTGACATTCCCAGCCTTAGTTATAGCCTCCCATTTTTATTTAAAATATTGAGTCATTGAGGCAGCAAACAATGTGCCAAACCAGCTGTGATTTACAACCTGATAGCAATATTTTTTGGACTACCAAGAAATCAATTGGTGAATTATATTAATCATGCATTGAATCATCCATATAGTCTGCCAACAATGCCTTAGTGTGTGTCATGGAAGATTGAGTAAAATATAACCTATTTTTAAAACCTCTTATAAAGTTGGTTTTGAAGCATAAACTAGGAAGTTGGTATTTTTGACTGATATGTCTGGTTGTTTCATATCTGCAAAGTAGTTCAAATGCAGTCAGTTCCACTTTAAATATTGTACCACTTTCTGACCTAGTTATACTATTCTTTACAGTGCGATGCCTCTTACACCGTTTAAGCTAGAAACTTTAAAACTAATAAAATGATGATTGTGCAGTTCCTTATACAACACAGCCTATGCATATTATGCACCACAGAAAAAAAAAATATATATTTAAAACTGATTTAAGATGTTTAATTGGTCTAGCCTATACTCCAAAATTATTCAAATTCTAGTAATCACCTTTGAGTGTGGACTGTATTATTATGAATACTAGATGAACTGGTTACCTTCTGCTACACTTCAAAGTTTCGATTCATGAGCCTGAGAGAGAACGTATAGGCCTAGCTGATGCTGTTGGTTCATTGATTGTGCAGGGTGCCTTACAGTTAGCCTACAACAGTGAATTTGCATTTGATTTTGAATAGCCTAGTCTGATAGACTTTTAATTAATAGGGTGACACATTACCTTTAGCTGCAGAATATATCACCACCCTGCTTTTCCATCTCCTCTCTCCTTCATTACTTTCTCAGGCACGCAGAGAGTAGCTGTCAACAGTTTAATGTTTCGTTGTGAAAATGTTACTTTCGACGTTCCCGACAGATTTCATTTAGTTTCCCAAATTAAGCACTTGGTAGCTGCAGGAACAAGGTTGGGGAGCCCATGGCATACAGAGTTTTGTCAGAATATCACCTGTCGTGCAGAGAGAGGCTGCATGCGCCTCAAACAATGGTTGATGCATGGAGTGAAATACCAGGAGTAGCCTACCCTAACGAACAGACGGGAAAGCAGCTTCCATTCGCTATTCGACTGCATAAGCATTTGACTTGTATATTCCCCCTGCCCCTGTTCCTGCCCATTTGATAATGGGCCATTCTAAATTTCATGAATGACCGCCACAGCCCTATCTGCTACCAATCAAAAGTTACAACTGTTTCTGGTGTTGAGTGATGAAAAGTAACTAGCTAATGTCAGCTAACAGCTTTCTCATATCTCGTCATTGAGAAGCCCAAAGGAGCCATTGTTATTGATTCCAATGCATTTCAAATGGCCAAAAAATGGGCCATAGACTAGAATGGTAAAGAAATCTAATATTCTAGACCCAATACCTCTTTCACCATTTAAGCTATCAACTCCAAACCAACGTTGACATGCTCAGACTGACCCTACTTAGATTGCTTGTCAAAATAGTTTATATAGTCTTTACACCTTTTGAACTATAACCATATAAAATAAATAAACATGGGTTTGAATGAGAACCATAGGAATACAGAGGTAGCTATTCAAAATGGTCCTGCTCCTTAGCCAATTTAGAAACAAGACCAACTTTAAAACATTCAGGCTATCCTAACTTCAAATTCTTTAGAATCTTTATCAAATATAGACATTTGCATAAATTAGCATAAAACAAAAAAAACTCACCAACAGTAACTCTTGATCTGTTCAAGCTAGAGACACCAAACCAACTTTAACATGTTCAGGCTATCCGAACATCAAATTCTTTAAAACTTTGATCAACTATAACTTTAAAAATGTATATAAAATAATTCACCAACAGTAAAATATTGAGCTGTTCAAGTTAGAGAAACCAAACTAACTTTCACATGTTCAGGCTATCCCAACTTCAAATTCGTTAAAACGTTTATCAACTATAACTAAATAAACGTTCATAAATTCACATAAACTAACCTCCCACAGTAATAACTCTTGCACCGTTCAAGCTAGAGACACCAAACTAATGTTCACATGTTCAGGCAATCCTATCCACTGGCACAAAAATAATTTCCAAGAGCTGAATGAAGCAAGTCACATTGTTCTTAATGGATTTATTTGTCTCATTTATTGTTGTGATTACATGTAGGCCTATTTGAAATACACACTGTATTTTGTATGCATTTATTCAATTGAATTGAATGTAAAGTGCCTTTAGAGTGCCTAAGCTGTTTGCCCATCTGATAACGAGGAGGACCACGATGGAAATAATTCTGTTGACTTTGTTTTTTATTCTTGACCATTTTAAATGTGTGTAGTGTTGTATTCATAATGACTGAGTAAATACAATGTATTTGACATTTATCAAATTAATAAACAAATTAGGATAATTACTTCATTCAGGTGGAGACGAAACATCGATTTGGGATGAGAGCGGCCAGCTCCAAGCTGAAGACATGGGAGGACTGCGGCCGATGCTTTCATCCCAGCCGATGCTTTCATCCCAAATCACCACTCTTTTGTATTTTTTACTGAACAGACAGACCGGAGACAGACCGGAGACAGAGAGGAAGAGCAGCGGGGTTGGGATTCTAGAACAGATGTGCTGTGGGCATTGGCGGTGACATCAGACCAATCGCTAGAACACCTGTTGCCCAAAGGATTACCTCTACCTTGGTATCAGTGAGGGTTCCAATAAGAGGCAGTACTACTAAGAGGCAGTACTAAGAGGCAGTATATCCAGAACCATCTAAATCAACTGTGTTCAGCAGTTCCACAGAAACATATGTAGTTCTTGAATAAAATAATGAATCCAAAGAACTCATTAAAAAAAAAGTCAGATTTGTTGATGGTTCAGAAAAGCAGAGGAAATTAAATATGAACAAACAACGGAATTACGTCTTTCGTTCATAATTTCTAATATAAGAGTGTAGACTCATGCCCCCAAACACACACGCAAACATTGCATGTGCACACACACTTACTGCCTGATTTTGTCACTTCCAGCTCCAAATCTGGGTCCAGTTGGTCCCCTCCTGAAAGAAACATACAAAGAATCTGTAGCTCCACATACACAGCCTTACAGCCCAATGTGTGCTCTGGTCAAAAGCAGTGCACTGTATAAGAAATAGGCAGTCAATTCAGTCACAAACACACTAATGTTTTACTTACAGGAAGAAGTCCTCCTCTTCATCAGAATCTTCCTCCAGCAGATTCCTCTGTGAGGGGGCAAAGGTTAGATGTCACGGGTCAGACACTGGGACACCACCACTGATATGGAATACAATGACATGGTAGCAAATCAAATCAATTACATGATCATTGAGAAACCATGCAACATCTAATCTACTTTCTGTTTTGCTTACATAAGCTAATAAAAACGTTTCTGCTCTGTGCTGGTATCCTGTGAGTCTTGTTGCTATAAACATTACTTGAGAGAGAATGTTGTCTGTTTTGCCTTTCACAGTGTATTAGAGCATGGAGTCCATTAAGAGGGGCTGAGTAGTGTGAAGGCTTCTAGAGACTGGCTGAACTGAGGTCAGCTTACCAACCATCATATACCTACCTCCAACAAGACAGACTCTTCTACTGATGTGTTATATAAGACCCTATATAAATGTGGGTTAAAACTGAGCTCAGTTAAAACAATATAATAGACTGTGTATAAAACTGATCAGTGAAGGAATGGTATAACACAGACTGGGATGGTTTTGTAAATTTTTCTCAGGTGGAGAGTCGGCTACAGAATAAACAGAATGTCTCTGCTTATTATTCTTCTCCTGTCATGTGGACTTTACTAGCCATTACCAGGTAACTATGACAGACTGGGGTAAACCACACCTTTATCAGGGATATCAGATCCTTGTTCAATCTTATTCTACCAGGGACAGGTAGGATAAGGCCTACAGCCATGGCTCTGGCCATAACAACCATAACAGACAGCAGGCCTATCAGAGTCTGGCAACAACATTGGAGAGGAATAACCAAAAACCTGCCAGAGAGGGCTCCATAAAGTCTATATCTAGCCTCAGTCATATTTTTATTTATTTAACTACTTAAGAACAAATTCTTATTTAAAATGACGGCCTACCCCAGCCAAACCCGGACGATGCTGGGCCAATTGTGCGCCGCCCTATGGGAATCACAGCCAGTTGCGATTGAGCCTGGAATCAAACCAGGGTCTGTAGTGACGCCTCTAGCACTGAGATGCAGTGCCTTAGACAGCTGTGCCACTCGGGAGGCCACACATGTAAATACACTGATCCCAGGAGCCAGAAGAGGACTGGGAGCTAATATCAGAGAAGGGGGATGGAGGGGTGTGTGTGTTACAGATGTGGCATCTTAATGTGACCCAAATTATTCCTGTAGCACCAGGATCTGACTGGGCCATTCTGTTCCTGCAGGAAACAAATAGCCTCAATTTTAATGCAAATTCTATAACTTGAATCTGAAGTAATGACTCAACAGTCCCTGCATGAAGAGAAAGGGTTTATTTGGGTTTCTGTTGCATTTATGTTAAACACAAAGCCCATTTGCGACCAATTGCTTTTCCCTGTGGAGGAGGAAAACCTTCTGCAACAAATGGGTGATCAAATTAAGATGCCAGATCTGTATGTAAGAAGCAAGTCTGTGTTTCTCTTTGAATTTAGCTGAACACAACAACACAATCCTGAGACAGAGGAGGGAGGGAGTCTTCTCTGAACCCCAGAGAAGCAAAGGGATAAAGGAAGACAGAGGAACTATGATGGAGAACATACATTTGGCTAAAGGGCTCTGGAGTGTCATCCCTCCATCTCTTGCTCTCTTTAATCACTCTCCCTTATGTTTCCAAAGTTCCTCTCCTTTCATGACCCATCTGTGTCTCCTATATCTAGGATCAATTCCACTTGCCGGATGTGGATGCCTTCCCCTCTCGGTCTCCCTGCAATGTCCCTCTCTCAACCACTCTCTCCACCCATGGTTTTAATTCCTGTCTTAAATGAGTTTGCACTTGGGAAACAGATTTGTTTTTGTAAATGTAACTAATAAAAACCCTTGAACCTTTCTCCATCCCTCCCTCCACCCGTGTCTCACCCTCTCGCTGCATATGGATCCCGTGACCTCTTCGTCATTGAGGTGTCGTTTGAATTTGGGAGGCATGATGGCGGCTTCAAGCTGCTCCTCTCGCTCTGGCTCCCTCTGTAGGACAGGAGGAGAAACACACCTGTTACAAACCTCACACACACATATTAATGATACAGTTCAGCAGAAACCCTGGTCCTACTGGGGTGCAAACTTTTGCTCCAGCCCAGCACTAACATCTGTTTAATAATAATTCTTTATTAGTAGAATCAGGCGTGTAAGTCATGGGCTGGAAACGAAAGCCTTCAGCAAGCCCTCCAGATGACCACTGCTGCTACAGTCATTATACCAATGGCAGACAAATACCAAACACGCACAGCACACACTCAGGTGGGCCTCAACACCAGCTTGGTTATCACATAAAATATGTAGTATGACGAAGCTGGTCTGCCTACTTGACTCTTTTACACACTTTTTTTCTAACAAGAACACTTACAGTTGAAGTCGGAGGTTAACATACACCTTAGCCAAATACATTTAAACTCAGTTTTCCACAATTCCTGACATTTAATCGTAGTAAAATTCCCTGTCTTAGGTTAGGATCACCACTTCATTTTAAGAATGTGAAATGTCAGAATAATAGTAGAGAAGGATTTATTTCAGATTTTATTTCCTTCAACACATTCCCAGTGGGTCAGAAGTTTACATTCACTCAATTAGTATTTGGTAGCATTGCCTTTAAATTGTTAAACTTGGGTCAAACGTGTCAGGGAGCCTTCCACAAGCTTCCCACAATTTGTTGGGTGAATTTTGGCCCATTCCTCCTGACAGAGCTGGTGTAACTGTGTCAGGTTTGTAGGCCTCCTTGCTCGCACACGCTTTTTCAGTTCTGCCCACAAATCTTCTATGGGATTGAGGTCAGTGAAATCTGTCGGGAACGTCGAAAGTAACGTTTTCACAACGAAACATATTTCATTAAACTGTTGACAGCTATTCTCTGCGTACTTGAGAAAGTAATGAAGGAGAGAGGAGATGGAAAGGCACGGTGGTGATATATTCTGCAGCTAAAAGGTAATGTGTCACCCTATTAATTATTTCTATAGGATTGAGGTCAGGGCTTTGTGATGGCCACTCCAATACCTTGACTTTGTTGTTCTTAAGCCATTTTGCCACAACTTTGGAAGTATGCTTGGGGTCATTGTCCATTTGGAAGACACATTTGCTTTAACCTCCTGACTGATGTCTTGAGATGTTGCTTCAAAACATCCACATCATTTTCTTCCTCATGATGCCATCTATTTTGTGAAGTACACCAGTCCCTCCTGCAGCAAAGCACCTCCACAACATGATGCTGCCACCCCCGTGCTTCACAGTTGGGATGGTGTTCTTTGGCTTGCAAGCCTCCCCCTTTTTCCTCCAAACATAACGATGGTCATTATGGCCAAACAGTTCTATTTTTGTTTCATCAGACCAGAATATATTTCTCCAAAAAGTACAATCTTTGTCCCCATGTGCAGTTGCAAACCGTAGACTGGCTATTTTATGGCGGTTTTGGAGCAGTGGCTTCTTCCTTGCTGAGTGGCCTTTCAGGTTATGTCGATATAAGACTCGTTTTACTGTGGCTATAGATACTTTTGGACCGGTTTCCTCCAGCATCTTCATAAGGTCCTTTGCTGTTGTTCTGGGATTGATTTGCACTTTTCGCACCAAAGTACGTTCATCTCTAGGAGACAGAACACGTATGACGGCTGCGTGGTCCCATGGTGTTTATACTTGCGTACTATTGTTTGTAATGATGAACATGGTAACTTCAGGTGTTTGGAAATTGCTCCCAAGGATGAACCAGACTTGTGGAGGTCTACAATGTTTTTTCTGAGGTCTTGGCTGATTTCTTTAGATTTTCCCATGATGTCAAGCAAAGAGGCACTGAGTTTGAAGGTAGGCCTTGAAATACATCCACAGGTACACCTCCAATTGACTCAAATGATGTCAATTAGCCTATTAGAAGCTTCTAAAGCCATGACATCATTTTCTGGAATTTTCCAAGCTGTGAAAAGGCACAGTCAATTTAGCTAATGTAAACTTCTGACCCACTGGAATTGTGATACAATTGTTGGAAAAATTACTTGTGTCACGCACAAAGTAGATGTCCTAATCGACTTGCCGAAACTATAGTTTGATAACAAGAAATTTGAGGAGTGGTTGAAAAACTAGTTTTAATGACTCCAACCTAAGTGTATGTAAACTTCCGACTTCAACTGTATGTTCAAAGTTATGACTGGTCCTGGTTCCTCTCTAATTTTCTCCAAGCCACTGCAGACTCAGGTATTGCTCTCTAAGGGTTTAGGTCCTGGGTTTGTGAAGTGTTCTGTGACTGACCAAACAGAAACAACTAGCCTACTTACAGTATAAGCCTATATGTCACTTAGCAAACAGAGCAGTGAAGAGGGGACCCTAGCGCTCATGTTGGGAGGTGTGTGTGAGTGTTGCAGGCTGATAACAATAACTGCAGCCTTGTCCTCACCATGAAGAGTGTGAGAGCAGAGAGGAACTAAACACTTCACCTAAATCTTCAAAACATGTAGAACTCATTTAGGCTAGAGTTTTTAAACAAGCATATTTAGTAACAGAAACATTATGTTTTTTAAACCATTTCCCCTAACCCCTAGGACTGTAGGGATTATGTCAGGCTTGCCAGGATGTAATTGTGAGAGTTAGGCCTACTTATGCGTGGGTGGTGGTGTTTCAGCAGAGCGGCTTGGTTGTTATTCGGAGCTGTTCTTCTCTCCTGCCGGTTTCCTTTTGAGGGGTGGAACATGGGAGCAGTTTTAAATGGGGAGCAGAGTTTGATTTAACACTGCTGGCTGGCTATGCTGTGGAACCCAGCCCACTCAGGGGAGGGCTCCTGTGTCCGCTCACTGCTGCCTGTACCTCTTCCTCTTGTCTTCATCTCTATTCCCTCATTACTGTCTTGGAGGCCCAGAGTAGAAAACATGCTGTTCCTCCATCTAGCCTCAACCATCCCTCTTCCCAAACCAGTTGACTGGCTGTGCATCAAACTCAGCCCCAGTAACATACAACACAACCCCTGCTGTTCAGTGGTTTTAGGTGGGGCACAAAGGCCCCCTGTACAGCCTGTGAGATACAGCCAGACATTTGCTTTTCGGTGAGAAGAGAGAGCTAGGCAAGGCTCCGCCTCACAGAAGTCATGGAAAAGGAAATACTTCCCTACCCCAAACCCATCGCTTTTTTCATTATTTTATGCTGCATATGAATTGCCCATTGGAGACAAAGATTTAATGAATTGAACTGAATAAATTAAAGGTAGAATTTTAGACAAATTTGTCTTAACACACCCCACCTCTCCTCACAGCTTTTACCCTGAGCCCATCTCTCTTGCCCCAACCCCTCCAGACCCTTATGTACCATTGAATCCAGCTCAGACTGAAACTGTTGCTTTTCTCAGCGTCTCCTTCTGGCAGGGCAGTTGGTAAACACACGTTCCATGGCCAGGAGCGGAACGTTCCGATAAAGAGAGGAGAGTGGCAGGGGTCAGAGCTCTATCTCAGGCAACTACAGAGAAGAGAGAGAGAGATGCACAAAAAAGGAAAGAAGAGGAAAGAAAGGCCAAGCTAGCAAATCTGGGTTGCAGATATGCAAGTAGGCAGCTTTGAAAGAAGCACTTTAAAAAGGCACAATCTGTAACATATACTTCTGGTAAGATGTTTTGTTCATCCAAAAATCAATGAAGAAGAGTGGGGTGAGAGGAGTGAGATGTAGAGGGGGGTGTTTGTTTAGTTTCACACTCAATTGTATTGGGGCGATTCCACACCAGGGAAAATATGTGTGGTTTCTCAGATTGTTCTGGCAATTCTCTTAATTGGGAGGAAGGATGTTTAACATGCTTTTAACATTTGTATCACAAACCATTTTTTGAAAATCCCTACGAAATTTGAAATTGTAGGCCCTTTTTAGACCTATACATGCCTCCTGTAAGACCCTATGACCTGTACATGATACAGACAACATCTTGGTGTCATTAAACTCTCTATAGCAGAAATACTCAACTCTAACCCTACGGGTTCCAGAGCCTGCTGGTTTTCTGTAATTAATTGCACACACCTAGTGTCCCAGGTCTAAATCAGTCCCTGATTAGAGGGGAACAATGAAAATGCAGCAGAACTGGCTTTGAGGCCCAGAGTTGAGTTTGAGGGCTCTATAGTGTTCTCTCAAATATGGAGTTTGTATAGATTCTGAAATACAAAAAAGAAAATATGAATCTCAAAACCACCCATTCTGATTTTGCCTATTTTCTGTAACAAAACTCTTCAAACGTCAAATTTCCAGAGCCCTCTGGTTCTTTTAATGATACGACCCATTTTAAAACATAGAAATCGACATAAGTTATTAATCAATCACAGCTCTCCTTTAGGATTGCACATTCAGCAAGTAATCAGCAGAGGGAGTTCCCTTTGAATTCAAATTCCATTCACTGTGTTGGTGGTGCCAATTACATTAATCATACCTTCAGAATTAGCAGAGAGCCCACTATGGACATATTATTTACCTGAAGAGTATATTGTTCCAAACAATGTCTTAAAATGAACTAAATCTAAAAGGGTAGTTTTGAGATATATTTTTGATGTTGAATAAATTAATGTGAAATAGTATTTCAATATCTCAACATACTACTTATAGCGTGCTCTCAAATATAGAGTATAATGACACCAAGATGTTGTCTGTATCATGTACGTGTCACAGATCATAGGGTCTTAAAGGAGGCATGTATAGGTCTAAAAAGGGCCTAAACTCATCATAATTTTCTTAAAAGTGGTTTGTGATACAAATGTAAAAAGCAGTTCAAACATCCTTCCTCCCAATTAAGTTTCTATGTGAGAATTGACAGAACAAGCTGAGATTTAAAAAAATATATATAAAAAATCTGCTCACGCTGGCATGGAATTGCCCTATGGACAGTGAAACAGATTGTGCCTTTAAAAATCAAGCGGAAAAAACAGGAATCAGCTGAAAAAGGTATTGCCTAGGCCAAGTATCTAGGCTAAATGGCAGATGCTCATCAGCTACAAGGGGAATGAGGAAATGACAGAGCGCCTCATATTCCGGTAAGAAAGAAAACAACTGGTTCAGGCAGCCATGATCAAAGTTTTTTTTTGAGGGAAGTGGAACTCTGATATTCTATTTGGCTGAAAGCACAGTTCACAGCCTAGTCTATGGACTAGAGGAAGAGACTGGCACTAAGACATGAAGCAGGACCCTGCCCTGTAGCACAGCTCAGCTGCAGTTTACCATTTGATGCTCACAGTATTGAATGAATTACATTATCTAGCTAGCACTAAATAAAATCTGGTTTCCACACTGACACAGCTCCTCTGATGACATAACCATGTAATCCTGAACCAGTATCTGTGCGTTAGAGACCTCTTAAACACAGATACTGGTTCAATGTAATCCTTATCCTCAACAACACTGATTGTGTAACAACAGCCAACGTTAGCTATCCTCAGCAATTCGTCATCAAGAATAGAGTAGGCCATGCCATCTTGCAGTCACGGTACCTAGTTTGCTTAATCCGAAATATCGAGAAAGACAGACAGACCTCTTTGTAATCTGTGAATGGCAAATGCAGCTAGTTAGCTAACGTCACCTAACTAGAATGACAACCAACTGGGAACAGCGTAACGTTAGTTAGCTGGCTAGCAATATCAGTAATACTTGAATTCAACAAATACAACGTAATTGTATGAAGCAATCAATCGAATCAAATATGTTTGGTTATGATGCCTACCGTTAGCTAAAAGTATTATCCAGACACTGACACAGGCCGCTAGTGACGAATTTCATAGTCACACTGTAGAAAAAAACATTAGCTTGCAAACTAATGCTAACGTTACCTGCTAGATTCGCAACCTTGCATACAGACGCCCACAACCAAACAAACGTTGTTAATCTTCGTTAATAAATACAGGATCACAATGTTCTATTTCGCTTTCTAAAATAAATCAAAGTTTTTTTTCCAACTGAGGATGGTTGCTACAGAGATGCTCTTCAATTCTTCCTGCTCTCTCTGATCAGCTGACCACAGATCAGGAAGCTGGAGCAGACCCATTGCTACTCTAACTAGAGGAAATACAGCCACAGATAAGAACAATGAGACAGATATTTTACCAGATGTAATAAATGTGAAGCATTCGCTTGGCGTTTCCACTCACTACCAAATATGGTAGTGAGAGGAAGCCCATTGACCGGCAGTGGGAGAAAATGAAACGAGATTGATTGCCTAATTTGTTTCCATTAGAAAAAGACTGGGTGTGTTTTCTCTTGATTTAGTTATAAAAATCTTATGTACAATTTCTTCTTATTTTTCTTCTTCTTTGATATCATGGTGGACCGCAAACAAACGTTTAAAGTGCATACCGCCACCTACTGTGCTGGAATGTACGCTCAATCATGATCTCCCCAATTCTGTATTACCATGAAAATAAAATTAAAAACCAAATATCATACTGAAACACTAAACTCTTAGGATTGTTCAGCATGTCAACAACCATTTACAACACTAACATCTGTTACCCCCAATATCTCTTCTGCCGTCTCAACCTGGCATTTCTGCTTTCCACAACCTGAGTCATATTGATAACCTTACCAATAAAAGCTATGAAGTCAACTTTATTCATTATCAAAGTGTCCTTTGACACAGCACATTCATGAGCACAAGATTTCTGAACAGGCCTCAACCATGCCATGACCATCAGAAGCATCAGCCCCGACAGTAGGTCCAATACTACAGGTACATCCATGTAAGCTCCATCAGTCTGACAGTAGGTCCACTTACTACAGGTACATCCATGTAAGCTCCATCAGTCTGACAGTAGGTCGCCTTACTACAGGTACATCCATGTAAGCTCCATCAGTCTGACAGTAGGTCCACTTACTACAGGTACATCCATGTAAGCTCCATCAGTCTGACAGTAGGTCGCCTTACTACAGGTACATCCATGCAAGCTCCAACCTGCTACGAAAAGTAAATTCTGGTCAATTGTGACATAAACTGTATTCTATCTAGTCAAACCCGTGTTTGTCCACTTCCTACATTCTTCTTCTTCCAGGGAGTACAGCTATGACCGGAAGTTACTTTTTGTAGCAGGTTAGGAGAGCATTTTAACTAACCCTAACCCTTTGCCTAACCTTAACCTAAGTATCCTAACCTGCCACCTTAATTATCTAACCTGCTGCGTAAATAATCCTAACTTGATACGAAAAGTAACTTCCGGTCATAGCTGTAGTCCCTAGAATCACTGTCCACTGTGCCTGCCCAGTGCCCAGTTTCTCCCAGGTGTGTTAGAAGATTCAAATTCATTGATTGAAGTCAGTACAATTGCTGGATGACTGATAAATACTGAAAATAGACATTATCTCTCATTTTGAGAATTCTTTATTGAGAAAGAGAGAGAAATGGCTTAGCTTGGGAACCTTCATAGGTGTGACCAGGCCTTGTATTTATTTATAAGAGGGTGACCACGGCTCAGACATGCCTACTGGTATTACATTTTTATGTCATGCTTCAGATGAGGTCTTGCCACCCAGGTCAATAGCCTTCAACTCAGCCAGCATTTTTAAGGGGCTCTGACTAGTGTCCAGATCTACTAGTAACAGCCATGGAATAGTCTGCTCTGGTGTGTGTAACCCAGGCAGAGAATCAATGAAAGACCAAAGAGCATTTGTAGAATGGAGCACCGGAGGCCCTAATGAGAGCAACAGACGAATGTCTGAGAGGGGCTCTTGGGCTGGAGAGAGAAGGATGAGGGAGCTGAGATGGATCGAACGCTAGAAGTGGATGAGGAGAGGAGAAAAGAGGGGAGGGTGGATGGTGAGAGGAAGATGGAGGTCATTCAGTACACACAAGCACACGCATGCATACACACATGCACACACTCACGCACACACAACAACAACAGCAGCAGCACCAGGGGAGTCTAGGTTATAAACTACCCTAGAACAGGAACTGAGCCCAAACTTGTGAGTGATACCTCCCAGATGTGCCGACAGAACACACACACCGTCCCCAGAGCTTAGCCCAGACTAGATCATTTATTTCACACACATACAGGTATGTCAAAACACACACACACTCGTCAGCTGAAAATGGATTTGTCCCCATTTAACGGTTACAGTTTACACTAATGGGCCATCACGTTTCTCTCATGATCAACTGTTTATCTTATTAAACCATTCAGAGTCAAACTAATCAGTCTAATATTATCATTAAGTTTAGATTGGGCCTCAACAGTAAATGCTTTGCTGAGGAAAGTCTGAGTCAGCTCATAGTTAGTTTAGTTTATTGTATCTACTTTGGGAAACTTTCTCTTGCATCTTATAAAGTAGACAACTCTAGATTGCGCTGTGTCTGTATCCCAGGACAAATGTGGCAAGTGATTTGTCCATTATGTGAAGCCTGGGCAGGGCATCATGCACCCATTATTTTAGAGGGGGCATGAACTACGTGAGAATGGAAGGGGGGTGGTCAGGAAGGTCTTCTCCCCACTCCTGAAGTTAGAGAATTTAGCATTTTTCAAACACCTCAACACGCTTTTTTCTGCAATCTGGAGCCAAATCATTATGATAATTATACAGTGCATGCGGAAAGTATTCAGAAACCTTGACATTTTCCACATTTGGTTACATTACAGCCTTATTCTAAAATGGATGATTTTTTTTTATCATCAATCTACACACAATACCCCACAATGACAAATCAAAAACAGGTTTATAGACATTTTTGCAAATGTATTAAAAATAAAAACAGAAATACCTTATTTACATGAGTACTCAGACCTTTTGCTATGAGACTTGAAAATAAGCTCAGGTGCATCCTGTTTCCATTGATCATCCTTGAGATGTTTCTACAACTTGATGGGAGTCTACCTGTGATAAATTCAATTGATTGGACATGATTTGGAAAGGAACACACCTGTCTATATACGGTCCCACAGTTGACAGTGTATGTCAGAGCAAAAACCAAGCCATGACATCGAAGGAATTCTCCGAGCGCTACGCTCAGAGACAGGATTGTGTCGAGGCACAGATCTGGGGAAGGGTACCAAAAAATGTCTGCAGCATTGAAGGTTCCCAATAACACAGTTGCCTCCATCATTCTTAAATGGAAGACGTTTGGAACCACCAAGACTCTTCCTAGAGCTGGCCTCCTGGCCAAACTGAGCAAACGGGGGAGAAGGGCCTTGGTCAGGGAGGTGACCAAGAACCCGATGGTCACTCTGACAGCACTCCAGAGTTCCGCTGTGGCGATGGGAGAACCTTTCAGCGCCATGGACTGGTAGACCAGTCAGGATCGAGGGAAAGATGAACGGAGCAAAGTACAGAGAGATCCTTGATGAAAACTTGCTTCTGAGCGCCCAGGACCTCAGACTGGAGTGAAGGTTCACCTTTTAACAGGACAACGAGCCTAAGCACACAGCCAAGGTAATGCAGGAGTGGCTTCGAGACAAGTCTCTGAATGTCCTTGAGTGGCCCAGCCAGTGCCCGGACTTGAACCCAATCAAACATCTCTGGAGAGACCTGAAAATAGCTGTGCAGTGATGCTCCCCATCAACAGAGCTTGAGAGGATTTGCAGAGAAGAATGGGAGAAACTCCCCAAATACAGGTGTGCCAAGCTTGTAGCGTCATACCCAAGAATACTTTTTTTTTTTTTACCTTTATTTTACTAGGCAAGTCAGTTAAGAACAAATTCATATTTTCAATGACGGCCTAGGAACAGCGGGTTAACTGCCTATTCAGGGGCAGAACGACAAATTTGTACCTTGTCAGCTCGGGGAATTGAACTTGCAACCTTTCGGTTACTAGTCCAACGCTACCCTGCCGCCCCGAGGCCGTAATCGCTGCCAAAAGTGCTTTAACAAGGTACTGAGTAAAGGGTCTGAATACTTATGTAAATGTCACGACTTCCGCCGAAGTCGGCCCCCTCTCCTTGTTCGGGCGGTGTTCGGCGGTCGACGTCACCGGTTTACTAGTCATCACCGCTCCTTTTTCGTTATCTATTAGTTTTGCCTTGTTTTCAGTTACACCTGTTGCTCATTCCCCCTCATTAGTCTGCGTGTATTTATTCCTCTGTTTTCCTTCTTGTCCTTGTGAGTGATTGATTTTCGTATGTTCTGTGTGTGTGTATATTTTGTTGTCGGCTTTTTCCTAGTCCGGGTGTTTTATGTATGCGCCCAAGGCTATATATTTTGTACGTGGAAGGATTTTGCCTACCTTTTTGTACTTTGTTATGTACATGGCAAATTAAATACGTTGGTTTCCACGCAATTCAACTCTCCTGCACCTGACTCCTTTTGTCGTCAACACACAGCATTTTGACAGTAAATGTCATATTTCAGGTGTTGTTTTTTTGTGGAAAATTGCGAACAGTTCTAAAAACCTGTTTTTGCTTTGTCTTTATGGGGTATTGTGTGCAGATTGATGACCGGGGAAAAAACTATTGAATACATTTTAGAATAAGGCTGTTACGTAACAAAATGTAGAAAAGTTATTTCTGATAGGTTATCTAAGCATACATCTCTATCTGTTAAATGATGTACTCTTTGCCTGGTCCTGTCATTGTGCCCCCTACGCAAAATAGAGCTGATAGATCTTTATGATAAAATGTGGGCTTAAAAATGAAGTTAATAATTAATTGAACATTTAGAAAAATTTGAAAACAGGACAAATTTGAGGGGGCACATACCTTTGTGGCCCCTTATGGGCATGACGTCACTGAGCCTGGATCATGAATTTCTCCTGCTCAGCTGTTTGTTTAGTGCCAGAGGGGCCTCTGTACTCCTGACAAACACATCAGACTGTTGGTCCTATAACTCACTGGTTGTTAGACAATCTGTCCGGCCCAAGTAAGCTGTTGTCAGAGTAAGAGAGAGGATGGGGGGTGGATAGAGAGAGACAGATTAGAGAGAGATCCTTCCTCCTGAGTTTTGCTAAATAACTAAAAGGAAAATTGTAACACAAAATAACAATGACAAGGCCATATACAAGGGGTACCAGTACCAAGTCAATGTGCAGGTGTATGGGTTAGTCGAGGTAATTGAGTTAATATGTACATGTAGGGGTAAAGTGACTATGCATAGATAATAAACAGAGAGTGGCAGCAGCATATGTGAAGGAATGTGAATGTAGGTGTGTGTGTGCATGTGGCATCAATATGTGTGTGTGTGAGTTTTTTGTGTGTGTGTGTGTGCGTGTTGGAGTGTCAGTGTAGTATGTGTGAGTGTGTGGTTAGAGTCCAGTGAGTGTACATCGAGCCTGTGCAAGAGAGTCAGTGCAAAACATTTGAATAAATTATAATCAAATGATGGGGTCAATGTAAATAGTCCGGGTAGCCATTTGATTAACTGTTCAGTAGTTTTATGGCTTGGGGGTAGAAGCTGTTAAGGCGCCTTTTGGTCCCAGACGCTCCGGTACCGCTTGCCATGCGGTAGCAGAGAGAACAGTCTATGACTTGGGTGGGTGGAGTCTTTGACAATATTAGGGCCTTCCTCTGACACCGCCTGGTATTGAGGTCCTGGATGGCAGGAAGCTCGGCCCCAGCGATGTACTGGGCAATACTCACTACCCTCTGTAACACCTTGTGTTCGGATACCGAGCAGTTGCCATACCAAACGGTGATGCAACCAGGCAAGATACTCTCGAGGGTGCAGCCGTATAACCTTTTGAGGATCTTAGGTCCTATGTCAATTCTTTTCAGCCTTCTGAGGTGGAATAGGTGTTGTCATACCCTATTCACAACTGTCTTGATGTGTTTGGACCATGATAGGTCCTTAGTGATGTGAACACCAAGGAACATGAAGCTCTCAACCTGCTCCACTACAGCCTTGTCGATTTAAATGGGGCCGTGCTCGGCACTCTTTTTCCTGTAGTCCAAGATCTGCTCCTTTGTCTTGCTCACGTTGAGGAAGAGGTTGTTGTCCTGGCACCACACTGCCTGGTCTCTGACCTCCTCCTATAGGCTGTCTCATCATCATTGGTGATCAGGCCTACTACCGTCGTGTCGTTAGCAAACTTAATGATGGTGTTGGAGACATGCGTGGCCACACAGTCGTGGGTGAACAGGGAGTTCAGGAGGGGACTAAGCATGAACCTGAGGGGCCCCCGTGTTTAGCGTCAGTGTGGCGGATGTGTTGTTGCCTACCCTCATCACCTGGGGGCAGCCCGTCTATCCCCAGCCTCATCGGACAAGGGTCAGAGCTGGTGTAGTAGGATTTGATCTTAGTCCTGTATTGACGCTTTGCCTGTTTGATGTTTTGTCAGGGGACTAGGCGGGATTTCTTATAAGCATCCGGATTAGTGTCCCACGCCATCCGTATTGAGCTCGTCACTGGTACGTCCTGTTTTTGCTTGTAAGCATGAATCAGGAGGATAGAGCTATTGTCAGATTTGCCAAATAGAGGGTGAGGGAGAGCTTTATATGCTATGTGGAGTAAAGGTGATCTAGATTTTTTTTCTTTCTCTAGTTGCACATGTGACATGTTGGTAGAATTGAGGTCAAACGGGTTTCAGTTTTCCTGCATTAAAGTCCCCAGCCACTAGGAGCGCTGCCTCAGGATGAGCATTATGATTTTTGCTTATGGCCTTAAACAGCTCGTTGAGTGCGGTCATAGTGCCAGCATCGGTTTGTGATGATAGACAGCTAAGAATATAGATGAAAACCCTCTTGGTAAATAATGTGGTCTACAGCTTATCATGAGGTACTGAGCAAAACCTCAAGACTTCCTAGCTCCCTTTCCCTAGCCCAGTGGTTATATCATTATTTCCCCTAGCTCACACTAGCCCTGTTGTAGTCCCAGTGTGTGAGGTTATGACCGATGCTAGAGCACACATGGCCTCTCACTCCCAGCCTAGCTGCTCCGAGTAGGATACTGGTAGCCAAGGGGAAATTATGTCCTCACTTAACACTGCTATGTACCAAAACACATGCCAGATTCTAAATCTGGAAAAAAAGTATGTTAATTATAATCACTAACAGTAAACGGAAGGTGTTGAGGGAAACAACACTTTCCATTTGACTGTTTTCATCACAGATCTGGGCTGTGTCTTCTAGTGAACAGCAGTTTAACATAGCGGTCATTTATTTATCCGGTGCTGTGTTTTTCCAGACACAACATGGCTGTAAACAGATTGTCCCCCGATGGGAGGAGAAATAGTCATATATTCCACTCTATGTAGATGCTATGCCAAAACCCACACATAACTAAACAACCTGTAAACACACACTAAACAACCTTCAATGCCATGTATTTATGATGACAGACAGATGTGATATGCACGTGCGCACTCACGCAAACACACACAGATGTTTACGTAGACTGGATGTGTCTGTGTCCCGACTAATAAAAGGCCAGTGATTACGATGTGTTCAACAGGACTCTGCCTTTACTAGGGTCTTCACAGAGAAGACATTAAAACACACATTATCACGCAGCCTTTCTACCTTGCAGGTGATTAAACACCACCCTCCCAGGTGTGAAATCACTCAGTAGTGGTTAAAAGACTCTTTGGATCTGCGTTGTGTGAAACTAGGAGAGTTACAAGTGGGGCTGAGGCTTGTAATGTTCAGAGTTCAGTGAAAGCCATTGTTCTTCTATTCCTAGAATATTGTCTCCATGCAGCAGTTCTCAGTTGGGCTGGATAGATGTTGTGTAACTAACTTGACTGGAGCATTTTTGACTGAGGGCCGAATGCTTAGTGTTATATGTTTTATTATCATATCATCACTTTTCTGTCAGCTTTGTAACAGATGTTAAAACAGCAATAGGATGTAGTGTAAAAGTCCATTTGTCAGTCATTCCTGGTATGGTGTGTCTGATGGCTGGTTCCTCATCAGGAAGGAGAAGCAGGATGTTCTCATACCTCAGTCTTCAGAATCAGACGCAACACATCAATAACACGTTTACCGGTACCTCTCTCCACACATACAGTTAAAGTCGGATGTTTACATACACCTTAGCCAAATACATTTAAACTCAGTTTTTCACAATTCCTGACATTTAATCCTAGTAAAAATGTTTTAGGTCAGTTAGGATCACCACTTTATTTTAAGAATGTGAAATGTCAGAATAATAGCAGAGAGAATTATTTCTTTCAGCTTTTATTTCTTTCATCACATTTCAAGTGGGTCAGAAGTTTACATACACTCAATTAGTATTTGGTAGCGTTGCCTTTAAATTGTTTAACTTGGGTGAAACGTTTCAGGGAGCCTTCCACAAGCTTCCCACAATAAGTTGGGTGAATTTTGGCCCATTCTTCCTGACAAAGCTGGTGTAACTGAGTCAGGTTTGAAGGCCACCTTGCTCGCACACACTTTTTCAGTTCTGCCCACAAATTTTCTATAGAATTGAGGCCATTTGCGAACAAGCTTTAACTTCCTGACTGATGTCTTGAGTTGTTGCTTCAATATATCCACATAATTTTCCTGGCTCATGATGCCATCTATTTTGTGAATTGCACCAGTCCCTCCTGCAGCAAAGCAGCCCCACAACATGATGCTGCCACCCCCGTGCATCACGGTTGGGATGGTGTTCTTTGGCTTGCAAGCCTCCCCCTTTTTCCTCCAAACATAACGATGGTCATTATGGCCAAACAGTTCTATTTTTGTTTCATCAGACTAGAGGACATTTCTCCAAAAAGTATGATCTTTGTCCCCATGTGCAGTTGCAAACCAGTCTGGCATTTTTATGGCAGTTTTGGAGCAGTGTCTTCTTCCTTGCTGAGCGGCCTTTCAGGTTATGTCGATATAAGACTCGTTTTACTGTGGATATAGATACTTTTCTACCTGTTTCCTACAGCATCTTCACAAGGTCCTTTGCTGTTGTTCTGGGATTGATTTGCACTTTTCGCACCAAAGTACGTTCATCTCTAGGAGACAGAACGCGTCTCCTTCCTGAGCAGTATGACGGCTGCGTGGTCCCATGGTGTTTATACTTGCGTACTATTGTTTGTACAGATCAACGTGGTACCTTCAGGTGTTTGGAAATCGCTCCCAAGGATGAACCAGACTTGTTTTTTTTCTGAGGTGTTGGCTGATTTCTTTAGATTTTCCCATGATGTCAAGCAAAGAGGCACTGAGTTTGAAGGTAGGCCTTGAAATACATCCACAGGTACACCTCCAATTGACTCAAATTATGTCAATTAGCCTATCGGAAGCTTCTAAAGCCATGACATCCTTTTATGGAATTTTCCAAGCTGTTTAAAGGCACAGTCAACTTAGTGTATGTAAACTTCTGACCCATTGGAATTGTGATACAGTGAATTATAAGTGAAAGAATCTGTCTGTAAACAATTGTTGGAAAATGTACTTGTCAAAACTATAGTTTGTTAACAAGAAATTTGTGGAGTGGTTGAAAAACGAGTTTTAATGTCTCCACCCTAACTTCCGACTTCAACTGTACAGTCGTGGCCAAAAGTTTTGAGAATGACACAAATATTAATTTCCACAAAGTTTGCTGATTCAGTGTCTTTAGATATTTTTGTCAGATGTTACTATGGAATACTGAAGTATAATTACAAGCATTTCATAAGTGTCAGGCTTTTATTGACAATTACATGAAGTTGATGCAGAGTCAATATTTGCAGTGTTGACCCTTCTTTTTCAAGACCTCTGCAATCCGCCCTGGCATGCTGTCAATTAACTTCTGGGCCACATCCTGACTGATGGCAGCCCATTCTTACATAATCAATGCTTGGAGTTTGTCAGAATTTGTGGGGTTTTGTTTGTCCACCCGCCTCTTGAGGATTGACGACAAGTTCTCAATGGGATTAAGGTCTGGGGAGTTTCCTGTCCATGGACCCAAAATATCGATGTGTTGTTCCCCTAGCCACTTAGTTATCACTTTTGACTTATGGCAAGGTGCTCCATCATGCTGGAAATAGTGTTGTTCGTCACCAAACTGTTCCTGGATGGTTGGGAGAAGTCGCTCTCGGAGGATGTGTTGGTACCATTCTTTATTCATGGCTGTGTTCTTAGGCACAATTGTGAGTGAGCCCACTCCCTTGGCTGAGAAGCAACCCCACACATGAATGGTCTCAGGATGCTTTACTGTTGGCATGACACAGGACTAATGGTAGCGCTCACCTTGTCTTCTCCAGACAAGCTTTTTTCCGGATGCCCCAAACAATCGGAAAGGGGATTCATCAGACAAAATGACTTTACCCCAGTCCTCAGCAGTCCAATCCCTGTACCTTTTGCAGAATATCAGTCTGTCCCTGATGTTTTTCCTGGAGAGAAGTGGCTTCTTTGCTGCCCTTCTTGACACCAGGCCATCCTCCAAAAGTCTTCGCCTCACTGTGCGTGCAGATGCACTCACACCTGCCTGCTGCCATTCCTGAGCAAGCTCTGTACTGGTGGTGCCCCGATCCCGCAGCTGAATCAACTTTAGGAGACGGTCCTGTCGCTTGCAGGACTTTCTTGGGCGCCCTGAAGCCTTCTTCACAACAATTGAACCGCTCTCCTTGAAGTTCTTGATGATCCGATAAATGGTTGATTTAGGTGCAATCTTACTGGCAGCAATATCCTTGCCTGTGAATCCCTTTTTGTGCAAAGCAATGATGACGGCACGTGTTTTCTTGCAAGTAACCAAGGTTGACAGAGGAAGAACAATGATTCCAAGCACCACCCTCCTTTTGAAGCTTCCAGTCTGTTATTCGAACTCAATCAGCATGACAGAGTGATCTCCAGCCTTGTCCTCGTCAACACTCACACCTGTGTTAACGAGAGAATCACTGACATGATGTCAGCTGGACCTTTTGTGGCAGGGCTGAAATGCAGTGGAAATGTTTTTGGGGATTCAGTTCATTTGCATGGCAGAGGGACTTTGCAATTAATCGCAATTCATCTGATCACTCTTCATGACATTCTGGAGTATATGCAAATTGCCATCATACAAACTGAGGCAGCAGACTTTGTGAAAATTAATATTTGTGTCATTCTCAAAACTTTTGGCCACAACTGTACATGTGATGTGGGTGGACAGGAGACAGGCCAGAGGTATTTCCACTGGATTAGGAAAAGAGGAATGTGTTTAATTGTAGGGAGGGAGGTAGAGAGAGCAACCCTACCCCTGCCTTTGAGTTCTCTCCACCGTTAACTCACCAAGGGGCAGAGGGTTTCTTGCCTGTGACCTTCTTGCCTGTGACGGTCTCCATATTTCCAAATTGGTTTCAGTTGACAGCTTCAAAGTGGTTGTGATGAATAAATGCCCACTTTTTATAGTCTCATAAATACTGAGGAACCCTGAATGAAGTGGCTCCAAGGTTCATACTGTTGGACAATCACTTCAGCATGAGGCTGTGGTAGGACGGAATGGTCAAAACAGTTGGATCTTCCACATTCCTACTAAATCCTGGCCTCTGGATTTCCACCCTAACTGGACGTGTGTGCAAAGTGTGTGAGCAGTATTATTTCCACCGTAATCGTAAGTAAATGTTGAGTTTTCCCTCCTACGGTATTGGTCTTGAAATTCCCATCTAGATAGTGACATAGTGGTGCCATCTGTAACTACATGTTGGTTCTTCAAACAGAATCATGAGTTAAAACAGACTCAAACTACCCCAGTCACAGGGCCACTTTTTAAACAGCATATTATTTTATTAGTTTCTTAACTAAAACCAAGAATGTAAGACCGTACATATTTTAATACAGCGATGTACCCCCTGTACAAGTAAAAGAAAAAAACAAACCAATTACCCCCCACTCAAGGTTCCTCATCCCGTGTTCTGGTTAGGGGGGGGTAGACCACTCCCCACTAGTGGAGCATACTACTGTACATTTCTGAAGGACCCTTGTCACCATGGTAAACCAGCGATGAGAGAGAGTGGTGTACGCTTGAGTGAGTGGAAGTGAGATGAGACAGGAATAATCTCTCCTCTCAACACTAACACCTGTCCTTCTGCCCTGAAATGCAGCAGAACTACAGTCTGCAGTCTAACACAGCTATTTCTAAGTTTGTTTTATTTCTCCCACTTCTGTCTCCCTTTCCCTCTCGGTGAGGGTTAACAGAAAGCCACACTGAACTGTTTTGTTTCTACAGTTTTGAACTAGCACTCACTCTCCCTTTCTGTTAGTAGCAGCAGGGTTGGGTGCCCTACAAGCAAGTGAGTGTGTGAGACACTGTGACGATGGGTGTGTGTGAGCAGTGGTGAAGAGGTGTATTCTATTCCTCCTCTCTCGAGGGAGGCAAGGGGGAGGAAAGCTCCCAGACTGGATTCAGGGTCTGTCTGTCCGTTTACAGACATCCCATAATAATAACTCCCCTTCCACTCTGCTGCCATAGCAACAGGGATTCTCAAGGCTCTGTGAAATCATCTTTGCACGCTCAACCTTTGGCTAAAGATACAGGAAAGAACCGGGCAATGACCTCCCGTGTGCCCCACGCAAACATACACACCACCTTTATCATTCCGCTCAGGCAAAGAGATACGAGCAAGAGAAAAGGCAGACTAATCAATTAAACCAATCAACTGCTGCATCTTACATTTCCTTTCGAGAAAAACCCAGATTTCATAGTTTCTCTTGTGAATATTGGTGAAACCGTTGAGCTCTAGAGGGAGTATGTGTGTGTGGTGATCGTACAAGCTTGTATACACTCACACAGCTGTGTGTTAGTTAGCAATGATGGATGGAAGACCGGCAGAGGAATAGAACGTGTCTGTGCTTCACTAAAATACATTTTTAAATAAGATTAATTGTTCCAACTACAAAAACAAAAGACTGATTGATTCTCCTGTTAACAAAAATAACAGCCCTGTCCTCCTAATAACGTGATTCTATTGTGAAAAAGAAAGGAACAGAAATCATAGGGCTATAAAAATGGCAAACTGCAGCAAATCTTTTTTCTCCCTTCAATCTTAGACATTTGAAGTACAGCTGGCCGTCTTCCGCTCCGCCCAAATTACAAGAGGTGGGGCTAAAATCACACACAGACCCCCAATAGCAGAGGACATGAGAGGAGAAGGGGAGAGAGAGATGAGGTTGGAACACACACACAGTAGCCCGCTCAGTAACCATTGACTTACACACCCCACCTCTCCTCTCTTTCTCCCCCTCTAACACCAGCGACAGTGACGTGTGAGAGCAAGTGATTGCATGAAGCTGGATCATCTCTCTCCCCCATCCCTCTATCTGTGGAGATGTGTGAGGCTCTACTTCCCCTCCTCTTGTTTGATGACCTGGGGCTTGATGGGGCCGGTGCGGATGGGCTTGCCCGCTGACAGGGAGGGTTTGTCGGGCTCAAGGCGCTCCACGACTCCCACCGTCTGGTGGTTGGGGGGCAGGATGTCGAGGGGGGGTTTGCCGCCCCCCTGGTCGAGACGAGAGGGTTTGGAGACTGACGGCGCCTTGAGCTGCTCTGAGAAGAACTTATGAGTTGACTGGAGCACCTCAGCTCGCTGCTTCGCCTGGGGACAGCAATCAGTGAATAAAGCAATCAAATGAATCACTCAACCACATGCTGTGTTCATTTAGGAGACATCAGGATTTCAACAAGGCACATTCTAGTTCAACAAGTCAACTAATCCGCAAGCAGTACTATACCTTGAGGTCCTGCTCTGCCTGGTTGCCTCGGGGACCCGTAGGGCCTCTGGGTACGAGGGGAAGAGGCCCTCTGGGGGGGTGGGAGGGGTGCATCTGGGGGAACTGCTGCTGCTGCGGTGGCGGCCGGGGGTGAGGCATCAAACCCCCTCCCAGAGAGGGAGACATGGGGGGCGGGCCCATAGGCGAACGCTGCATCCCTCCACCAAATGAGTTAGCATGCTGGGTGTGGGGGGGAGGGCGCACCAGAGGAGAGACCAGGTTGGGCTGGGACAGAATCTGAAAGGAGGGAGAGGAGGAGAGTGTTAATGTCATTAACTCTTTATATTAGAAATCCAAGGAAAAAGTGTTGGTGTTAAGCTGGCCTCTATCACAAGTGTCAAATGTTAGTCGTATGCACGGGATACGCATGGTATACATTACATTGTCCAACGAAACGCTTACTTGCAGGTTCCTTTGACAACAATAACTAATAAAATAAAAATGTGAACATAAAGTGGCAGTAGAACAGAATAAACATTTTAACATAAGTATAATACAGGAAGGCACAATATAGTTTACATGTGTATTGAGGAATGGGGGGGATGTGGGGGAAAGTGTATATTGAGCAGTATCATTAGAGTCTGGTAGCAGCAGTTGTGATGAGTGAGTGTAGTAAGGTGTGGAGAATCAGTGCAGTACAAGTGCAGTCTGATGGCTTGTAGATGGAAACTGTCTCTGAGCCGGTTGGTATAAGACCTCATGCTCCGATTTTGTGTGGCTGTGCTGTGTGGGGTCCTTGATGCTGCGGGCCTTCCTCAGCCACCGTTTTAATGTCCTGGATGGGTGGGAGCACGGTCCCAGTGATGTACTGGGCCGTCTATACACCCGCTGGAGGGCCTTGCGGTCGTGGACAGAGCAATTCCTGTGCCATCCCGTGATGCAACCGGTCAGTACGCTCTTGATGGTGCAGCGATAGTATTTGGAGAGGACCTGGGGCGGTATGCAGTTTCTTCAGCCACCTTAGGAAATAGAGACGCTGTTGCGCCCCAGTGTGTGTGCGTGCGTTACCTGTGGGTTGAACTGTCCAGGGAAGTGCTGTGTGATCCTCATGGCAGCAGAGCTGGGCTGGAACTGTTTCTGGTACAGCATGCTGTTCATCTTACTGGACTGGCTGCTGGGAGATGTAGAGCTGGCCCTGACCAGACAAATACATCAGCTCTTGGTATACTCATAAAACCAGTAGAAGGTGGGACAGGTTCTGTGTGAGAATGTGTGTTACCTGTAAGGACTAGGTGTAGTGTGTGTTACCTGTAAGGACTAGGTGTAGGGGTAGTGTGTGTTACCTGTAAGGACTAGGTGTAGGGGTAGTGCTCCTAGCACTGTGAGGAGTTGTCCCAGGCTTCATGTCCATCCCACTGCCAAACAGCTTCAGGTCCATCTCACACATCTGGATAGAGAAACACAGTGCAGAGACACATTACGTCATGTACTGCTAGCATCTCACCAACACAATGCTTACACACACACACACACACGACATAATACAGGTAGCTATAATACCATTAGGCCATGAAAGGACTTTGAGACATACACAAGTCTCTCACACATGCAGAACTTTGTACCATTCCCTTGTGAGTACCTTGCTGGAGGGGGGGGGCTGCATCACGCTGTGTGTGGGTCCAAAGGGTCCCCTGTAGGGCTGGGAAACTGGGGGCTGGCGGCTGAGGCTGGGGGGCTGGGCCTGGGGAGGGGTGGGGGGCAGAGCCAGGAGGGGCTGGCCGCCCCCCGGAACCATAGTTAGGAAGGCCGAGCTGGGAGCCTGGCATAGGGACTTGCACCTAGAGAGAGAGGGGCGAGAGAAGGAGATTGGGAGGGGTGAGTTAGTTCCAATGTCACGACTGGGTTTTGACAATCTGTTCCTTTGCAGAAGTTAGCCTCAAAGTGTAAATAATGTGTATACCTGCTGCATGGCAGCGCTAGGAGACTGTGTGTTACTATAGTAACTGCTCTGTCCGTGTTGTTGCACCTGTCCTGAGTACAGGTTAGAATGTGGACTCATCCCCTGACGCTGGAGCGAGAGAAGAGAGCGAGAGAGAGAGAGAGGTTAGGACAATAACATTCATGACCACTTCTTACAAACTTCTTGTATGACCACATATAAGCTTGCTTCAGAATTTACAAAGATAGCATGAGTTCTCAACAGTTGTCAATAGATTCTAAGAGGGTTGGAACTACATTGTGTGTACCTTATTCCATACCTGCAGTAGGTGTGTGTCTATCAGCTGGGATCCTCCCATGCCAGAGGGCTGGTTGAGCTGTGGTTCAAACAGGATGGGGATGTGCTGTGTGTGTGTGTTGGAGGGCTGCTGGTAGGCCAGGCTGGACTGGGGCTTGCCCAGGTCATGGCCCCCAACCCCAGGGTAGCTGTGGAGAGATGGCCCTGATAACATCATGGGACTGGGCTGGGACAGACTGCTCTGCATAAAGGCCTGCTGTGATCTGAAGGACATGGAGGAATGGAGACGAGTTAAAATATTGTGTGATCAAACACACACACCTCTACTGGTCAGAAGGACACAAGATTTGACCCAATAACATTGTTTGATAAATACTTATCATTGTGTGTGTGTTTGTTACCTATAAGGCTGCAGTGAAGAGCTGAAGAGGTCCTGTGCCTGGGAGACGGGAGGTCCGGTGCTGAGGCTTAGCTGGGCCTGGTGAGAGTGTGTGTGTGTGTGTTGGTGCTGCCCCTGTAGGGGAGCATAGATTGGGATAGGAATCTGCTGCACTGCCGCCTGCTGCTGGAGGGGAGAAAATAAGGCCTTATAATGCTTTACAAGGGGAGAATAAGGCTTCACAAGGGGAGAATACGGCTTCACAAGGGGAGAATACGGCTTCACAAGGGGAGAATACGGCTTCACAAGGGGAGAATACGGCTTCACAAGGGGAGAATACGGCTTCACAAGGGGAGAATACGGCTTCACAAGGGGAGAATAAGGCTTCACAAGGGGAGAATAAAGCTTCACAAGAGGAGAATAAGGCTTCACAAAGGGGAAAATAAGGCTACATTAAAGGCAGTTGAAGCTTGAAGACTAGTTAAAGAGATCCTTGTAGTGTGTACCTGTGAGAGTCTAGGCTGGTAGCCCTGCTGCTGGTGCTGTGCCAGAGTGGGAGGTGCCAGGCGGGAGTGGGGGTTGCTGAACAGGTGACTGGTGTCCATGTAGAACGCTGGAATCTGGGCTGCAGAGCCTACACACACACACAGACAGAGAGAGACACACAGAGAGAGACACACACAGACAGACAGAGACAGAGACAGACAGAGACACACAGACAGACAGAGACAGACAGACAGAGACAGACAGAGACACACAGACAGACAGAGACAGACAGACAGAGACAGACAGAGACACACAGACAGACAGAGACAGACAGAGACACACAGACAGACAGAGACACACAGACAGACAGAGACACACAGACAGACAGACAGACAGACAGAGACACACAGACAGACAGACAGACAGAGACACACAGACAGACAGACAGACAGAGACACACAGACAGACAGACAGAGACACACAGACAGACAGACAGAGACACACAGACAGAGACAGAGACACACAGACAGAGACAGAGACACACAGACAGAGACAGAGACACAGAGACAGACAGACAGAGACACAGAGACAGACAGACAGAGACACAGAGACAGACAGACAGAGACAGACAGACAGACACACAGACAGACAGACAGAGACACACAGACAGACACAGACAGACAGACAGAGACAGACAGACAGACAGAGACAGACAGAGAGACACACAGACAGACAGAGAGACACACAGACAGACAGACAGAGACACACAGACAGACAGACAGAGACACAGACAGACAGACAGAGACACACAGACAGACAGACAGAGACACACAGACAGACAGACAGAGACACACAGACAGACAGACAGAGACACACAGAGACAGACAGAGACACACAGACAGACAGACAGACAGACAGAGACAGACAGAGACACAGACAGAGAGAGACACAGACAGAGAGAGACACAGACAGACGGATCAAAACTCCTCAATCCACAATTCTGACAAATACATGACTATTGTGTGTCCGGAGGACATTTTAAATAACTAGCGTCACCTTCACAGTAACATTACAGCTGTCTTCATCTCAGATCACATAAGGATTGTGAATACATTGACCTTTCTCTAAATAAGTGTCCTCTATGAGACATGAGGTAATTATGTCCTATATGAGCTGTGATGGCTGTTCCTGTGGGCTCAGCTCTCTCTGATCGAGGCTAATATCTGACCTCCCTATGGGGCCTACTAGTAAGCTCTATAGCTAGCATCCCAATGAGAGGCTCACTCAACAGTCACTGATACGACACAAGAGAGGAGCACAACACTAAATGGCTGTCTCATCAAAAGCTTTACGCCTCCGTACCCATTTAACAGAACTCATTCAGGTTTAGTAGTATCTGCTAGACAGTTAAGTAAGGCTAAGTCATTTCCTGGTGAAGTCATGTAGTTAAGTAAAGACTCCTGGCCCTAGTCATACCGCTACGTGCATACAAGTCAGATGTGTTGGAGGACTCACCTGCTGCAGACTGGGACACGTAGACCTGTGGAGTCTGTTGCTGCTGGGGAAGCAGGGGGGCCACACAGCCCAGCTGGGAGAAGCTGGTCCCGCCCATAGATCCAGTCTGCAGCTGCTGGGGTTTCACCTTGCAGATGTTGGGGGGGTCAGAGGCCGTGGTGGTCTTAGTGCTCAGAGCGGACGTGGTGTAGGTCCCAGCACCTGGGGGGACGGTGACAGGAGATAGATAGAGGGATGGAGGGGGAGTAGGATAATGTCACTACATCCAGTTGCTGTTTATGTGGGTGATGTTGCCCAACTGTCAATCCATTTAGTATTAGTGTAAAAACATTGTATAACAAGTATTATTGACTTACAAAGAAAGACTGTACCTGTCAGAGAAGTGCTTGGTGTGACAGAGGCTACTGGTATCTGAGGCATGGAGGCAGAGGAGAAGGAGGAGTAGGAGGAGGTGCAGGAGGTGATAGGAGAAGAGGAGGTGACAGGAGAACTCTTTTCTACCAGGCTGGGGGAGTTCTCCCACGCTTTACGGGCTGACTCCATCTTACCAAAGAAATAAGATAACGTATTAGAAGCAGATAGACACAGTATGCATAGAAGGGTGTGTTGTGTGTGTGTATGTGTGTACCTTCAGTGTGAGGTCAACAGAAGCAGGAGAGACAGTACTGAGGCTGGAGCTCTGCTGTAAGGCCTCTCTACGAGGGAGAGGCAAGGCCACGTTGGCCACCAGGCTCTCCTCCATCTTACTCCCTCCAGTAGGAACGCTGTCAGCCAGAGAGGAAGAGGGGGTGGTGTAGTCGGTCACTGACTCCTGGCAGGGGGAGGGTTAGGGGCACACAAGTTTAAGTCAATAGAACTGGAATGAATGGAGCATTCATGAATGTGGTGGATAGACTGGTGGCCATATTGGGTATACCATACCAACCATCCCCTCTCACCTTAGAGCTGCTGGCGTACTCTGCCGAGGCTATGGTGATCATCCCCTCGATATCGCCCCCTAGCTCAGGAACAGAGGCGTCTGTGTTGGGGGGGCTAGAGTCTACTGCTCTGTTGGTCCCTCCTCCTGGTACTATCCCCCATCAAGACATTCTTCCCCACCCGCGCGGACATCCTTAGCTTTGCGGTTCCGCAGGGAGCGTTCTTTACCGATAGGGCCAGGCTTGTACTCCTTAGGCTCTACTGGCTCCATGTCAGGGAGCTGGAAGTAGAGAGAAGAGATACAGTTCAAGTTGAGAAAATATTTAGAATCATGTCAATGTAATTCTTTGCAGAAACGTATTTGTTCGAGTATTTGTGTAAGTCAGTGTGTGTGTTAAGTACCCTACCTTCTGTGTTTTGATAGGCCCAGCACGGGGCTGTTTCTGTCTCTGTTCTTTAGGAGCAGGTAGTTTGTTGTCAGGTCCAGTCTCTAGCACGGCTGGTACACCATCGCTGTCTGTACTGCCAGCTGAGGACGGGGCTCCAAACTGGATCCTGTCCATCCCCAGATCCACACTGCCTTCTGAGCCAGGCTTCACTCCCTACAACAAAGGCACTTTAACTAACCAACCAGTTTATTTGGAGCCACAAAACAGAACGAATCCATTGCAAGTCAGTCTGTTGTACAATACAGGTTGTGAAACGAGAGATATGGAGAGCAAGAGAGGAGGTCCGTACCTCAGGAGTGACAGTCCTAGTGAAGGAGGTGAGAGGTTTGTTCCAGGCACTGACTGAAGGAGGCTGAGGAGGGCTGATAGGTCCAACTGAAACACACACATCAGATGAGACCAAGCATATGAACAACCCTAGCTCATGTATAATTGTTATTTTTGTACATTTGTTTACAATTTCATGATATCCAATTGGTAGTTACAGTCTTGTCCCATCGCTGCAACTCCCCTATGGATTTAAGAGAGGCGAAGGTTGAGAGCCGTGTGTCCTCCGAAAAACGACAAGCCACACTGCTTGCTTAACCCAGAAGCCTGCCGCACCAATGAGTCGGAGGAAACACCGCGTGGCGACCGAAGTCAGCGTGCGTGCGCTGGGCCTGCCACAAGGAGTTGCTAGAGCGCGATGGGACAAGGAAATCCCGGCCGGCCAAACCCTCCCCTAACCCGGACGACGCTAGGCAAATTGTGCACCGCCTCATGGGTCTCCCAGTCGCGACCGGCTGCGACACAGCCTAAGATCAAACCCGGGGCTGTAGTGACGCCTCAAGCACTATGATGCAGTGCCTTAGACCGCTGCGCCACTCGGGAGAGGTACATGTTTTTTTCTCGTTGTGAAAAATGACTGTACTGATGTTGTGTGACTCACGTTTCTTGACGTCAGGGAGTATGGCGGATCCAGCCACCTTGTTCTCCCAGAGTTCCGTACCGAGAGTGCTGTGGGGCTGCGTGAGCAGGGCCACAGGGGGAAGGGAGGTCTTGGAGGTGAAGTCCACGGTGGTGGGGGTAGGGCCGGGGGGTAGGGTGGTCACAGAGCCCTCCAGAGTCTGGGGAGAGGCAGCAGGCTGGGAGGTGGGAGGGAGCTGGGAGGCAGATAGGAGGGGCTGGGGTTGTTGGGGGGGTGAGGGCTGTTGAGGCTGCGGCTGTGAGGCTTGCTGTGGTTGTTGTTGTGATGCTTGTTGTTGATGCTGCTGTTGTTTTTTGGCAAATCTTGGTGGCAGCTTGCTTCCTCCTCTTCCCTTTTCCCCTGGTCCTTTCTTCCCATAGTGCTGTAAACCGACACAAGCCCACAACATACATGTTAGGGATGTCAGATGTTCGGGTCCTATGGTCCTCAGTGTGAATAGAAGTGTTTAGTCAATACAGGACTAACTGAATTGCACAGTCCGCCTCTCACCTGTGTAGTCAGCTCCTCTTTCTTCCTCCTCTCCTCGTCCTGTAGTCGTTTCTGTTGTTTGCGTGAGACCACCTCAGTGAAGCCGTCATCTGTAGTGTTAGACTGGGGGTCCTCTAAGGTCGTCACCTCCGGATGGTCATCTATGATCACCACACCTACAGGACAGCACAAAGTGAAATCAGTTCCATGGACTAGGTACAAGTTCTAGAACAATAGAATCTGTCAAATTCAATATTGAGTATGGCTGTGACGATACCAGTATCGCAATATTTTTCCTGCGGTATGCAAAATAGTGTGTGCTATAGCTTGGAAAATAAATAAAGACAACAATGTTTGTTTCCAACATTAGGGCTGTTTTCCTAAAGTTGTTAAATTCGCTTCGTGTTCCGTTTCCTTGCCACGACACTAACAAGCATTGCGATACCAGTATGGTCCCAGCCCGGCTCTAGTACTGAGCAAATAAAGCACTACAGTACAGGTCAAAAGTTTGGACACACCTACTCATTCAACATTTTGACTTTTTTTCTACACTGTAGAATATTAGTGAAGACATTACAACTATGAAATAACACATATGGAATCATGTAGTTACCAAAAAAGTGTTAAACAAATCAAACACCCTTTTCCTTCTTATTGGTGTCCTTTAGAAGTGGTTTCTTTGCAGCAATTCGACTATGAAGGCCTGATTCCCAAATAGTTCAAGTAACAGACACATCTCAACATCAACTGTTCAGAGAAGACGGCGTGAATCAGGCCTTCATTGTCGAATTGCTGCAAAGAAACCACTACTAAAAGGACACCAATAAGAAGAGACTTGCTTGGCCCAAGAAACATGAGCAATGGACATTAGATGGTTCTGATGAGTCCAAATTTGAGATCGTGGGTACCAACCGATGTGTCTTTGTGAGACACAGAAGGTAAACGGATGGTCTCCGCCTGTTTGGTTCCCACCGTGAAGCATGGAGGAGGTGGTGTGATGGTACTTTACCGGTGACACCGTCAGTGATTTATTTCGAATTCAAGGCACACTTAACCAGCATGGCTACCACAGCATTCTGCAGTGATACGCCATCCCATCTGGTTTGCGCTTAGTGGGACTATTTGTTTTTCAACAGGACAATGACCCAACACACCTCCAGGCTATGTAAGGGCTATTTGACAAAGAAGGAGAGTGATACAATGCTGCATCAGATGACCTGGCCTCCACAAATCGCCCAACCTCAACCCAATTGAGATGGTTAGGGATGAGTTGGACTGCAAAGAGTGAAGGATTAGCAACCAACTAGTGCTCAGCATACGTGGGAACTCCTTCAAGATTGTTGGAAAAGCATTCCTAATGAAGATGGTTGAGATAATGCCAAGAGTGTGCAAAGCTGTCAAGGCAAAGGGTGGCTACTTTGAAGAGTCTAAAATATAAAATAGATTTTGATTTGTTTTACACTTTTTTGGTTACTACATGATTCCATATGTTATTTCATAGTTTGTCTGAATGCTTATCTTTAGAAAGTAGCTATGAAATGTACATAGCCAATTAATATAAATACAGCTTTGGATTTTACCACTTCTCAAAAGCGAATGGTTTGGAACTTTATGAAGGAGAGCTGCCCTCTTCTCCCATTCCGACCATTGGTTGTCCCTCAATTAATATCGCAAAAGCCATTTTACAAACATCTGAATGCTTCATTTTAGTTATTTAACCCTTATTTTACCAGGTAAGTTGACTGAGAACACATTCTCATTTACAGCAATGACCTGGGGAATAGTTACATGCTGAAGGTATAGCCTACAAGGCTCTCTCGTTGACACGAGCAGCTGAGTCTCCCGCACTGTGCACACAGTTATCTGACTTGTAGATCAATGTCATACGCAGTTACTATACTTGTTTGATAGGCTGAAGGAGAGGACGCAGATCAGGTATTTTTGGAACGAGGCAGAAAAAAAACAACTTGTGAACCCGGCGATTCATAACGTTTAGATCGGTTTTCTTAATGACGCATGCTTCGTTAGGGCTCCCGCAGACTGATACACTCACATCTTAAACACTTTAACCGGGGAATCGTTACATCCCTACTAGATAGCAGGTGTGTACATCTGTGTGTGTGTGTGCGCGCATTTGTCTCACTGGCATAGTTGTTTAGATCAAACTGCAACAGAGCGTTCTCCTTCTCCTTGGGTTTCTGTTTGGTTTGTTTGGTCTCGTCCTTCCTGCGTCCAGCAGGGTCTTTACCCCCAGTACGCACCACTCCCCCACCTGGGGCTGAGTCTGGATTAGGGGCCCCTCTGGAGGGGAAGAGAGAGACATGTTAGGGAAAGAGAGAGAAGGATGGAGACAAGAGGATAGGCAGCAGATTTATTAAAAGAAACGTGCATCCCAATAGTGTAAAAACTTTAGGATCTTTAGCAGTCCTTTCTGATAACACAAAATATAGTAGTGTAATAGATGACATTGCTTTCACATCAGTGCAGGTAAGGAGACAAGGAAAGGAAACCAATAGACTATTGAGATGCAGCCAGAAAGGGAGAGGAAGTGATGTGTACCCAGTGTATTATCCTCCAGAGAGAGGGGCAACAGTAGAGATGTAGCAGACAAAAAAATACACCCTGGCTCGCTCTCTCGTGTGTGCACACACACACACACACACACACACACACACAGCCAGCAATTAGAACAGGATACGATTCGAAAGGAGATGAGAAACATTTGAGCGCTTCTAAAGTCGTGGCCAAAAGTTGAGAATGACACAAATATTAATTTTCACAAAGTCTGCTGCCTCAGTTTGTATGATGGCATTTTGCATATACTCCAGAATGTCATGAAGAGTGATCAGATGAATTGCAATTAATTGCAAAGTCCCTCTTTGCCATGCAAATGAACTGAATCCCCCAAAAACATTTCCACTGCATTTCAGCCTTGCCACAAAAGGACTGGAAGCTTCAAAAGGAGGGTGGTGCTTGGAATCATTGTTCTTCCCAGACCTTAATCCCATTGAGAACTTGTGGGTGGACAAACAAAAACCCACAAATTCTGACAAACTCCAAGCATTGATTATGCAAGAATGGGCTGCCATCAGTCAGGATGTGGCCCAGAAGTTAATTGACAGCATGCCAGGGCGGATTGCAGAGGTCTTGAAAAATAAGGGTCAACACTGCAAATATTGACTCTTTGCATCAACTTCAGGTAATTGTCAATAAAAGCCTTTGACACTTATGGAATGCTTGTAATTATACTTCAGTATTCCATAGTAACATCTGACAAAAATATCTGAAGACACTGAAGCAGCATACTTTGTGGAAATTAATATTTGTGTCATTCTCAACACTTTTGGCCACGACTGTACAGCTCTTATTCACACACAAAAACAGAAACAGAAGAGCATGGCATTGGAGTTTGGTTGTTTAATAAGATATTGTTCATTATGTTAACAGTGAAGATATAACATGCAAACAGTCAATGAATAAGACTAAAGGCCAAACCAAATCATGGTGCGAGATTGGTGGATGACTCACCCTCTGCGTCCAGCCTTGGCCCCTCCTCGCCTCTCTCCCTTCCCCCCTGCATAGCTGCGGCCTGGTTTGGGTCCGCTGTTCCCCCAGCGGTTCTGCCTTTCCACAGGACGCTGACTGGAGAAACTCCTCCTGCCCCCGGCGGGCCCGGCCGCCTCGCGTTTGGGTGTCACCCCTCCTTCGGTGGGGGTCCTACTGGGGGGAGCTGAGCCCTGAGGGGGTAGGGGGGCTGGTGTGGAGGGCTGGGCAGTGCTGCTAGCAGCCTCCCGCGCTCCCCTCCTCTCCTCCCGTTCTCTACGCTCGTTAAAGTCGCTACTCTCCGACGCCGTCTCCCACTCCTCGTTGGCCTGGTCAGAAGAGTTCTGCGTGGACAGGTCAGGTGACTTGGTGCCCACGGCAAAGGTGATGGGAGGGGTGGCGTCAGGCAGGGCTGAGTCAGAGGTTAGGTCAGCGGCTTTGGGTTCCTTATCTACAGGCAGGGTGACAGTGGTCCCTGGAGCTCTGGAGAGGGTAAGGGACAGGGAGACAGGGCCAGGCACTAAGGCTGGGAGGGGGGCAGTGAAGGTGGTTCCTGGTCCTGTCTCTCCTCCAGCTAAGACTGCAGCCTCTCTCTCCTTCAGCCTCCGGAAGCGGGGGGGTTTGTCCTGTCTGGGGGGTCGGGCTGGCCGAGGGCGACGGGGCCTCTCTCTGTCTCTGCTACTCTGGGGTCCCCCCTCTCCAAACTTCTTCCCCTCGAACTGTCGGTCTCTGTCCCCTCGAACGGGCCGTCGATCAGAGTGGGGGTCCCAGTTGTCATAGCGTGATGACGAGGGTTCTGTGTCCTCGGGGCGAAAGGTCTCCATGGGTTTAGAGGGCCACTGGGAGGACGACTCTCTAGTTCCTGGTCGTCTGAGAGGAGCGGACCTAGGACCTCCTCTCTCCCTGGCTCCCCCTCGCCTGCTGTACAGTCCCCCTCTCCCCCGCCGTGAAGGATCTCCTTTGGGCAGGAAGCCTGGCTTGGGCCTTCCCTCATCTCCTCCCCTTGGCCCTCCTTTCTCCCCCAGGTGATGAGGTCCAAAGACAGGTTTGTGTGGTCCGGAGCGGGGCTCTCCTGGTATTTCACTGCGGAGCGGTCGGGGTGGTTTGGCACTGGGCTCACGGTCTGAAGCCCCAGTGTCGCTAGCGGACTCCCGTCCTCCTTCGCTCTCTGAGTCGGTATCGGAACCACGACGCCGTCTGCGTTTGGGCATCACTTCGAGGTCTGAGCTCTCGCTGCGCGTCTCGCTCTCTTCTCGGCAGCGGAAGGCAGCACCGCCACTGGCGGCAGGGAAGTCTGGGCGAGGCTCCTGATATGGGTACTCCCATCGACTACGACCCCGGCCACCTCTACTTCGACCAATGTAAGTCCCCCGGAAACTCCGTCCTCGAGAATAGTACTCCCCTCTGCCTCGGCCTCTAAAACCATCAGCCGGCCAGTCTCTCTCCCTGTCCCTTTCCATCTCTCTCTCCCGATCTCTTTCCCTCTCCTCACGGCAGTAGGCCCGTGGAGGCAGGTTGGACTCCTTCCTAGAGGGTAATTTAGGTTCAGGGTGTTTGTCATTGGTCGGTAGTTGGTCTGTCTTGTCATCCTGGGAGGCTGGTATCGGGGCATGTGTATCTCTGGATCTCTGGGGGCCATTCCCAGACCCCTCTGTCTCAGGGGCCTCACTCTTCCCATCCCGCTCGCCGTGGGGTCTGTCCCTCTCCCGCTCGCCGTGGGGTCTGTCCCTCTCCCGCTCGCCGTGGGGTCTGTCCCTCTCCCGCTCGCCGTGGGGTCTGTCCCTCTCCCGCTCGCCGTGGGGTCTGTCCCTCTCCCGCTCGCCGTGGGGTCTGTCCCTCTCCCGCTCGCCGTGGGGTCTGTCCCTCTCCCGCTCGCCGTGGGGTCTGTCCCTGGGGCCCTCAGACACCGCAGCAGCAGCGGAGGCAGCTTTCGCTCCTCCTCGCTCCTCCTTCTTGGGTCTCTCCCCCTTTTCTCCTCTCTCACGGTGTCGCTCTCTCTCCTCCCGCTGCTCTCTCTCTTCCTTCATGTCTCTGAGTACAGGTTTCTTAATGGGTCCAGACCTGCGTACCGGCCTCTCTCCCCCTGGTCCATCCCTCCGGCCGGCCCCAGACCTCCCTCCCCAGCGCAGCTCAGCCTTCTGCTTGCTGGGGGCCGGCTTCTCTAGCTTGTGGAGGCCGTCAGCCGGGGAGAAAGGCTCTTTACTGGCCTTTATATCTTCCGCGCCTGGCCTCTCTTCTGGATTCTGGAGCTCAAGTGTCTTTGTGCCCAGGGGGAGGCTGTCGAACCTGGGCTCATCCAGTTTGAGGGAGTGGCTGGAGCCCTGGGAGATGGTTCTCTGTAGCATGGCCTGTTCTAGAGCCTCCACTTCTCCAGTGGGCAGGCTAGGCTCCACTGGCTCAAAGGGAGACCCACCAGGCCCTCTTTCTGTCTGCAGGGGTTCTGGAGCCTCCTCAGGGCCTGGGCCGAACCCTGACAGGGGCTTGTGGTCCTGGCTGGGTTCCAGGGGATTGTGGTCCTGGCTGGGGTACATGGCTGGGAGACCCCTTTCCATCTCCAACCCAGAGTCCAATCTGGGGAAAGAGAGAGATGTTTAAATTTAAAAAACTATACGAACTTGGTGGACAATTGGAGCACACTTGATGACAGAAGGGCTTCTGATCTAAAGTGGCTTCCTCTCATTCCTATCTACCTTGGAGGCAAGAAATTAAAGATTTGTTTTTTTTTTTGTTTAACTTCTTAGGGCTAGGGGGCAGTACTTTGATGTTCAGATGAAAAACGTGCCCAAAGTAAACTGCCTATTACTCAGGCCCAGAAGCTAGGGTATGCATATAATTAGTAGCTTTGGATAGAAAACACTGAAGTTTCTAAAACTTAAAAATAATGTCTGTCAGTATAACAGAACTGATATGGCAGGCAAAAACCCGAGCAAAATCCATCCAGGATGTCTGTATCAGTCATTTCAATTGGCATGCTATTCAAAGCTGGGTATTTTAGCTCCCAGATTGCAGTTCCTATGGCTTCCACTAGATGTCAACAGTCTTTAGAAAAACGTTGGAACGTTCATTCATGAAAATCAAGGGAGTAAGACCACTAGTTCCTGGGTTCACGTCAAGTGTACTGTTTTGGATTCTGCGCGTAACAGGGAATGCATGCAGTTATTTTTCTCTTCTATTCAGCAGGTTATATTCCATCTGAAATATTATAGTGTATATTCATTTTAGGGTATCTGAGTATTGATTAAAAATGCTGTTTGACTTTTTTCTGCAAACTTTATGGGTACTTTTGGGATATCGTTTGTCTGCATGGATGAAAGCCTTTGGGCAGATGGATTACTGAACAAAACGCACCAGCCAAACGGAGATATATGGATATAAAGAGGAACTTTATCGAACAAAGGGACCTTTTATTGTGTAACCTGGACACTTGGGTATGCCATCAGAGGAAGATCATCAAACGTAAGCAATTTATTTTATGCTATTTTTGAGTTTTGTGACACCTCTGCTGGTTATGTTATTATGCTAATTGAGTTTGAGTGGGGGTGCTGTCCTCAGACAATCAAATGTTCTGCTTTCGCCGTAAAGCCTTTTTGAAATCTGACAATGCTGTTAGATTAACAAGAGTCTAAGCTTTTGAAGGGTGTGCAGCATTTGTATTTTCATGAATGTTTGAAATTAGTATTTTTGTAATTTGAATTTGGCGCTCTGCATTTCACCGGATGTTGTAAAAATCGATCCCGTTCACGGGATTGGATCCGTAACAGGTTAACTAGGCAAGTCAGTTAAGAACAAATTCTTATTTACAATGACAGACTAGGAACAGTAGGTTAACTGCCTTGTTCAGAGGCAGAATGACAGATTTTTACCTTGTCAGCTCAGGTAAGCGACTTAGAAACCTTTTGGTTACTGGCCCATCGCTCTAACCACTAGGCTACCTGCCGCCAGGTTAGTGTATTAAGATGCAGCCTACTCACCTGCTGTCCTCGTCCTCCCGGCCTTTAGGGGGTGTGACAGAGGGCAGGGGTTCAGTTTGGGGGTATGGGTCAGACCCCCATACTACGCGCGGTTCAGAAGGGAGACTATGGTCCCGTATGGGCCTGGTCAGGTGGTCGAAGGAGTCAGAACTGGAGCTGGAGTTGTCCCCTGGCTCTCTACGAACTATCTGCTTAGGAGGCATCCGCCCTGTAGACGAGGAGAAGGGACAGTCAAAATTATATAGATATACAAATAAAAATTCATGGCTATTTGTGCCAAACACATACAGGGCAACAAATCTCACAGAAGACAAGCAAACCTAAACAGTCAAAACAGACACAGTATGTCAGTATCGCCGTACCAGGTCCAGGGTGCATGTTTGGCATGTCGAGCGGTGGTCTTCCAGACATTATGCGGGGGTCCATATAAGACTGCATCATGAGCCAGCGGGGGTCAAAGCCCATGTTAGCCAGGTGCTGCTGATGCTGGTGGTGAGGGGGGCCGACGGGCTGGTACAGGGAGCGGTGCTGCTGCTGCTGGGGGGCAGATACACATCCTCCACCCGCACCTCCTCCTGATGGGGACACAGCGCCACCACCACCCCCCTGCTGCTGTTGCTGCTGCTGCCACTGCTGCTTCATCTGCTCCTGCAAGGAGAAAAAGGTAAGAGTTAGATACAGGGATTCTCTTCAAAATAACATGGACAACATTAAAAAGATCAGGACTCCAGAGTCCAGAGATGGAATGTAATGGAATTTGGTAACTGTTTTCTATGTCCAATTTCACATCTGAAAAAATAAAGCAACACAAGTCCAATACCTGCTGCCTGAGGAAGCGCGGGGGTAGAGACTTCTGGAACTGTTTAGAGTATCCCGAGGTGAGAGAGGGGCGCATTGCAGCCCCCGCCTCTCCCTCAAGGTCCAGGGGCACCACAGGGGCGTCCTCTCCATTGAGGGGGTCCATACGGGGCAGAGAGAGCGGCACAGGTTCCTCCACTAGAGGGAGAGAGAGACAGTCACACTGAAATTAAACAAAACCTTGTCATTGAAATAAACAAATAGTGGCTCTGCTTGGAGTGAAAGTGTGGGAGGTAAAGCAGCTGGTTAATTTATGTTGGTGGAAACACAGGGCTCTGCCAGGGGGCTCACCTCTGCCCTCATCGGTGCTGAAGTAATCTCGGATAGGCATGGGTGTCAGTCTCTCAGTCTGGCTTTCCTCCACCAGGGGGCTCACCTCACTCTGGGGGCCCACCAAGCGCAGGGGACCCTCTCCGAGCCGAGGCTCTGGGGGTATGGACAATGGTCTCTGTACTGGAGGGCTGGGCTGGCGAGGCACAAACTGACTCTCTTCCTTCGCACTAGGCTCTACTCTCTCCACCCTCGCTCTCTCCCTCTCAATCCTTTCCCTCTCTACACTCTCTCGATCTTGGAGCGGGGCTGATATGTTCGGGGGCTGAGAGGAAGGGGCAGGCTGCGAAGGTGCGGGGTTGGAGACTGGGGAAAGAACAGACAAAGGAGGTGTGTCTTCACACACAGCTCCAGTCTCTTCATTGGTTGTCTCAGCAGCAGGGCCGTGCTTGGCATCTGTTGCCGGGCGGAGTTTCTCGTTGAGGCGTTTGAGTTTCTCTGCGCAAGCGGCGAGTCTCTGCTCTTCCATCCTCCTCTCCTCCTCTTCTCTCCTCCGCCTGGCTCTTTCTACCGCTTCCGACAGGTCCTGCTTCTTGTGTTTCTGGCGCCAGGCCTCGCACTCCTCTTCACCAGCAGGGGGCGCAATGGTGGGGGGTTTGGCCACTCGAGGGGCTCCGCTGCCCACCGAGTGCCCACCTGGCTGACCCTAGAGAGATAGAGAAAGAGGAGAGAAAGATGAATAACACTACTACTGTACCTTAAAACCTCCAAAACCTAAATTAACTTGTATAGTAAAGTTCTTGATGGCGCATTATGCCTGGACCCCTCCATCCAGTCAAACACACCCCAAACCGAGTCAACCAGCCACCCTCAGCCTCACCTGATGGTCCTGTGGTGGGCCAGTCTTGTACACCCCCTTACTGCCTGGGGAGGGAACCCTAGGGTCCCTTCCATCTACCCATGAGCCTTTGCTGCCCTCCTGGCCGTCGGAGGGGCGCTGCAGCCTCATGCGCTCCACTTTACCCATCCACTCCCTGAGTGAGACAGAGAGAGTGCAATGGTTAGGAGTCTTGGTAATATCTAGGCTAACAGTCTCGAGGCGCACAGAAAACCAAGGTTCAAACACAGTCTATCACACCCAGTTAGTGAGGCTGAAAAGGAAGCACATTCTTCAGTGAGACTCACCAGTTTTCCCCTTTCTCTTTGGCGGCATGGTTCTCCTCGTCGTCACTGAAGTTGAGTTTCTCTGTGTAGTCGACCTCCATCTGAGCTCCTGGAGAACAGATAGGGAGAGATGAGGGTTACCGTTAAATCGAGTTTGTGAAAAGCAAAGAATCATTATGTATAAATACAGATGAGTCTGACCTGCCCAGCCCTCGTCAGCCTCCGTGTCCAGGTTGTCAAGCTCTTTGAGCTCTGTGGCGCTGATGATGGAGGGTCTATCTGGGTCCTTGATCCAGGCCTGGGGGGGGCCGTGCTGGGGACGAACCCTCCTGGGGACAACACACAGGAGGGTCAGTACACTGGGGAATGGGTGACGCGAGGTCTAGGAAGTTGTGTTGTAATAATGATGAAGTGTGTTGGGATGTAGGCGTGTGTGTGTGTACTCACCTGGCTCCATCCTGTGGAACAGGGTATCTGATGTTCCCTGGCACTGGAGCAAAGGCCATCCTGGGATACGCATTGAACATCTAGAACAGGACACAGAAACACACAACACCCGGCCATTACTAGGAGAATCCTACTCTGCAAGGTTAAAGAAATGTTTAGCAAACTAGCAACTACTGTCAGGAAAACATCCCACACCAGGTAAGACATTCTACATCTTTTTATTCACCTTAGGACACCTGGCAACAAGAGCTCATCCAATTTGTTTTGATTGTTTTCCTACTTCCGGCCCAGTCAAACAAGCAAAACATCATTAAATACAAATAAAATTTGTCAAAAATATAGATTTATAAAGATATGTTAATTATGTTGAGGAAAATTATGGAAAACATTTAAAAAGTTTGCTATCTAAGCTACCGGACTTGAATATGTTCCGGGATTCATCCAATGGCATTTGGATGAATGCAGTCGCAGTCCACCTCAGTCGCAAGCTTCATTAATAAGAGCATTGACAACGTCAGTGACGTACATAACCCAACCAGAACCCATGGATTACAGGCAACATCCACACCGAGTTAAATCTGCCTCTTTCAAGGAGCAGGACACTAATCAGATGCTTATAAGAAATCCAGACTCTGACGAACCATCAAACAAGACTATGATTGAATCCTACTACACCGGCTCTGATACTCGTTGAATGTGTCAGGGATTGCAAACTATCACGGATTACAAAGGGAAAACCAGCCATGAGCTGCCCAGTGACGCGAGCCTACCAGACGAGCTAAACGCCTTCTATGTTCGCTTCCAGGCTAGCAACACTGAAACATGCATGAGAGCACCAGCTGTCCGGGTGACTGTGTGATCAAGCTCTCCTTAGCCGATGTGAGTAAGACCTTTAAACACGTCAACATTCACAAGGCTGCAGGGCCAGCCGGATAACCAGGATGCGTATTCAGAGCATGCGCTGACCAGCTGGTAAGTGTCTTCACTGAATTTTTTTACCTCGCCCGACCGAGTCCCTAATACCTACATGTTTCAAGCAGACCACCATAGTCCCTGTGCTTAAGGACACCAAGGCAACCTGTCTAAATGACTGTCAACCCACAGCACTCACATCAGTAGCCATGAAATGCTTTGGAAGGCTGGTCATAGCTCACATCAACACCATCATCAGACACCCTGGACCCACTCCAATTTTCATTACGCCCCAACAGATCCACAGATGACGCAATCTCTATTGCACTCCACACTGCCCTTTCCCAGCTGGACAAAAGGAACACTTGTGAGAATGCGGTTCATTGACTACAGCTCGGCGTTCAACAAGCTCATCACTTAGCTGAACATCTCCATCTGGATCCTGAACTTCCTGACAAGCCGGCCCCAGGTGGTAAGGATAGGCAACACATCCACCACTTTGACCCTCAACACGGGGGCACCTCAGGGGTGCGTGCTTTGTCACCACCTGTACTCCCTGTTCACCCACGACTCCAAGACCACCATTAAGTTTGCTGACAACTAGACGGTGGTAGGCTTGATCACCGATGAGACAGCTTATAAGGAGGTGGTCAGAGACCTGGCAGTGTGGTGCCAGGACAACAACCTCTCCCTCAACACCAGCAAGACAAAAGAGCTGATCGTGGACTACAGGAAACAGAAGACCAAGCACGCCCCCAGTGCAGTTATCACAACACATTTTCTGTGTTATAGCCTAACTAGACAATATGGCTTTAAAGGCCTGTGGAAAGTTACATAATTGAAATAAAACCAGTAGGCTACTTTGGTGAATTTGCGAGGCATGCAAGACAATTAAGACATTGCGTGATGCAGACTACCAAGACATGTGCGTATGGTTCTGCCTGCCCCTCTCTGACGCTGGCCTGCCTGCTCGGTCTCTTCACTAGTGATGGGACGTGTTCAGTCTTCGGTCTGTCGCATGTAGAATATCCTAGCTTAGGCTATTCATGGGATTGATGTCGCCAGGCCAGTCTTGTGCGCATGGCATAGGCTACTCTTCATTGCTGAAGGCTTTTTTGTCTCATAATATGAAATTACAGTAGGCTACCGGTATAGCCTGTATCGATTACTCTTTTCAGATATAACGGTATGTGGCCCCTTGAGAACGCCTTGGCTACAGCATGTTTGTTTGTCTGTTAGGGTACGTTGTACAACGTTTATTTATACTGGATATTTGTTTATGTACTTTTTACCCATTTTTCTCCCCAATATTATATCCAATTGGTAGTTCCAGTCTAGTTCCATCGTATGGACTCGGGAGAGGCGAAGGTCAGCCAACACACGACCCTGCCAAGCAGCACTGCTTCTTGACACACTGCTTGCTTAACCCGGAAGCCAGCCGTACCAACGTGTCGGAGGAAACACTGTACAACTGGCGACCACGTCAGCGTGCATGCGCCCGGCCCGCCACCTGGTCCTAGAGGTTATACATACGTAATAGGACCATTATTCTGCGTTGTGAATGGACGTGGAATTTTATCGATAATAGGGCAGTTTAAACGTCACATCATTAAGAACCTATCATGGTCCAAACACCCAAACACAGTCGTAAAGAGGGCATGACATCGCCTCTTCCCCCTTATTAGACATGGGCCTTCAGATCCTCAAAAGTGCCACTGCTGCACCATTGAGAGCATCTTGACTGGCTGCATCACTGCCTGGTATGGCAACTGCTTGGCATCCGACTAAGGCGCTACAGAGGTACTGCCCAGTACATCACTGGGGCTGAGCTCCCTGCCATCCAGGACATCTATACCAGGCGGTGTCATAGACTGTACTCTGCTACCGCACGGCAAGCTGTACCGGGAGCGACAAGGCGTCTGAACAGCTTCTACCCCAAAGCCATAAGACTGCTGAACAGTTAATAAAATGGCTACCCTGACTATTTGCATCAACCCCCTTTTAATATGTACCGACTCTCTTGCACCAGCTCTATGCACACTCACTGGACTCTACTACTACCCCCCCACCCACCACTTACGCTCACACATAGACACACTTCACAATCGTCACATACGCTGCTGCTACTCTATTTTATATCCTGATTGCCCAGTCACTTTTACACTTACCTACATTCTGCCTCAATTACCTCGTACACCTGCACATTGACTCGGTACCAGTACTCCTTGTGTAGTCTCGTTATTGTGTTACCATTTCCTTTTTTTGCAATTTGTTCTTACTTTTTAACTCTGCTTTGTTGGGAAAAGGCTCGTAAGTAAGCATTTCACAGATTACAAGCACTGAAGCCAATATTCGTTAGCATTCTCATAGGCTTTGACTGGGCGGGTTAGCTAGCTAGGTTTGTCACAACAGATTGCAACTACCCAAATGTTATCTACATAAAACATTTTTGCACTGTTTGTCTTTTGTCATTGATATTCTGTGTCTAACAACATCGCCATTTCAAGTATTGATCTTCAACAGAAAAAGGGATACAGACTGCATTGATAACGACCATTAGATAGTCCAATATGCTAACTAGCAAACCCGCCCTGTCCAAGCCTATGAGAATGCTAACGCTAACGAACGTCAGCTTCTGACAGCTCATACGAGGTGAAAAACAATGATTTACATTCTTTCAATAATTTTCCACAACATATAATTAACATGTCTTCAAATTGTGTGCACATTATGTAATAGTTTTGACAAATGTCCTTAATATTTAACAATGTTTTTCTTGTTTGTGAATGCGCCAGGAAAACAATCATGTTCGATCAGGACCTGAATCAAGTGGACGGGCACGATAAATTAATACCAAGTAAAACCAATAATCAGTCCATCACTTACGTAGGGTGGCATCATGCCCCTGAACTGCGGGTGGAACTGGGGAGGCACACCGGCAGGGGCCTGCTGGCCCCCATTGAGTTTAGGCTGGGCTGGCACAGAGGAGAGGGGTGCAGGCTTGGCAGACAGGGGCAGCCTCTCCCTGACCTCTTTCTTCTCACTAGGGGGCACCCTGCCCCTCTCCTCCACCTCCCCAGGGGGTGAGGGGGTGCTGAGAGCAGCCCCTCCCTCCTCTGGCCCACGACTGTCCATCTCAGAAGGGCTAGCTGAGGTGGTCAGATTCTTGCCCCCGCCCTCGCGCCAACTACCAACATCTATAGGGGAGCAGAGACAAGACAACACAGGCCAGTCATTTCTGTGGTAGAGTAACAACCTTCAGGTCGAGTAGTTTGGTCCATGAGTAGCGGGTAGAAGAGCGCAATACTCATGTTCTGAGGACAGACTGGGGAATGTGTGTGTGGTTATGTGAGTGAGTGAGTGTGTTCGTACTCTGAGGTCGGAGGCTGGGTCCAGGTCCATAAGGCTCTTCCTCCTGCCCCTCCCCTTTCTCCGACTCTCCGGCAGCCTGCAAACTGGGGAACTCCTGGTGGAACTGGCTGCTCACACGAGGGGCTCCTCCATCTAGCTGTGGTGGTGGCGGCTTGCTGTTGGCCCAGGATCTGCTGCACCCTATAGAGGACGAGACCTCTGGGGGTTGGGGGCCCTGGGTTAGGCTGGGGGGGGGGGGGTCTCGGACTGCCTGATACACACAACACAAAGAGGAGGAGAGGGGGGGGGGGAGGAGAAGAGAGATCGTGGAGAGTAGTTGTTTATTATTAGGGCTGAGAAACAACCTAAAGACAAAAATAACTATGACCTAGTAACAGTGTATGTAGATATTCAGTCAGGGACAGCCCTAGTATCTCACCTCTCGTCTCCTCCCTCAGGTCTGGAAGCCCAGCCGCTGCCGTCCTTGGGGACAATGTTAACGTTGGGGTCGTTACCCTTGTTCTCTGCCTTCAAGCTGGGCAGGTTGGCAGGGGGGGGCATGCGCCGACTGACAGCAACCTTACCCAAACTCTGGAGCCCATGTCTGGCAGCCACTGGACGAGAGCATGAAACATTTAGACATTTAGCAAGGAGCAGAGTTTACATAATCACATTTATTATTAGGGATGCAAACTGGTGAGGACCAAAAAGGCATAAAATTGTGCGGAAACGTGTGACAAATGGTGTGATATTTTGGGGCCTATTTTTGAGAATATGTATAAAATACACATTTGAATAATCTCAAAACTGTTAACTTTCCAAAGCATCAGAGAGAAAATGGTGTCCTGGGGTGGGGAGTAGGGTTTTTTGGTCTGTGTTTAAGGTTTATCATGACATGTGATGATAATCTCAGTCACCCCGGACAGGAATACATAGGGAAGAACTTTTATTTATTTTTGTAGCACAAATTCCATTATCTTGGTTGTGTTTCTCCACACGTTTCTCCCCCCGATTTTAAAAAATTCTTCTTCAGATGTACACGATTCACGTAGATGGTCTATTTTCAGATCAAAACTGCAAATATCGCTGAAAAGCAACGAGTTCGCATCCCTATATTATTGACAAACCCAAACCGACCTCTAGCCACAAGGAGAGGCAAACATTTTACAATGAGACCTTGAAAGAAATGTGTGCACGTGTGTGTGATGGGAAGCACGAGCGTACCTGCAGTTTTCTGGGTCTCCAGAGACTTGCCCTTGTACGTGTTGAAGAGGCTAAGGGTTGCATACTTGGTCTTGCCATCCTTTGCCTTGGTGCTCTGCCCTGACTTCTCTGACATTTCGCTGGAAACTCATTGAGTCTGGTCCTCTGGTCTCACCGCCAGAACCAGCCTCCTGCAATACAAATCAAGCTTTATTTAAAAGGTGCTACACAGGATTTTTTGAAATTACATTTGCATTGTAATTTAAGAAAATGTACATAATATACAGCACATTCGGAAAGTATTCAGACTAGTGATGCACTGATATGACATATTTGGCCGATACCCAATATTTTCCATGACAAAAAAACCTGATACCGATAATTAATATTAAAAATTTTAGCAGCCTTATAAGCATTCTAGTACAGTTAAATAGTTAAATACACATAGATGCAGCGGTCTAAAGCACTGCATCTCCGGCATTTACATATGTCCCCACTACCAGTCAAACAATCAAAACCTACTTCTTTCACTTACTTGCTATGCTGTTCATTTGTTCAGTCGTTTCATTCTCAACCAGGATTTCTATGGAACGCCGTATGAGTCTTTGCGTGTCAAAAAATATACTATTTAACACTATGAGGTGTCAAATAAGTTTGTTGACCAATAAGGACCTGAATATGACTGCACGTCACAATTTCATGGATGCAAACAATGTTCTTCCCCAAAAACATAGCAAAACAACAATCTGTTTCAGTAGCTATAGTTAGCTAGCTAACTATATAGATACAGTTGAAGTCGGAAGTTTACATACACTTAGGTTGGAGTCATTAAAACTAGTTTTTCAACCACTTCACAAATTTATTGTTAACAAACTATAGTTTTGGCAAGTTGGTTAGGACATCTACTTTGTGCATGACACAAGTAATTTTTTCAACACTTGTTTACAGACAGATTATTTCACTGTATCACAATTCCAGTGGGGCAGAAGTTTACATACACTAAGTTGACTGTGCCTTCAAACAGCTTGGAAAATTCCACAAAATTATGTAATGGCTTTAGAAGCTTCTGATAGGCTAATTGACATAATTTGAGTCAATTGGAGGTGTACCTGTGGATGTATTATGGCATACCTTCAAACTCAGTGCCTCTTTGCTTGACATCATGGGAAAATCAAAAGAAATCAGCCAAGACTATAGAAAACTAATTTTGGTTCATCCTTGGGAGCAATGTCCAAATGCCTGAAGGTACCACGTTCATCTGAACAAACAATAGTACGCAAGTATAAACATCATGGACCACGCAGCCGTCATACCACTCAGGAAGGAGCCGCGTTCTGTCTCCTAGAAATTAACGTACTTTGGTGCGAAAAGTGCACATCTATCACAGAACAACAGCAAAGGACCTCTTGAAGATGCTGGAGGAAACAGGTACAAAATTATCTATATCCATAGTAGAACGAGTCCTATATCGACATAAACTGAAAGGCTGCTCAGCAAGGAAGAAGCCACTGCTCCAAAACCAGGAGGGACTGGTGCACTTCACAAAATAGATGACATCATGTGGATGTATTGAAGCAACATCTCAAGACATCAGTCAGGAAGTTAAAGCTTGGTCGCAAATGGGTCTTCCAAATGGACAATGACCCCAAGCATACTTCCAAAGTTGTGCCAAAATGGCTTAAGGACAACCAAGTCAAGGTATTGGAGTGGCCATCACAAAGCCCTAACATCAATCCCATAGAACATTTGTGGGCAGAACTGAAAACGTGTGTGCGAGCAAGGAGGCCTACAAACCTGACTCAGTTACACCAGCTCTGTCAGGAGGAATGGGTCAAAATTCACCCAACTTATTGTGGGAAGCTTGTGGAAGGCTACCCGAAACGTTTGACCCAAGTTAAACCATTTAAAGGCAATGCTACCAAATACTAATTGAGTGTATGTAAACTTGTGACCCACTGGGAATGTGATGAAATAAATAAAAGCTGAAATAAATCACTCTACTATTATTCTGACATTTCACATTCTTAAAATAAAGTAGTGATCCTAACTGACCAAAGACAGGGAATTTTTACTAGGATTAAATGTCAAGAATTGTGAAAAACTGAGTGTATGTAAACTTCCAACTTCAACTGTAGGTGTCATCATCAGGTAGCTAAGGGGGAAATTAGCGGGAGGGGGGGTAGTAAAGGTAACTCCACAGCCCTTCAGAGTGACTGACTAGGAGACTCTACACCTCTCCATCACAATGGCTTCTCTCCACTCGATGGGGCATGTCGTGTTGCCATGCCGACAGGCCCTAAGAGAGCAGCCTTTGTTGAGCCATGCGGATGTGCTGCCTAACGGCTGGGAGCCATTCATAATTGATGGAGGAGCGATGTTTGAGCATGGAGGGGGCCAGGGCAGCTAACACAGCACAGCACTGAGGCTAACAACAGTGCTGTTTCCCAAATGCTCAATGACTTCTGGTGGGTGGCATCACTCCTACATAATGCAGATGGAAGACACTGATATAAATGAATGCCCAAATGGTAGAGCAGGACCCACTAATTTTTGTTGCAGATCTCTTATGTTAAAAAATCAAAAGCTTTCACGATTGCAGTAAATGTTTAACAAACCAAAATGTAATAGATATTTCCTCAAGGCCCCTCAACACTGGCAGTTCCATTGTGTTTTTTCATTGTATGAGCAAAGTCAAAAACACACACACACACACACCCTGTGCTCATACCCTCCTAGCCACACGTCTGCTAGCAGAGAACCACCCCCCCGTGTAGACCTGTCCAGCCCCCAAGTCCCACCTTGCTTAGCCCTCACCTCTATCTGCCAGGTCTCCAGCCATACATTGTTCCCCTGCTCTGTCAAGTCCCACATAACCCAGCCATGCTCCCAGAGGTCATTGCCCAGCCTTGCCCACCTGCTCAACCCAGACCCTTATCCCAGCTTCAGTTCAAATCATGTCCAGTCCTCTCTCTCTGCAAATCAGTCTCCAGCTTTACCTTGTTCCCCTACCCAATTACTCTAACATATAATATTCTGAGATGTTTTTATAACAAAGTGACATAACACATATAGCCCTTAGAACTCCAGGGAGAGTTGAGACGAAAGAAGAGGCGCAGAAGGAACAGGAATGGGATGTCACCTCCAGGCAGAAAGCGGATATCCTGATTTGTTCCTTGCTTTGCTTGCCTTCACCAAGTACATTCAGATCTCTGTAAATGAGGGTAAAGGAAACAAGGAGAGTAACCCTTTAGACCAGGGGTGTCATAATCATTCCATTGAGGGCCTAGGGTCTGCAGGCATTTGGGTTTGCCTTTCAATTAAAACCTAGACAACCAGGTGAGTTCTTTATTAATTAGAGACCTAAATTCAACTATCAAGTACAAGGGAGGCGCGAAAAGCCGCAGACACTCGGCCCTCCGTGGCTTGAGTTTGACACCTGTGCTTTATGTTGCAATTAGTTGGTTTGAAGTAGACACAAACCGGATGTCATTGTTTTCAATGAGACCACGAAGGTAAATGCTGTTGAGGCTGGCGGTGAATGCAGTCAGCCGCCATAGTAGACGGGACTTGCCACCAGTTCAAATATTTCCACTTTTGTCATAGTGTTGTTTTCTACCGGATGTTGATTGCACTGATTGTTTACTGAAATCACAATAGCAACGCATAACGTCACCCATTTTCTTACTTTCTTGTCACGCTATGCCGACTGGTATGACGGTTCTTGCATGTCTCGTCTAAACGCAGCATTAGACTTTCGAGATGGCCCCCATGGCAGGAAGCTACAGACAGAACCAAGACTGTGTGCACTCTGCCAGCTGAGGTGGATAGCAGCTGAGTCACCGCTCAGAGATGCAACAGTAGGCAACAGATAGCCATGCAACAGAGGACCACCACACACCTAGAATGATCTGAAATAACAGGGATAGTAAAAAGTCCCTAATGGGATTAATCCACCATTTTGCTTCTATTCATCCTGTTTTCAGATAAGTGGACACGAGGGACAGGAGACACAGCGAGGAAGCCACTTTAGACTTGAAATTCAGCCCATAATATGTTATATTGAGCTGCAGCCTCTTGGGAGGAGAGAACATCAATATCTTCCAGTATGAAGGGAGATGGGATTAGATTGATTCTAAATATTTCCCCAGTCATTGGGGACTAAAGCCTGCTGTTATCTTCCCTAGCGCTTATACAAAACAGATGGCATTGAATATAGAATCAGCTGGACTATGGACCACTTTTGAGGACTTAACATCAAAGTTTGACTTGCGAGTGAACTATACACTGCGGGCACACAGCAGGGCGGTGTGGCTTTTGGTTGGAACTTGGTACCAGGATCAGTAAGAGACTATCCCTCTATCTCCTCCCATGGACATGAGCTGACTTTTTAAAATCAATAACAATTTAAGTTGATCAATTCACTTTCCTATGAAATGGCGTCATCTGGTCCACTCTGGTTATTCGGAAAGACCGGTAAGTTGAATCACTTTGGACTATTTCCTAAACCAATCTCCTCTGACACGCTGCACATAGTCAAATGCCTGGTCATTTGCATACCAGCCACACCAGAGAACACAATAAATACCTGCATTGTCAGTGATCTGAATCAATGGTAGAAGAGGTTATCAACATGGATTTTGGTTCATATAATTTACTAATGGCCTTGTCCAGAATACAGGACCACCGTCACCGGGAAATGTTTCCAACTGTCTGGGTAAATGTATTCGAGTTGTCTGGAAAGAATGTTTATAGGTTCAAACTTTTTTTTGTTAATTTCTAAACTGAGGGCACGGACACTGTCATGCCCAAAACACAAAGAAATGTCGATGTAACAACGTGTTCAAACCTCTAGCAGTGATTTTTTTTATTTTAGCAAGAGTTCAAGGCTTGGAGATGGTATTACAGCTAGCTAACTAACGGGTCAAATTGTAGCCTAACTGGTGCACCGCACCGGCCGATGGTTTGATGGATCAGTTTTAGGTTGAGACAAGATGGGTCACATCGGCCGGCGCCTCTTCTAGTCCAAAACAAAAAAAAATTCGAACACAAATTAACGATATCAAACATGATTCTAAACTAGTAGAATACTATTTGGCTGCAATCGCTCAGATTTACACGACACTGCAGCATGGTGGGTTAAGTAGTTGAGGAGAGTCAGAACGATCAGTTTCGGTTCTTAAATCGCCATCATCACATTCGGCTTTTTCTCAGTGGACGTACAGTGCTAGCGAGCTAGCTAAGTGGCCAACGTAGCTAGCGTTAAGCTAGCGTTACACCATCGCACCTAACCTGCTTTTCACCACGAACTAGCTAGAACATTCTTGACATGGCGACCAACCTGTCACCGCCGGTCTGTCTTCTTCTAGTATGTCGTCTGGGTTCGGCTTGTTTTGTAGTATCCGAGCCGAGTGTGTGGCCGGCGGATTACAAAAACTGGCTAGCCTGCTAACGATAGCTAGTTAGGTAACTAGCGTGGTGCAGTAGCTAGCATCTAACCATTTCCTCTCGACTTGCACGGGCCTTGGATCTATTCTGTGAGAACACGGTGCCCTTTCTTCTTTCCCGGGGTTTCCACCGTTATTCGGACGTTAAGGGGGTCACGACTTGTGTTTCTGTCTTTTTTTTGCCCAGCCGTTATCTCGTGTGAGACAGTGCTGCTCTGGTTGAGTGCTGCTTGCGCCGCGGCCTGTCTCACAATCAAAGATGGCAGACCGCCAGTCCACGGGTGTCTGACGTCATCACGCACAGAAGACGGCGGCTGCAGAGCGACAGTTTCGGGAGTAGGACGCAGCCAGAGGAGGACGCGAATCGAGAGAATTTACTCCGTCCAAAATCTTTTAACGTGAGATAAGGCCTTTTGTATGGTGGTCTGAGTTTCGAATTACGCGAGGTTTATTTGATCGAATAGAAGTCTCGTAATGTTGAGGCTGTTACAAATGCACGGATAAGTCGATACACGTGGCATTCCGGCAACTTTGAGAAAAACGAATTATGACAAGTTCAAAACAGCTGGGAACTCGGAAATCTCCGACTTCCGATCGTTCAAGAAAACTGTTAACTCGGAAAAAAAACTAGCTCCAACAAGGAAACAGTTTGACATTCATCCAAATCAGAATTCCAATTCAAGAACTCGGGCCTCTTTATTGCTCCCGAGTGGCGCAGCGGTCTAAGGCACTGCATCTCAGTGCTAGAGGCGTCACTACAGACCCTGTTTCAATTCCAACTACTCTTGAGTTAGTTCCATTCTCGGGACGACTCTCTTCTCTGTATACATCAATGATGTCGCTCTTGCTGCTGGTTATTCTCTGATCCACCTCTACGCAGACGACACCATTCTGTTAACTTCTGGCCCTTCTTTGGACACTGTGTTAATTAACTAACCTCCAGACGAGCTTCAATGCCATACAACTCCTGCAATACAATTGCTCTTAAATGCAAGTAAAACTAAATGTATGCTCTTCAACCGATCACTGCCCGCTCGTCCAGCATCACTACTCTGGACGATTTTGACTTAGAATATGTGGACAACTACAAATACCTAGGTGTCTGGTTAGACTGTAAACTCTCCTTCCAGACTCACATTAAGCATCTCCAATCCAAAATTAAATCTAGAATTGGCTTCCTATTTCGCAACAAAACATCCTTCACTCATGCTGCCAAACATACCCTCGTAAAACTGACCATCCTACAAATCCTCGACTTCGGCGATGTCACTTACAAAATAGCCTCCAACACTACTCAACAAATTGGATGAAGTCTATCACAGTGCCATCCATTTTGTCACCAAAGCCCCATATACTACCCACCACTGCAACCTGTACGCTCTCGTTGGCTGGCCCTCACTTCATACTCGTCGCAAACCCACTGGCTCCAGGTCATCTACAAGTCCCTGCTAGGTAAAGCCACGCCTTATCTCAGCTCACTGGTCACCATAGCAGCACCCACCCATAGCACTCGCTCCAGCCGCTATATCTCACTGGTCACCATAGCAGCACCCACCCATAGCACTCGCTCCAGCAGGTATATCTCACTGGTCACCCCCAAAGCCAATTCCTCCTTTGGCTGCCTTTCCTTCCAGTTCTCTGCTGCCAATGACTGGAACAAACTGCAAAAATCATATCTCCCTCACCAGCTTTAAGCAGCAGCTGTCTGAGCAGCTCACAGATCACTGCACCTGTACATAGCCCATCCAACTACCTCATCCCCATATTGTTATTTTCATTTTTTTGCTCCTTTGCACCCCAGTATCTATACTTGCACATTCATCTTCTGCACATCTACCATACCAGTGTTTAATTGCTATATTGTAATTACTTTGCCACCATGGCCTATTTATTGCCGTCCCTCCCTTATCTTACCTCATTTGCACACACTGTATATAGGCTTTTCTACTGTATGTTTGTTTAATCCATGTGTAACTCTGTGTTGTTGTATGTATCGAACTACTTTGCTTTATCTTGGCCAAGTCACAGTTGTAAATGAGAACTTGTTCTCAACTAGCCTACCTGGTTAAATAAAGGTGAAATAAATAAAGAAATCCAGGCTGTGTCACGACCGGCCGTGATTGGGAGTCCCATAGTGCGGCGCACAATTGGCCTAGCGTCGTCTGGGTTTGGCTGAAGTAGGCCATCATTGTAAAGAAGAATTTGTTCTTATTAACTGACTTGCCTCGTTAAATAAATAGAAAATACATAAATAGAGCTCCGATTTCGACCTGAAGATCACCGACGTCATTATTTGACCTCGTAATTTCTGAGTTCCCACGCATATCTGCCCACTCATTGGCTAGAATTGTCCAACCTGATCTCGTCTGCCTTCAATCATTGAGGAAATGCATGTCTTTTGTTAAGAGCGGTCACTCGTCTATCTTGTCAATATAATAGATAATCTTTGATGATGCCACAGGTGAGCAGATAGATTCAGGCCTTCTAACCACTGATGTCAGTTCGGTTTTTGCATTTCCCCTAACAAAGAATTAAGGGTAAGGATGGTGTTGTGAGAATAAACTGATCTTAGATCAGTGTCTAAGGGCAACTTCTAGCTGGATCAAACTGTTTGGAGTGCTTGGCTTGGAACCCTACTGTAGCTCAGCTATGCATCATTAGCCCCACAGCTGATAATAACACCCTATGTACAGTTAGGGTGGTTGTTTCTCTAAGACAAACAACCAAAGATTGTTTGCAGTCTGGGAATGAGGCTTGTGGTCTACATTGGGTCCCAGTGGTATCAAGTACTTCAGTAAAAATACTACTTAAGTAGTTTTTTTTGGTATCTGTATTTGACTTTACTATTTATATTCTTGACTACTTTTACTTCACTACATTCCAAACAAAAGTAAAGTACTTCTTACTCCATACATTTTCCCTGATACCCAAAAGTACTCGTTACATTTTGAACACTTAGCAGGACAGGACAATGGTCCAATTCACACATTTATCAAGAAAACATCCCTGGTCATCCCTACTGCCTCATTAAACACTAATGCTTCCTTCATAAATTATGTCTGAGTGTGCCTCTGGCTAACCCCGTAAATTAAAAAAACAAGACAATTGTGCAGTCTGGTTTACTTAATAAGGAATTTGAAATGATTTAAACTTTTACTTTTGATACTTAAGTATATTTAAAACCAAATACTTTTACTCAAGTAGTATTTTACTGGGTGACTCACTTATACTTGAGTCATTTTCTATGAAGGTATCTTTACTTTTACTCAAGTATGACAATTGGGTACTTTTTCCACCATTGTTGGGTCCTTGCTATCCGACATCCTTGGGATGTCCCAACTCTGACGTGCATTTAAGTTGACATTTTAAATGGTTAAGGTAGGGGTTAAGGTTACTGCTTAGGGTAGGGCTGTCCCAAGGATCCCCGAAAGCAATAACCATTTACATAGCGGGCTGAGAGGCTAAGGCAAATGTCATTCATTTTTTTATTTTTGAATCTATTCTACAATAATGTTTCAAATTCATAACTTGTTTTCATCACCTAGTATTACATTAAAATGTTATTAAGCCCAACAATGTAAATGTTGCTGGGCTAAAATGCATACAACATTATAAAGAAATTAAAGCTAGAATCCTTAATTGAAACAATAAAAGACGTCACCCCGCCTCAGTTTTGGAAAAAAACTGAGGGATGGGCCCGGAGAAATGTAACCACTCTCAAATCATAGACAGAGGACGCAAAGACTGAACATCCATGATATCAAAATGCAAGTTAAAAAAATGTTGAGGCTACACAGTGTTTGTTACAATGTGCATTGTTTACAAACTTTTGAGTAAAACAAGCTTGTATTTTGGGTTTGGATTGGGTACGACATTTGAAGTAAGCTCAAGGTATTTCTAAGTTATATTCTTCAAGAATAAATGGGTACATATAATTAGTCAAAAATAGGATGTAGCAACTAAAGATTCTAGCTTTAAAGTGCGATTGCATTTAAAAAGCAACACATCCCTTTGAAAACAGCCCGTGACAACAAATTAGCAAGAAACAGTTATTCTAGTGTCAAAATTGACTACATAGTGTAAAATAATTTGTCATAAAGTAATCTCATCTAAAACAGATTTTGGGCCATCTGTGCGTCACAACGGGTAAATTAAGCCTGGGTTTTGATTTGATGATGTCCATTTGCCAACAAACATGGGGTGAACAGCTGCGTGGATTGCTCGCTCTCCAATTGCATTGACAGCGAGACAGACCTGGCCAGCAGCTCTGAACTTTGTTTACATAAGACAACACATTGCGCATTTTTTTACTTGAGAAATACTGCACCAAACACCTTAAGTTAGATGTAAAATTGCGCAACATCTTCATCAAAAACATCAAAATTAATTACAGATTTCTTGAGATGTTAGATTAATTCTGGGGATTTTTAGGAAGTGAAACAGGCTTCCGCATCTACAGTGTCTCATAGGGGACAAACATAATTAACCAAACGCCCTATCGATCCAGAAATCAACATTTTATAATGAGCAACAGAAAAACGTGCCAATCGCCGTGTTCAGTGGCTCTTTAAACATCCAGACACCATGCCTAGCAACTACCTCCTGTCTCCTACCACCCTAGGCACCTGTATAGCTCTGAAAGGGATGACAGACAAGGATGGCAAAAATGCCACATATCCATATATCTACATCACATACAAGTGCATAGAGGGTAGGGTGTCTCTGGGCCACACTTTAGTGCTTTATAGCAAAGATGTTCCTGGAGTAGGCACTTAGTGGCAACATTTATCATGGTCACTAGTACATCGTAAGGAGGGAAAAGGTAGAGGTTAGTGTGTGCATACATTTGACTAGATTAATGAATTACAGACTTGTAACACTCAAAGCCAATCCAAACATCAAGGCAAAAATGTACTACACCACACTCTCCTAAAATGATTTTGCTATTTAGAAAATAAGGTTATAGAACAAAATAAATGACATTACAGGCACTGTGGCATCAAGTAAAACTGAATCCCAGCAATTATGAGAACAGGCACCCTACTGTGGATAATGCATAGTGCAATATTAGTGTATTATTTCCAATTCTGTGCATCCATTCTGTGAATTATTGGTTATGAGAGATTCATATTAACATCATTTGTGTTCCCTGATTAGTTGGTAGAACTCATCTTTCACAAAGATGACCTGGCAGGTTAGTGATTGCTTCCTGCTATTGCATTTCTGTATTTATGGTTAATAGCTCATCTGGATTATGAGTTTGTTTCAGGTCACTGTCCTGGTGTAACGGAGGTGACCTCCTTGGCTTTAGCTCAGTGGGCTAATGGGCATTAGTCAACCAAACCAGTGTTACAATACCTAGTACTCTGGGACCCTCAGTCCTTAAACATATTTGTTCTATACCACCACTAGTACAGCTGGTTTAGGTGTACCTGTACTGGAATTGAATAAAAATGTGGAATGGCTGAGGGCTAGGCTTTAGCACAGTGGGCTAACATGACTGGGCTAACACCCAGTCAGAATCTGGGTTTGATCCCTGGTGGGTTACCACAACACTGGCAGGTATGGTTTGATCTTGTCCTGCCAGGTGGTGGGGTCCAGGGCAATGAGGAGGGATGGGTGGTTGTGCATGTTCCAGTAGTACCCCAGAGCCAGGGCAGCAGCCCCCACAGTTAGGGTCAGGGGCAAGGAGCTCTGCTTGGGCTTAGGGATGTCTGAGGGCCTAGTCTTCAGGGCTCCTGCCATCCGATCCCACGTAGTCAGGATGGCCTGGAGGGAGAGGTAGAGGTTTCAGTTTCTCTAATGTCTCAAGTAATACTTAGGCCAGTATTGAAGACTATTTGTTTAAATACGGAGAATTAAAACACATTAATATTGAGTTCTGAATTTCAAGCACAGCTTTATTTTAGTGATTGTATCAATACCAGAAAACACATTATCAGCAGTATATTTTTGTATTAATACACTGTAGGCCCATCCCTACCTGTCGGGCCCCGTCCCACTGTCCCGGGCCTCTCAGACGGTACTGGTACGGGGTGCATGGCCCCAGCAGCACACACAGCCACACACCAGGATCCCGCAGCAACAGCCATAGGAGGCTGGGATGCACCCCCACCTGGTAAGCTATCTGGTCCATGTAGTCAATGTAATCCACCTGGATGGTGTGTCTCTGGGAGGTCACATACCTGAGACAGGAGAGTTAGGCCCTGCCCAAAAACAATCCATAGGCCCCCCTTCTGTGTTTTGCAGATCTGAAGGAGCAGGATATCTAATCAAATCCAATTTTATTTGTCACGTGACTATGCATAGATAGACAGCGAGTAGCAGAAGTGTAAAAACAATGTAAATAGTCCGGGTGGCCATTTGATTAACTTTAACAGTCTTATGGTTTGGGGATATAAGCTGTTAAGGAGCCTTTTGGTCCTAGACATGGTGCTCCGGTACCGCTTGCTGTGCAGTAGCAGACAGAACAAGTGGGTCTAGGGTTTCCGGCATGATGGTGTTGATGTGAGCCATGACCAGCCTTTCAAAGCACTTCATGGCTACCGACGTGAGTGCTACGGGGCGGTAATCATTTAGGCAGGTTACCTTCGATTTCTTGGGCATAGGGACTATGGTGGTCTGTTTGAAACATGTAGGTATTACAGACTCGGTCAGGGAGAGTTTGAAAAGGTCAGTGAAGACACTTGCCAGTTGGTCCGTGCATGCTTTGAGTACACGTTCTGGTAATCCGTCTGGCCTCGCGGATTTGTGAATGTTGTCTTTCACACATCGGCTACGGAGAGCGTGATCACACAGTCGTCTGGAACAGCTGGTGCTCTCATGTATGCTTCAGTGTTGCTTGCCTCGAAGCGAGCCTAAAAGGCATTTCGCTCATCTGGTAGGCTCGCGTCACAGGGCAGCTCGCGGCTGGGTTTCCCTTTGTTTTCCGTAATATTTTTCAAGCCCTGCCACATCCGACGAGCGTCAGAGCTAGTGTAATAGGATTCAATCTTAGTCTTGGATTGACACTTTGCCTGTTTGATGGTTTGTTTGAGGGCATAGCGGGATGAATCCCTGAATATATTCCAGTCTGTGCTAGCAAAGCAGTCCTGTAGCGTAGCATCCGCGTCATCTGACCCCTTCCGTATTGAGCTCGTCACTGGTACTTCCCGCTTTAGTTTTTGCTTGCAGGCAGGAATCAGGAGGATAGAATTATGGTCAGATTTGCCAAACGGAGGGTGAAGGAGAGCTTTGTATGAGTCTCTGTGTGTCATGCGGTGGGTCAGGCGCAGGAGAGCAGAGATGATTGGACTAAGCACTTTACTCAGGCAAAGTCAAAATACAGAACGCAACTGCGTCACAAAACAAATGCCCCAAAACAAGTAAGGCAGCACAAAGTACAAATAAACCGGCTGCCACAAAGCACGGGTGAAAACCAAGAACCCGGCGTAAACCGGCATGCCAACAAACAATTCCCCACACAGACATTGGGGAAACAGTGGGTTAAATACAAGACAGTAATGAGGGAAATGTAATTCAGGTGTGTGGAAAAACAAGACAAAACAAATGGAAAAATGAAAGGTGGCTCGGCGATGGCTAGAAGACCGGTGACGTCGAACGCCAAACGCCGCCAGAACAAGGAGAGGAACCGACTTCGGCGGAAGTCGTGACACTGTGTGTGGAGTAAAGGTGGTCTAGAGTTTTTTCCTCTCTGGTTGCACATGTGACATGCCGGTAGAAATTAGGTAAAATGGATTTAAGTTTGCCTGCATTAAAATCCCCCGCCACTAGGAGTGCCGCTTGTGGATGAGCATTTTCTTGTTTTCTCATGGCCTTATACAGCTCGCTGAGTGCTGTCTTAGTGCCAGCATCGGTTTCTGGTGGTAAATAGACAGCTATGAATAATATAGATGAGAACTCTTGGTAGATAGTGTGGTCCATGAGGTATTCTAAGTCAGGTGAGCAATACATCGAGACTTCTTTAATATTAGACATTGAGCACCAGCAGTTATTGACAAATAGACACACCCCCGCCCCTCGTCTTACCAGATGTAGCTGCTCTGTCCTGCCGATGCATGGAGAAGCCAGCCAGCTCTATATTATCCGTGTTGTCGTTCAGCCACATCTCAGTGAAACATAAGATATTACAGTTTTTAATGTCCCATTGGTAGAATAGTCTTAATCGTAGATCGTCCAGTTTGTTTTTCAATGATTGCAAGTTGGCCAATAATACAGGGGGTAGTGGTGGTTTACCTACTCGTCAGCAAATCCTTACTATGCACCCCGCCCTCCTCCCACTTTTTCCTCTGTCTTTTCTTCATGCTGATGACGAGGATTTGTGCCTTGTCTTGACAAAGCAGTATATCCTTTGCATCGGACTCGTTAAAGAAAGAATCTTCGTCCAGTTCGAGGTGAGTAATCGCTGTTCTGATGTCCAGAAGCTTTTTTCGGTCATAAGAGATTGTAGCAGCAACATTATGTACAAAATGAGTTAAACAATGCAAATAATGCACAGTTGGTTAGGAGCCCGTAAAACGACAGCCATCCCCTCCGGCGCAATTATTAAATAGGTGCAAGCAATATGGTGGAACCTTCCCCTAAATCCAATTAAAAAGGTAGGTGGAGCCATCATTATATTGCTTAAACTTATCCTGTCCCCTCAAATCTACAAAATCAATCTCAGTACCTCTTGGCCATTGTCTCCTCCTTGTGTCTAATGTCCTTCAACATGCAGTCCATTGAGGGAAGCTTATTAAGCCCTGTGGGTGAAACAGATAATCCAATTGATATACAGTATGGCTCTAGACAAAATAAGTGCACCATAGGGACTGTTGTGTAATTTTGATATTTTTTTTTTTAAGAACTGTAAGTGCCTTCTGAACAGAGAGGTATGCTTGTGGGCGCAAGGCAAAGAGAGAGAAAGCGAGAGCGGGAAGTTAAACAAGTGGGCCAATGTCTGCTAAAATAACAGTTATGTACCTTTGAAGACCCTGGTGGCCCATCGGGCCTGCATTTCAGAGATGGGCATGATGGCTCCAAGCGGCTGCACCAGCCCTATAACGGCCAGTGTGGGGCGCTCTAACCCTGGAGGGAACATGTACTTATACAGATTGGCCTTGTTACCGGAAACTGGCAGCATATTGGACGGTAGGAAGGGGAAGGAGAAGTTGTAGCCAGTGGCAAACACCTGGAAATGAGGTAATGGACAGGTGAAAGGTGGCAACTGTGCGTGAGTTTGGGTGTGTGTATATATATGACTGTCTGGTTACGCACCACCAAGTCTATGTTGTCCTCCACGGTTCCATCGTCAAACTCAACACTGGACCCCTGGAGCCTGCGGATGTTGGGTTTGACCTGCACTGTGCCAGACAGGATCCGGTTGGGCAGCTCATCATTCACTGTAGGGTGCTGGCTGAACAGTCTGGGACATACACAACAGGTTTAAAATGTATTCAGTTCTTTCTTTTTTTCTTTCTTTGTGTGTGTGCTCTTACCTGTGTTTGGGCTGTAGAGAGTAGAGGCTGTGGTTGAATCTCTGGTTGATTTTGTTCTCTCCCAGTCTGCAGACCAGGCCAAAGGGCAGTATATCCTGGGCCATCTTTAACACCCTTCTAAATAGAACCAATATAATGTTAGTGTACACTGAGTATACAAAACGTGAAGAACACCTGCTCTTTCGATGACATAGACTGACCAGGTGAATATAGGCAAACGCTATAATCCCTTAAATCAGTGTAGGTGAAACTCCCTTTCACCTACACTGATTTAAGGGATTATAGCATTTGCCTATATTCACCTGGTCAGTCTATGTCATCAAAAGAGCAGGTTAAAGAAGGATTTTTAAGCCTTGAGACAATTGAGACATGGATTGTGTATGTATGCCATTCAGAGGGTGAATGGGCAAGACAAAAAATGTAAGTGCCTTTGAACAGTGTATGGTAGTAGGTGCCAGGCGCACTGGTTTGTGTCAAGAACTGCAAAAGTACTGGGTTTTTCACACTCAACAGTTTCCCGTGTGTATCAAGTATGATCCACCACACAAAGGACATCCAGCCAACTTGACACAACTGTGGGAAGCGTTGGAGTCAACATGGGCCAGCATCCCTGTGGAACGCTTTTGACACCTTGTAGAGTCCATGTCCCAACAAATTGAGGCTATTCTGAAGGCAAGAGGGGGGTGCAACTAAAAGGTGTTCCTAATGTTTGGTATACTCAGTGTATGTTACTGATGGAACGCAACCTCCTTCCAGTGGAATCCATTGATCAGGCATGTTTCTGAAACAGGTGAAATCTACGACCAAGCACTTTCTTTCATCTGTCCAATAATTTCTTATCAGTAATGATGGAGGAAGAAATTTTGCATTTGTAATGTATTCTAAAGGTGATTTCCAGACAATCTACCTGTTAAATTCCATGTCCATGGGCACGCCTTGTTGACCCACACGGTTGAGGATCCATGCCCCACGCCTGGTACTGAGGAATACCTGGAGAGAGATGGGAGAGTGGGGGGGAAGAGCATGGGAGAGATTAGGGAAGAGGAGGGGGCAAAGACAGGCAGAGAGGTCAGAGGATGATTTGACATAATAAAATGGTACTGGATAGACAGACTTGCCTTGTTCTACTGTTTCAGTCTTCTGCCCAAGTTTGCAATCTTATCTCAGTACCTCTGAGCATATGACAATATTGGCCCCACCGCACTACACACAGCAGATTGGGTCACATTTTGTGAGAGTGTTCAAATGGTTTTAGAAAATGCCCTGTTTGACTGGGGCCTACTTGGTGGTGCGTAAAAACGGTTTTGCTTGGTCGTTGTACCTGTTAAGATCCTAACTCCCCGCTGTTCTACTGTACCTGTTTGGTGACCCTGCTGAGTTCCACAGCGATGTCTCCTCCAGAGTTGCCGATGCCGATCACCACCACCCTCTTCCCCCGCCACTCCTCTGCCGTCTTATAGTCCCGACTGTGGAAGTACTGTCCCTTGAATGTGTCGATACCTGGAAGACAGGCCCGTGTCACTGACTGACTGACCACACTGCACAGTACTACTAGGGGTAGTAAGTGCACAGTAAGTGAGATAAGACTGTGGCTGAAATGAGACAGAGAGCAAATGAATCAAGACATTTCACATATGGGTTCTGTCCACTTTTTAAAGAGGGAAAGAGTGATCATGTACTTGATATTAGCTGTGTTTCTGACCAACAGATAAATACCTTTAAAATCTGAATCATACTTCAACCTACATATCATCCTCCATGCATTGGTCTCTATCACGACTAAGCTGCGATACAGTGCCCTTCAGCCACTATTATGAGACTGCTTGATCAACAAACCTTAAAATAGAGTTAAGATAAGACCAGACTCGGGGTTGGAGCTGACATATACTATATATACAAAAGTACGTGGACACCCCTTCAGATTCGTGGATTTGGCTATTTCAGCCACACCTGTTGCTGACAGGTGTATAAAAATCGAGCACACTGTCATGCAATCTCCATAGACAAACATTGACAGTAGAATAGCCTTACTGAAGAGCTCTGTGACTTTCAATGTGGCAACGACGTAGGATACCACCTATCCAACAAGTCAGTTCGTCAAATTTCTGCCCTGATTGAGCTGCGCCAGTCAACTGTAAGTGCTGTTATTGTGAAGTGTAAATGTCGAAGTGGTAGGCCATACAAGCTCACAGAATGGGACTGCCAAGTGCTGAAGCACGTAAAATCGTCTGACCTTAGTTGCAAAACTCACTAGCGAGTTCGAAACTGCCTCTCGAAGCAGTGTCAGCACAAGTACTGTTTGTAGGGAGCTTCATGAAATGAGTTTCCATGGCCAAGCAGTGGAAACGCATTCCTTAGGGGTGCTCCGTCTAAAATAAAACCCTATTCCTTAGGGGTGCTCCGTCTAAAATAAAACCCTATTCCTTAGGGGTGCTCCGTCTAAAATAAAACCCTATTCCTTAGGGGTGCTGCGTCTAAAATGACATACCTTAGGGTGGGTGTCATTTGAGATTGGCCCAGTGTCTGAGGTCACTGTGTTGTAGGCTACCTGGGAAATCGTGTAGAGGCAGGTTGGGATGACAGTGGTGTCCTATACAGATCATCACAGCATCAAAGATATGTTTCTCCTTCTCTCCCTTCTTGTTCTCCGTCTCCACATCCCACTGGCCCGAACGAGAGAAGTCTGGTCTTGGCTTCACCTGGAGGACTCTGATCTAACTCACACACACAAACAATCGTGTCAGTGTTGTGTAACATATGCAATGTTCTAAACACCTCACTGAATGCAACCTTGAAACTGTATAAATGATTGCTGTGACCAGGAACTGAGCTCCTACCTGGAAGCGAATGTGCTTGGTGAGTTGAAAGTGTTCGGCGTACATTCGAAAGTAGTCCATGATGAGGGAGTTGTGCATGTAGTTTGGGAAGTGGGCTGGGATGGGAAAGTCAGAGAAACACATCATCTCCTTGGAGGTGTTGATAATGACAGAGTGGTAGATATTGGCCCTGTCAGCCTCTGGGTTCTCCTAAGGATGGAGAGAAGAATAGGTGCTTCAGACAAGGAGATGAAGCCACTTTAGCCTATGGAGATGGATAGAAGATGAGGCCACTGTATCTAGAGCAGTGTTCATTTTGGCAGCTATTTTAGTGTTAGCCTTTATGACTAAAATACATTTTAATAGTAGCAGGGAAGACTTATTTTGCCATGGAGTCCAGCAACCAAAAACACGAGTCGTTGCTAAAATATAACTTAAGCCAAAAGCACATCAAGTTCCGGGACAAGTGCATCGGGGCAGGGGAGGGAGCAACATCACTAACCGAGTTAGCGATTGAATTTAACACTGCATTGCCAAAGATGAGATGGCCTTTACCAAATTCAGATCCATGTTACTCTCCCAGAAAAGAATGGATTACAAATCTACCCGACATATGGAAACGAGGTGTCTTGCGCAAACATTATTGGCACCATCGAGAACACTATCCGGGAAGAGAGTTAGTATTACCCGGGATCCTTGGGACGTATCTACCCTAAGCCTTAACCCTAAAAGCAAGTTGATTTAATAGCTAGATTGTAGATCAAATAAATTGATTTGTTGTTGTGAGAGGCGACTAAACATTTATTTTATTATCCAAGTACCAGCTCATAGTCAACATGTTGCCTTGTTACAACATGAATATTATTAGCTACATAATAATAATATTAACTATTATTATTATTCTGTTAGCTGAACACAGTTATGGATAACAGTTCAGTTTTCAGTTGTACGTTTAAATACAATAAAGATTGTTTTAACCATCTATATACATTTGTTGCTGTTGCACTTCTGAATACAATCAATGTTCTGTTTTGTATATTACTTTGTCCAAAACTAGTCACCTATGCAAATATGTTTGCAGATGCACTTTTGAATAAAATGATTAAAAGTAGTTTTTATTGTAATGTCCTGCCCACTCTAGTGATGTGTTCTACAACATCAAGGTAACAACTGATAACAATTAGGAATGATAGGACAGTCATTTACAGTACATTTTGTCTGGTGCTACTTTCTTTTTGAAGGTAGTAGCAGCAGTGCTACCAATTAAAAATGTTAATTTAGAGCACTGACTATACTCCTAATACTCAGCAAATAGCATGAAAAAACAACTGCACTCGCATTTGTGGACCGTGATAGCGGCTACACAGACGAATAACAGCGCATATGGGAAAATAGAGCTTCTGATTAGATTAAAGCTAAAATAGCCTACATGAAAGTAAGAGAGAGTAAACATTATTGTTTCTAGTTTAGGTTAGTTACAATTGAAGTGTCCTGTCCTCGCTGCGCATCAGTTCAAAAGATTGATGAGCGACTGAAGTAACCGCCCGGGAGCTGTGTGTGAGAGCAGGGCAGATCAATTTACAGACCACGCAACTGAAATACATTAATTCTGCCAATGAGAGGATTACATTAAATATTCTACAAATGTTGGACAAAACAGATGATGTCATATTGAATGTCCATTAGTCACACTTGGAATTCTCATCGTCACAATTTTTTTCCGTAAACTAAAACTCATTTGTTACAGCTATCGTTTTATTCATGGCATCCCATATCATTATCATTTGTTCGTCATAGTCATTGTTGACGAAATTAACACTGATTGAGTCCGTTTTACCTTAAACCTCCACAGTCCCCCGATGTCATCACTGCTCTCAAAGCAGGTGGGCTCCAGACCCTCGTCCAGACAACTCTTGATGCTGGTCAGACCTGAACTTCCCCCTCCAATCACACACACGCGCCGTGACATACCGTTTGTCTGGAGTGGCAGGGAAAGACACAGTATAACGCAAAACATTAGGGTTAGTAGCCTACTAAAAAATACATGCTGTCTGTCTTCACAGGAAGGACAGAAGTAGAGAGGAGATTCAGTAACTCATGGAAGATAAATGGAAGTAGATACTGTATACAGCCTAGAGCTAAATCTATCCAAACTCTCCAATCAAAGGGATGGGTGTGGCCGCTGGAGTGCTGCTTGTTCACCCGTCATGCAGCACAGGCCATTGCTGAGTATCTCAACTCTGTCCATTTCAGAAGAGGCTGCTGGAATGGAATGGTATCAAACACATGGTAACCACATTTGACATTCCAGCCATTACAATGAGCCCATCATCCTATAGCTCCTCCTTCCAGCCTCCTCTGGTCCATATACATCTATACTGAGTTGAGCTGCGATTTGTGTAGGCGGAGTCTACCACCAACTACATGGAGTCGCTATCAGTCGACACTGGGCAATTCCACGGAATCAGAATGATGCTGAGACAAACAAAACCAATGATGTCAAAGTTAAACAAACCGTACAACTCTATGTACAATGACTACTTTTAACAATGTACACATTTACTTGAAGAACAGTGTAGATGCCAAGTTTGGTAACAAAATGACAGTTTGTGCTGTCATTCTGTTATCAAATTTTGTATCTGCACTGTTCTTAAAGTAAAATGTTCTGTGAAAATTGATCAAAGTAGTCCTTGTGCATAAAGTTGTATGGTTTCCAACTGGGCACACACTGGTTGAATCAACGTTGTTTCCACGTCATTTCATACATAAGTATTCAGACCTTTTACTCAGTACTTTGTGAAGCACGGTCAGGTTGGATGGGGAGCGTCGCTGCACAGCTATTTTCAGGTCTCTGTCCCTGCCGCTGAAAAAAATCCCCACAGCATGATGTTGCCACCAACATGCTTCACTGTAGGGATGGTATTGGCCAGGTGATGAGCGGTGCCTGGTTTCCTCCAGATGTGACGCTTGGCTCACCTCCCTGACCAAGGCCCTTCTCCCCCAATTGCTCAGTTTGGCCTGGTGGCCAGCTCTAGGAAGAGTCTTGGTGGTTCCAAACTTCTTCCATTTAAGAATGATGGGGGCCACTGTGTTCTTGGGGACCTTCAATGCTGCAGACATTTTTTGGTACCCTTCCCCAGATCTGTGCTTTGACAAATCCTGTCTCTGAGCTCTATGGACAATTCCTTTGACTTCATGGCTTGGTTTTTGCTCTGACATACACTGTCAACTGTTGGACCTTTATAAAGACAGGTGTGTGCCTTTCCAAATCATGTACAATTAATTGAATTTACTACAGGTGGCCTACAATCAAGTTGTGGAAACATCTCAACATCTCATCTTGTGGTTCAAGGCTCCGTTGCGAGATGGACACTGCATACCTTGACATTTTTCTAACTTTGCATTGTCTTCAGTCCAGCCAGAGTCCGTTGAAGAACAGGAAGTTATCAAAACAGAAGATGAAAACGTGTTTTTCGGTGTTGGCTTTATGGGATAGCTAGCAATTTGTAAACAATTCCTATATGCAAGTACTATTTTAATAGTCATGTTAAATAATACACATTGCCTGTTAAGCCAATTATATTATATGAGACTGTTGCCCGTTTAAGTGTATTGTGATGGTAATGATGTCTGTTTTTGATATTAACTGTTAGGACGAGGTCCTACAATGGTATCTTCAACCTAGCCTAGATTTAGCTCGCTAACTATAGTTGCTCTGCAGTGCGTTTGTTCATTGTTTAGCCCACCAATCAATGAGTTTTTGTATAGAGATCAATAAGAGGATGTTGAATTTGGTCAACAAAACAATGAATGGCTTATTTGCTACGTGAGGTTTATTTGATCGAATAGAAGATTCATAATGCTTAGGTTGTTACAAGTGTACTGATATAAGTAGGCCACGTGACATCCCGGAAACTTTGAGAAAAAACACTTTAGAGTTGTCTCAAGATGGCTATGCATGTCTATGGTATGAGGCTAGTAGCATAGAATCTCTCTTAACAGACGGTTGATGTCAACATAATAAGACTTATCCCCCAATCCAAAGAAAGGATGGGGGGAGCTAGACAGCCCGCCGTGCCGCTTTGTGGACGTTGACTCCCTTTCTTTGTCGGAGAGACCAGTATCTTGTCAGTATATCCATAATCTTTGCTTGCAATAAAGTTAGAGAAACAACTTGAGGGAAAAATTAACTAAACAAAACCATGTTTTATTATTGCCTGAAACAATATATTTATCCTGTCTCGAATTCAAAGGTTGTATTTTGCAATCTCCCAAAAGAAATGCAATCTCTGACGAGAGACAGGCTCTGCGTTACAAACACTACACTTGTCCGTTCTGTAGCGAGGCAAGACTCCGTGAAGATGAGGGACGGCGTAATGAAATACATCACGATGTGAACATGGCATCAGCAAATCTGTATTTAAAAAATAAATAAAAGTCAATTTATTTGTTTGTTTGTTAAAGAAGGAGCAGCCTGTTATTGCACAGCAGATTCAAAAATGATGGATTCCAATGTCAACTGACAACTCTATAGCAATCAGGACAAGCACAGGTACACAGTAAGCACTAAAGAATTGATATTTATAAAAGTATCAAGCGGTAGAGCACATTTGGAGTCGTAACTTCGTACTCCATTGGAAACAGTGAATTACTGGGTGCAATTTGACAGACGTCACATAAAATGATTTCAGCGGCCAAAGAAAAGCCCATAGTTGCACAGGACAAACATATGTACAAGGTAGGCTATACGCATTAAATAATGGACATTTTTACAAGTATCAACTGATAGCAGCTCGATGAAGTTGACGTGGTACACTGCCGACACTCATCGCAACTCAACTCAGAGACAGTAGAGTACAGTCATGACCTAAATTATTGGCACCCTTGATAAAGATGAGCAAAGATGGGCTTGAACTGCTTAGCTCTCCCTGTAGATTCCGCGGTGACGTAGTGTCCTCATGAGTGACAGAACACTGAGCCAATCACGGCTCAAATAGAGAAGATTACCAACATTTCTGCTAGCTGCCCCTTCTCCACAGAAAGCGCTGAGCTAGGCTGAAACACCTGCATTTTGGATTTGCTTAAACTGGTGGGGCTCAAAACACCTGTCCTGAATGACGGGTCGCCACTGAGCATAAATAAAACAGCTCTACACTTTTTCGTGTTCTAAACTCAGCAGAGAACATTCTCTCGCTCCATTCAGCTCCGCTCTAATCTTTAGGGGCGTTTCTTTAAAACATGCATCCAATCCCCTTGATCCCTTACATAAAATAGACCGATCACATGCTAAAATGTGCCTTGTTTCACTGTCCTGTGGCAAGGCAGGACAATGATAGCATTACAGGCGCAGATGTTCAGAGAAGAGGGTCAAATGTATGTGGCTCATCCTCTCGCCTCGCTTCCTTCTTAAATCGCATTGGATGAGAAAGTCAGAAGTCCCACTCCAAAGGCGAGCATACAAGGCGTGTGTGACTTATTTTAGAATGCATTGTTTTGAATTATAATTGCCCAATCGAAGCAAGCTGGGCGGGCGAGTTGTCTAGTTTGACACCTCTCAATTATTACAGTAGTTTTTGACCAGAGGCTGCGCCTACTCTTGACATGCTTCACCTCACTTGAAATTTGCATTACAAGAAAATGCGCTCTGCTAACAGAGTTCTCACCGTTCCCTTCCCACACACCCTGCACACTCTGCGTGCACTTGTGGAAAAATAATGGGGCGGCCCTTCTGCTGATAAAGATGGTGGAATTCAGATATGTCATCGTTTGAGCACTATCCACAGACTTTTTAAACTGTGCTGATGTATAGGCACATTGAACCACAATCTACTTTTTGGAGTTATGGACTATCCTGCTAGTATACATTCCACTGCTCTGCATGTCCCGTCCTTTCCACCCGCCTCGCTCTGATTGCCCGCCCGCTTCTGGTGAGTGGAGTGGAGCTCACCCGAGGCACCTGGCCATGCAAAACAATCTCTACCAATTTTTCGCTTTAGTTGTTTATGCCTGTTCTTCACACGCTTATTCGCCCGCTCTGATTGGCTAGAATATCCCAACTGATCTCGCCTTGCCTTCCATAGATGTATTTCCATTGTTAGAGCGGTCACTCGACTATCTTGTCAATATAATAAATAATCTTTGGAATAGCTCGATTTTGCTGTCTATTTTCCAAGAACCTCCTTGCAAAGTTGTCGTTAACGTTATAACTGATAACGGATAATACGACACTGTTATATTTACATGGTTCTACTATTAAAGTACGACTTCGAATAAAAACCGTGGTCTTACCTCGTATTATCCCGAAAAAAATCTGTAAATAGAAGTTCAGGCAACTTGCATGTTGCAACACAAATCGACAAATGTATAATGTTGAGGGCAGAGTCTAATGGCGTTTATATAATTCATTGGAGGAGTGACTACTTGTGTAAAGGTCCTTGCTATCCGGGATTCTTGGGACGTCCCTACCACATTGAAGTTGAAATGTAACATGATTAAAGCGACAATCAGCAGTTGCTACATCCATTTTTTGACTTATAAATTAATTATATGTATCAAATCGAATACAATTGTATTTGTCACATGCGCTGAATACAACAGGTGAAGACCTTACAGTGAAATGTGTACTTACAAGCCATTAACCAACAATGCAGTTAAGAAAAATAAGTGTTAAGAAAGTATTTAAGTCGAGGTAATATGTACATGAGGCTACATACGTGTCTGTATGTAGCCTCGCTACTTTTATAGCCTCACTACTGTATATAGCCTGTCTTTTTACTGTTGTTTTATTTCTTTACTTACCTATTGTTCACCTAATACATTTTTTTGCACTATTGGTTAGAGCCTGTAAGTAAGCATTTCACTGTAAGGTCTACACCTGTTGTATTCGGCGCACGTGACAAATACACTTCGATTTGATTTGATGTAGCTATCAGTGTAACCATTGATTCTTGAAGAATATAAATAATAAATGCCTCATGAGCCAACTGTCCTACCACATCAGAACCCTAAATATAAGCTTGTTTTACTCCAATGTTTGTAAACAAAGAACATGTAAACAAACACTAATATAGCCTCAAAACATGGTAAAACAATTATTTTTAATATCAAATCCAAATCAAATGTTATTTGTCACATACACATGTTTAGCAAATGTTAATGCGAGTGTAGCGAAATGCTTGTGCTTCTAGTTCCGACCATGCAGTAGTATCTAACAAGTAATCTAACAATTTCACAACTACCTTATACACACACGCAAGTGTAAAGGAATGAATGTGAGTATGTACATATAAATATATGGATGAGCGATGGCTGAACGGCACAGGCAAGATGCAGTAGATGGTATAGAGTACAGTATATACATATGAGATGAGTAATGTAGGATATGTAAATATTATATAAAGTGGCATTGTTTAAAGTGGCTAGTGATACATTTATTACATCCAATTTTTTATTATTAAAGTGGCTAGAGATTTGAGTCGATGGCCGAACGGCATAGGCAAGATGCAGTAGATGGTATAGAGTTCACTATATACATATGAGATGAGTAATGTTGGATATGTAAACATGATATAAAACATTGTTTAAAGTGGCTAGTGATACATTTGTTACATCCAATTTTCAATTATTTAAAGTGGCTAGAGATTTGAGTCAGTATGTTGGCAGCAGCCAATCAATGTTAGTGATGGCTGTTTAACAGTCTTGAGATAGAAGCTGTTTTTCAGTCTCTCGGTCCCAGCTTTGATGCACCTGTACTGACCTTGCCTTCTGGATGATAGCGGGGTGAACAGGCAGTGGCTCGGGTGGTTGTTTTTCCTTGATGATCTTTTTGGCCTTCATGTGACATCGGTTGGTGTAGGTGTCCTGGAGGGCAGGTAGTTTACCCCCGGTGATGCGTTGTGCGTGAGGTCTGCGTTGTGCAGACCTCACTACCCTCTGGAGAGCCTTACAACTGCTCCGCCCACAACCGTAAGGCTCTCCAGAGGGTAGTGAGGTCTGCACAACGCAGACCTCACGCATAACGCATCACCGGGGGTAAACTACCTAACTACCTATAAACTATCTATCATGGATGGTCAACCCTTGCATTCATAGTGCTGGTCCCACCTGATCTCGCCTTCCCATGCCTGCCTTTCATAGTTGAGGACATGTACAGTTGAAGTCGCAAGTTTACATACACTTAGATTGGAGTCATTAAAACTAGTTTTTCAATCACTCCACAAATTTCTTGTTAACAAACTATAGTTTTGGCAAGTCGGTTAGGACATCTACATTGTGCATGACACAAGTAATTTTTCCAACAATTGTTTACAGACAGATTATTTAACTTATAATTCACTATATTACAATTCCAGTGGGTCAGAAGTTTACATACACTAAGTTGACTGTGCCTTTAAACAGCTTGGAAAATTCCAGAAAATGATGTCATGGCTTTAGAAGCTTCTGATAGGCAAATTGACATACTTTGAGGCAATTGGAGGTGTACCTGTGGATGTATTTCAAGGCCTACCTTCAAACTCAGTGCCTCTTTGCTTGACATCATGGGAAAATCTAAAGAAATCAGCCAAGACCTCAGGAAAAAAATTGTAGACCTCCACAAGTCTGGTTCATCCTTGGGAGCAATTTCCAAACACCTGAAGGTACCAATAGAATGCAAGTATAAACACCATGGGACCACGCGGCCGTCCTACCACTCAGGAAGGAGACGGGTTCTGTCTCCTAGAGATGAATGTACTTTGTGCGAAAAGTGCAAATCAATCCCAGAACAACAGCAAAGGGCCTTGTGAAGATGCTGGAGGAAACAGGCACAAAAGTATCTATATCCACAGTAAAACGAGTCCTATATCGACATAACCTGAAAGGCCGCTCAGCAAGGAAGGAGCCACTGCTCCAAAACCGCCATAAAATAGCCAGACTACGGTTTGCAACTGCACATGGGGACAAAGATCGTACTTTTTTGAGAAATGTTCTCTGGTCTGATGAAACAAAAATAGAACTGTTTGGCCATGAAGACCATTGTTCTGTTTGGAGGAAAAAGGGGGAGGCTTGCAAGCCGAAGAACACCATCCCAACCATGAAGCACAGGGGTGGCAGCATCATGTTGTGGGGGTGCTTTGCTGCAGGAAGGACTGGTGCACCTCACAAAATAGATGGCATCATGAGGGAGGAATATTATGTGGATATATTGAAGCAGCATCTCCAGACATCAGTCAGGAAGCTTGGTCGCAAATGGGTCTTCCAAATGGACAATGACCCCAAGAATACTTCCAAAGTTGTGACAAAATGGCTTAAGGACAACAAAGTCAAGGTATTGGAGTGGCCATCACAAAGCCCTGTCCTTAATCCCATAGAAAAGTTGTGGGAAGAACTGAAAAAGCGTGTGGGAAGCTTGTGCAAGGCTACCCGAAACGTTTGACCCAAGTTAAACAATTTAAAGGCAATGCTACCAAATACTAATTGAGTGTATGTAAACTTCTGACCCACTGGGAATGTGATGAAGGAAATAAAAGCTGAAATAAATCATTCTCTCTACTATTATTCTGACATTTCACATTCTTAAAATAAAGTGGTGATCCTAACTGACTTAAGACAGGGAATATTTACTAGGATTAAATGTCAGGAATTGTGAAAAACTGAGTTTGAATGTATTTGGCTAAGGTGTATGTTAACTTTCAACTGTATTTCCATTGTTAGAGCGGTCACTCGACTATCTTATTAATATAATAAATAATCTTTGGAATAGCTCGTTTTTGCTGTCTATTTTCCAAGAACCTCCTTGCAAAGTTGTCATTAACGTTATAACGAATAATAAGACACTGTTATATTTACATTGTTCTACTATTAAAGTACAACTGAATAAAACCGTGGTCTTACCTCGTATTATCCAGAAAATAATCTGCAAATAGAAGTTCAGGCAACTTGCATGTCGCAACACAAATCGACAAATGTATAATGTTGAGGGCAGAGTCTAATGGCATTTATATAATTCATTGGAGGAGTGACTTCTTGTGTAAAGGTCCTTGCTATCCGGGATTCTTAGAACGTCCGTACCACATTGATGTTGAAATGTAACATGGTTAAAGGGACAATCATCAGTTGCTACATCCATACATACTAGTCCAACGCTCTAACCACTAGGCTACCTGCAGCCCCACATAACTTATAAATGCCTCATGAGCCAACTGTCCTACCCCATCAGAACCCTAAATATAAGTTTGTTTTACTCCAATGTTTGTAAACAAAGAACATGTAAACAAACACTATATAGCCTAAAAAACATTTAACTATAATTTAGATATCATGGATGGTCAATCCTTGCATCCATAGGTCTATGAATTTGAAAGTGATTACTTTTCTCCAGCACCTTCTTTTTCCCCGAACCAAGGGTAGGGAGGCCGCTATGTTATTGTTTCTACTGCTGATTTCCGCTTTAAGGTAATTGTTATGGTAAGGGGGTTAGGGTTTATGCAGTGGTGTAGTGGTGCCAAAAATATGAACTAAAATGTCCTAGTTTCAAACAATTTAAGGAACAGGAAAAATATAGTGATGCTATTGATAGGTCTAACCGTCTTCTAATAGATGGAAAAGATTTCCCCAAAACGTTCTAATTAAATTTTAACTCGCTACAAAGTGGCCTAACCTGGCAGAATTAAATAATGATTATTTGCATCATTCCAGTGGCCATTTGTTTTGCAAACTAAATCTCATGTGTCTACAAGATCACACAAGATGGCGCTGACAGAGAGGACTGCCTCGCTTCTAGTCCTTAGGAAACCTTGCAGTATTTTGTTTTTTTTAATGTATTATTTCTTACAAAATGTACAAGCATTTCACTACACTCGCAATAACATCTGCTAACCATGTGTATGTGACCAACAAAATTTGATTTGATTTACAGAAACAGAGGTAACCAAAGAACAGTGCTAGCTGCTATGTGCTCTTGAATTAAAGGGTAACTACATAAAAACAAATCTTATATTTATCCCAGACCTCAAACATGGTCCCCTGATGTGGTTTAAACATAGTTCTGGACTTACAACATCCAATTTTGTTGTTTTTCTATTAAAGTGTGTCTTTGAGAGCAAAAACCTGAAAAAAAAGAAACCTGTGAATTTATGACTCAGTAGACAGCCTCTTTTATCTAGTTCAATAATAGGCCTACTATTAGCCTACATGCACAGTACAGTTTGGGTTGGCCTGACTGTGAAAAAACAATATGATATTTATCATTTTAGGTCATTCAGAGTACATGTTACTGTTTCTAGTATAATTTTTACACACGGGGCACCTTTCCTTTGCCGGGCAGGCCGTTTGGGAAATGTTAAGCAAAATTAGAGTATACCCACTTCTCCAGGCACCACTTGCATGGTGCGTATAGGCTGGACTGACTGAGGCCACCTATCTGACAATTTGAACTTTCCTTCTCTTTATTAAAGGGATACTGCAATTGGGGATTCTGGGAATTAAAGAGCCACTGAACACGCAGATTGGCACGTGCGTTTTTCTGTTGCTCATTAGAAAAACAAGATTTCAGTCTTGGAGTTGTTTCCTGACCGATTCTGCATTGGTTAATAATGATTGTCCCCCATGAGACACTATAGACATGGAAGCCATCAAAATCACCAGAATGAATCTAAGATGACTCAAGAAATCTGTAATTAGTTTATGTTTTTGTAGAGGATGTTTTAGTTGCATACGCAAAGACTGGAAGTCTATAGTTACAGTAACATACACTAGTAACAAACATTTTAATGTAGGCCAATTGATAAAAGCTTGTGGTTAATGTGTCTCGGTAATTAATTCAATAAACTGCCCCAATTAATGTGTTTCAATAACTGTATTAATCAAACAATTTAATAGATTATAAAATAATCATATAAAATTGTCTCCATGCATTGACAAATACTTATTTTCAACTCCTGCCAGGCCTACTTGCCAAGGCAAGCTCTATTGCAGGGCTTATCCCTGTTCATGGAAAGCTACCATCCTGTAGGTTTTCACTCCAACCTTTAATGTAGCACACCAGATTGAATTAGCTGGTTGATAAGTTGAACCATGCTGCTTTCATAACCAAGTGGGAAGGTGGTAATTACCTGTTGTGAAGTCGTAAATATGAGTTGGCTACATTCACGTTTTGAACGGGGAAATACACCAACATGGACGTCATTAGAAGGCTTGTGATCGTTTTGCTCATTTTCTGCCCCAAAAAACATATATCCAGAGCTGCTTTCACTTTCTAAATTAAAATAAATAACAGAATAAATTTTGTATCAACAATTTGTATTTTGTTCTTACCACGGACAACAACAAGATGCCGCCAGGCTTGTAGTCTTTTTGTTGACAGTGATGTCAGAGGTGCAAGTGGGAAACTCAGAGCACGGGGATGAGATAAGTTTCCCACTATTAATTACCAGTTGGAGGGCCATTCAACTGGATTCTTGGGGAAAACATATGAGGGCAGATCTCCAGAAACAGGGTTTGATAGCCTTGCTTTATTGCATTCTCTTGTACATTTTCTCTAATAAGACAGCACAACGGTATTAGTCTACAGTAGTTGTCTTTCACACACTTTGCCTACCCCCTGATCTTAAGGGCCCATTGCAACCAACAGGCAGAACTTAACACGCAGCTGTATGTTAGCATTTGATGCGACTAACAGGAAATTACATGCACGTAAGTGTTAAGAGAAACTTGCTTTCAACCAAAACCCCACAGATCAGTTGATCTCATGTTGTTACCGTGTCAAAAAAGTCTAATAGCCAAGATGCAGATGTTTGGTATCTACTCCCGCCCCCAATGAAATGTCGAACTATAAGGAACATTCCAAATCGGAAGGCAAAATGCATATTGTAAGAATATTAGGCATGCCAACCTATAAAAAAAAAAAATGTAATTGAGTTAATCGCAGGATTTCCTGTGATTAATCACAATTAATGGAAAATTCAGAATTTGCTCCAATTAAGCTGTCATATTAGATATTTTATACAAAAAAGCATTACAAGAATAGACGTCTTGATTGTGTCCAAAGTAACGGTTAGCAAAATCAGGTACATTGATAAAGCACACTTTCTTTAACCTCAATTTCAACTTGTTTTGACATCACATTGTTGTTTTTAGCTGTATAGATTGTTTTCAGTGTATTTTGTACGCTTTCAGACCATTTGATTAACCACAAAAATTAAATGTGAGCACTAAAATTAAAAAAACTTAATTTGAGTTAACTCTTACATCCCGAAATAATACAGTATTATATATTAATATAAACATATCAATATAACTAGAATATAATTTATGTCATCTGAAATACCTTGATTAGACTATAATTTAATACAGATCATATTAACTCAATCATGATTGTCTTGATTTAGTTACACATTTTAGATGTGGACAGTTCAGGGATATTTTAGCCATACTTATTTACACAAGTTATAATTAATGAATAACATAATTTGTAAATGAATAAGTAATGAGTGCACCAACATGAGTTTTCCCTTCATATAACCTATATTGCCACAGTATAATTGCTGTCTTAAACAAGAAGTTACTTTATTATAGTTGTACTGAAAGATTATCAAATAGTTAAATCACCCCTTAGTCTGCTCAATTACCAGGTTTTATTTCGACCAAAGATAATACCCTGTAGAGTGGGAACATGTTGGCAGAAAGCAGGACTAAGTTAACACCAACCTCACACGTAGCTCTGCTTTTTGGGAGCTACAAATTCTGGAAGCAATTGAGATCAGCTGTATGGGTGATATTAACGTGTATTGATGGTTTAACAAGAGATCATCTGGAGATAAAATGGTGGCCAACAGTGGTTGCAATAGGCCCATAGTGTTCATTTCCACCCCCACATGGTCTCAGATAGACTGTACATCTTATAGAGGAGGCCTGTGGGATGTGAGAGGAGTGATGAGAGACTGTGTCTAGTATAGAGGGTTAGTAGGAGAACAGCGCCAGACAGGGTCAATGTCAGTCTCAGACTACAGGAGGCTCTGGTTCTACTCTCTGGTTGTGCAGCAATCCTGGTCCTGAATGGCTGGGCTACTCGCTCCCACTGGGTGAGGATAGCCTGTCGGGCCCCGTCCCACTGTCCTGGCCCTCTCAGACGGTACTGGTACGGGGTGCAGGGCCCCAGCAGCACACGAAGTCCCACACCAGGCTCCCTCAGCAGCAGCCCTAAGAGGTTGGGTCGAACCCCTAACTCCTCTGCCATGGAGTCCAGGTAGGGGATATGGTCCACCTGGAGAGGGTGACGCTCCAAACAGGCAAACCTGGAGGGAGATGGAAGGGAGACGCACACAGGTGAATAGTTTGTTACCTATTAGCAAAATAATGATGTGAGTGTAATAACGCATGGTTGTTGTCCCACCTGTTTTGCAAGGTGCTGGTGTCTCTCTTTATGTCCTGCAGCATGGCTTCTTCAGAGGGCAGAGTTAGTAACCCTGGAGCAAGAAATTATGTAATCACACTAATAATGACAACAACCTCAAAGCTTCAATCACTCGCATTCAAATACACTAGGCTACCCAACAACTTCAGACACAGAGCTGGACAATTCAGGAAAAGGGGAGTTAATGAGTTAGTTATTTTTTACCTTTAAAGACCCGGGTGGCCCAGCGGGCCTGCATCTCAGCCAGAGGGTTGATGGCTCCAAGGTTACAGATAAAGCCCACTACAGCCAGACTGGGCCGGGCCAGCCCAGGGGGGAACACATGACGGTACAGAGACAGGCGGTGATTGGTATTAGCCAGCAGACCCGAAGGCAGGAAGGGAAAGTCATAGTTGTAGCCGGTGGCAAACACCACAACATCCACCTAGGAAGGAGAGGTAGGGGGTAGGTGAGGGTGAGAGTGAGAGAGAGAGTGTGTGTGTGTGTGTGTGTTCACCTTGTCCACAACGCTGCCGTCCTCAAACGCCACACTGGAGCCTCTGATCTCCCTGATGTTAGGTTTGATCAGAACACGACCAGAGATGATTCGACCAGGCAGGTCATCATTCACCACCGGGATCTGGGCAAAGAACCTGAAATAGATGGATCGGTCAGCCAGTCAGATAGATAGATAGATAGATAGATAGATAGATAGATAGATAGATAGATAGATAGATATGTATAGAGCATACCCGTGTTTCGGCTGTAGGCCGTACAGTCTGTGGTCGAAGCTCTGGTTCAGATTCTTCTCCATCGTCCTGGTAATCCAGGAGGGGAAGAGCTTCTGCAGCAGCTTGTCCAATCGTGAAGCACCCACCAGGTCACCTGGCAGGCCCCCTGCCCCCACCCTGCTGACCACCCATGCCCCCTTCCGCGTGCTGAGGTACACCTGTAGACCAGGAAAGGAAGGATTAATGATCTTTGTCAGAGATGGCCTAGTTTCATTATACACCGACGATATCTTACTTTATCTAAACAATGTATATCAATACCTCCCAAACGCTTTGAAGATCATAGACAAATTCAGCACCATCTCAAGTTATAAAAGAAATCTAACCAAATCTGCCCTACTGCCTCAAGACCCCGATGGAGGACTCCATCTCTACTTATGGAATCCCAATCGTTTTCCATTTTAATATGTGGGAATAAATATATTTCCTTCCATAGATAAAACCATTTCTAGAAACTTTAACAGAACACTCAAGTCAATACGACCTCAGTAGATAGACTAACATCCCGGTTGAGTTAACTGCCACTGCTGAATTTCTGTACAGTGCCTTCAGAAAGTATTCAACCTTGACTTTTTCCACATTTTGTTGTGTTACAGCCTGAAATTCTAATTAAATAAAAATAAAAAGCTAAAATGTCTCGAGTCAATAAGTATTCAACCCCTTTGTTATGGCAAGCCTAAATAAGGTCAGGAGTAACAATAGTGTTCAACATGATTTTTGAATGACTAACTCCTCTGTACCCCACACATACAAATAATTGTAAGGTCCCTCAGTAGAGCAGTGAATTTCAACTACAGATTCAAGCACAAAGACCAGAGGTTTTCCAATGCCTCGCAATGTTCTTGACCCTAACCAGTCAGGCTTCAAGACGGTTCACTCAATCAAAACTGTTCTTCTCTGTGTCACGGAGGCTTTACACACTGCCAAAGTGGACTCTCCTCTGTTCTCATCCTCCTAGATCTATCCGCTGCCTTTGACACAGTGAACCATCAGATCCTCCACCCTCTCAGGGCTGGGTGTCTCAGGCTGTGCACACTCTTGGATTGCATCCTATCTAGCAGGCCGCTCCTACCAGGTGACGTGGAGAGGATCTATGTCTGCACCACGTACTCTCACTACTTGTGTCTTCCAGGGCTCGGTTCTAGGCCCTCTCCTCTTCTCTCTACACACCAAGTCACTCGGCCCCGTCATATCCTCACTCGGCTCTGTCATGGTATCTCCTATCATTGCTATGTGGATGACACTCAACTACTTTTCTCCTTCCCCCCCTTCTGGAACCCAGGTGTTAACACGCATCTCTCCGTGCCTGGCAGATATCTCAACTTGGATGTCGGCCCACCACCTCAAGCTCAACAAGACTGAACTGCTCTTCCTCCCAGCAAAGGCCTGCCCACAAAGATCTCTCCATCCCGGCTGAAAACTCCACAGTGTCGCCCTCCCATAGTGTAAAGAACCTTGGCGTGACCGTTGTTCTCTGCAAACATCAAAAGCAATGATCCGCTGCTGCAGGTTCATTCTCTAAAATATCCATAGAGTACGACCCTACCTCACACAGGAAGTGGCGCAGGTCCTAATCCAGACACTTGTACTCTTCCATCGGAAATACTGCAACTCGCTGTTGGCTGGGCTCCCCGCTTGTGCCATCAAACCCCTGTAACTTATCCAGAACGCAGCAGCCCGCCTGGTTTTCAACCTTCCCAAGTTCTATCATGTCACCCCGCTCCTCTGCACATTCCACTGGCTTACAATTGAAGCTCGCATCCACTACAAGACCATGGAGCTTACCTACAGAACAGCAAGAGGAACTGCTCCTCCCAACCTTCAGGCTCTGCTCTAACCCTACACCCCAACCTGAGCACTCCGTTATTCTACCGCTGGTCTCTTGGCCCTTCCATCCCTACGGGAGGGTAGCTCACACTCAGCCCAGTCCAAGCTCTGCTCTGGAACCAGCCTCCCCCTGAAGCTAGAACAGCAGAGTCCCTGACCATCTTCCGAAAACATCTGAAACCTTACCTCTTCAAAAAGTATGTTAAATAATCCTCCTCCTCACCTCGACCCCTTCCAGCGCTGACTCTACTGACAGCCACGTTATTGAGGAAAAATGTACTTTCTATGCCTGTGATATTTGGTTTCCCCACCTAGCTATCTTAAGATGAATGCACTAACTGTAAGTCACTCTGGATAAGAGTGTCTGCTAAATGACTAAATTGTAAAATGCAAAGAAACCGCACAGTAATTTCACCAGGAGGCCAATGGTGATGCTTGTAATTGTTAAGGACTGGGGAGTTTTTCAGGATAAAGCAGAAATGGAATGGAGCTAAGCAGAGTCAAAATCCTAGAGAAAAACCTAGTTAAGTCTGCTTTCCACATGACCCTGGGAGATGAATTCACCTTTCAGCACAACAATAACCTAAAACACAAGGCCAAATATACACTGTAGTTGCTTACCAAGAAGACTGTAAATGTTCCTAAATTGCCAAGCTACAGTTTTGACTTAAATCTACTTGAAAATCTATGTCAAGACCTGAAAATGGTTGTCTTGTAATGATCAACAATCAATTTGACAGAGCTTGACAATTTTTTTTAATTATACATTATTTCAATTATAAAATGTCTGTCAAATGTCACACAATTCAGGTGTGGAAAGCTCTTAGAGACTTACCCAGAAAGACTAAGCTGTATTCGCTGCCAAAGGTGCTTCTACAAAGTATTGACTCAGAGATGTGAATACTTATGTAAATGAGATTTTCCTGTATTTCATTTTCAATAAATGTGCAGAGAGAAATTGTAAACATGGTTCCCTTTGTCATTATGGGGTATTGTGTGTAGATTGGTGAGAAAAAACATCTGTTTAATCCATTTTGAATTTAGGCTGTAACACCCAAAAAATGTGGGATAAGTCAAGAGGTGAATACTTTCTGAAGTAGTTCAAATGCTTCCTTTGTCTCCCCCTTCTGCCTATTGGTGAAAAAAATCCATAGCGCGGTTTCGAAATGTATATTGCAAGGTAAATGATCCTGGATTAAAATCAACAAATTTACAAAGAGGGAAAGACATAGGAGGACTATCCGTAGTAAACTTTAAATTGTATTTCCAGGCAGGCTGGGTCCATCTACTCATGCTGCTTACGCCAAATCCTGACTCTGCCATCAGCATAACGCAACAGGAATCGGGATTCGTCAGACCAGGCAATGTTTTTCAACTCTTCAATTGTCCAGTGTTGGTGATTGTGTGCACACTGGAGCTGCTGCTTCTTGTTTTTAGCTGATAGCTGACATGGATCGATGAGTTGTGCATTCCCAAGATGCCGTTCTGCACACCACTGTTGTACTGTACCATTATATGTCTGTTTGTGGCCCGCCTGTTAGCTTGCATGATTCTTGCCATTCTCCTTCGACCGCTCATCAACAAGCTGTTTTCACCCACAGCACTGCCGCTGACTGGATGTTTTTGGTTTGTTGCACCATTTTTGGTCTGCGCGTCTGCCTGCTTTATACACTGCTCAAAAAAATAAAGGGAACACTTAAACAACACAATGTAACTCCAAGTCAATCACACTTCTGTGAAATCAAACTGTCCACTTAGGAAGCAACACTGATTGACAATAAATGTCACATGCTGTTGTGCAAATGGAATAGACAACAGGTGGAAATTATAGGCAATTAGCAAGACACCCCCAATAAAGGAGTGGTTCTGCAGGTGGTGACCACAGACCACTTCTCAGTTCCTATGCTTCCTGGCTGATGTTTTGGTCACTTTTGAATGCTGGCGGTGCTTTCACTCTAGTGGTAGCATGAGACGAGAGTCTACAACCCACACAAGTGGCTCAGGTAGTGCAGCTCATCCAGGATGGCACATCAATGCGAGCTGTGGCAAGAAGGTTTGCTGTGTCTGTCAGTGTAGTGTCCAGAGCATGGAGGCGCTACCAGGACAGGCCAGTACATCAGGAGATGTGGAGGAGGCCGAGGGAGGGCAACAACCCAGCAGCAGGACCGCTACCTCCGCCTTTGTGCAAGGAGGAGCAGGAGGAGCAGTGCCAGAGCCCTGCAAAATGACCTCCAGCAGGCCACAAATGTGCATGTGTCTGCTCAAACGGTCAGAAACAGACTCCATGAGGGTGGTATGAAGGCCCGACGTCCACAGGTGGGGGTTGTGCTTACAGCCCAACACCGTGCAGGACGTTTGGCATTTGCCAGAGAACACCAAGATTGGCAAATTCGCCATTGGTGCCCTGTGCTCTTCACAGATGAAAGCAGGTTCACACTGAGCACATGTGACAGACGTGACAGTCTGGAGACGCCGTGGAGAACGTTCTGCTGCCTGCAACATCCTCCAGCATGACCGGTTTGGCGGTGGGTCAGTCATGGTGTGGGGTGGCATTTCTTTGGGGGGCCGCACAGCCCTCCATGTGCTCGCCAGAGGTAGCCTGACTGCCATTAGGTACCGAGATGAGATCCTCAGACCCCTTGAGACCATATGCTGGTGCGGTTGGCCCTGGGTTCCTCCTAATGCAAGACAATGCTAGACCTCTTGTGGCTGGAGTGTGTCAGCAGTTCCTGCAAGAGGAAGGCATTGATGCTATGGACTGGCCCGCCCGTTCCCCAGACCTGAATCCAATTGAGCACATCTGGGACATCATGTCTCGCTCCATCCACCAACGCCACGTTGCACCACAGACTGTCCAGGAGCTAGCGGATGCTTTAGTCCAGGTCTGTGAGGAGATCCCTCAGGAGACCATCCGCCACCTCATCAGGAGCATGCCCAGGCGTTGTAGGGAGGTCATACAGGCACGTGGAGGCCACACACTACTGAGCCTCATTTTGACTTGTTTTAAGGACATTACATCAAAGTTGGATCAGCCTGTAGTGTGGTTTTCCACTTTAATTTTGAGTGTGACTCCAAATCCAGACCTCCATGGGTTGATACATTTGATTTCCATTGATAATTTCTGTGTGATTTTGTTGTCAGCACATTCAACTATGTAAAGAAAAAAGTATTGAATAAGATTATTTCATTCATTCAGATCTAGGATGTGTTATTTTAGTGTTCCCTTTATTTTTTTGAGCAGTGTATATCAAGCCTTGGCCACGTAACTCACTGTCTGTAAGAGCGATCAATTTTTGTGAACGGGATGGTGTACCTAATAAACTGACCGGTGAATGTACATTGTAAGTTTATTTAACACAGGAAATGTTTTACGATGAAATTTTCCCCATATGATGTGGGAGTGCATGCAGTTAAATGCTTCTTGGACAAAGTTACAAAATTCATTTTGAAGTGCATGAATTTAAATATGAAATGCTTTGCATTTACTATGTTACTTAAAGATGATAGCTCCTTGAATCTCTCAATAAATCACAGATGATTACTGCTGTGAGACAGCACTGCTGCAATACAGATGTTGACGCTCAGATGGCAATCACCTCACTCTTTCCCAATTCGCCAGTGGATACAGTTAACATTAGAATTATCGACAGCTAGAATGAATGGTGCTAGAGATTGCTTAGTCTCTTCCTGTTCGTGATAGCTAGGAGTTTTGCATACTTCTCTACATAATATCTGAGAGAAATACTTCCAGGAGAATCAGATTATTTCCCACTCACCTGCTCCGCTACTCTGCTGGCATCCACAGCGATGTCACCTCCAGAATTCCCGATCCCTACCACCACCACCCTCTTCCCCTGCAGCCCCTCGGCACTGCGATATTCCCAACTATGTAAGTACCTGCCCTCAAACTCCTCTATACCTGGGAGGATAAGATAAACAAATGATAAATAATGATACTCTATCATGGTAATTGATTAATGATGATAGTCGAGCATACTATTAAAATTATACATTATGACTGGGATATACACATGATTATGTATGTATGTATGTATGTATGTATGTGATTAGGAGGAGTCGATACATCTCCAGTGATAGTAGCATATAAATGGACAAAACACAAATACACAATGTCACCGGGGACTATGATAGTGAGAGTTGACAGTTACCTGGGAAGTCATTGAGAGGCAGGTGTGGTTGTGTAAAGTGACCGGTGCAGACCATCACAGCATCAAAGACCTGAGTCTCCCTCTGACCTTCTGTCCGCTCTGTCTCCACCTCCCACTGGCCCGACACTGGGAAGTCTGGCCTCTGTCGCACACTCACCACAGTGGTCTGACACACACAGGTAGACAGGCAGACAAGCACGCACACACAGCGAAATGAATCACTATTTACCATTGAAAGGGATCATAACATGTGACTGAATTAACATCAACTTCCTTCCTTCATGCCCTCTGACCTGGAAGACAATGTGCTTGAAGAGGTCAAAGGTCTCAGCGTAAAGTCGTAGGTAGATCAGCAGCTGGGAGTGGTGCATGTTGTTGGGCAGGTGAGCTGGAGGAGGGAAGTCGCTGTATGACATCATTTCCTTGGAGCTGTTGATGATGACAGACTGGTAGATGTTGGCCCTGCCTGGGTCTGGATGCTCCTAAAGGACAAGGACACCGACTAAGTATATGCTCCAATAGACACACTACTATTCAACGTATAACACCTGGCAAGTTTATTTGGTAAATATTTTCTAACTCTTCTTGAACATCACTGTTGGTTAAAGGCTTGTAAGTAAGCATTTCACAGTAAGATCAACACTTGTTGTATTCTGCGCATGTGACAAAGTTTGATTTGAAGGGGGGCATCCAAATTGTTACGACTGTTATCCTCCTTATAGCCCATTAACAAACAAGCAAAACTTTGTTAAATATAAATTACATTTGTCAAAACGATTAATTAATATGTTAATTCTACGTTGAGGAAAATTATTTAAAAAATATAAACGTTTGTTTTCACATAGTATAAGCACTCGGAAGCTGACATTACTTAGCATTAGCATTCTCATAGGGAATGATTGGCGATGTTAGCTAGCTAGCTTTGTGAATATTTTGCAAATATCGTAATGATATCTATACAGAAAACATTTTGAACACGGTTTCAGTCTTCTTTATTGATATTCTGTGTCTAACAATATTGCCATTTCAAGCATTGATCTTTGATTAGGATATAACCTAAGGATAATGACCATTTGATACAGTCTAATATGCTAACTAGCCATCACCGTCAATCATTTTCTATGAGAATGCTAATGCTAACTAACGTCAGCTTCCGAGTGCTTACACTACGTTAAAACAAACGTTCACGTTTTTTCAAATTCTGTGCAAGTTATTTAAGTTGACCAATTTAATTCATATTTAATGACGTTTTGCTTGTTTTTGAATGGGCCGGAAGTAGAAAAACAAATCACGGTCGATCAGGAACTTGTCATCACTAGTTACCACAACCACAAAGTAATAAACTCTGCCTATTTCTACAATTTCTCTAATTAAAATTGTATTTTAAACCTAACTGCCGTAACCCTAACCACACTGCTAACCTTTAGCCTAACCGTAATCTTAAATTATGACCAGAAAGCAAATTTTTGTTTTCATTAATGTTTTCTTTGTGACTGTGATAACTTGTGGAAACCCACGAACTGGGTCAAGTGAGCAGGGCATCATAAGGTGAATATACCACTTAGAATGTGTCCAATACATTAGATATTGGAACAAAGCCAGGGTAGTTTATGATGCATTAGATATTGAAACAGAGCCAGTGTCAATTATATTGGATATTGAAATCTCCAGCAGTAGTGGGCAATCCTAAAACTCCATATAGGTACACACTCACACACGTATGTATGCACGCACACAGAGTAGATTAGTGTTGATCAGGCATCAGGTTCCTCACTCAGTCCACTCACCTTAAACCTCCACAGCCCTCCTATGTCTTCACTGCTCTCAAAGCAGGTAGGCTCCAGACCCTCTTCCAGACAGCTCTTGATGCTGGTCAGACCTGAGGGACCCGCCCCGATCACTGCTACTGTACGCACCATTATGATGGAACTACACACACACACACACACACACACACACACACACACACACACACACACACACACACAGAGAGATGTTTGTACCATTGGAATAACTACAACCAATTTACAATATCACACTCACTTCTATCCGTCCACTTGGAGAGAGACTGACAGTGGTGTAAATCACGTCATAATTTCCTCAAAGTTTGTTGGTACAGATGTAGCTTATTGAATAGCCTATATAGAATATGGATAAAATGCATCATCCAATTGCAACATCTATCTATGCCCACACATATAACTAATGTATTGAGACTGTTTAATACACTCAAACACCAAGTTAGGCATACTTCATTTCAAAAGTCATTATCATGAATGATAACTCTTCACGTTTTACAGGTGAAACGTCCAAACTGCATCTGCATGCCATTAATTTGATCTCAATCAGTGGATGGGAATATACATTTAGATATTCTTGAATTACTCTTTCATGAGCAATTTAGAGCAGATGGCATTAATCTATTAGCCTTTCTTGTATTTTGTTTCAATCAAAGCATGTGACCGACCGGCTCAGAATCGGTCTTATGTAGAAACATTTGGACGTGTTTTTTACATTGGATAAAAGTAGAGACTCAGAGCTACAAAATGCTATATCATACACTACAGTTGAGGAACAATGGGAAAGTAATTTTGGTTTGAAAGTTGATAAAAAAAATATGAGTTTACAAGTTTAAATGGCCTTTGAATGTTTTGGTACTACGATTGGAGAGCCTTCTACACCCATTCAGCATCGCTCACACCCTCTTAAGCTTTAGCCCCGCCCATCTCTTTAAGAGTTGAGCCGAGTGTTCTGTCCTAACAGAAGTCAAACACCCAAGTTAACTTGCTAGCTACTTCCAGACACAAATGACAGAACAGCTCACTGACCATTACTCGCCCTAGCAGAGCTGGCTAGGTTGTTTTGATGTTATCCAGAGCGTTGGTGACTAACTTTGCTGCAAATATCCCAAGCAGGGCTACAGCAACTTCCAGAGAGGGTCAGGCTCCTTGGGCTTTTCAGTGGCCACTCTGGTTTTGGGGTCTTTGGCAGAATGGTGTCGCTTTAACCAAGTGGTCACATATCGTTCTGGGTTCCACTGTGCGAGAGGGGGTCCGTAGAGTTATGAAAATCAATGCAGACGCAGTGAATTTGGATCATAGATACCGTTGGTGTGAGAAAGTTAATCTGTTTAAACCCTGTCACACTCCGCCGAGCTGCAGATTTTTCCCCCACGTTCTTATTGGCCAAAATGGTCAAGAATGGCACTGTTTCTGGAGGATGGTCACGAAAAATGTCCATCTAAGAGACAAAGTTCATTAACCCTTGACTATAGGCCCTGGTGAGGGGGTGGAGTGGGTGGGGGCAGTGGAGTGACTTCTGGTGGGGGGATGGGAAGCACCAAAGGAAGGGGAATTCTGAAGGCTTTCTTTCTAATTTGTTTTATTTTAACCATGTTGGTGTTATTTTAACCATGTTTTGCATTTCTCTGAAGGCACTATTTCTTTAGAACTTCACTGATTGGATTTTCAAATCCATACACCATTGTCAATCAATCAATGATTGGCTTAGCAACTCACAGCTATTTACAGCGCATTCGGAAAGTATTCAGACCTTCCCTTTTTTACTGAAAATGAAAATAAAAAGCAGAAATATCACATTTATATAAGTATTCAGACCCTTTGCTATGAGACTCGAAATTGAGCTCAAGTGCATCCTGTTTCCACAGTGGCCTCCATCATTCTTAATTGGAAGAATTTGGAACCACCAAGACTCTTCCTAGAGCTGTCTGCCCGGCAATTGGGGGAGAAGGGCCTTGGTCAGGGAGGTGACCAAGAACACGATGGTCAATCTGAAAGAGCTCCAGAGTTCTGCTGTGGAGATGGGAGAACCTTCCAGAAGGACAACCATCTATGCAGCACTCCACCAATCAGGCCTTTATGATAGGGTGGCCAGACGGAAGCCACTCCTCAGTAAAAAGCACATGACAGCCTGCTTGGAGTTTGCCAAAGGCGCCTAAAGGAATCTCAGACCATGAGAAACAAGATCCTCTGGTCTGATGAAACCATGATTGAACTCTTTAGCCTGAATGCCAAGCGTCACATCTGGAGGATGGCACCATCCCTACGGTGAAGCATGGTGGTGACAGCATCATGCTGTCGGGATGTTTTTCAGCAGCAGGGATGGGAGACTAGTCAGGATCGAGGCAAAGATGAACGGAACAACGTACAGAGAGATCCTTGATGAAAACCTGCTCCAGAGCGCTCAGGACCTCAGACTGGGGCGAAGGTTCTCCTTCCAACAGGATAACAACCCTAAGCACACAGCCAAGACAATGCAGGAGTGGCTTCGGGACAGAGCCCGGTCCAATGCTCCCCATCCAACCTGGCAGAGCTTGAGAGGATCTGCAGAGAAGAATGGGAGTATTGTGTGTAAATTCAATAAATTTTAGAATAAGGCTGTAACATAAAATGTGGAAAAAGTCAAGGCGTCTGAATACTTTCCGAATGCACTGAAAGTGGGTTTGAGTCAGTCTAAACTAACTGCACATTAATCTATATTTTTCCCCCCTTTAACCTTCTCGACAATGAATGTACGTACACCTTAAACTAAATGTTATCTACAGAGAGAAGCAGCAGTTATGTGGATGTGAACTTTGGTCTAGTTAAACGTTTTTACAGCTCCTGTCCTGGTCTCCACTCCTTGAGGGCATGAGGCAGTGGGAGAGCAGGGGACGGTAAGGGGCAATTCAGTACATATTACTGAGTACTTTAAAAGGCTTTTTTTCTATGAATAACCCATTTATCTGGGTTAGTTATTGTAATCTTTGCTTTAATCCTCTAAAAGTTATTCCTTGAACTCTCTATGAAGGGTGCAAAGCCTTATTTGCATATTTACCAGTGTGCCTTTCGAGTGAACTCTGTGGTTAGAGTGTCCGCCCTGAGATTGGAAGGTTCAGAGTTTCATCCTTCCAGACTGAGTCATACCAAAGACAGAAAATGGGACCCTCTGCTTGGCACTCAGCTATAGATAGATTGGGGGGTTAAGGCCCTGTGCCAAGGGGGTGTATTTGTACATCACGCAACAGAAACAGGAGATAGGCTCCTGCTCGTATGAGCTGTTCCGGGCTCGCACAAGCCAAGGCTACTTACTTACCTTTGAGTGAATTGTATAGTTACTGTGTTTGTTGGTGACAGAGACATGGTTGTTGCATTCAATGGCCTTCACCAAGTGAGAACCTAAATTAATTATCATTAAACTCTTTATGATAATACATTACATATATCATAAGACCTTACTTTGACGGCCTAGTTTTACCCCAACACACTGGTCAAAACTTCTGGTTTGCAGGCCACATCAGGCATGCAAGTCACATTATGCTCACTTGCAAGTGATGTTTTTTTCCTATTGGAATTCCAGCCAGAGTGAGGATATCCAACAATTGGAAGGTTTAACCCCCACACAACCTGCATTTTAAATTACTGCCAAGGTAGGGAAGATTTATAAATGAGACTACCTAAACCATCTGAACTGGAATAACCATCTCAGTAACAGCGTGCAACAAATCCAACTACTAACAGATAGGATTAGTTTAGAAAAATGTATGTTATTGTTGGTTTGAGAAGCATAAGATGAATCCATCAATGTAGCTGTCAAGCACAGATATTGAAACAAAAGATTCGAAATTAACCTGCAATAGATCATGCTCGGAAATATGATAATGATGGTGTGTCAAATCAAATCAAATTTTATTTGTCACATACACATGGTTAGCAGATGTTAATGCGAGTGTAGCGAAATGCTTGTGCTTCTAGTTCCAACCATGCAGTAGTATCTAACAAGTAATCTAACAAATTCACAACAACTACCTTATACACACACAAGAGTAAAGGAATGAATACGCGTATGTACATATAAATATATGGATGAGCGATGGCTGACCGGCATAGGCAAGATGCAGTAGATGGTATGGAGTACAGTATATACACATATATATATGAGATGAGTAATGTAGGATATGTAAACATTATATAAATGGCATTGTTTAAAGTGTCTAGTGATACCTTATTTCATCCAATTATAATTATTAAAGTGGCTAGAGATTTGGGTCGATGGCCGAACGGCATAGGCAAGATACAGTAGATGGTTTAGAGTACAGTGTATACATTTGATATGAGTATGTCGGATACGTAAACATTATATACAAAATTGTTTAAAGTGGCTAGTGATACATTTGTTACATCCAATTCCTATGTTTAAAGTGGCTAGAGATTTAAGTCAGTATGTTGGCCGCAGCCACTCAATGTTAGTGATGGCTGTTTAACAGTCTGATGGCCTTGAGGTAGAAGCGGTTTTTTAGTCTCTCGGTCGCAGCTTTGATGCACCTGTACTGACCTCGCCTTCTGGATGATAGCGGGGTGTACAGGCAGTGGCTCGGGTGGTTGTTGTCCTTGATGATCTTTGGCCTTTCTGTGACATCGGGTGGTGTAGGTGTCCTGGAGGGCAGGTACTTTACCCCCGGTGATGCGCTGTGCAGTCCTCACTACCCTCTGGGGAGCCTTACGGTTGTGGGCGGAGCAGTTGCCGTACCAGGCGGTGATACAGCCCGACAGGATGCTCTCGATTGTGCATCTGTAAAAGTTTGTGAGTGATTTTGGTGACAAGCCGAATTTCTTCAGCCTCCTGAGGTTGAAGAGGCGCTGTTGCGCCTTCTTCACCACGCTGTCTGTGTGGGTGGACCAATTCAGTTTGTCCGTGATGTGTACGCCGAGGAACTTAAAACTTTCCACCTTCTCCACTACTGTCCCCTCGATGTGGATAGGGGGGTGCTCCCTCTCCTGTGTCCTGAAGTCCACGATCATCTCCTTTGTTTTGCTGACATTGAGTGAGAGGTTATTTTCCTGACACCACACTCCGAGGGCCCTCACCTCCTCTCTGTAGGCCGTCTCGTCGTTGTTGGTAATCAAGCCTACCACTGTAGTGTCGCCAGCAAACTTGATGATTGAGTTGGATGCGTGCTTGGCCACGCAGTCATGGGTAAACAGGAGTACAGGAGAGGGCTGAGAACGCACTTTGTGGGGCCCCAGTGTTGAGGATCAGCGGGGTGGAGATGTTGTTTCCTACCCTCACCACCTGGGACCGGCCCGTCCAGGAAGTCCAGGACCCAGTTGCACAGGGCTGGGTCGAGACCCAGGGTCTCGAGCTTAATGACGAGCTTGGAGGGAACTATGGTGTTAAATGCTGAGCTGTAGTCGATGAACAGCATTCTTACATAAGTATTCCTCTTGTCCAGATGGGTTAGGGCAGTATGCAGTGTGATTGCGTTGTCTGTGGACCTATTGGGACGGTAAGCAAATTGGAGTGGGTCCAGGGTGTCTGGCAGGATGGAGGTGATATGATCCTTGACTAATCTCTCAAAGCACTTCATGATGACGGAAGTGAGTGCTACGGGGCGATAGTCATTTAGCTCAGTCACCTTAGCTTTCTTGGGAACAGGAACAATGGTGGCCCTCTTGAAGCATGTGGGAACAGCAGACTGGGATAGGGACTGATTGAATATGTCCGTAAACACACCAGCCAGCTGGTCTGGCGCATGCTCTGAGGACACGCCAGGATGCCATCTGGGCCGGCAGCCTTGCGAGGGTTAACACATTTAAATGTTTTTCTCACATTGGCTGCGGTGAAGGTGAGCCCGCAGATTTTGGTAGCGGGCCGTGTCGGTGGCACTGTGTTGTCCTCAAAGCGAGCAAAGAAGTTGTTTAGTTTGTCTGGGAGCAGGACGCGTCATGGTCCGCGACGGGCTGGTTTTCTTTTTGTAGTCCGTGATTGACTGTAGACCCTGCCACATTCCTCTTGTGTCTGAGCCGTTGAATTGTGACTCTACTTTGTCTCTATATTGACGCTTAGCTTATTTGATTGCCTTGCGGAGGGAATAGCTGCACTGTTTGTATTCAGTCATGTTTCCGGTAGCCTTACCCTGGTTAAAGCAGTGGTTCGCGCTTTCAGTTTTGGCGCGAATGCTGCCATCAATCCATGGTTTCTGGTTGGGGAAGGTTTTAATATTTGCTATGGGTACAACATCACCAATGCACTTGCTAATAAACTCGCTCACCGAATCAGCGTATACATCAATGTTGTTGTCGCCAGATGCTATTCGAACATATCCCAGTCCACGTGCTCAAGCAATCTTGAAGCATGGAATCAGATTGGTCGGACCAGCGTTGAACAGACCTGAGAACGGGCGTTTCCTGTTTTAGTTTCTGTTTGTAGGCTGGGAGCAACAAAATGGAGTCATGGTCAGACTTGCCGAAAGGAGGGCGGAGAATAGCCTTGTATGCATCACGGAAGTTGGAATAACAGTGGTCCAGGATTTTACCAGCCCGGGTGGCACATTCGATATGCTGGTAAAATTTCGGGAGCCTTGTTCTTAAATTAGCCTTATTAAAATCCCCAGCCACAATAAATGCAGCCTCAGGATATGTGGTTTCCAGTTTACATAGAGTCCAATGAATTTCTTTCAGTGCCGTCGATGTATCAGCTTGAGGGGGGGGATGTACACGGTTGTGATTATAATCGAGGAGAATTCTCTTGGTAGATAATGCGGTCGGCATTTGATTGTAATGAATTCTATGTCAGGTGAACAAAAGGACTTGAGTTCCTGTATGTTGTTATGATCACACCACGTCTCGTTAATCATAAGACACACACCCCCACCCTTCTTCTTACCAGATAGAAGGTTGTTTCTGTCGGCGCGATGCGTGGAGAAACCAGGTGGCTGTACCTACTCAGATAACGTGTCCTGAGTGAGCCATGTTTCCGTGAAGCAGAGAACGTTGCAGTCTCGGATGTCTCTCTGAAAGGCAACCCTTGATCTGATTTCGTCTACTTTGTTGTCAAGAGACTGTACATTGGCGATTAAAATACTCGGGAGAGGTGCACGATGCGCCTGGCCGACGTAGCTTGACCAAAAGACCGCCCGCTTCCCTCTTCTCCGGCGCCGCCGTTTGAGTCGCGCGTGCTATCCATTCTATTGTCCTGGCTGGGGTAACAAACCGAGAATCCTCTTTGGGAAAGTCGTATTCCTGGTCGTAATGTTGGTAAGTTGACGTTGCTCTTATATCCAATAGTTCCTCCCGGTTGTATGTAATAAAACTTAATATTTCCCGGGGTAACAATGTAAGAAATAGGACTGCAGATGTGGCCAGGGCAACAAATTGAAATGTCCGTACTAAGACAGCCCTACTGGGAGACAGGACGGACAGCTTATTGTCCTCGCAGTGGCAGACCACATGTAACATCTGCACAGGATCGGTACATTTGAATATCACACCCACGGGACAGGTACAGGATGGCAACAACAACCAGGAACGCACTATCCCTCAAACAGTACTCAGACTGTCGGCAATAGGCTGAGAGAGGCTGGATTGAGGGCTTGTAGGCCTGTTGTAAGGCATGTCCTCACCAGACATCACCGGCAACAACGTCGCCTATGGGCACAAACCCAACGTCACTGGACCAGACAGGACTGGCAAAAAGTGCTCTTCACTGACGAGTCGTGGTTTTGTCTCACCAGGGGTGATGGTCGGATTCGGGTTGATCGTCGAAGGAATGAGCATCACACCGAGGCCTGTACTCTGGAGCAGGATCGATTTGGAGGTGGAGGGGCCGTCATGGTCTGGGGCGATGTGTCACAGCATCATCGGACTGAGCTTGTCATTGCAGGCAATCTCAACGCTGTGCGTTACAGGGAAGACATCCTCCTCCCTCATGTGGTACCCTTCTTGCAGGCTCATCCTGACATGACTCTCCAGCATGACAATGCCACCAGCCATACTGCTCGTTCTGTGCGTGATTTCCTGCAAGACAGGAATGTCAGTGTTCTGCCATGACCAGCGAAGAGCCCGGATCTCCATCCCATTGAGCACGTCTGGGACCTGTTGGATCGGAGGATGAGGGCAAGGGCCATTCCCCCCTGAAATGTCCAGCAACTTGCAGGTGCCTTGGTGGAAGAGTGGGGTAACATCTCACAGCAAGAACGGGAAAATCTGGTGCAGTCCATGAGGAGGAGATGAACTGCAGTACTTAATGCAGCTGGTGGCCACACCAGATACTGACTGTTACTTTTGATTTTGACCCCCCCCTTTGTTCAGGGACACATTATTCCATTTCTGTTAACCACATGTCTGTGGAACTTGTTCAGTTTATGTCTCAGTTGTTGAATCTTGTTATGGTCATACAAATAAATACACATGTTAAGTTTGCTGAAAATAAACACAGTTGACAGTGAGAGGATGTTTCTTTTTTTGCTGAGTTTACAATTACTCAAACTCTTGATATTATTGTTTAAACGCTGAGGTAAACACTAAATGCTCAGGCACTATTTTAAAGAAAACTTCAGAAGGGCTCTATTACCCTTAACCTACATACATACATGGATAGGAGTATACTGCCAAGACAGAGTGGAAATAGAGTGTGAGAGAGTTCGAGAAACCCACTGGGCACACGCTGGTTGAATCAATGTTTCCACGTCATTTCAATGAAATTACATTGCCCAGTGGGAAGAGAGAGACAGGGAGGGTCTAGGGTAACAAAAATGTTGGTGTGAGCCAAAGAGAACGAAACATGGCAGAGAGCCAAAACACATATTTCATGGAAATCCTATAGAGCATGGGAATGATCGCTGTAAAGCTGCTCAAGTCTCAGTAACAGCATGATATGAGTTGTTCCACGGATAGAGTGCCTTTTATTTACAGTCAATTTAACAGCTGGATCACGTACATCTACGCTTTAACTAAACCATGTTAAATTATAATATTAGTGTTACCCTGTTACCCATACATAGAAAGACATTTTTTTTACAAGTTAAATGTTCTTGTTGCCCCTCCCTTTTGCACACAACAAGCATCCATTCCCCTGTCACAAGGGAAGGTATGGCTAATTTAAGATGTTTCTTTAATTGTCACCCATTATAGTCATTTTTCTTAATTTAACCTCTGGAGATGGGAAAACATATTTGTTATGAAGTTGAGCATGTGCGTTGTATGACAGAATGTAAAAAGTTTAAAATAATTTCAAATAAATGTTATATATATATATATGTATAAAAAAAATGTACAAAATTATACTACCCATATATGAGTGAGTCAATCAGGAGGCCACAGAAGGGTATAAACATAAAATAATACAGTATATTACAAATACCTGTGACTAATGTCACGTTCACGTGCAAGTCGGAACTAGGAAACTGACATTTCTGACTTGCTAACATGCAGTAGAAAGATGATCCTGAGTTTCCCACTTGGGAGCTATCAGAATCCTGAGGGATCCTGAGTGGCTCAGTGGTCTAAGGCACTTCATCGCAGTGCTAGAGGCTTATCATAACCTGCCGTGAATGAGAGTCCCATCGTGCGGCGCACAATTGGCCTAGCGTCGTCTGGGTTAGGCCTTTATTGTAAATAAGAATTTGTTCTTAACTGACTTGCCTAGTTAAATGAAAAAAAATCGACCAAATGGAAGCGCTACTCAAGTAATTTTAAGGGGCGTAGCCAGACCAGATCAGTTCCTCTGATTGGTTAGTGCCACTGTTTCTGGGGGATGGTCACAAAAAATGCCCAACTAGGAGCAAAAGTCTATGCCCCCTTGACTATAGGCCCTGATAGGGGGATGGGGAAAGGAAAGGTAACTGGTCAGTTGTACAACCGAATGTCTTCAACAACGACAGATTTTTACCTTGTCAGCTCGAGGAGTCGAACGTGCAACCCTCCGGTTACAAGTCCAACGCTCTAACCACTAGGCTACCTGCCGCCCTAATATATCAGTGGAGAGCGCGAACGCAGTCAGCCACTAGCAGAAATTCTGCAATCAAGATTTCCACATTTGGGAAATTCGCAGGGGTCAGCACAGCCGGAGTGCAATGGCAGAGCCTCGCCCTGGGTGAACCGCCTTCTAGATCACGGTATCTCCCTTGCCAAGTAAGTAAGTAGTAGTGAGTTGGTGATGAAAGAATGTAAACCCTATAGGAGTGGCTATGTTTACTGAAAATGTTGCCTTTACATGTCTCTGAAGGCACTGTTTCTTTAGAACTTTACTAATAGGCTTTTCAATCCATACACTATTGTCAATCAATCAATGATTCACTTAGAGACCTACATCTATTTAAGAGTGCTTGAGTCGATCAGAACAGACTATAAATAGGAAATTATACAGGTAATCAAAAATACCTGACTTAAAACGGAACAATAAGGAGCTCTAGAAACAAAGTATCTTCCTCTTCAGTGAATAAAGAACACAGAGATCCATGAACTTGTTTATCAGTCTGATGTAATCAGTGTCTCAGGAAGATTTGCAATATAAATACCTGGCTTTTATGTTTTCCCAGAATATTTAAAAGGGAGAGTTGCTCACCCATTGCTCTGGTTTGATAAAAATTTCGTAAAAGCATGAAACATGCAGCCTGTTCCCGTTTAATGTAAGCTTGTGGGATCTGGTGGATTCGCGAGGCTAAGAGACGTCATCGAACAACACACACAAAAAAAGTTTTCAAACAGTAAACATTGATGATGAGGAAGTTGTGCTTACCTCCCTATTCCAGTGGACACGGGTTGAAATGAGCACAAGGTACAAACCCCAGAGATCTTTCTCTCTTCCACCCTTCCCCCAAATCCTCCAACCCTTGTCACTGAAACAAGCACTGATTGGTTCATTTCACTAGCCGTGTGTCTGTGGAACAATTATGATTGGTCAACTGTGGCTGATTAGTCAACCGAGTGACTTAAATCAAGAGATGAGACACAAACCCCAAACCTGATCAAACTGTTTTACATTTTCTTCATTGCTTTTTAAATGTCAAACAACTATTTCTACACTACAGCAATGCCTTCTTCACTAGGACGTTGCTTTGGTTGGATATTGAACAGGTACAGAAAGAGGCTGGATATAGCCTACAAGAGTACAAACTAGAGGATAGAGGCTACATAAAAAAATAACTGTATTTTTTGACATTTGTAGTATTTACTAGTGTTTTTTATGTATGGATAATACTGTAGTATTTACTATATTATTCTACAGTATATTACAGTTTACAACATAATTCTATAGTACGTACTTGTAATATTCTATAATAAACTTTAGTATTTTTTCATGTGGGCAGTTATGAAGGATGGTTTAATTCAATTTATGCAGGGAGTCCAATTGAGATCAAGGTCTCTTTTTCAAGAGGGCCCTGCATGATAAGATCAGCAGCAATTACACAAAAGGTTAGACACAGATACTACAATCAAGGGAGGAGCATAAGAAACACAAATGTTTTTATAAATACAAAACACAATTACAAACTAGAAAATGACATTTCCTGAAGTAAATGTGTGTGCTTTTGCGTTGTAGTCTTGAAGTAGGCTGAAACGGATCAAGAACAGTGGCAAAAGCCTTTGAAGTCTATGGAGCTTTTATGCAAATGTAATGGTCATAGTTCAACATGTATAGATAGTGAAGGTTTGGCTGAGGACACACTTGATTGATCTTTAAAAGGCCATATCAGTATAACCTGTAACTTTCCATTCAGTATAAGCTGTATTTTTCCCCTCAGATAATAAAATGGCTTGTTAGCGGGCCTCTCTCTGCTGGACACTCGCCAGGCAATGCACACTTGTTTTAAAAAATTATAATTTTGTGTGGTTGCTTATGGAGCCTCTTCCAGGCACAAGCTCGTTATATCCAATGTCATTCTGTGAATATTCTCTTTGGGTAATATGAGACTGATAGGTTTCAAAGTCTGTAATATTGCATGTATACGTCATTCAAAATTACTATAAAAACCCTGAGACTCAGACAATCATTTGCCTTAGAGCCTTTAGGGCATTTGAGACATTTGGCTTAGCCATCTTAGAAAATTGCATCGGGCCTCTGTTGGGACATTAAATACATTTTCCGAAATTTGATGACTCATCTGAATTGGCTCCTTTAACACATAATTCTCCCGCCGTAAGCCTTCAATAGTATCAAATGAGTTTTGACAAGCAATGGACAATACATTTGGAAAGTATTCAGACCCCTTGACTTTTTCCACATTTTGTTGCGTTACAGCCTTATTTAAAATGGATACAAAAAATGTTTTTGCAGGAGTGGCTTCGGGACAAGTCTCTGAATGTCCTTGAGTGGCCCAGCCAGAGCCTGGACTTGAACATCTCTGGAGAGACCTTAAAATAGCTGTGCAGCGACGCTCCTCATCCAACCTGACAGAGCTTGAGAGGATCTGCAGAGAAGAATGGGAGAAACTCCCCAAATACAGGTGTGCCAAGCTTGTAGTGTCATACCTAAGAAGACTCAAGGCTGTAATCGCTGCCAAAGGTGCTTCAACAAAGTACTGAGTAAAGGGCCTGAATACTTAAGTAAATTGTGATATCAGTTTTTTATACCTTTTGAATTTTTTTTGTCATTTCGAGGTATTGTGTGTAAAACAATTCAATCAATTTTAGAAAAAGGACGTTAACGTAACAAAATGTGGATAAAGTGAAGGGTTCTGAATACTTTCTGAATGCACTGTACGTTGACTCAGTCTGCACATTTTAAAGTTGGTTTAGTGTTTAAAACTAGTTATGGTACAAATGTTTACCATGTTAAAGTCCCCATGCAGTCTTTCTAATTGTATTTTTAAGTCACTGCATGTCCAATACATCACTGTGGTTTATTTCATTAAAACAAACGTATTTCCCTAAGCCTCCTTTTGACATTGAAATGCTCAGTCTGTGGGCGTGTTGATACAAATTGTAATATATTTACACGCACAGCCCTGAGTGGCGGAAAGGATCGTCTAGACCAGGGGTAAGTAACTAGATTCAGCCGCGGGCTGATTTTTGTGGGAGCGGATAGTCTGTTCCACAGCCCCCTGATGTCACAACTGCACTGAAACAGGTGAGCTCCAGACCCTCATTCAGACAGCTCTTGATGCTGGTCAGACCTAAGGGACCTGCCCCAATCTCACACACGCTGAGACATACCGTCCGTCTGTCTGCAGAGGGTGGGAGACATAGGACAACACTATAGAAGGCAGATGACAGGCACTCTAGTTCAGTTTCCACTGAGCCCACAGAGACACAATTGCATCACCACACAGATCCGTTATCGTTCCTCTGTCTGTACTGGCAGCTTAAACCAATAACTGTCTAACTCACTCTACCAACAGAATCACACCTCAGAAAATGTAGATAATTTCATAAACCTGAATAACAATGCAAACAAATCTAAATCCGTTGGCTGTCACCCATAGACGTTACTCAGCTTGTCCAGTGAGTGGATCAAGGAACCTGTGTCTTGCCTGTATATACTACCTGTTTATTACCTGTGCTAGCTGGTGTGAAAAATGTATAAACTCCCAGAACCCAGGTTGTGTAACCCCAGTCTGTTATGCAGTCTGAGTGACAGTGAGAAGGACTTTGCTCCCAGTTAACTGGAACTCTGTCAGATGCAGGTCATAGTTTGGTACCCCACAGATAGCCCTTATCATGACTCCAATTCCATTGCATTACATTGGGTCATTGGACGTCCCCTGCAGCCTTGTGAGTGAAATGCCCCGACGCAAATATGCCTTGCACACGACAGTTTTGGAAACATTTGCAACTTAACTTTTCACATGAACGAGAAAGATTCTTTCTCGCTGGTATGAAAGTTGAGATACAAAGCTTTCCAAAACCGTATCGCAAGTGGATTATTGATGTTTCTAAACGTTAAAACACAGGTTTGGGAATGAAGTTCACGTGGAGCCAGCTGGTCCATACCTTCAGCTGAGAACCTGGGGCGGCAGGGTAGCCTGGTGGTTGGAGCGTTGGACTAGTAACCGAAAGGTTGCAAGTTCAAATCCCTGAGCTGACAAGGTACAAATCTGTCGTTCTGCCCCTGAACAGGCAGTTAACCCACTGTTCCTAGGCCGTCATTGAAAATAAGAATTTGTTGTTAACTGACTTGCCTAGTAAGGTAAAAATAAAAACCCAAAAGGGAGGTTGGCTGTAAGCCCCCTTGGTTCTCTAGAGCCGCTCCACAGTGTGCTTGTGGTGCTCCCCCCAATTATCCCCCATGTTAGATTTCAGGATGCATTCTTGGAATAACTGGATCTGTGGTGAGACATTCTTTCAGGTCAAACTTTCTAATTCCTTGAGGATTTTTACTTTTCCCTAAGAGGCCTGTCCTGCACACATAGACTCTGACCAGCATATTAGCAGAGTAAAGAAACATGCTTGTACAGCCCCACCCGGTGGCCAGACTTATGCATTAAGTTGGGAGGCAGGAATTGAAAGTCGTAGTTGCGCCTGTAGTGAACACAATCACATCCACCTAGCAAACACACAACTAGACAGGTTAATTAGGGTGTGTGTATCAGTGGAGGCTCCTCAGAGGAGGAAGGGGAGGACCTTCATAAAAATTGTGAAACCATTTTTTTACTCCTTTATGAACAAAACTATACTAAATATATTCACGGCACCAAATAACTGATTAAAACACACTGTTTTGCAATGAATGGCTATAGTAGCCTCAACAGCACTCTGTAGAGTAGCATCAGGGTGTAGCTGGAGGACATTCATTTTCCATCCTCTTCTGGGTACATTGACTTCAATACAAAACCTTGGAGGCTCATGGTTCTCACCCCCTTGCATAGACATACACAGTAATTATGACGACTACCGGAGGACGTCCTCCAACCTATCAGAGCTCTTACAGCACGAACTGACATGTTGTCCATCCAATCAAAGAATCAGAGAATTAATCTAGTACTGAAAGAATAAGCTACAGCTAACTAGCAGTGCAGTGCATAAAATGTGTTGAGTAGGTGACTCAATGAAAGAGAAGACAATAGGTGAACAATTTTGAACACATTTCTTACTAAATTAAAGGTGAAGCAGCAGAGAGACATTTTGTAGTATTTTTTTTTATTACTTTTACTTACGCTAGCTAATGCAGTTCATTTAGCCTATTCAACAACCTGACTCAAACAGAGAGGAATTTATGTTAGCTAGCTGGCTAAGGCTATCCAACAGTCTTTGCTTTCGGTTTTATAAATGTATTTCCACCGGGACCCGCTGATGTAACTGCTTGCTGTACACTGTACTGCATGACTCTACACATGGATTGGATTGTGGGTTTACTAAAGTGTTACTATAGTCGCTATGTTGACTATGATGTTAGCTAATATGGTGACAACAATATAGTTATTGTATGCTGGTTTTTTGTTGTTGCCTGGTCACAGACAGCTGTTGTGTTGTGCACTGAAGTCCACAAGCAAAGGAAAAAATGTGAGAGGAGGAGAGCGTGTAGATGCTGTTTGTATGGCTACTATGAAAGTGAACTTTGTGTGCCGGTGATCAGGGGTGTATTCATTCCACCAACTCTGTTGCAAAAAGTTTCTTAAACGGTAGGAAATGTATGATTGGGTGATAGGGTGTGTGTATGTGAGCATGTGTGCTTATGCGTGTGCATGTTTGTTGGTGTCTGTGTGTGTCCACCTTGTCCACCACACTCCCATCCTCAAACAACACTGGAGCCTCTGATCTGTTGGAAGTTGGGTTTGACCACGACTCCAGCAGTCAAGATCTTATTGGGAAGCTCATCGTTGATCACTGGAATCGTACTGAACAACCTAGAAGAGAGGATGTATACATGTATTACACACACACACAATGTATGCCCTGAAACCCAAACACAGTTAAGTCCACGTGTGTGTGTGCACATGGTGTGGTCATGTATGGCGTTGAGTTTCTTCTCTCCGAACCAGCTGTGCCAGTTGGCAATGCGACAATCTGAATCTGACCCGTATCAGTGGTTACCTGATCTGAATCTGACCCTGTATCAGTGGTTACCTGCTCTGAATCTGACCCTGTATCAGTGGTTACCTGCTCTGAATCTGACCCTGTATCAGTGGTTACCTGCTCTGAATCTGACCCTGTATCAGTGGTTACCTGCTCTGAATCTGACCCTGTATCAGTGGTTACCTGCTCTGAATCTGAACCTGTATCAGTGGTTACCTGCTCTGAATCTGACCCTGTATCGGTGGTTACCTGCTCTGAATCTGACCCTGTATCAGTGGTTACCTGCTCTGAATCTGACCCTGTATCAGTTGTTAAAAACCTGCTCGGCCACCCGGCTGGACTCCACAGCGATGTCTCCTCCTCGAGGTGCTGATGCCAATCACCACCACCCTCTTCCAATGGAGTTCCTCTGGACCCTTATAGTCCCAAGTGTGGAAGTCCTTCCCCTCAAACGACTCAATACCTGAAAACACACACAGTAGAGAATCCCAATCTATTATTCTATTGGTACAGTCAGAAGATAATAGCCTCAGCTCTGAGAATGGTTCAAGGAGTTTTTTGCTATAGGGGGTCTAGGCCAGGTTATCGTAAATCACTTTGCTACAAAAAATATTAGTATTTTCTGATTGGTTGAGTGATTCATACTGCTGACCTGAGAAGTCTGAGGGGCAGGTGTGGGTAGGAGTAGTGACCAGAGCAGACGATGACAGAGTCAAACGTGTCTCCCATCCTGTCCCTCCCTGTTCTGTCACCACCTCTCACTGGCCTGAATGACGGAAGTCTGAAACGCACACAATCAACCAACCTTGAACCCACCAACCAACCCACTATTCCCCATAATTGGGTTTGTAAAGTCACCCTGCTGTCACCTGGAAGTGGATGTGCTGCAGCTGTTTAAAGTGTTCAGCATAGAGCCTGAAGTACTGCAGGATACGGGAGTGGTGCATATAGTTGGGGTAGTCAGCTGGGATGGGGAAGTCGCTGAAACGCAATCTCCTTGGAGATATTGATGGTGAGGGAACGGTAGATACTGGCTCTGTTGGGCTCAGAGACTTCTTGGAAGGAGGCAGACACGTTTAAGTCATAGCGATGTGATAATATGATCCTCAATATCCATGTGATCATCTTATAACTGACTGCTCCCTCGTGCTTACATAATAAATAAGATCCCACTCTGTGAGCATATTAGGTCATCTCAAACATGGGACTGTTTCACCCATTTATAATCATTACATTATGTTAGCTGTGCTAGGCACAACAGTGTGGTAACTATAGACTGATACATACAGATATATAACATGGATTTGGTCTCCCATTTGATTCTATAACACCCTCCACTCTTGCTGCAGGGACTTGCTTCCATTCAGCCACAAGAGCATTAGTGAAGTCAGGCACTGATGTTGGGCGATTAGGCCTGGCTTGCAGTTGACGTTCCAATTCATCCCGAAGGTGTTCGATGGTGTTGAGGTCAGGGTTCTGTGCAGGCCAGTCAAGTTCTTCCACACTGATCTTGACAAACCATTTCTGTATGGACTTCGCTTTGTGCACAGGGGCATTGTCATGCTGAAACAGGAAAGGGCCTTCCCCAAACTGTTGCCACAAAGTTGGAAGCACAGAATCCTCTAGAATGTCATTGTATCCTTCACTGGAATTAAGGGGCCTAGCCCGAACCATGAAAAACAGCCCTAGACCATTATTCCTTGTCCACCCAACTTTACAGTTGGCACTATGCATTGGGGCAGGTACTGTAGCATTCTCCTGGCATCCACCAAACCCAGATTCGTCTGTCGGACTGCCAGATGGTGAAGCGTGATTCATCACTCCAGAGAACGCGTTTCCACTACTCCAGAGTCCAATGGTGGCGAGCTTTACACCACTCCAGCCGACACTTAGCATTGCGCATGGTGATCTTAGGCTTGTGTGTGGCTACTCGGCCATGGAAACCCATTTCATGAAGCTCCCGACGAACATTGCTTCCAGAGGCAGTTTGGAACTTGGTAGTGAGTGTTGCAACCGAGGACAAACTATTTTTACGCGCTGTGCTTCAGCACTTGGCGGTCCTGTTCTGTGAGCTTGCGTGGCCTACCACTTCGCAAACTGAGCTGTTGTTGCTCCTAGATGTTTCCACTTCACAATAACAGCACTTACAGTTGGCCCGGGGTAGTTCTAGCAAGGCAGAAATTTGACGAACTGACTTGTTGGAAAGGCGGCATCCTATGACGGTGCAAGTCGCTGAGCGCTTCAGTAAGACCATTCTACTGTCAATGTTTGTCTATGGAGATTGCATGGCGGTGTGCTCGATTTTATACACCCGTCAGCAAACGGGTGTGGCTAAAATAGCTGAATCCACTAATTTGATGACCACATACTTTTTTATATATTTTCTCTCTTTGGACTGTTGGTGCCATTATAACGGCCTGAATAAATCTGCAAACTAAGTTTGCCAAATGTAATGTACATCAGTCCCTGGTCCCAGGCCTTACACAGCCCCCCAATGTCATCACTGCTCTCGAAGCAGGTGGGCTCCAAACCCTCGTCCAGACTGCTCTTGATGCTGGTCAGACCTGAGGGACCTGCCCCGATCACTGCTACTGTACGCACCATGATGGAACTACAGAGAGAGAGAAGGTTAGTACCGTGATGGAACATCGAGGAGAGAGAGTGATGGTTAGTATGGAGCTACAGAGAGACGCACCTCAAGCCCCTACCCCCAGACAAGGGAGAGGAGAGAGGGAGGAAGAGAGGGAGGGAGAGTATAGGAGAGAAGGATAGACAGCAGAGATTGTAGGTAGAAGAACTCATTTTAAAAAGCAGTTTGTTGTGCGAACCTTATTTGCTCTAATTGAACTTACATACACAACATTAGGAATGCCTGCTCTTTCCATGACATACTGACCAGGTGAAAGCTAGGATCCCTTATTGATGTCACCTATTAAGTCAATCAGTGTAGATTAAGGTGGAGAGGGGGAATGACCAAGACAAAAGATTTGAAGTGCCTTTGAATGGAGTATGGTAGTAGGCGCCAGGTGCACAGGTTTGAGTGTGTCAAGAACTGCAACGCTGCTGGGTTTTTCCACGCTCAATAGTTTCCCGTGTGTATCAAGAATGGTCCACCGACCAAAGGACATCCAACCAACTTGTGGGAAGCATTGGAGTTAACATGGGCCAGCATATCTGTGGAATGCCTTCGACACGTTGTGGAGTCCATGCCCCCGACAAATTGAGGCAAAAGGGGGTGCAGCTCAATATCAGGAAGGTGTACCCTCTGTGTAGATGATATCAGGCAGGAGAGTGGAGAGATGTTTTTTTGTGTTATGATATAAATATAATGCTGAAGATAAGGTCACAGCCATGGCTTCTCTCCAGGTTGTTTAGTTACATTTAAATCTGACTTTTGAGCGATAACTATGCCACACCCTGCAAACATTGACCAGTTTGAAATTAGGCTAAATGTTAGAAAAAGCATAGGCCAAACTTGCACACCTATTGCATGGAGAAAAATGCTGATTAGAAAACAAACTGCTGCATGCTGGTGATCTTAAAAGGGAACTCCGTCCACTGATTTGGCCTTGTCTTTTGGCTTGCTCCTCAAGAAATGCTGGCAGCCGTGACACACCCATCTGTCAGAACCTTGCCCGCAGCTGTTTCCCCCCGCTCAATCACAACAAACAAACAAATCTCCTGCAGGTTGAGTTCAACTCACAAGTTTAATGACCAGACATGAAATGTGTTTAAAAATTTTTTTTAAGGAATGGCATGTGACACAAAAAAAGAGGAGGAATTACTGTTTGGTCAGGTTTAAGTAGGTAGTGGGGATTAAGAAGAGTGAAAACAGGGGTGGAGATTAGCAGTTAGTAACAGCTGGAGCTTGTTTGAGGAGTTACGTTCAAGGCAAACTAGTAAAGTCTTGCAAAAAAATTGCTGATTCGCAATGGTTAACAGCTGGTGCTTGTTGAGTTGCTAGGCAACTAGTTAGAAAAACCCCCCTTGAATGAAAAAAAACAGTCTCAGCTGGGGAACAAAATCATATTTTTGCAGGTTGGGCAGGATACAGTCCGTGAAGTAGATGGTGTCTGTGAAATGAGGCAGAGACTGGAGGACTGTGCCTGAGTTAATGCAGGTTCTGAGAGATTAGCATGGTGTGGGCTGTCCTGATGTTTGTGTCAGAGCGGATGTAGGAATGATAGGCTTGAGATGACCGACCAGTGGCCGAGGAGTTGTACGGTGTGGTCTGCAATGCTGTGTCGGGATGCCATGGAGGCGGCAGGAGTGTCCCAGAGAATTGGTCAGCAGGATAGCCGGACCGGGATAGTATTTGTCTCAGATGGGAATGGAATCATTGACGAGAGGAGATGGCGAGAGGAGATCAGTGATGAATAGTGGGTCGGATGGAGCGGCATTTTGAGATTGTCTGAGCTGCAGGAAGTAGGTAAGTGGTTCATAAGTGCTGAGGGTAGACGGTAGACTGGTGTGGTCCTGCCAAACTGAGGATGGGAACATCGAACACACTAGGATTACGAGAAGGGTTGTAGATAGTAGACGAGGATGTAAACTCTGAACATTGCAGGAATCCCTAAAAATGCACCCAAAAACATTGATTATAGTGTGGAAGAGACTGTGATGGAGATGTAATCAGACCGCAGCGTCCGGATGCAGGCAGACAGGATGTCGAGTGTTATGGACTGGCGGCGAGGGGGGTGATGGACTTCTGTGCTTTGGAAGCCCTTGAGGAGAAGGGAGACATGCAGGTTGAGAGTAGGAACATGAAGACCCAGTAAGCAACTTGAGAAAGTTGATCCTGGCCAGGTACATCAGAATGGATGATATCCGTATGAAGAGGGATGAGCTGGCATGGGTGATGAAGGCAGACATGGTGACCAAGTCGTTGGAGGAAAAGTGCAGGTGATACAGTGCATTCGGAAAGTATTCAGACCCCTTGACTTTTTCCACTTTGTTTTACGTTGCAGCCTTATTCTGTAACGTAACAGAAGTCGCTAGTGCGCGATGGGACAAGGACATCCCTGTTGGCCAAACCCTCGCCTAACCCGGACGATGCTGGGCCAATTGTGTGCCACCCCATGGGTATCCCGGTTGTGGCCGGCTGCGACAGAGCCTGGATTACAAAAACCCAGAATCTCTAGTGGCACAGCTAGCACTGCGATACAGTGCCTTAGACCACTGCGCCACTCAGGAGGCCCAATATCACATTTACATAAGTATTCAGACCCTTTACTCAGTACTTTGTTGAAGAACCTTTGGCAGTGATTACAGCCTTGAGTCTTCTTGGGTATGACGCTACAAGCTTGGCACACCTTTATTGGGGAGTTTCTCACATTCTTCTCTGCAGATCCTCTTAAACTCTGCCAGGTTGGATGGGGAGCGTCGATGCACAGCTATTTTCAGGTCTCTCCAGAGATGTTTGATCGGGTTCAAGTCCATACTCTGGCTGGGCCACTCAAGGACATTGAGACTTATCCTGAAGCCACTCCTGTGTTGTCTTGGCTGTGTAATTAGGATTGTTGTCCTGTAGGAAGATGAATCTCCGTCCCAGTCTGAGGTTCTGAGCAGGTTTTCATCAAGGATCTCTCTGTACTTTGCTCTGTTAATTTTTCCCTCCATCCTGACTAGTCTCCCAGGCCCTGCCACTGAAAAACATCCCCACAGCACGATGCTGCCACCACCATGCCTCACTGAAGGGATGGTGCCATGTTTCCTCCAGACGGGACAGTTGAATCTTGGTTTTATCAGACCAGAGAATCTTGTTTCTCATGGTCTGAGATTCCTTTAGGTGCCTTTTGCAAATTCCAAGCGAGCTGTCATGTGTCTTTTATTGAGGAGTGGCTTCCATCTGGCCACTCTACCATAAAGGCCTGATTGGTGGAGTGCTGCAGAGATGGTGGTCCTTCTGGAAGTTTCTCCCATCTCCACAGAGGAACTCTGGAGCTCTGTCAGAGTGACCATTGTGTTCTTGGTCACCTCCCTGACCAAGGCCCTTCTCCCCCCGATTGCTCAATTAGGCCGGGCGGACAGCTCTAGGAAGAGTCTTGGTGGTTCCAAACTTCTTCCATTTAAGAATGATGGAAGCCACTGTTTTCCTGGGGACTTTCAATGCTGCAGACATTTTTTTGGTACCCTTCCCCAGATCTGTGCCTCGACACAATCCTGTCTCTGAGCTCTACAGACAATTCCTTCAACCTCATGGCTTGGTTTTTGCTCTGACATGCATTGTCAGCGTTGGACCATTTATACAGACAGGTGTGTGCCTTTCCAAATCATGTCCAATCAATTGAATTTACCACAGGTGGACTCCAATCAAGTTGAAGAAACATCTCAAGGATGATCAATGGAAACAGCATGCTCCTGAGCTCAATTTTGAGTCTCATAGCAAAGGGTCTGAATACTTAAGCAAATAAGGTATTTCTGTATTTTTTAAGGTCATCATGGAATAAGGAGGGACTGGGGTTGGTAGGGGTTCTGCATTTGGGGCCAAGTTCCGGAATCTCTGAAATTGGAGACGGCACAGGTAATCAACGATTGAGTTACATTGGCCAGGTACATGTACAGCTCTGAGAAGGATCTGACAGATAGCCAGGTTAGACGTCTTAGGAAACTCATGATAAGGAGTAAGTCAGAATGGCCCTGGTTAAAGACTTGTACCACGGAAATGCTGTTGGAACGGATGAGTATGGCCCTTCTGGACCCTTCATTCCCCCCAGAGAGAAGAGGCTACGGCAGCAAACCAATGACCGCTGTAGAAACCGCCATACCCAATGGAAGGGGCAGCGTGGTGAAAAGCTGTGAGTCTTCAGGAGAAGAGACAGTCATCATAGAAAAAGGTATTACCGTTCCAATGACTGATGAGAAGGTGCCAATGCCTGAGCTCTGAGAGGCACAAGGGATCGAAGACAACGGCGTGAAGCAGGGAAGGCATGGAGGTGGCCAGGGGAGAAAAGGTGGGACAGGAAAGAACTGCCTTGAGGGGTGATCCTTATGGCAGAGATCAGGTGGCCCAGCAGTGGGGGAGATTACAAGTAATTGGACAGCATTAGGGAAATGTTTTGAAGTTTGTAGAGGCCGGGAGGCCTGAAAGGTGACTGTGTCCAGTATGATGCCGAGGAATTCGAGTTGAGTGGAGGGGCCTTCTGTCTCTCCTCAGAGGGTGGAGAGGCCCAGGGTGGGAGGGGATGAAGGGGCACCGATTTTGAAGAATCTTAAATATATACAGTTGAAGTCGTAAGTTTACATACACCTTAGCCAAATACATTTAAACTCAGTTTCACAATTCCTGACATTTAATCATAGTAAAAATTCCCTGTCTTAGGTCAGTTAGGATCACCACGTTATTTTAAGAATGTGAAATGTCAATAATATTAGAGAGAATGATATATTTCAGCTTTTATTTCTTTCATCACATTCCCAGTGGGTCAGAAGTTTACATACACTCAATTAGTATTTGGTAGCATTGCCTTTAAATTGTTTAACTTGGGTCAAATGTTTCAGGTAGCCTTCCACAAGCTTCCCACAATAGGTTGTGTGAATAATGGCCCATTCCTCCTGACAGAGCTGGTGTAACTGAGTCAGGTTTGTAGGCCTCCTTGCTCGCACACACTTTTTCAGTTCTGCCCACAAATTTTTCTATAGGATGAGGTCAGGGTTTTGTGATGGCCACTCCAATACCTTGACTTTGTTGTCCTTAAGCCATTTTGCCACAACTTTGAAAGTATGCTTGGGGTCATTGTCCATTTGGAAGACCCATTTGCGACCAAGCTTTAACTTCCTGACTGATGTCATGAAATATTGCTTCAATATATCCACATAATTTTCCTTCCTCATAATGCCATGTATTTTGTGAAGTGCCCCAGTCCCTCCTGCAGCAAAGCATCCCCACAACATGATGCTGCCACCCCTGTGCGTCACGGGTGGGATGGTGTTCTTTGGCTTGCAAGCCTTTTTCCTCCAAACATAACGATGGTCATTATGGCCAAACAGTTCTATTTTTGTTTCATCAGACCAGAATATATTTCTTCAAAAAGTACGATCTTTGTCCCCATGTGCAGTTGCAAACCGTAGTCTGGCTTTTTTATGGCGGTTTTGGAGCAGTGGCTTCTTCCTTGCTGAGCGGCCTTTCAGGTTATGTCGATATAGGACTCGTTTTACTGTGGATATAGATACTTTTGTATCTGTTTCCTCCAGCATCTCCACAAGGTCCTTTGCTGTTGTTCTGGGATTGATTTGCACTTCTCGCACCAAAGTATGTTTATCTCTAGGAGACAGAATGTGTCTCCTTCCTGAGCGGTATGACGGCTGCGTGGTCCCATGGTGTTTATACTTGCGTACTATTGTTTGTACAGATGAACGTGGTACCTTCGTTTGGAAATTGCTCCCAAGGATGAACAAGACCTGTAGAGGTCTACAATTATTTTTCTGAGGTCTTGGCTGATTTCTTTTGATTTTCCCATGATGTCAAATCAAATCAAATTTGTCACATACACATGGTTAGCAGATGTTAATGCGAGTGTAGCGAAATGCTTGTGCTTCTAGTTCCAAACATGCAGTAGTATCTAACAAGTAATCTAACAATTTCACAACAACTACCTTATACACACAAGTGTAAAGGAATTAATACGAGTATGTACATATAAATATATGGATGAGCGATGGCCGAACGGCATAGGCAAGATGCAGTAGATGGTATAGAGTACAATATATACAGTGAGGGGGAAAAAAGTATTTGATCCCCTCCTGATTTTGTACGTTTGCCCACTGACAAAGAAATGATCAGTCTATAATTTTAATTGTAGGTTTATTTGAACAGTGAGAGACAGAATAACAACAAAAAAAATCCAGAAAAACACGTGAAAAATTTTATACATTGATTTGCATTTTAATGACGGAAATAAGTATTTGACCCCTCTGCAAAACATGACTTAGTACTTGGTGGCAAAACCACCAATCACAGAGGTCAGACGTTTCTTGTAGTTGGCCACCAGGTTTGCACACATCTCAGGAGGGATTTTGTCCCACTCCTCTTTGCAGATCTTCTCCAAGTCATTAAGGTTTCGAGGCTGATGTTTGGCAACTCGAACCTTCAGCTCCCTCCACAGATTTTCTATAGGATTAAGGTCTGGAGACTGGCTAGGCCACTCCAGGTCCTTAATGGGCTTCTTCTTGAGCCCCTCCTTTGTTGCTTTGGTTGTGTGTTTTGGGTCATTGTCATGCTGGAATACCCATCCACGACCCATTTTCAATGCCCTGGCTGAGGGAAGGAGGTTCTCACCCAAGATTGGCGGTACATGGCCCCGTCCATCGTCCCTTTGATGCGGTGAAGTTGTCCTGTCCCCTTAGCAGAAAAACACCCCCAAAGCATAATGTTTCCACCTCCATGTTTGACGGTGGGGATGGTGTTCTTGGGGTCATAGGCAGCATTCCTCCTCCTCCAAACACAGCAAGTTGAGTTGATGCCAAAGAGCTCCATTTTGGTCTCATCTGACCACAACACTTTCACCCAGTTGTCCTCTGAATCATTCAGATGTTCATTGGCAAACTTCAGACGGGCATGTATATGTGCTTTCTTGAGCAGGGGGACCTTGCGGGCGCTGCAGGATTTCAGTCCTTCACCGCGTAATGTGTTACCAATTGTTTTCTTGGTGACTATGGTCCCAGCTGCCTTGAGATCATTGACAAGATCCTCCCGTGTAGTTCTGGGCTGATTCCTCACCGTTCTCATGATCATTGCAACTCCCTTGAGGTGAGATCTTGCATGGAGCCCCAGGCCGAGGGAGATTGACAGTTCTTTTGTGTTTCTTCCATTTGCGAATAATCGCACCAACTGTTGTCACCTTCTCACCAAGCTGCTTGGCGATGATCTTGTAGCCCATTCCAGCCTTGTGTAGGTCTACAATCTTGTCCCTGACATCTTTGGAGAGCTCTTTGGTCTTGGCCATGGTGGAGAGTTTGGAATCTGATTGATTGATTGCTCCTGTTGACAGGTGTCTTTTATAAAGGTAACAAACTGAGATTAGGAGCACTCCCTTTAAGAGTCTGCTCCTATAAGAGTCTGCTCCTAATCTCAGCTCGTTACCTTGTATAAAAGACACCTGGGAGCCAGAAATCTTTCTGATTGAGAGGGGATCAAATACTTATTTCCCTCATTAAAATGCTAATCAATTTATAAAAATTTTCACATGCGTTTTTCTGGATTTCTTTTGTTGTTATTCTGTCTCTCACTGTTCAAATAAACCTACCATTAAAATGATAGACCTATCATTTCTTTGTCAGTGGGCAAACGTACAAAATCAGCAGGGGACCAAATACTTTTTTCCCTCACTGTACATATGAGATGAGCAATGTAGTATATGTAAACATTATATAAAGTGGAATTGTTTAAAGTGGCTAGTGATACATTTATTACAACCAATTTTTTATTATTAAAGTGGCTAGAGATTTGAGTCAGTATGTTGGCAGCAGCCATTCAATGATAGTGGTGGCTGTTTAACAATCTAAAGGCCTTGAGATTGAAAAACAGCTTCTGTCTCTCGGTCCCAGCTTTGATGCACCTGTACTTAGCTCGCCTTCTGGATGATATCGGGGTGAACAGGCAGTGGCTCGGGTGGTTGTTGTCCTTGATGATCTTTCTGGCCTTCCTGTGACATCGAGTGGTGTAGGTGTCCTGGAGGGCAGGTAGTTTACCCACAGTGATGCGTTGTGCGGACCTCACTACCCTCTGGAGAGCCTTACCGTTGTGGGCGGAGCAGTTGCCGTACCAGGCGGGGATACAGCCCGACAGGATGCTCTCGATTGTGCGTCTGTAGAAGTTTGTGAGTGTTTTTGGTGACAAGCCGAATTTCTTCAGCCTTCTGGAGGTTGAAGAGGCGCTGTTGCGCCTTCTCCACCACGCTGTCAGTGTGGGTGGACCATTTCAGTTTGTCCGTGATGTATACACCAAGGAACTTAACTTTCCACCTTCTCCACTATTGTCCCGTCGATGTAAATAGGGGGGTGCTCCCTCTGCTGTTTCCTGAAGTCCACGATCATCTCCTTTGTTTTGTTGACGTTGAGTGAGAGGTTATTTTCCTGACACCACACTCCGAGGGCCCTCACCTCCTCTCTGTAGGCCGTCTCGTCGTTGTTGGTAATCAAGCAAAAAGAGGCACTGAGTTTGAAGGTAGGCCTTGAAATACATCCACAGGTCCCCCCCAATTGACTCAGATGATGTCAATTAGCCTATCAGAAGCTTCTAAATCATTTTCTGGAATTTTCCAAGCTGTTTAAAGGCACAGTCTCACAACTTCTGACGCACTGGAATTGTGATACAGTGAATTATAAGTGAAATAATGTCTGTCAAGAATTGTTGGAAAAATTACTTGTGTCATGAACAAAGTAGATGTCCAAACCGACATGCTAAAACTATAGTTTGTTAACAAGAAATTTGTGGAGTGGTTGAAAAACAAGTTTTAATGACTCCAACCTAAGTGTATGTAAACTTGCGACTTCAATTGTATACACACTACCGTTCAAAAGCTTGTGGTCACTTAGAAATGTCCTTGTTTTTGAAAGAAAGGCAAATTTTTTGTCCATTTAAAATAACATCAAATTGATCATAAATAAAGTGTAGACATTGTTAATGTTGTAAATGACTTTTGTAGCTGGAAACGGCAGATTTTTTTATGGAATATCTACATAGGTGTACTGAGGTCCATTATCAGCGGGGGATACTGGCCTTCTAGGCAGAGTTGCAAAGAAAAATCCATATCTGTCTGGCCAATAAAAATAATATATTAAGATGGGCAAAAGAACAGACACTGGACAGAGGAACTCTGCCTAGAAGACCAGCATCCCGGTCACCACTACACTGTTGACGTTGAGACTGGTGTTTTGCGGGTATTATTTAATGAAGCTGCCAGTTGAGGACTTCTGAGGCATCTGTTTCCTTGAAAAATAACTTTCAGAACGTTGTGGGATTTTTTTTCTTCTTCTAAAGAACCAAAGGAGAACTTTTAGGGAACGTTCATTTCACTAGGCAAGTCAGTTAAGAACAAATTCTTATTTACAACGACGGGCCTTGTTCAGGGGCAGAACGACAGATTTTTACCTTGTCAGCTCGGGGATTCGTTCTAGCAACCTTTTGTTTACTGGCCCAACACTAACGCCTAGGCTACCTGCCGCCTCAGACTTGAGGACGAACTCCATACTAGGGTCCTTTGGCAGAGTATGCAAACCATAGAACTTTGGCTGTAGAGGCATGGTCAATCTGTAGCTATAGGACACATGATCCTTTGAACGCATTTGGGGGCGATGAAACATTGTAGCCCCATTCAATGAAGGGAAGAGAAGTGAGAAGAGGGGTGATTTGCACATGGAGCTTGGCAAGAGGGCATCATTGTAATCCAAACTTCTTTATGACTAAAATGATCCTATTTACACTTTTGTACATTTTAACACTAGAATAAATGTGTCTGACTCATATCAATGTTACATAGGCTGTTTTGAAAAGGATTAGTTGCTTTTTAGGGGCAGTCGCTCTTTAATGCACCACAGAATTGATGGCTCTTTTTACCAACGTTTCAATTTCAACATACATTCATTGTTTAAATCAAACATGAAATCTAAAACACATTAAGATTATCCTACCTTTTTAACACTTCAATTTAGACAAAAGGTTTTTCCATCATTAAGACATTAGGCCTAAATATGATAACAGAACATCTACAGAATTCTTTATTCCACTGTAATTGCAGTATACATTCTGCATAATAGTGTACAGTGCACATTACATTTCTACATAGATTCTAGACAATTCCATATGGTGAATCAGTACATTTCTACTGTAATGTGTCTTACCTTTGTGTTGTGTGTCGGCAGGTGAGGGTTGTGTGTGTGTGTGTGTGTGTGTGTCGGTCAAAAGGGAAGAGCTCATCAAAGCCTTTTATGCCGAGCAAACACAGTGACCTTTTTTTAATCATCACAAAATAAGACCTGAATCAAGTCAACATGTTTAACATTGGGTTATATTGGTGGAGGTTAGATATTAGTCAAAACAAATATCTGGCTTCGCACCACATCTTGTACATTTCCATGACGCAGATTCTACCATACTACATATTCTAGATCAGATTTAACTCAAACAATTCAGCAGAATAGCATCAAGGTCCATTTAAAATTCCACTTTGTAATTTCTAGTTTTCAGCTACTCCTATTAAGCCACAAAAGATAAAAATGATGTAATTTTGTCCCAGTTAACTAAATATAAACCCCATGGTGAGTCAAGGTCACAACTTCTTGACACATTTTAAAAAGAATACAGAATTAGTGCAATCACTCTGGAGTACGCCTCCAAAATCCATTTATTTAATTTAACCAGGCAAGTCAGTTAAGAACAAATTCTTATTTACAATGACGGCCTACACCGGCCAAACCCGGATGAAGCTGGGCCAATTGTGCACCGCTCTATGGGACTCCCAATCACGGACGGTTGTGATACAGCCTACCACTCAAAAGTTTGGACACACCTACTCGTTACAGGGTTTTTCTGTATTTTTACTATTTTCTACAATGTAGAATAATAGTGAAGACATCAAAACTATGAAATAACACACAGCCATGAGGCCAGTGGTGGCTTTAAAACAGTTACAGAGTTTAATGGCTGTGATAGGAGAAAACTGAGGATGGATCAACAATATTGTAGTTACTGGAGCTAAGCACAGGCAAAATCCTAGAGGAAAACCTGGTTAGTCTGCTTTCCAACACACACACTGGGAGATAAATTCACCGTTCAGCAGGACAATAACCTAAAACAAGGCCGAATCTACACTGGAATAGTTTACCAAGTTACAGTTTTGATTTAAACCTGCTTGAAAATCTATGGCAAGACCTGAAAATGGTTGTCTAGCAATGATCAACAACCAATTTGACAGAGCTTAAAGAACTTTTCTAAAGAATAATGGGCAAATGTTGCACAATCTAGGTGTGGAAAGCTCTTAAGAGACTTACCCAGAATGGTGATTCTAATGTATCGACTCAGTGTTGAATACTTATCTAATTTAAAATATATTAGTGTTGAATTACCTACTTTTTTACAATTTTTGTAACTTTTCTTCCACGTTGACAGTATTTTGTGTAGATCGTTGACAAAAAATGACAATTAAAACCATTTTACTCCCACTTTGTAACAAAATGTGGAAAAGAATCAAGGGGTGTGAATACTTTCTGAAGGCACTGTGTCTACCTCAATTACCTCGTACCCTGCACATCAACTCGGTACTGGTGCCCAGTATATACAGCCAAGTTATTTATTTATATATATTTTTTTTTTGCATTGTTGGGAAGGGCCCACAAGCATGTCACTGTTAGTCTACACCTGTAGATTACGAAGCATGTGACAAATAACATTTGATTGGGCATAATATTCTCAGACATACATTAGTGAGTAGATAACACAAAACAGAATGAGATGCATTCTTCCTTATTGCAATGTTAAGAGAACCATGACTGCTTTGGCTGGTTGTTTCTCATCAGAAGATTTAGCAGTTTCTAGGGAAGCCATGTCATTGGTTCTTGAATCTGTACGATTCGACCAATCACTGGTTAGCTCTAATCTCTACTACTGCATTATTGCTGAAGAAATACAGCTTGTATGTATGCATGTATGAATGAGAGAGAAACTGTTGTTTACAACAGTCAGAGAAAGAGACCCTACTGATGTACACCATCTCTCAGGGAACAGTACATGAAGACTAATCAAGACCAACTCATCATGTGTAGCTGCACTCACTGCATTGTAACATATACAAATTCTTCCCCAGCAAAATACTTCATGTTTAGTTTGAAGTTATACTTGAGCTTGGATGCAACATAACAGTAGATTAGTGAGGGGGAGTCAAGGGAAAGGGTAGTGATTCAGCTGGAGGAAATAAAAGATCAATGGTGAAGAGCAGCTGAGGAATGGCAAGGTAAGAGTCTGACTTCTCTGAGCAGAAATAGACGGGGGGGTGGCGAGAGAGGGAGAGCCTCCAGTATTTATGCTGCAGTAGTTTGTGTCGGGGGGCTAGGGTCAGTCTGTTGTATCTGGAGTATTTCTCCTGTCTTATCCGGTGTCCTGTGTGAATTTAAGTGTTCTCTCTCTAATTCTCTCTCGGAGGACCTGAGCCCTAGGACCACGCCTCAGGACTACCTGGCCTGATGACTCCTTGCTGCCCCCAGTCCACCTGGCCGTGCTAATGCTACAGTTTCAACTGTTCTGCCTGCGGCTATGGAATACTCTGAATGATCGTCTATGAAAAGCCAACTGATATTTACTCCTGAGGTGCTGACCTGTTATTAGTCATCAGAGTCAACAAAAGAATGTTCCGTCTGCCAGGATTAGGGTCTGTGCAGGATCTGTGCAACAGCCAAATGACAACACTGGTAACTGCACAAAATGGCCATCGTCTGTAAACACCCAGAAACATTCTAAACACCCAGGACACATGAGAACTCTCTGACTGGGTCTCTCACTCCTGCCTATATAAAACTGATACTGTATACTTGTTGTTGGGTTGAGTGGCGTGGGGTGTTAGTGGTCCGTGGGTGGTTTTTGACAATTTCTTTGGAATCCTTGTGTCTAACTCATGGTTACAATTTTGGGGGGTCCAAATCAGATGTTATGTAGTATATTTATTGAATATTATATGAATCCTATAATTTAAAATGGCCAATTTCTCAAGAGATCAAATTATATTTCAACAAAATAATAATGTTGCAGTAAGGCTAATCTTATTAGTTTCTAACTACAGAAACATTTTCAGAACAATCTGAGATGGTGGGTGTATTGGCTCGCTGAAATGACATGGAACGACCCGCCTGCTATATTAGGTTACCCCATTACTACACCTGGCGTCACCCAGGGGTTTAACCTGGACAAACAAATGATGCACCTCAGACTGGTGCTATGTCTACACCTACACACAGACATTACAATGTGTGTGTGTGTGTGCCAGTTACACCTGTGACAAAACAGTACAGCAGGAATGAGCAACCAGTCTTGGACATTCACGGTCTTGTGATCTCAAATGCGGAAGACACATTTCAGTTGAAGGCATTCAGTTGTACAACTGACTAGGTATCTTCCCTTTCTATCAGAAAGACAAAAAGCTATTCTACTACTACCATCTCTGGGACTGAAATATAAAACCTGCCCTGGCCTCTCCGGCTTGCCCTCCAACCACTGAAAACCTGTTGCAAAACTATTTAGACAGTTACTATAAGGAATCAACTCTCCACATTGACATAAAGATGAGCATCTCCACGATCAGGTCTCAGAGCCATAGATAAGGGGAGATCACGTTTAACACATTAAAAGGTTATAAAATGAATTAACTACATGTTTGATGTCAGCGTAGCTGTAAAGTTGTTGGGTAACCTAATTTGGAATGAAAACCATGCCCCCTGTCTGGTTAAAACATCATTAACGTTAATTATTTTTTAGCATTCACCCATCTGTAGAAAACTGGTATTATTCCTCAAGATCCGCAATAACACATTCAGGGTGGCTATATTTCAGTGAGAAATGAAAAAGACAAACCATTTCATTTTGTGAACTTTACACAGAGTAGTACAGTATGAGTCATAATACCGATAAAACCAAGCGGTCAAACAAGTGAATTGTTCCAAATGATTTTCCACCATTCATTTTAGAAACATTTAAAATAAGGGCTGTGTTTCATGTAGGCTTACCTTGGCGTGACATTTTGATAAGTGTAAATCGCTCTAAGACAAGGTGACTTATCAATATATTTGCCTGTATTTACCCCCCAAAATTTAAACATTAATTACCTGCTAATGTGACTATCATAAAGAACTACTAAAGCCATGATGATGTGGACGAGACTGCCGAATCGAGGCAAAGGTAAGAGTCTCTAGATTAGCTAGCTAATGTTAGCAAAAATTTAGTAATGAATAATTTGGCTACATTTCTTTAAAATGGACAATTTTGTGAACTGTCTTGTGCAAGTTTTAAATTGACAATATCTGTTAGCAAAGCTGTCAGCTAGAGATGACGTTCAGGAGCTTACAGGGATTTGTAGTCTTGCATGATGTCTACTTTGATGCTAATTAGCATTTTCAAAATCAGAGTAAATAGAGACGAATATATTGATAAAAGTCACCTTGTCCGAGAGAGATTTAAACACAGCCCTTATTTGAAGTGTCTCAACTATGCTGTGATGTTTAATGTAAAGTAAAAAAATTAAAAAAAATCGAAATAAAACATAATAAAAAGTACATTTGAATGACACTAAGTGTTTTTTCCATCAAATGAATGGTGGAAAAACGATTGGAACCATTTCCCTGTTTGACCGTGAGGTACTATGGCTGTTATGACACCTCCACTGTGAGGCTCTATACCTTACAAGTTTAAAAAAGTCAATACATGATGTGTCCTCCATAAATTACATTGCTCTTTTCAGAGCACCCCACAGACACCATAATCAATTCATAAGTTAACCTATAGCATTCATTCTCCCCTTTGAGAAAACATCCCTCTGAGACATGCACAGACACACACTTTCTCTCACTCCCTCTCTCTTTTTGTCACAGTATGGAAGAGCACCCTGCTCCTAGGTACTTCTGATTGCAGTTACATATGGGTGGATTGTTAGTGGGTGGTAGGTTTTGTTGTAGTTGTTTGTCTTGAACAGGCAATGATGAGTGACCACAGTGTTAATATGGGACAGGATCAGTCAATGTTTCAAACATATTGGGACAGGGCCACTGTCTCCCACCTACCACACCCTCCCAACCCCTCCTCCCTCACCTCTCCTCTCACCCCTGGATGAGCCCCAGCATGCCCAGCGATGATACCCAGAGCATCTCCACCAGGTTGTACTGGCAGTAGCCCATCAGGAAGCCAAACAGCACATCGGTCACGTTGTGTCTCCCCAACAGCACCCGGCTCAGCCCCACCAGACCAGACCACAGGATCACCAGCACCCGCATGGGGGCGGCCAGCACCAAGTGGGCCAGCAGGAAACGGGCACACATGGCAGAGCGGGTGGCGTGCCCCGAGGGGAAGGAGTAGTGGTCCACGGAGAAGGTGGCAAACATGTCCATGCGGTTATGGGAGGGGCGGCGCCGACGGACGACCGCTTTCACGATGCCAACCAGGATCAGGTCTAGAATGAGAGCTGAGAGGAGAGGATGCAGAATGGGGTGGGAGATATGAGAGAGAGGGGGAGAGAGATCAATTACATGGTTGCCAAACAGACCAGACAGCAAACAGTATACACTACTAAAACAAACAAATGTATGCACACACACGAACAAATACACTAACACCCAGCATATAGTATTAGCAAACGTATAATGTTATCACAGTATGAGACAACAAACTCTACGGCTGTTTGAGCTGAACCTCCCCACAAACACACACTGAAAACACAAACACACACAAAGGGTTTTACCAGGTATTGTTCATCCTGATCAGACAGGTTTTTTACATGGACGATACATTGGAGATAATATACGACAACTACTATAAATAATAGAACATCATGAAACATAAGACGCCAGGAATGGTATTTACAGTGATTTTGAAAAGGCATTTGATAAAGTAAGACTAGATTTTATTTAGAAATGCCTGGATTTTTTTTATTTCGGTAATTCTCTTATAAAATGGGTAAAAATAATGTATAGCAACCCCAGGTGTAAAATAGTAAATAACGTCTACTTCTCAGAGAGTTTTGAATTGTCAAGAGGAGTTAAAGGGTGTCCGCTGTGAGCATATCTATTCGTTATGGCCATCGAAATGCTAGCTAATAAAAATCTGATCCAATAATGTTAGAGGATTAGAAATCCAAGGCTTAAAAACAAAGGTGTCCATGTATACCGATGACTCAAGTTATCTGCAAGCTAGATCCCTGCAATGTCTCATTAAAGATTTAAAGACACTTTTCTGGACTCTCTGGACTAAAGCCTAATTATGATAAGTGTACAATATTACGTACTGGATCCTTAAAAAATACAACTTTTACATTACCCTGCAGTTTACCTATAAAATGGGCTGATGGTGAAGTAGACATACTCGGTATTCATATCACAAAAGATATAAATGAGCTCTCCACAATGAATTTCAATAGAAAACTTGTAAAAATAAATTATATAGAATTCTTGCCACCAACAAAATGTTGAATATTTGGGGCATAAAATCATCGAAGCTCTGCAGATTTTGTTGTGAGGATACTGAATCAATAGACTATTTATTTTGGTATTGCCCTCAGGTATCCTGTTTCTGGTCTCAGGTTCAGGAATGGCTGAAAATGCATAGCATTGATCTAAAATTGACCCTAGAAATAGTACCTTTAGGAGATCTGGAGAGACCGGGTCAGTCAATTACTAATACTCTTAGTAAAAGTATTTATCTTCAACTCGCAATCTGTGGATATTATTTGATTAGATAGATTGAAATGGTACATTAAACATCACAGCATAGTTGAAAGATATGTGTTGCGTAGAAACCCAAAGTGGGTGGCCAGCAGAGATAGATGGGATGGGCTGAGGGAAGCTGAGGGTAGGTATGTGGAATTGGAGACAAGTGGGAGTGGAGTTGCTGTGTGAGAGATGTTCAAAGATTAAAATAAAAAAAATAAAACATAATAAAAAGTACATTTGAATGACACTAAGTGGCAGTGTTTTTACAACTAATGCCGGTTTGCCTGAGGCTGATGCCGTGCAGGTGTCTGTAAACATGCATATACACACACTCTCATTCAAATAAACACATACAAGAACACACACATACATGTGATAGTGCCAGACATGCACACAAACATATACAGTTGGCATTGCTGTTATGATTTTAGTTGTCCTTGATGTCCTTTATTTTAAATTTATTAAAAAAAATGGCATTGTTGTTTGCTGTTTTCTTCTGTCTTTTCCATTTTTCTTTTTAGTTCATTCTCTTGGTTGTTGGTGCATTGGGGGTGGGCGGGGTTCTTGGGGGTGGGGAATGGAATTAATTTATTTTATTTTTTATTTTTGTGGGAGGGGTCTCAAATGGTTGAGGGACAGCTATTGGGGAACTGTGGGGGGGATCTTGGAGGGTTCGGGGTCACGTTTTTTGGCCTGGTGGTAGATCTGTCAACATGCCCTTGAGCAGGGCATTGACCCTGGATGCTTCTGTGTGTCGCTCTGGGAGTCTGTTGGATGACTGGTATGATGTAGTTGTTGAGCGGCTTCACTGCAAGTATATTGTATGTTTCAAATATATATATATATATATAAAAAAAAAAGAATTAAAAAAAAAAAACACACTGACACACTCACTCAGTAACAGCTTTGGCCTTTTGCCAGGGAGGGAAAGAGAGACAGAAGATGTGTGAGGAAAGAGAAAGAGAGAGAGATGCAGGATTTTCATCCAAGAGGTGTCCTTATCTGGGCTGTAAAGGAGCAGCTGTCATTGGCTCCTCCAGCCCTTCTGGCTGCATCACACAGACACACAACAGGGACCGCCTCTCCTGTCTGCTTGCGTCACACAGCAACAGACTTCTGCCGACTGAGTGGTACCGGCACACTCTGCTACTGTACTGTAGATTCTAGCTCAGGCTGAACCTTGTGAATACTTATACTGCACCTCGCTCTCAGTAAGTTTATTTTTCTGTCTGTGAGACAGGTAGACATTCAGACACTCTTTCACCCCTGGACCACACCACCACTACACATCAAAAGGGGACATTCTCGGTCTCTTCTAGACTGTCTGACTGTTCGTAGCGTTGGAAGACTTGAGACGACAGGAGATGGCACACTCTGCCTGATCCCCCCCTGGATGTGTATTTCTTGCATCAGCATTGTAAGTGTGTGTGTGAGAGAGAGAATCTGGCACCAGCATCTGAAGAGCGTGTGTGCGTGTTTACTAGTGACGTTTGTTCACAAACCATCCGCCTGACTGTGATGAAGTGAAAATCTGCACCCGACCCTAACCTGCAAATAGACCGATAGAAAATGCTCTGTACAGTCGGAGATGGCAGAACCAATTATACCCCATTTAGATATATTTATGCATATAATTTCTGACATTTTGGTAGAATATTTGTTAGTCAACTTATCTATAATTAGATACATGCAGTTTCTCTTCTGTTATTATGCCCTTGAAGAAAAAATAAACCCCTTGCTCACTAGAATGTCATAAATCGATGAATGCTTTCCTCTAGTTGACATTGGTAAAGTTCCCTTTCATCTCCGCTTCTCTCGTGCAGCAGCCATTTTATGGACCAGGGAGAAAATGCAATATCAAAAAGAATTTCTAATGACATCAGTTTGACCAGTTAGGGAAATTAAAAGCAGTTCGGCTTGGATGCATATTTTGTGGTTGAAATACTATCAGCTTTTATGACGCTGATAAAGATAGCACCTTTACAGACTGTCCCTAACCGCACATTCATTCTGAATGAATGTGAATAAATAAATATTTCTCCACTCTTGCTCCAGAGTCAATATGTACATTTGGTGTATCATTTTACTGCAAAGTAATGTATAATTCTGCAGGAGTTTATATTATACTAGGCTATGTGAGAATTTATATTCAGTGTCCAGACTTCAGTTACTATTCAATTTAGCCCATCTGAACAGTAGGCAACAGTTTCCTTGATGTGCCATATTTGAAGTCCCCATCTTGTGACTCTCGAACTTGTATAGCGCCTCACAATCATCACACATAACATAACTTTGGTGAAGTGGTATCATGCTCTTTTACCACTTCACCAAATCTTTCCCAAACATTACTGTTCTGGCCCTCCCTTTTCTTTATTTTCAACTCTCCATTTCGCAGCTTTTCTCTTATTGAATTCAACTCCGACCTTGTCCTTTTTCCCCTCACTGGATCGACGTTATCTTTTTCTGCCCAAATTCCCAAAAGCATTTGGTGATTGCCGTGCATTTGGTATGCGTAGTTAAGCCTATGCTTTAGGGCCTACGCAATTATTGAATATAAAAATGATGCAAGAAAAACCTCAATGCAGCCTAAATGAATTGCAAAAATATTATACATTTGTGGAATTTGAATGCATTGTTTTCTCTTTATTCAACCCACCCGCCCTTCATCCATACAATATTTCATGACCCTAAACCCGCCCCGTGGATATAACCGCAGGGACTGCGGGTTATGAGTCAACCTGTGCTGTAGTATTCAAAGTCAAAGCCAAAAGTCAAAAGTCAAAGTCACCATTATTAGTCAGTTGTACAACCGAATGCCTTCAACTGAAATGTGTCTTCCGCATTTAACCCAACCCCTCTGAATCAGAGGGGTGCGGGGGGCTGCCTTAATCGACATCCACGTCTTCGGCGCCCGGGGAACAGTGGGTTAACTGCCTTGTTCAGGGGCAGAATGACAGATTTTAACCTTGTCAGCTCGTGGATTCGAACTTGCAACCCTCCGGTTACAAGTCCAACGCTCTAACCACTAGGCTACCTGCCGCCAAGATAGATGCTTGGAATTAAGCCTCCAAAATATTGCCTTAAGTGTGCTAAATACACTAGGGCGCATAATCATAAGGAATTGTAATACTGTACTGTGTGTCACCTTGCCTGAACTGTTGTGAAGAGGAGCAGAGAGACAGATCTGCTGGATGAGGGAATGGAGAGAGGGAGGGCCTCTGGACAGGAGTGAAGTAGAGAAACAGATGGATCACAGGATGAACGGAGGGATGACCGTTACAGGTAAGGAGCTGGCACCAAAGGAAAAAACAGTGAGAAAATAAATAAAATATTTTGAAGGGAGGGGTGAAATAGTGTGTGTGTGTCTGCAGTAGGGCATGGGTAGATGAGGGGGCATATGCAGGATAGGCCTAATTAGAATAAGGTGCCAAATCCTTTCCTCCTCTCATCTCAGACTAACCTGTACTGATACTGACCTGAAAGCACAAGACGGGTGAAAAACAATAGGGTGGGTGGATTCCTACCAAGGGTGTGCTTTCATCTTCTATCTCTTCTAACATCATTGCAAATGGAGGAGAGGTAGAAAAGGAGCCACTACAGACTAAATATGTAGGCTACCTACTGATCTAATAAAAACACCAATATAGACATTCATTATTAAGCATGGCATACTCCTTGTGGTATGTGTGTGCAGTGATTGACTTGTACTGAAATAGGTGCTGGTACCATTCATATTTAGGTGCAGCAACTTCTCAATACTGTTCAGCTAATATTCTATATGAGGTGCAGGAACTCAAGCAGAAGAATACATCAGGTGCTGGTACTCAGTTCCGGTGAGCTCCTGCCCAAGTCAAACACTCTGTGTGTGTGTGTGTGTGTGTGTGTGTGAGTGGTGGGATGCATGACAATTACAATAGGTGGTGTGGTGGCAACCTTAAAATTTTAATTATATTTCTATGGAAGATCCTAATCGGAGCCTTCCGGTTGTGTACACGTGAGGCTGCCTGTCAGCATTACTGTGAATAAACCCATTAATATGACATGATCATATTCACCCATGAAGAGATTGAACATAATTTCCTGTCCTGCGGCACTGTCAGCCTTGTAGAGACAGTAGGCTGTCCCGACCAGCCATGGTATTCCATGTCCAGAAATCTCGATCAGTTTCATCAATGGTCGAATGCTGCCCCAGGAGGAATCTTCACAGGCACACACGCCAAGCCGCTTTGAGAGCCACAGGTCTATGGCGAGGAGGGAGCTAAGGGCTATCCCGATAAAGGAAGGGTTGAGCCGCATACAGTCCTCTTCGGGCATGCCTGTGTTGGAGGAGCTGGAGGACCCGGAGCCTCTTCGCCGGGTAGGGCTCTCGGAGGCCCGCAGTCTAGCTGTAGCGGTTGGGTCGGAGCCCTGCCGGAATAGAGTGGGTGGAAGGGTTCGGTTCAGAGACATGAACTCGTAGCGTCCGTTGCCATTGGTGCTGCCACTGAGACCTGGACTCCCACCTCCACTGCGATTGGCGCTGTTTTTGGCTTTAGGAGAAGGCATTTTGTTCGGTTTCTGTGTTTGAAATTAAGTGTAATCCTAATTAGGTGTAATGTCACCGCTTCACAGGTGACAATTCCTCTTAGGTCCTCGACAACTTTCCTGAAACGCCATTTTAGTTTTTCCTAGCGCAAAGCACACTGGGAGATTTGCTCTCGTTGAAAGAGTGAGGTAAACTGAATAATTACCTGACTATTGTAAATGTGTATAATTATGAACAAAACACGGTTATTCAATCAAATCCAATTGTGTTTGTCACATGCGCCGAATACAACAAGTGTAGACCTTACAGTGAAATACTGACTTACAAGCCATTAACCAACAATGCAGTTTTAAGATAAATAAGTGTTGAAGTATTTACTAAAATAAACTGAAGAGCCAATAGGCACAGCAGCAGGCAGAGGTTTGGGAGTGGAGGTGCAGGGACTTTTTTTAAATTCGCCAATGGCCAGGAGGATGGGGGGAATAATTGTTTTCCCCTCTCTATATACGGCTAAATTGGTCACTAATACAGGAATAGTATAGGCCCAGTGCACTACTTTTGTCGGGGGGAAACAACATTTTATTTGATTTATTAATAAAAAAACGGATTTTTCAGGGTGTGCTGCAACACCCCTACTTCCCACAGCTATGCCAATAGGCTAAGCTTAGTGTGCATTGACTGCAATACATGTTTCTGTTAGGGCTAGCTGGTAATCTTAATCAAAATGTCTTTATATAAAAAGGAAGCATTATTATAATAATGTTGTCATGTCTTTAGTTCTTGTTTTAATTGTTTTATCCTTACTTTTATACTGTGGTATAGACTATTGGTCGGTTTGTTTGTGATCAAAGTAGAAGTTGTCATTAACTACTGATCTTGGATCAGATTACTCTTGCCCAAACCTAACCTTAACCATTAGAGGGATTGGTTAGGAGCAACTCTTACTTACTCTACTCGTTCTGTGCCTTTCATCTCATGTGAAGTATTATTGCGGCAGATATGTCAAATCAATCTATATATACATGTGTTATTATTATATGTGTTATTTTTCTGCCTTTATATGTGTTATTTTAAACTTTACACTAGTCACCTCTGCCTCAGATAGCTGCTCTGATTGGTGGGGGGATTTTACATACATGTAAATCTCTCCTCTGTTGTCCATTAATTCAGGGCCATGTGTATAGACCAGGGTTTCCCAAACTCGGTCCTGGATCTCCTACTGGGTGCACGTTTTGGTTTTTGCCCTAGCACTACACAGCTGATTCAAATAACCAACTCATCATCAAGCTTTAATTATTTGAATCAGCTGTGCAGTGCTAAGCCAAAAAACAAAACGTGCACCAGGAGTGGCCCCAGGACCGAGTTTGGGAAACCTTGGCCTAGACATAGAGCCAAAAGGCTGTATTAGCATGGGCATCGCCATTTAGGGCTTTCACCATTTTTATGTAGTTTAACTGAGTGGGACTACCAACTTCATTAGCTGATCCTTTCTAGTGACAGGTTTGGAGTCATGTCCAACTGGGTCATCAGGAGGGATCAACCAATTGTGAAGAAGAAAATGGACTACTTCAATGGCGCTGCCCATGCTGTCACTGACGCTATAAATGACACAGATACAAGGATGAGTGCTCCATCTATCCATCTCTATGAGCCAGAGCCTATTTTATGTCTGCTACATTAGGTTACCTAGCCTATAACCCCGTCATCAATAGTTACTACAGCCACAAAGTCATTAATCCCAACTATTTCTACAATTTATATTATTAAAATGTTATTTTAACATTAGCTTAGCCATAACCTTAAATTAAGACCAAAACGTTTTTACGATATAGCCAATTTTGACTTTGTGGCTGTTGTAACTAGTGGAAACCCTAAAACCCCACTGACTTCTCCTTCACATCACCTTGCCGTGGAGAGAGGACCATGCCTGGGATACTGCTAGGAGACGTGTTCCCCAACTTTGAAGCCGAGACAACCATCGGGAAGATCAAATTCCATGACTTCCTAGGAAACTAGGAAGTGCTACCTGTTGTAGGCTAAACAAGTTGGTGTGATGATCTGCGGTAGCCTACCTGTACCTCAACTGTTATTTTGTATCTGCAGCAGACTGTCATCAATTGCATAATCATTAGCCTAATTCACTGATGGTGTGTTTGTATAACATTCGACATACAGACAATAAGCAAATATACTTGGCTGCATGCGCATTGCCACGACATCAGCGTGAAATTGGTAACACGGAATTGGTAACACGGAAGCAAGTGTCATATCATGATGGTAGCCCAATCATAGACGCTAAGCACCAGCCCAGGACTAGTTTCAGTTTAACATGTAAATCTGTGGTTCGGGGTCATATGGAAAGTGGAGAACGCTGATCCCATATCAGATCCTAAAACCGGGAAGGCTAGAGGTCACACGACACAGCGTAGTCTGATCAACAACTGTTTGCAAAAGATGTTGTCCCTCAATCCCTATTAAAATGTCAGTCAATCGTGAATTAGATTTGATTGATTTTGATATAAATACGTCCTGTTTTGTACGTACACACTCTTGACCTGAGCCTTTATAGAAGGTTAACCTTAGGAGAGACATTAAGCTGAACTGTCACACTAAAGAGTGAAAAATTTGACAGCATACTCCATTTTTACAAGGTACATTGACTGAGAGGCGAAAATTCGGAAAATGGGACCCTAGCCCTAAGGAGTTAAGAACATTCTTACAATGACTAATGCATTAGTTCTTAGCTATGTTGACTAGGACGTTACATTAGCTAATATGGGGACAACGATGTAGGCTGTGTGTAGTGGTTTGGCTTGGAAAGTTTTTTTCAGCCTGGCTACAAAGCTGATGTGGTGTTCATTGAAGTCCACAAACGATGGGAAAAGGTGAGAGCAGGAGAGCGCATAGAGGCTAGAAGGAATACAACGTGACTGCTATGATCAGGGGTGTATTCATTTTGTCGATTCTGTTGAACAACGTTACTTAAATGGAAGCCAATGAAACGGGGATTAAAATACCTGGTTTTGTCCAATAGAAACTCGTTCGCAACTGTTGGACTAAGGATTACACCCTAGATAAGCTAGATGCAGGCAAGAGTGTGCAAGGTGGTATTGAATGTGTCACGTCTGTCCACGTGTCACTGTCTCATCACAAATTTCTCTCGACATGTGTGCACCTACATTGTAAACTTGTATTCATAGGCTAGGTTGTAGCAACCTCATGATGTGTGTTGGGATAATTTGAGTGGCATGTAGTAGCCTAAACCAAACGATGTAACGATGTTACATTGAACTGGGTGAGTGTAATATGAATGACAGTCATCCAACATTCTGTAATAGAAATAAGGCCATGCTCATGGGAAGAAAAAAAACAAATGTCCTCCCTCATCATAAACGGCACTGACCGCCACTGATACAGGCCTATAATTCCCAGGGTCAGACTTTATCCCCTTCTTATACTGAGGTATAACTTTCGATTGTTTCATGTCCCTGGGAAAGATGCAATGTTCAAGAGAGAGATTGACGATATGCTTAATACAAGGTGCAATTTGCTCAGCAGAATCTCTAAGAAACTTTGCAGGCCTGTAGCTTTGGAGCATTTAAGCTCTGCTAGCATACTGACTACTTTGGCTGTTGCTACCTTTGCAAAATAAAAAGAGTCCAGTCCAATACTGTTTAGTTTGTTTTTGGTAGTACTACTATTGCCTAGTACCTTAAATGATTTCCAAAGCTTTCAAGGGTCATTTTTGTTATCAGCGCTTCCACCATTTGTTTTTGTGTTCAACTGGGTGGGACTTCCAACTTTTTATTTTATTTCACCTTTACTTAACCAGGTAGGCAAGTTGAGAACAAGTTCTCATTTACAACTGCGACCTGGCCAAGATAAAGCAAAGCAGTTCGACACATACAACAATGCAGTAGATGAATGTGCAAAGTAGAAATACTGGGGTGCAAAAGGAGCAAGATAAAAAAATGAATACGGTAGGTTATGAGGTAGTTGGTGGTGCTATTTACAGATGGGCTATGTACAGGTGCAGTGATCTGTGAGCTACTCTGACAGCTGGTGCTTAAAGCTAGTGAGGGAGATAAGTGTCTCCAGTTTCAATGATTTTTGTAGTTTGTTCCAGTCATTGGCAGCAGAGAACTGGAAGGAAAGGCAGCCAAAGGAGGAATTGGCTTTGGGGGTGACCAGTGAGATATACCTGCTGGAGCGTGTGCTACGGGTGGGTGCTGCTATGGTTACCAGTGAGCTGAGATAATACTTTTTTTAAAAGCAGATTTTGCTATTTTATTGGGAAATATGATATGGAAGGGTGTTCCATGTAATCGTGGCTCTATACAATACTGTGCATTGTCTTGAATTTGTTTTGGACTTGTGATAAAACTACTGGTGCCATTCTTGTGGGGTACGTATGTCTGTCAGAACTGTATGTTATTTGATTATACAGACAATATGGAATTTTCATAAAAACAAGAAGTGATGCAGTCAATCCTTCTACTTTAGTAAAATGCAATTGTGTTCGTTGTCCGTATCTTATGCCTGCCCATACCATAATTCCACCGCCACCATGGGGCACTATGTTCACAACGTTGACATCAGCAAACCGTTCACCCACAAGACGCAATACACGTGGTCTAGGGTTGTGAAGCCAGTTGTACATACTGCCAAATTCTCTAAAACGATGTTGGAGGCGGCTTATGGTAGAGAAATTAACATTACATTTTCTGGCAACAGCTCTGGTGGACATTCCTGCTGTCATTAGCCAATTGCACGCTTCCAAACTTAATACATCTGTGGCATTGTGTTGTGACAACTGCACACTTTAGAGTGGCCTCTTATTGCCCCAAGCACAAGGTGCACCTGTGTAATGATCATACTGTTTAATCAGCTTCTTGATATGCCACAAAATTCACAGCAACTTCCAGGCAACTAACTGCCATTAAGTTACTGTGAAATGCACACTAATCTCTTATCAGTGCAGCTCTTTGTCATATGCTCCTATAAAGATAGCAGAACTGAGTGTTAATAAGTGCTCAACCTTTGACAACAACCATTTACCACTTAAACTGGTACAACACTTCCACCGACGGTTGGCACAAATACACAAAATGCAGTAACTTGTTGTTTACCCTACTTTGACTGCAACCAGTAGTCTATAGTGTACTGTAAAATTCTAGGAACTTTTTTAAGTGCAGCATTTTATTGCATAAAGGAAAATGTGGTGAAGAGGTAAAGGACAGGATCGTTCTTTACAACCATCTCAGCAGTAAAGAACCCTTCCTGATATGGAAATGAACATTTGGTGAAAATGGTTACACATCACATTCACCCCTGACAAAGAACCCCTCAAGAACCTTTTTATTTTTAGCGTTTGGAGTCAATGTGTAATTTAGCCTATTTTAAACGCAGTGAGAATTGGGCAGGTGTTTTGCCAAAAAAGTAGTGTGTAGTTAGCTACACTGCTACATGGCAAAAAAGCAATTAACTACTGAAAACACTATCAAGATTTAATTCAACTACCAAGTTGCCTCAAAATGTAATTCAATTACTAGTTAAACTACATGTAGTTCACTACTCCCCAACACTGAATACAGAATGATGTGCAAATTGTGGTACTTCAGTAAAAAACCTCAGACAGTGGTCACAATTACTGTCTTGACCTGTATTGTCCTACCAAAGACCACCTGTTACACTACTTAGATTTTTTTTCTCCAACCGCCATACTGTCCCAGTCTGGCACAATGAGTGGTGAAGGGATGGGAGGAGAGCAATGTTTAGCGAGCTTGCTTTAATATGACCCAGTCTATTGTTTTGATGTAATATGATACTAAAAAGGTGTGGTTCTACAAAGCATCTGTTACCAGTACCACACATTTTCCTGTTATTTTCTTCACACTTACACACTCCACACACTGTTGCATCATTGGTCAACCACATATTCCAGAGACTGGTCACATGATTTTCAGTCTTTCCTTCTACCTTCCCTTACGTGTTAACGGCTAAAGTGAAACACAAACACTGTAATGTTTCAGGCCTGAGTCAGTTCCCACTCCTAGCCACTTGTTGCTCACTGGCTGCAGAGCATTTGGACTGGTATTTCCTCTCCTCTGTCTTGAGACCTACTGATAGCCTCTCTCCTCCAGATGGGGGGTCCGGTTCTCCCACCCCCAGGACTTTACTCCAGTGTGTACCACAAAGCTGGCCTGTGCTGCCAAGATCAGCGATGAGTTTAAGAAACGCATCGTCAAGATGATCGCGCTGACCATCTTGCCTGGAGTAAGGTTTGTCTCTACCTGTCTCTCTGTATCCATTTAAGTGGTTAAAATGTAGAGCACATTGCCTAACTACAATATGGACAGCCTCTCTCTCACAGATTTACTACCATATTGTATCACTGTCAGCCATGTCTAAATCAATATTACATGCACACACCCTGTGTAATCCCCCTGAGACTGGTTTAGTATGCACAGCTGTTGCTATGGCTCAACTGCATTCACAGATGGCCATTTCTTTACAGAAATATATTATGTAGAACATGTTTGTCTGTCATGTAGAACAGGGAATAATGTTAGCTCTATTCATTACATTTCTACATTTCATCTCCTCCCACCAAAGCCTCTCTCAGGTTCAACAGGGAAGGAGTTCCTCTGGCCTGTCAAGTAATCAAATCTTACACTGGGGTATTGGTGATGGGCCACATGGTTAGGTTTCTAGGTTACAGCAGCACCGCCCCCGTCTTCCAAAGTTTGCAACAACAAGTTTTTGGGATGAAAAGTTACCTAACTACGTAGTGAAAATCTGTCCTGTGAAAACCACTTGCCTCAACCCCCTCTCCCTACACAAACATTTCTGTAATCGTGTGAGTAATGGCAGCCTTCCTTCCCACAATGAGGAGCAGTATTAATTTCATCTGATGTCCAGCCATTCTATTGCTATTTATGCTGCTGCTGTGAACACAGGACCTTTTTCCACCATTTTAACACTTGAAAATAAAAAACATGCACTCTGGCCACAACCGGCTCTAACCCAGTCACCCTAATGTTGATGTGTCTGAAAGATCTGGGTTACTTTGAAGACAATCTCAGATCGGAGTGTCAGGTTCTATAGTTTACATTTCAGACTATTTCTCAAGTCTGTAGATTATACTACAGATACAGTCAGTTTCTGTTTGTAGTTCACACCATGACAACATGAGTGAGTTACTGAGCAAAGAAAGGACACTTTTACTCTACTAGCTGTGAAGTCTAAAGATTTAAATGATCGAAATCGAAGCCACTAAAGGTAATACAATCCCCTACCCTTCCCCATTATTGCTGACCCCTGAACTCTAACCTCTCTCTGTCTGTAGGATGTGATGGTGTTTAATAGTGAGTGGGTGCTCTCCCCTGCCCTTCCCCATCATTGCTGATGATGAGGGAGCTCTCAGTTCAGCTGGGCATGCTGGACCCTGATGAGATTGACAAGGATGGCATGCCCCTCACCACACGGTGTGAGGTCACACACATCCATGAGACGTAAAGGGCAACATATTTTTGCAGAAAAAAATTAAGATCCAATTGGTGTTTGTGACCCTTCCCCTTTGGTACCTCCCCCAGGTGTTTGTGGTTGGTCCAGATAAGAAGATGAAGCTGTCCATCTTGTACCCGGCCACCACTGGGAGGAACTTTGACGAGCTGCTCTGTGTCATCGACTCTGCAGCTCACTGCTCTCAAGAAGGTGGCCGGAAGGTACACACATACACACGAAGATAAACACTCGATCTCATTTTGATATTGGACAACTTGAAAAGGTATGATACATATTTTTTTTAAGTGAACTTTACAGTTGCCATCTTGGGTTTTTACTTCATATTTCTCCTTCTGTCGCTCTCAGCCTGGTCAGAGGTGTATGGTTATTCCCTCTCTCTCTGGTGCCGAGGCCGCTGAACTGTTCCCCAATGGCATCGCCACCAAAGAGCTGCCTTCTGGGAAGAGATACCTTGCGCTACACGCAGCCCTAAACCGGCACAGATAGGCCCACTGCGAGAGTATCCACTGCTACTAATCCAGTTATTTTGTGACTTTTCATAGTTGACAATCTTGCATGTTTTAGATGCACTAATCAAAGTATCTCACTAATACTTACATCTCGACTAAGCATCCATTCATAGTGATGTCTTCTGTGGAGCAGGGCTTTAATGTACGTATCATTGTACAATGCCTTACTACCCCAATAAACACATTTGTAACAACCACTGTGGGGTGTGTTTTTTGTGGTGAAGTTGGAAAGCCATGTTGAACTGGGTAGAATACAGGTCTGCTTCAATCCTTAGTTAAATGAAGCCATGAGCTTACCACAAATGAAATCAAGCAATCTCATTAATTGATGTAATGTATCCAAGTGAGCAGACACCTAAGGCAATTGATTCATGAATGGTTCACGCCTGATTCTCTCAATTGCCCTTCATGCCTGCTCCCATAACCTATAATTCAGTATTTCTTCGTGACTAACTTGTATACAGGTAGACCAGAGAAGCCACATCCCTGATTGGTAGATGAGTGGCAACCCTGATTAGAAGCACCTGCTGCTGTTCAATACAAATACTGTTTTGAATGAAAAAGATTTGTACATACACACTGAAAAGTCTGTGTACACTATCCCCGATGCAGTGAAAATACTAAAAATAAATAAAATTGAAGTAAGCTTTATGCATCATGATTGCGGACCCATCCCACCTTTTTGTTTGTCTGCTTCAATACTTGAGGAAGGCATCCCATCTTTGCTGTAACTGAACAGTAACTTTGCTTTCACATAATCACTTATCTAATCTCCTACAGATCATTGATGACCTCAAGGAAGGATACATTTGACCAGTATACAAACAGGCCCAGTCCTTTACCCTGAATTACCTCCTGTAATGATTGTGTTATCAGATGGAGTACCGAGGTCTTGGAAAATAACAGACAGTCCGTTAAGTGTTTTTGATAGAGGCTAGATAAGACTGAAAACAGTGTAGTGTATAGTCTGTGGGATATTATTCCTGTAGGGCACTGGTGCCTAAATGATGGGTTGGGTCCCTGCAGAGGTGGGCAACTCCAGTCCTCGAGGGCCTGATTGGTGTCACACTTTTTCTACATCCCTAGCAAACACAGCTGATTAATCAATTTGTGTTCTAAACTGATTAGGTAATTATTAGAGTCAGGTGTGTTAGCTGGGTCTGGGGCTAAACTGTGACACCAATCAGGCCCTCGAGGACTGGAATTGCCCACCCCTGCTAGTGGGTCCTCCTGGGTCGCAGCGCGATACTGAGTTATGCATGGAAACATGAATTTGGTTTAGTACTTGAGTCACAATAAAAACCAGAAGCTTTAGTTGAGTCCAAGCACCCTAAAAGATGGGAAACCACTGCTCTAGAGCTGTTGCTGACACACTGCTGAAACCCTCCAATGCTTTACTATTTTATCAGCAGATGGCAGTACATCCACTAATGTAAAGGAGGACTTCAGAGCCATAGATGGCTACAGTAAACTTGAGAGTTTGGCTCTGTTTTTAGTCTGAGATGTAACAGTTTAGAACTCACTGACTGGTAATACTTTGTTTCCTGGAACCAGATGGAGAATAGGGAATAACCATTTGAAATTGAGTTATTATATACTGTATATAAGTCCAGGAAAATACTGACTGGGAAAGTAGCTTTCAGTGTGGCATGAGAGGAACTCTAGTTAATAATTGACATGTGAACCTGATCAAGTGTTCTAACTACCGTGTGTGTGTGTGTGTGTGTGTGTGTGTGTGTAACCTAACAAAGGTATTCAACCCACAGAGCATAATACTGTAAAGGACCCAGAGGCCTACGCACACGCACCCATAGAGGACACTCGCTGCCATGGAATATTTTTCCTGCTGAACTCCAAGGACAAAGAGGAGGGAACGATAGAATGTCTTTGAAGACCTAGGCCATGTCCCCTGACCCATTCTGTTGCCAGCACACTGCGAATCAGAGAGCATGGCATCTTTTCACAGTTCTACTCCACTAATCTCCACTGCCATTCCCAAGTTTAAGTGCAATACAGTTAACCAGTCCCTTATATTACATACTTTTTACTTGCTCCTGATAACTACATGCTCTGGTTTAGTGCACATTGTCACGATAGTCCCAAGTACCGGTAAGCGCAGTAAGCCTTTCCTTACATGGTGTATCCTCTAGATGGCAATGGTGCAACAGTTGACCCACTGGGGCAACAGTACATGCATACTAATAATTTGATATTAAACTGATTATGGCATTAGTCATGCAAACACCTTACTGTGCTTATCTCAGTTGGCATGAAGTCATAATCATTGCATTTTATTTATTTAACTAGGCAAGTCAGTTAAGAACAAATTCTTATTTACAATGACGGCCTACCAAAAGGCAAAAGGCCTCCTGCGGGGGACGGGGGGCTGGGATTAAAAATACAAATATAGGACAAAACACACATCACGACAAGAGAGACACCACAACACTACATAAAAAGAGACCTAAGACAACAACATAGCATGGCAGCAACACATGACAACACAGCATGGTAGCAACACCACATGACAACAACATGGTAGCAGCACTACATGGGAGTAGCACACAACTTGGTACACACGTTATTGGGCACAGACAACAGCACAAAGGCAAGTAGGTAGAGACAACAATACATCACACAAAGCAACCACAACTGTCAGTACGAGTGTCCATGATTGAGTCTTTGAATTAGATTAGTTAGATTTTTTTTTTGCAGCTCATTCGCTAGTTCTAGCGAACTGAAAAGAGGAGCGTCCCAGGGATGTGTGTGCTTTGTGGACCTTTAACAGAATGTGACTGGCAGAACTGGTGTTGTATGTGGAGGATGAGGGCTGCAGTAGGTATGTCAGATAGGCCTCACTCCCCCTAAGAGGGTTTTATATATAAGCATCAACCAGTGGGTCTTGTGATGGGTATACAGAGATTTCCAGTTTTTGGAGCAGTAGAGTGTAGTGATGTGTGCTATAAAGAGCATTGGTGGCAAATCTGATGGCCGAATGGTAAAGAACATCTAAACGCTCGAGAGCACCCTTACCTGCCGATCTATAAATTACGTCTCCGTAATCTAGCATGGGTAGGATGATCATCTGAATCAGGGTTAGTTTGGCAGCTGGGGTGAAAGAGGAGCGATAACGATAAAGGAAACCAAGTCTAGATTTAACCTTAGCCTGCAGCTTTAATATGTGCTGAGAGAAGGACAGTGTACCATCTAGCCATACTCCCAAGTACTTGTATGTTCAAGCTCTAAACCCTCAGAGGTAGTAATCACACCTGTGGGGAGAGAACAAGGTTAAGGGCAGAGAAAGGTTGTTGGACACTAAGACAGCTTTGTTGTAGAGCGTTTAACACAAAATCCGGGGAGGGGCCAGCTGAGTATAAGACTATCATCTGCATATAAATGGATGAGAGAGCTTCCTACTGCCTGAGCTATGTTGTTGATGTAAATTGAGAAGAGCGTGGGGCCTAGGATCGAGCCTTGGGATATTCCCTTGGAGACAGGCAGTGGCTGAGACAGCAGATGTTCGGACTTTATAGACTGCACTCTTTGAGAGAGGTAGTTAGCAAACCAGCCCAAAGCCCCCTCAGAGACACCAATATTCCTTAGCTGGCCCACAAGATTGGAATGGTCTACCGTATCAAAAGCTTTGGCCAAGTCAATAAAAATAGCAGCACAACATTGCTTAGAATCAAGAGCAATGGTGACATCATTTAGGACCTTTAAGGTTGCAGTGACACGTCCCTAACCTGAGCGGAAACCAGATTGCATACCAGAGAGAATACTATAGACTTCAACCAAGCCAGTCAGTTTATACTGAAAGTTTTTCCAACACGTTTGATAAACAGGGCAAATAGAAATTGGCCTATAATAGTTAGGATCAGCTTGATCCCCTCTCCCCCTTTAAATAAAGGATGCACCATGGCTGCCTTCCAAGCAATGGGAACCTCCTCAGAGAGGAGAGACACATTAAAAAGGTCAGAGATAGGCTTGGCGATGATAGGGGGTGCAACCTTAAAGAAGAATGGATCAAGTTTGGTGTCAAGTTTAAGGAGCTCCTTTAGCACCTCAGTCTCAGTGACTGCCTGCAGGGAGAAACTTTGTAGCGGGGCAGGGGAAAAGAGGGAGGAACATCGGGGGTAGTCGCATTAGAAGGTGTGGGAGATGAGGAAATATTGGACGGGCAATGAGACATGGCTGAGTCAAATAGGAATCCTGACTTAATGAAGTGGTGATTAAACCTCTCAGCCATGTGCTCCTTGTCAGTAACAACAACCTCATCAACATTAAGGGACATGGGCAGCTGTGAGGAGGAGGGTTTATTTTTCAGGTCTTTAACCGTTTTCCAGAACTTCTTGGTGTTAGACCCACAGAAAGAGAACTGCTCCTTAAAGTAACTAACTTTGGCCTTCCAGATAGCCTGAGTGCACTTATTTCTCATTTGCCTGAACAAGAGCCAGTCAGCCTGAGTATGCGTGTGCTGAGCCTTTTGCCTAATGGAATTCTTGAGGTGGAGTAACTTTGCCAGATCACGGTCGAACCAGGGGCTGAACCTGTTTTTTAATTCTCATTTTCTTTATGGGGGCGTTTAACAATACCACTGAAAATATTAAAAAAGAAGGTCCAAGCGTCTTCGACAGAGGGGATCAAGCGGATTCTATACCAATTTACAGAGAACAGGTCATGGAGGAAGGCTTGCTCATTCAAGTTTTTTAGTAAGGGTCTATGACAAATCAGGACAGGTCGTTTCACTGAGCAGCCATTACGAACACAGGCTATAAAACAGTGATCACTAAGGTCATTACAGAAACCACCAGACCGATACCTTTCGGGATTATTTGTGAACATCAAGGAGAGTAGCCTTTTCTGGATGTTTGGAGTCATACCTTGTGGGATTGGTAATAATCTGAGAAGGATTTAGGGAGTCCCATTGCTTTAGGTCTTGGTCAGGTGGTTTAAGCATGTCCCAGTTTAGGTAACCTAGCAGGACAAATTCAGACTTAGTGTAAGGGTCCAGGAGAGAGCTTAGGGCAGGAAGGGTACAGGCCGGTAGTGATGGTGGACGATAACACCTAGCAACAGTCAACAAAGAGCTATTTGAAAGTTTAATGCTCAAAACCAGTTTGGGGACAGACTTGGTGGAGACAACCGAGCACTGAAGGTGTTCCTTGGAAAAGATTGCCACTCCACCACCTTTGGAATATCTGTCTTGCCGAAAAACGTTATAACTAGAAAGGTTCAAAACACTTTCTTAACCACGTCTCAGTAATGACCAACACATCTGGATTGGAGCTGTGAATCCACACTTTCAATTGATCAATTTTAGGTAATAAGCTTCTGGTGTTACAGAAAACCCAGGCTTTTATGAAAGCAGAAATCAGTGAAACAGATATCAGAGCACAAGTTAGAATTCGGGCTAGCAACAGTAGATGGGCTAGGGTATACATGCACATTTCCAGATATCATCAGCAGTAATACAATCAGGGCATGGCAGAGGACAGGGAGAGCTATGGGGTGTTGATTATTTATGACATTTGAATGTGCTATTTCATCAAGTAACATGAATACAAAGCCAGAGAGAGGGGGTTAGAAAAGGATGGGAGGCCAAGAGTCCATGTAACCAATAGAGAGTCAGAGTCCAGAGTGTGGGAACAAACATGGTCTGTCCCACGGTTGGGAAAACAAGCAAGTTCATAGTCAACAAAGGAGTCATGAGGCAAATAGCATAAAGCAGAAGAAAAAAATATAATTACTTGGGGCTTGCCATTGTAAGTTCAAAGAGTCACTCGCCCCAACAAGATAACTTGAGAGAGTATCTCTCTATGAGTCAAGTAGGCTATAAAAGTATGAGATCAAATAAATAAATAGTAGGCCTATGCTAGTTAATTAACGTGTTTCTGAATAAGCTCACATAATAAGCTTCACCTGTTAATTAGCCTACCTAAAATGCAGATCAGTCCAAAGTCTGCAGTGTGTGTTTAAGTGTGTGTGTGCTGGAGGCGAGCGAAAGCTCGGGAGAGAGGGGGAACCTGTACCAGACAGGGGGAGACAGGCCAGGGAAGACGGTCAACAGATTGCCAGGTGGAATCCAAACAGAGGTGCTGCAGGCAACTGGAGGAAGCTTTTTTCAGGAGGCAGATTCCTTGTAGAAAATCCCAGCTAGCTAGCTAACGTAGCTAGCAAGTCTCTGTCCACCATCCAAACAAAGTTGTCCTGTGGCTGTTGTATTTTGGAGATTGCGAGCAGGATATCTTCTGATGTGATCAAAGCAACAATATTATTGTTTCTTATTGAGGTAATTTACAATTGAAGTGCCCTGGCTGCATATCAGTTCAAAATGGAGATGAATCCAATGGGTACTGTATTGTAATGACCTCTGCACAGAGGTAGGGGGCTTAAAAGGCCTCTGTATTTGGGTGAAGGAGGCTGTGAAACTCTCCTGCCATTGTTGGGCTCAAGGGCTTTGACACCTCTCACTTCACACCTCAGTGCTAATTTAAGTTGCAGACTGGTTTGTTCTGCCCTAGCAAGCTTGGTAGCCTTAAATTAGCATTCAGTCCTTATTTTTCTTCTTGGCTTTAAAAGTAGCTTCAGACTAAACATTACTCACAAATTTCCAGGTTGGATGGTGTTTTCAGGTTTCTGTTCTGCTAATTTTGCTGGTCATTGGTTTGTCAACGTATTAGCTGTATAGTACTTGGAAATACAAATATTTGGTAGTAGGATTCCTTCCAGGTAATTTTGTCCAAATCAGGTTGTAGGTTTGGAGTTTTGATTTGGAGTGAAGGTTATGTTGTGGATGGTAGTATCCTGTATGTCCTTGTGGAAAAATCCAAGTTTATCTAACTTTAAATCTATCTTTTTGTAAAAACATGCTGAAAATGCAGGAGCCCATCTGCTCATGATCTCTCTCTCTCTCTACTCTTGGCAGCCTTGTAAGCATACACTGCTTAAAACACCTGGTTTCTGAACAATCTTTTGAATTATTAGGACAAGCAAACAGCTTAAAGAGATTCTACGGTCAATTTGTATACTTAGCCAGTAGTTCTGAAAGTAGCTCTCACTGGCCAAAAATGGTCCACCACATCATTGCTATCTCTCTCTGCTTATATATTATGCATGAACTACACATTGACACATCCAGCCCAAAGAGGGAGGTTTAGAAAATGTTTAGTAGTCGCCAAAGTTCTGGAGCATGTCTTTAATCGGAGATCCAGCAGTGTATTTGATCTGTGCATGTGCCAGCACCAGCAGTGTAAGCCTCCCTCTTAAACCAATGTATACTTACTCTGGCAATGCGGTCTGGAGGCTCTGTATGGAGAGTGTGATGCAATTGCGGAGCCTCCGTAGGCTTGCAGAGGCAGAATCTAGGTCCTTACCGCATCCCTGTGCTCCTCCCACATTTTTTACAACGTGTTGGCCTCCGTATTGATCCGTATAGCTCCGCATTGACATGATTGGTTGACGGTAGGTGGGGGCAGAAGGTCCTGTATAAACCCACACTCACTTCCTTGACAACTTCCTTCACAGAAGGAAGCATGGAGAGGTCAGAAATAGCCAGACTTCTAAATTGGGCTAAGGAACCGTAGTGGGGTTTTGGAGAAACGCCATCATACATCTGCAAGCGATGCAGTGGATGAAGGCGTGGCAAGAGCGTGGGGAACGGATAGATGTGGTTATGGACAGCGAGGAAGAAGGAGAAGAGCCGAGTGTAGTGGGAAGATGTGTGTTGAGGAAGAATGGCACCGACACGATAAAGAAGAATCTGGACCAGTAGGAGAAAGTGGACCCAAGCCAATGGCGCCACTCTTCCAAGGCCAGTTTTACCGCAAGCAACTCTCGATCCCCCACGTGGTAGTTGCGCTCGGCCTCGGACAGGCAAGAGACATGAAGGCACAAGGGTGTAATCTTCCATCCTCACCCCTCTGTGACAGGACGGCTCCCACCCCACCTCTGAGGCGTCCACCTCCACCACGAAAGGTCTTTCTGGGTCAGGGATCACCAGAATCGGAGCAGAAGTGAAGCGGCGCTGAGATCCTCAAGGCCCCTGCTGCTTCGGACCCCAGTGAATCTTGGTCCCTCCTCCCTTGGTAAGCGCCGCCAAGGGGGCTACTACAGAGCTGAAATTCTTAATGAACTTCCGATAGAAGTTAGAAAAGCCAATGAACCGTTGAACCTCCTTGACCGTGGCAGGTGTGGGCCAGTTGTGGACCGCTTTGACCTTCTTGGGATCCATCTCTAGGTGGCCGGGAGTGACAATAAACCCGAGAAACTGAGTCTGGGAAACATGAAATTCACACTTCTCTGGTTTAACGTAGAGGTGATTGTCAAGGAGCCTCTGGAGAACCCTGCTAACATGCCCTCATGCTCCTTCAGTGACCTCGAGAAGATGAGGATATCGCCCAGGTACACGAAGACGAACAGATTAAGCATATCCCGGAGAACATCATTAATCAGGGCTTGGAATACTGCGGGGGCATTGGTGAGCCCGAACGGCATCACCCGATATTCATAGTGCCCCGTGGGCGTGTTGAAGGCCGTCTTCCATTCGTCTCCTTGCCGGATCCACACGAGATGGTAAGCATTGCGGAGATCCAGTTTAGTAAAAATGGAAGCCCCTTGAAGCAGCTTGAAAGCAGTGGCCATGAGAGGAAGGGGGTATCGATTCCGAACCGTGATCTTGTTGAGTCCCCGGTAATCAATACAAGGCCTAAGACCCCTGTCCTTCTTTTCAACAAAAAAGAAGCCCGCCCCAGCCGGGGAAGTAGAGGCACAGATGATGCCAGCTGCCAAGGACTCCTTAATGTAGGTGTCCATAGCTGAGTGCTCGGGGGAGGATAAGGAAAAGATCCGACCTCTAGGAGGGCAGGAACCAGGGAGTAGATCAATGGCACAGTCATACGTGCGGTGAGGCGGTAAGGAAGTAGCCCGGGACTTGCTGAACACTGCCTTGAACCGATGGTAAACACTGGGGACTCGGGAGACGTCAACAGACTCTTGAGACTGGGTACTAGGGGCTGAGGGACTCTGAAGCATGCAGGTGAGTTGGCAAGTGGGACCCCAGCTTAGAATGGTGCCTGTGGGCCAGTCGATCTGGGGATTATGTCTGCACAGCCAAGGGTGACCCAGGATAATAGGATACTCGGGGGAGTCAGTGAGATAGAAGGTCTCCTCCTGCTGGTGTTGAAAGATGGTAAGTCGCAGGGACTGAGTCGCCTCTGTAACTTCTCCTGGTTCCAGAGGTCTGCCATCTAAGGCTGTAACTGCCTGGGGTTGAGGAAGCAGTTGGGTAGGGATCTTAAGTTCCTTAGCCAAGGTTAAATCCAGGAAATCACCTGCGGCGCCGGAATCGATCATAGCCTGGACCCGATGCTGGTGGCCCCCCCAGGACAGAGTGGCTGGAATAGCTAGGACAGCGTTAGTAGGAGGAGCTCTAATTTTCCCCATCACAGCCCTCCTGTAGCTGGGCGGGGACAGGCGTTTCCCGAAAGCTCGGGGCAAGTGGAGCGGAAGTGGCCGACATCCCCGCAGTAGAGGCACCGACGCTCCCTCATGCGACGTTCCCTTTCGTTGGGAGAAAGCCTGAACGGCCTAACTGCATGTCCTCCGGGAATCCTGGAGCTGTTCAGGAGGAACTTGGGACTGAGACACCTGGCGGCGAGCCGTTCTCCGCTCTCTCAGACGATTGTCCAGGCGGATGGCCAATGCTATGAGGGACTCGAGATCCCCAGCTGGTTCTCGGGTGGCTAACTCATCTTGAAGGGGCTCAGACAACCCTCCCTGAAAACAGACCCTCAGTGCTTCATCATTCCATCCGCTCCTTGCTGCTATGGTCCGAAATTCAATGGCAAAATCTGCCGTGCTTTGGGAACCCTGACGGAGAGACAGTAAGCGCTTGGAAGCTTCCCGACCACTGACAGGATGATCGAACACCCGCTTGAACTCTTCTACAAATGCCGCGTAGGAGTCACAACAGGCCTCCTGGGATTGCCACACCGCAGAGGCCCAGGAGAGCGCCTTGTCTGAAAGAAGGCTAATGATGTAAACAATCTTGGAACGGTCTGTGGGAAAACTTGAGGGTTGGAGCTCGAAGGTGAGGAAACCCTGCCAAGAACTTGGATCTCCAGAAAAGGGCTTGGGAGGTGGTAGTCGGGGCTCCACCACTGGAGAAGGCCTGTCACCACTGGGGGGTGACCCGGAGGAAGGGGAAGGACCAGGGAGGCGTTCAAAGAGCTGGCGGATGGAACTCATCATATCGGCCAGGAGTTGAGAATGACTGGCCATCAGCTCTTCTTGTCGGCTGAGAACGGCTTCATGGCACTGGAAAGATGCCTCATGTTGAGCCATCACCACCCAAACAGGTCCTTGGAACTGAGTGTTTCTGAGTCCATGAGTGACTTGGTTTTTCTGTCACAGGCTGGGCTCAAACTCGGGTCTCAGAAGTGGAGAGTTGGGTGTTCTACCCCTTAGCCACAGAGGAGGTATAGTTGGACCCAAACGAAACACTCAAGGCAATACTCCAGGCAAAGTAGATTTAATTTAAAGAAAGGTTTCTTTGCAAGTCAAAAATAGTCCAACAAAAGTTCTTCTCAGAAAGAGGTATACTAACGGGGACAAAGTAAACAAAACAGGAGGAAAAATAAAACAACTCCACGAGGGGAGAAAAACAAAATAAAAATAACTTAGAAGGCTTACTTGGGATAGCTTAGATCACTTGGAAAGACTGTGGGACACAGCAGGAGACACATAGCCAAGACTCAAAAACCAAGTGAGGAACAAGGGGAAAAAACACAGCTAAAATACTCTAGGGGAAACAAGGCACAGGTGACCTGGATAACACTAATAAGGACACACGAGGAAGAGCTAAGGCAGAGGGAAAAAAAAGGTGACCTCTAGAGGCCCGGAGACAAACAGGGGGCAGGATGCTGACAATAGGTGTAACGAAGCCCATTATCTCAACCATCACTCCTGTGTTCCAATGGCACGTTGTGTTAGCTAATCCAAGTTTATCATTTTAAAAGGCTAATTGATCATTAGAAAACCCTTTTGCAATTATGTTAGCACAGCTGAAAACCTTCGTGCTGATTAAAGAAACAATAAAACTGTCCTTCTTTAGACTAGTTGAGTATTTGGAGCATCAGCTTTTCTTTCAAAACAAGGACATTTCTAAGTGACCCCAAACTTTTGAATGGTAGTGTATGTGTAGGGTTAGTTGGTGGTGCAATGTTTTTAAAATAAATTTTTTAGGAACAGGAATAATGAAGATAATTTAATGTAGGTAGTTCGAGACTGGCCTCACACTTCAGTACAGTAGGTGGCAGTGTATGCACTTTAAAGTTGGATGCGATCAGCCATCCCAATCCCAAAGAAGAAGAAGAACTTCCTTCACAACAGCTCTGCTCCGCGAAACGCAAGAAGTATGAATGCTCTGACTTCTGCTGAGGCCCCATCACAGTAAATGTTGTACTGCCAATGCAGATGCTGGATTGACCATGCAGAGCCATGCACAAGTTCAGGAAAAGTATGCATCTTAGCCCTCTATTGCACATCGTTGCCCTCAGGCAGCAACAGAAGATATTTTTGCCCCTCACATGCCGCCTATATATATTTTTTAACAATTTCGAACACATGAAAATATGTGATGACATGTCCATAAACAATCTAATGAGGTGCAGAAGTTGGTATGATGTATCAATTAGGGAAGGGTCCTTCTTTCAGGAAGCAAAGCGACATGAGTGCATGGTGTGAGAAAAGATTAGCATTTAATTATTTAGCATGTTTAAATAGATAAATTCACAATAAAAATATGCTAAATAATCATATTTGATAGGTTTTGAACATATTTTTAGTTTTTATTAGAAAAACATTTATTTTATTTTTGTTGCCCCAGGGCACATTGCAGTCAAAGGCTGACTCAGATTTAGGAATTCACGCCTTTTCTAGCATGCCTTTCCTATGCACTTCTCAGTATATGGTATTCAGACTTACCTTATTCAGCCGTGTAACATGCTCTGCAGGTGTGGCTACCTTGTGTGCTCTGAATACATTTCATTCAACCGCTGAATACCCTCCCACTTGCTGGCCAACAGACTTTCTTATGGAGTTTTCATTCAATAGGGTTTTCAGTAAATGTATCTTAAGACATCCCTTTAAATACAGTGTACCTTTTAATTAGAATTTTGTCTACAGACTCTAAAATATATTGAGATAATGGGTTCAGAATATTGGAGATCAATGAAAGAACTAACTCGCACTAACAATGGAACTGTGGGATGTGTCGGATTCAAACATTTAGGGTTTGGTCTGCGCTCTGCTCCATAACAATTTAATTAGCATACATGTTTAAAAAAAAAAATATATTATCTACTGTCACTGATGATCCTCAGCAACAACCATACGGCAGTGACTGCGTTTACGGAAGAAGCAAATGAAGGTAAACAAAACAATGTAATTAAATGGAATGATAATGTATGCTATACCAAATGAAGGGAAGTAACAGTAAATTGTCAGTTGAATGTGTGGTTATTAGGCCTATTGACGGTCGATACTGATTGGGGCTAATTTTTAACATGATAGAAATAGGAAATAGACAAAGTCGGGGGCCGCCAATAATTGAGACATTCAAGAGTGCCCATCCCTGCAAGTTAAAAGGCCTTACAATTGAAATTCAGGATAATGGCACAGCATTTCATAAACTTTACTATGGGTAAGTTGATATGTTGTTGATATGCTTCAATTTGCTGCCATTTCACTGGTTTGACATTTGTGAATTACAAGGTCAAATAGATCTAGAACAAGTGTAATTTATATGTACAATTCCTTTATCAAAACGGATTACTCACTTACCTAGCTTTTATCAATAGCTCTTATGAAATTGTAAATTTACAGTGCATAGAGAATGGTGTTATTTCTGTCTGAGAAAATCAAGTAGATGCTTTTTCCACCTGGAACTGGTAAGTTCGCTAGACCTCATTCATGGTTTCGTCGAGCGTAAAGGTGGTGGAATTATTACGTCGTATCTGTAGACACACCTCCGCCACACCTTCATTTATTCAATCTCCATCCCAAATGAATAGCGGATGAATAGCATGCTATTCTCATCCTTACATTCAAGGTCAGAATACACATAGAGAGAATAGTGCATAAAAAGGGAATTCCATTCCATTTCCGCACACTTTTTTTGGTGAAATAACAGCTAGCTGGAGCTCGTCTGAGCGGTTAACTTCTGAGCCCTCACTTGCTAAGTACTATTGTGCTGATTGATTTAAGCCCTATTTGGACAAGATTAGTTTTACTGAGGGAGGTCGGGTGATGTACAAAACACAACATCTGTAATTTTTGTCTTGTCCGAATCTGCCATGTCAGTAATTTTTACAATTCCAGACAGAATAACCTACTGTTTTTTGGCAAACTCCAAAGTCCTCTAATAATACTAGTCACAAGCGAATCGACGTCCCTGTGTTCTCTACACCACAGGCTTCATGCCGATCCGATGTGTTGAGAGTATCAGCGCTATGTCAACACTCCTTGACTGAATGGCCAATGCCTTCCAGGGACCCCTCCCCAAAGAAGTCTCCTACTCCCCTGGAAGATAGAGCAGGACCGGGGCTTCTGGTGGACTTAGAGAATGATACTGTCACCAATCCTGCTGCCCAACCATGGAAGCACCTCACCCGCCGTAGACCAAATGGAGGGAAGTGACCTGTGGTAAGTGGGGCTTCTTTGGCATTGGGAATCTCGAACCAAAATTCAGATTTCGCCCTCCTGGCTTCGGAAGTGCCTGTGCCATTGTGGCCGGCTCGAGGTGCAAAAAATGCCGGACCTCCTCTGCCATTTCACAAGCTGTTATCATCGGCAGCTCTATGGTGAGAAACATCTCGGTTCCCTGGGCAAAAAAAAAATCCTGTGCTATCCTGGAGCACAGGACATTACTAGGCGGTTTCCTACCGTTCTACGACCGCTGTCGAGGACTGATGCTGTCGTAGTCCATGTGGGGTCAAACGACATTCGGAGGGCTAGCTCTGAACTGCTGAAACTGGATTTTAAAGAACTGATTCAAGCTCTGAAAGACTCCAAAAAGCGCCCAAAATGCGGTCACGGCCACCGCTGGGCTGTGGCAGTGAAAGATTCAGTAGGCTACTGGCATTACACATCTGGCTAAAATACTACTCTGTTGGCATAACTCTTATAGATAACTTTTACATCTTTTGGAAACAGAAGATGCTGTACAGGAATGACGGAGTCCATCTAAATCGTCTTGGTGCCTGGACCCTGTCCTCACATTTCAATGCCACGTTGAGACAATTACTTATCTTTGACCCAAGCCCTGCTCAGATAATCCCTACCATTGTGAGCTGTTGTGCTGCTGCAAATGTACATTTTCCCAGGGGTGTTGGCATTCATAATGTAAGTAACCTAATTTATGTTCTTCTAAATGCCTGTCAATCCGATAGCTATTGTTAGCACTGAGACGTTTTGCCCTAGTAGGAAGCCCACTGGGAGCAGTTCATCCTGCGCTATCAGCTCAAATATAAATATTGGTGTCATGCCTACCTCTGATAAGCCTCCCAGTAAAGCAATAGAAACAATCAAGAATCCCAGAAAATAGTTTATCTCTGAAACTCACTTAGATAGTTCATTTGATGATATAGTGGTAGCAATATATGGTTATAACATCTACAGAAGAGGCAGGAATGCCAATGGAGGTGTTATTGCTGTTTATTTTCAGTCTTATTCATGTAAAGCTTAGAGAGGATATCATGTCAAATGCTGTTGATGTAATATGGCTACAGGTTCACCTGCCTCACCGAAAGCCTATTCTTGTGGGAAGTTGCTATAGACCACCAAGTGCTAACAGTCAGTATCTGGATAATGTGTGTGAAATGCTTGATAATGTATGTGATATCAACAGAGAGGTATATTTTCTGAATGACTTAAATATTGACTGGCTTTCATCAAGCTGTCCACTCAAGAAAAAGCTTCAAAGTGTAAACATTCCTGGTTCAGGTCTAAGTCAACATTCCAGAATATTTAAATTTGACATTTTAGTCATTTAGCACACGCTCTTATCCAGAGCAACTTACAGTTAGTGCATCCATCTTAAGAAAGCTTGGTGGGACAACTACATATCACAGGCATAGAAAGTACATTTTCCTCAATAAAGTAGCTATCTGTAGAGTCAGAGCTGGAAAGTGCAAGTGCTGATTCAGGTTTTTATTTTGGGTCGAGGTGAGGAGGAGGATTATTTAAAATACTGTTTGAAGAGGTAGGGTTTCAGATGTTTTCAGAAGATGGACTGTCCTAGTTTCAGGGGGAAGCTGGTACCATTATTGTGGTGCCAGGACAGAGAAGAGCTTGGACTAGGCTGAACGGGAGCTGCCCTCCTGTAGGGTTGGGAGGGCAAAAAGACCTGAGCTGGCAAAACGGAGTGCCCGGATTTGAGCATAGCTCGAAGGTAAGGAGGGGCAGTTCCTCTTGCTGTTCAGTAGGTAAGCACCATGTTATTGTACTGGATCTGAGCTTTGACTGGAAACCTGTCCTTTATTATATTTTGTTTCAATCAAAGCATATATCCTAACTACTGGCTCTGTTGAGTTTTGGCGCATGATAATTGTTTTGGGACTATTCAGCTTCAGCTATCCATCCTAAAATCTCATTAGAAATGAGGAACTGTTTTTGCTGTAACAATAACTTCATCGCTTACTATGCTATTATATTTGGTTCTGTTATGTAAATTCATCTTTATGAAATCTTGCGAGACATTGATTCAGCTTTGATCTAACTTTAAAAAACGAGCACCATTGTGAGAAGTGATAACCTCCTATTTGTAATAATAATAAGAAGTGATGAGTAGGACTATTAGGCTTAGGCAACAGATCTTGATGAGTGTTATTTAAACAATTGGAGTGCCCTTCGTGGCTCTAAAAGGACAACACTAAATAAACTTTGATTTGATTAGCTTGAACACATGGTTACAATATACCCTACTACAGAATAAAAGAAAACAGAGAGGTGAACTATCAATTCATATAATTTATTTGCATAGATTTAAAAATCGAATCAATTGACCAAGTAGTGAACATAAATCATTACTACATAGTGTTGCAGGAAAACAGCCATAGAATTAAGGTGTTGGTGTGGTGTATCAATGCATCTTAATAAACGACATATAACCTAAATGTATTATTACCTCTTAAATGGCCCAATTCACATTTCCAATTTCACACCATGACATACCAAGCTAGCACGGGCCCTGCGTCTCAACCAATAGCCAGTATAGGCTAAATATCCCAAGCAGGGTTACAGCTACTTTCAGAGATGGTCAGCCGCATGTGCTTTGTGGTGCCACTTTAGTTTGGGTGGCCTCGGCAGAATGGTGTCATCGTAACCAAGTAGTCACATATCGCTCTGCGTTCCACTGCGCAAGAGGGGGTCATGCGGATTCATGAACATCAAGGCAGACACCTGAATTTAGATTTTTTTTTCAACGTTCTGATTGGCCGAAGTTATCATGCCTCCAACAGGCCTCCGCAGTGCACACATGTAGCCTACAGTTCTTCATTATTCTCACCACCGCCAAAGAGAAGACAAGGAAGAAACCACCATACCTACCTCTAGGCTGCTGTAGCCTACATATTTATTTGGTTTGTCATTCTATTGTTATCCATGGTATTTAATTTATAATTTATTTTGAATTTATCAAAAAAACATTTTCTGTATACTCTCAAATTGAAGAAAGTGATGGAGCGCTGCTGTGTGTATTGAGGAACATCCTGAAATTGCTTCTTCCAGTTACTGACAGGCATGCGCCCATAAAGAAAGTGATTGTTAAAACGGCCAAATACCCATACAGTAAATTGAGAAACTATACAACTAACTAAACTATACAATAGGAAGAAAAAACTATACTATGGAACAAAGATAAATGATATAAAGAATGATAGTAAAAAGCTTTGGAGTACCGCAAATGAAATTCTATGCAGAAAAGATAACTCAGCTCCATCCTTCATTGAGACTGATGGCTCATTCATAACAAAGCCCTTTGCTATTGCCAACCACTTTAGTAACTTTTTTGTTAACAAGATTAGAAAATGTAGGCATGACATGCAAACAACAAATGCTGAGCCTTCATAAATAACGGACCAAATAATGAAAGGCAAGCACTGTAGCCATAATTCCCCAAGGTTGGTACGGAAGAGGTGAACAAAAATATTGCTATCTATAAAAAAGGACAAACCACCCAGAATTGACAACCTGGATGGTAAATTACTGAGGTTGGTAGCGGAATACATTGCTACTCCTATTTGACACATCTTCAATCTAAGCCTAGAAGACGGAGTGTGCCCTCAGGCCTGGATGGAAGCAAAGCTGTCCAAAAATAGCAAAGCACCCTTTAATGGTTCAAATCAGCTTGGTGCTTACTGGTGCATAACAAACTTTTTTTTTTAATCGTGTTCGACCAAATACAATGTTATTTTACATAAAACAAATGATCAACTGACTTTAGACTTAGAGACTAAATTGCTGGGTGTCACCCTAGATAGCAAGCTATCATGGTCAAAATATATAGACTCAATTGTTACTAAAATGGAAAGAGGTTTGTCCATGATAAGGAGTTGCTCTACTTTCTTTCTCAGTCAACCAGACAGGTCCTACAGGCCCTAGTTTTGTTGCACCTGGACTACTGTCCAGTTGTGTGGATCGGTGTGGCAAAGAAAACCAAAAGAGCAGCACGTATTGCACTTAAATGTACACGGAGGGCGAATGTCAATGACATGCATGTCAATCTCTCCCGGCTCAAAGTTGAGGAGAGAGTGACTGCATCACTATTGGTCTTTGTGCGAGGTGTTGATGTGTTGAAGGTTCTGAACTGTATGTTCAAGCAGTTGGCACACAGTTCGAACACTCATAGGTACAGTTGAAGTCAGAAGTTTACATACACTTAGGTTGGAGTCATTAAAACTTGTTTTTCAACCACTCCACAAATTTCTTGTTAACAAACTATAGTTTTGGCAAGTCGGTTAGGACATCTACAGTGGGGCAAAAAAAGTATTTAGTCAGCCACCAATTGTGCAAGTTCTCCAACTTAAAAAGATGAGAGAGGCCTGTAATTTTCATCATAGGTACACTTCAACTATGACAGACGAAATGAGAAAAAGAAATCCAGAAAATCACATTGTAGGATTTTTTATTTATTTATTTGCAAATTATGGTGGAAAATAAGTATTTGGTCAATAACAAAAGTTTCTCAATACTTTGTTATATACCCTTTGTTGGCAATGACAGAGGTCAAACGTTTTCTGTAAGTCTTCACAAGGTTTTCACACACTGTTGCTAGTATTTTGGCCCATTCCTCCATGCAGATCTCCTCTAGAGCAATGATGTTTTGGGGCTGTCGCTGGGCAACACGGACTTTCAACTCCTCCAAAGATTTTCTATGGGTTTGAGATCTGGAGACTGGCTAGGCCACTCCAGGACCTTGAAATGCTTCTTACTGAAGCCACTCCTTCGTTCGGGCGGTGTGTTTGGGATCATTGTCATACTGAAAGACCCAGCCACGTTTCATCTTCAATGCCCTTGCTGATGGAAGGAGGTTTTCACTCAAAATCTCACGATACATGGCCCCATTCATTCTTTCCTTTACACGGATCAGTCGCCCTGGTCCCTTTGCAGAAAAACAGCCCCAAAGCATGATGTTTCCACCCCCATGCTTCACAGTAGGTATGGTGTTCTTTGGATGCAACTCAGCATTCTTTGTCCTCCAAACACGACGAGTTGAGTTTTTACCAAAAAGTTATATTTTGGTTTCATCTGACCATATGACATTCTCCCAATCCTCATCTGGATCATCCAAATGCTCTCTAGCAAACTTCAGACGGGCCTGAACATGTACTGGCTTAAGCAGGGGACACGCCTGGCACTGCAGGATTTGAGTCCCTGGCGGCGAGTGTGTTACTGATGGTAGGCTTTGTTACTTTGGTCCCAGCTCTCTGCAGGTCATTCACTAGGTCCCCGTGTGGTTCTGGGATTTTTGCTCACCGTTCTTGTGATCATTTTGACCCCATGGGGTGAGATCTTGCGTGGAGCCCCAGATCGAGGAAGATTATCAGTGGTCTTGTATGTCTTCCATTTCCTAATAATTGCTCCCACAGTTGATTTCTTCAAACCAAGCTGCTTACCTATTGCAGATTCAGTCTTCCCAACCTGGTGCAGGTCTACAATTTTGTTTCTGGTGTCCTTTGACAGCTCTTTGGTCTTGGCCATAGTGGAGTTTGGAGTGTGACTGTTTGAGGTTGTGGACAGGTGTCTTTTATACTGATAACAAGTTCAAACAGGTGCCATTAATACAGGTAACGAGTGGAGGACAGAGGAGCCTCTTAAAGAAGAAGTTACAGGTCTGTGAGAGCCAGAAATCTTGCTTGTTTGTATGTGACCAAATACTTATTTTCCACCATAATTTGCAAATAAATTCATAAAAAATCCTACAATGTGATTTTCTGGATTTTCTTTCCTCATTTTGTCTGTCATAGTTGAAGTGTACTTATGATGAAAATTACAGGCCTCTCTCATCTTTTTAAGTTGGAGAACTTGCACAATTGGTGGCTGACTAAATACTTTTTTGCCCCACTGTACATTGTACATGACACAAGTAATTTTTCCAACAATTGTTTACAGACAGATTATTTCACTTATAATTCACTGTATCACAATTCCAGTGGGTCAGAAGTTTACATACACTAAGTTGACTGTGCCTTTAAACAGCTTGGAAAATTCCAGAAAATGATGTCATGGCTTTAGAAAATTCTGATAGGCTAATTGATAACATTTGAGTCAATTGGAGGTGTACCTGTGGATGAATTTCAAGGCCTACCTTCAAACTCAGTGCCTCTGCTTGACATCATGAGAAAATCAAAAGAAATCAGCCAAGACCTCAGAAAAAGATTTGTAGACCTCCACAGGTCTGGCTCATCCATGGGAGCAATTTCCAAACACCTGAAGGTACCATGTTCATCTGTACAAACAATAGTACGCAAGTATAAACATCATGGGTTCCACGCAGCCATCATACCGCTCAGGAAGGAGATGCGTTCTGTCTCCTAGAGGTAGCATACTTTGGTGCGAAAAGTGCAAATCAATCCCAGAACAACAGCAAAGGACCTTGTGAAGATGCTGGAGGAAACAGGTACAAAAGAAGAAGAAGAAGAAGAAGAAGTTTTATTTATATAGCGCCTTTCCATAGCTCAAGGTCGCTTTACATTGCACATTACAATACATTCAGAACACACACACATACATCGCAGTCACATAGGATACACACTACCCAAAATGCATGTCAAACAGATATGTCTTCAACTGGATCTTGAATGCACCCACGGATGAGGTATTGCGTAGTGTAAGAGGTAGTGAATTCCATAATTTAGTATCTATATCCATAGTAAAACGAGTCCTATATTGACATAACCTGAAAGGCCGCTCAGCAAGGAAGAAGCCACTGCTCCAAAACCGCCATAAAAAAGCCAGACTACGGTTTGCAACTGCACATGGGCACAAAGATCATACTTTTTTGGAGAAATGTCCTCTGGTCTGATGAAGCAAAAATAGAACTGTTTGGCCATAATGACCATCGTTATGTTTGGAGGAAAAAGGGGGAGGCTTGCAAGCCGAAGAACACCTTCCCAACTGTGAAGCATGGGGGTGACAGCATCATGTTGTGGGGGTGCTTTGCTGCAGGAGGGACTGGTGCACATCACAAAAGAGATGGCATCATGAGGGAGGAAAGTTATGTTATATTATATATATATATATATATATATTGGAACAACATCAAGACATCAGTCAGGAAGTTAAAGCTTGGTTGCAAATGGGTCTTCCAAATGGACAATGACCCCAAGCATACTTCCAAAGTTGTGGCAAAATGGCTGAAGAACAACAAAGTCAAAGCCTTGAGCTCAATCCCATAGAAAATGTGTGGGCAGAACTGAAAAAGTGTGTGCGAGCAAGGAGGCCTACAAACCTGACTCAGTTACACCAGCTCTGTCAGGAGGAATGGGCCAAAATTCACCCCACTTATTGTGGGAAGCTTGTGGAAGGCTACCCGAAACGTTTGACCCAAGTTAAACAATTTAAAGGCAATGCTACCAAATACTATTTGAGTGTATGTAAACTTTTGACCACTGGGAATGTGATTAAAGAAATAAAAGCTGAAATAAATCATTCTCTCTACAATTATTCTGACATTTCACATTCTTAAAATAAAGTGGTGATCCTAACTGACCTAAAACAGGGATTTTTTACTAGGATTAAATGTCAGGAATTGTGAAAAACTGAGTTTAAATGTATTTGGCTAAGGTATATGTAAACTTCCGACTTCAACTGTTTCACACAAAACATGCACCAAGAGGTCTCTTCACAGTCCCCAGGTCCAGAACAGAGGCTGGGAAAGACACAGTATTAAATAGAGCCATGACTAAAACATGAATCTAATCTATGGATTTCACATGACTGGGAATACAGATATGCATCTGTTGGACACAGATACCTTAAACAAAAAGGTAGGGGCGTGGATCAGAAAACCAGTCAGTATCTGGTGTGGCCACCATTTGCCTCATGCAGCACAACACATCAACTTCGCATAGAGTTTATCAGGCTGTTGATTGTGAACTCTGAAATGTTGTCCCACTCCTCTTCAATGGCTGTGCGAAGTTGCTGGATATTGGGGAACTGGAACATGCTGTCATACACGTCGATCCAGAGCAGTGAGTATGCAGGTCATGGAATAACTTTTTCTATATTTGATATTTTTAATTTTATATATACACTACCGGTAAAAGGTTTTAGAACACCTACTCATTCAAGGGGTTTTTCTTTCTTTTTACTTTTTTCTACATTGTAGAATAATAGTGAATACATCAAAACTATGAAACACATATGGAATCATGTAGTAACCCAAAACGTGTTAAACAAATCAAAATATATGTGAGATTCTTCAAAGTAGCCACCATTTGCCTTGATGATAGCTTTGCACACTCTTCATTGTGCGCCGCCCCATGGGTCTTCCGGTCTCAGCCGGCTGAGACAGAGCCTGGACTCGAACCAGGATCTCTAGTGGCACAGCTAGCACTGTGATGCAATGCCTTAGACCCCTGCACCTCTCAGGAGGCTGGAAAAACTTTTCAGCTTCCAGGAATTGTGTACAGACCCTTGCGACATGGGGCCGTGCATTATCATGCTGAAATATGCGGTGATGGCGAGGGATGAATGGCACGACAATGGACCTCTGGATCTCGTCACGGTATCTCTGTGCATTCAAACTTCCATTGATAAAATGCAATTGTGTTCGTTGTCCGTAGCTTAAGCCTGACTATACCATAACCCCTCCGCCACCATGCGGCACCATGCGGCAATGTTGACATCAGCAAACCGCTTCGCCCACACGATGCCTTACACACCTGTGCGTTCTGCCCGGTACAGTTGAAACCGAGATTCATCCATGAAGAGCACCCTTCTCCAGTGTGCTAGTGGCCATCGAAGGTGAGCATTTGCCCACTAAAGTTGGTTACTACGCCGAACTGCAGTCAGGTCAAGAACCTGGTGAGGACGACGAGCACGCAGATGAGCTTCCCTGAGACGGTTTCTGACAGTTTGTGCAGAAATTATTTGGTTGTGCAAACCCAAAGTTCCATCAGCTGTACCTCTGTTCCCGCAGGTGAAGAAGCCGAATGTGGAGGTCCTGGGCTGGCGTAGTTACTCTGGTGTGCAGGAGGCCGGTTGGACGTACAGCCAAATTCTCTAAAATGACGCCTTGGCTTTTGGTAGAGAAATTAGCATTCAATTCTCTGGCAACAGCTCTGGTGGACATTCCTCCAGTCAGCATGCCAATTGCATGCTCCTTCAAAACTTGAGACATCTGTAGCATTGTGTTGTGTGACAAAACTGCATATTTTATAGTCCTTTTATTGTCCGCAGCACAGGGTGCAACTGTGTAATTATCATGCTGTTTAATCAGCTTCTTGATATGCCACACCTGTCAGGTAGATGGATTATCTTGCTAAAGCAGAAATGCTCATTAACAGGGATGTAAACAAATGTATGTCCAACACTGGAGAGAAATACGCTTTTTGTGCATATGGAACATTTCTGCAATCTTTTATTTCAGCAAATGGAACATGAGATGAGCACTTCACATGTTGTGTTTTATTTGTTCAGTGTATGTATATTCATGTAAATAATGCATTTTATTTGTTGTGTTGTTTCCTGTTTGGACCCCAGGAAGAGTAGCCGCTGCCTCGGCAGCATCTACTTGGGGATCATAATAAATACAATCCCCCCCTTCCTTCCTCCAAAAAACAATGAGCTGGACTGGGAGGGGCCAGACTGCAAAAGTTCATTCAGGCACGCTGATTGGCTGAAAATCCAAACAACTTGGGAAAGGCCTCAATGGGGGGCATAGTCTTTAAGCACCTTGTCATATCCAGCAGGACAGGCAGGGCAGAGAGGCAGAGCAGCCAAGGTACCAGCACTCGGCGGTGCCGTTCTGTGAGCTTGTGTAGCCTACCACTTTGTGGCTGAGCCGTTGTTGCTCCTAGATGTTTCCACTTCAGAACAACGGCACTTACAGTTGACCGGGGCAGCACTAGCAGGGCAGAAATTTGACGAACTGACTTGTTGGAAAGGTGGCATCCTATGACGGTGCCATGTTGAAAGTCACTGAGCTCTTCAGCAAGGCCATTCTACTGAAAAAGATTGTCTATAGAGATTGCATGGATGTGTGCTCGATTTTCTACACCTGTCAGCAACAGGTGTGGCTGAAATAGCTGACTCCACTAATTTGAAGGGGTGTCCATAAACTTTTGTGTGTATTTAATGAGGGTTAGGAGAATCTTACATCAATGTCACATCAAACATAAACAGAACATAGTTGTTATGTTCTCAGAATATACAGTATTAATGTTCTAGACAGGTTTCATGGGAGGTTGCAAGAACATTCATGTGTCCAGTTTTCTGAGGGTTTGGAGAATATTCCATCCGACCAAACATACAGAATGTAAGATAGTAATGTTCTAGACACATTTCATGTGAACATTGCAAGAATATTTCTGTATATCAGTTGTCAAGACGTCACCTGATGGTCCCAAGGAAACATTCTCCCCCAAATGTTTTTCATTACTCATCACACCTTGTTACTCTAACCAAGCACATCAATGTCCTGATTGGTGAACCACTGATAACTCTTTTTGTCTGTTAGGGATACTCACACACGCTGCTTTTAATATACATTCAACTTAGACATACATGATTACATTGTGCATGTTAATTTATACAAAGATTATTATTCAACATGTCCTCACCTGGGATTTGAACTCACAAACCCTTTGTTCATGGCATTCAGATCTTCCTGCCATGTCTGTATCAGATATCAGTTAAATTGACTATATTTGATTTACTTATTTCAACAATAAAAAAAGATGTCTGTGTAGTTCTCTAATGTTGGTGGGGCATATTAACCTGTTTTAATGGTACTCCTGAATCACTATGATCAATAAAAGTTTTTCTTGAGTGTACTTTTAACTGTGCTGAGATTGACTTCAAAGTGTGTTCACCCTATATCTTACACCTATCAAGTTGTTAAAGATCTACACAAGTGCATGGACCAATAAGCACGTTTTATATATATCCTTTATTGGGACAGTGGTTTGGGGTGTTTGTCATTGGTGCTGGTGGTCTGTGTTTGAGACCGCTAGGGGAGTCACCCTACTTTCACATTCTTAGCAATATACACTGAGTGTACAAAATATTAAGGACACCTGTTCTTTCCATGACATAGACTGACCAGGTGAAAGCTATGATCCCTTATTGATTTCTTGTTAAAGTCACTTCAATCAGTGTAGACGAAGGGGAGGAGACAGGTTAAAGAAGGATTTTTAAGCCTTGAGATAATTGAGACATGGATTGTGTATGTGTGCCATTCAGAGGGTGACAAAATATTTAAGTGTCTTTAAACGGGGTACGGTAGTAGGTGCCAGGAGCACTGGTTTGTGTCAAGAACTGCAACGCTGCTGGGTTGTTCACTCTCAACAGTTTTGTGTGTGTATCAAGAATGGTCCACCACCCAAAGGACATCCAGCCAACTTGACAACTGTGGGAAGTGTTAGAGTCAACATGTTGAGTCCAAGCCCTGACGAATGGAGTCTGTTCTGAGGGCAAAAAGTGGTGGGGGGTGCAACTCAATATTAGGAAGGTGCCCTTAATTTAAAAAATGTGTACACTCTGTGCATGTTAATGTCATTATTTGTCAAGTGTTACAACACACTTATCTGATCTAATTAAATTAATTGGTTTGTCATTGAAAGATAGGAGAATGTTGAATTCTAGATAGCTGAGCATCTCAAATAAAATAAAATACAATTGTATTGGTCTCATACACTTTTTATCGCAGGTGCAGTGAAATGCTTGTGTTTCTAGCTCCAACAGTGCAGTAATACCTAACAATACAAAACAATACACACAAAACCAAAACATTTAAACAAAGGAACATCAGAACGAGCAATGTCAGAGTCAGGAATATAAATATGTATATGTATATGATGGTGTGTATAGACATTATGGATATTATATGAATAGAAAATGTGTGCACAGCAGTAGTTATATAGGATGAGCCTTGACTAGAATACAGTATATACATACAGTATTTACATACTAAAACATTATGTAAACATTATTAAAGTGGCCAGTGTTCAATGACTATGTACATAGGGAAGCAGTCTTTAAGGTGTAGGGTTGAGTACCGGGTGTTAGCCAGCTATTAACAATGACTAAAGTTCAGGGCAGCGTTCTCTATCTTTTTGAAATCCACACTGCATATGCCATGTAGAAGAAACATGTGTCTCTTATATGCTCTCGTCATCTGTAACATTCCTAATTTGTTGATGAAACATGGCCCAGGTGGTTTTGTTGCTTATGATAGAAACATACCCAGAACATTCTCAGAATATCAGAAAGGTGTATATTTACAGTAGCAATGTTGATGCCAGTTATACCAAAATGATACACAACACAGAGTTCCATCTCCAAGTTTTAATGTGGAAAAATAGACAAATTGCAACAGAATCACTTGGGATCAGTGTTGGGGGTAATAATTACATACAGTAATATATTACATTACTTTTATGAGTAACAGAGTAATATAACGAGTTACTGTCTTCAAATATTTAATATTATTACAGTACATTTTTCAAGTAGCCCGTGTATTACTTTCAGAAGCATATCTCTACCGGAATGTTATATATATTTTAAAGCCTTGTCTAATACTAATGAAATTCATGCTGTAGGTTAACTCGTTTCCAATAGGCTACCGTAAACCCGAAAATCTAAGAAAGTAGGAAACTTTTTCCTTGTGAAAATGCTCCCATTATTTTGAGTTAATCAAGGAGAAAGAGAACCACCTTTTAGTCAAATCCAAACTGCAAAGGCAGCATTGACCTCTTCGTCCATAAACACCTCATCAAACCAGAAAAAGCATCTGGAGGTCGTACACAGAGGCACAAAGCTGGTAGCCAAAGGTCCAGAAATGTGTGAAAGAGGAGAAATCTATAAGCATTGTGATAATGAACAAAGATGCTTGAAAAATATTTCCTAGTATTCTGACAAAATGTCCATATAAACCCAAAACGCCAACAATGACATGATCATACAGTGCATTTGGAAAATATTCAGACCCCCTTAACATTTTCCTTATCAGTCTACACACAATATCTAATAATGACAAAGCAAATACAGGTTTTAGAAATGTTCGCGCATTTATAAAAAAATAGAAAACATTTACACAAGTTTTCAGACCCTTTGCTATGAGACTCAAAATTGAGCTCAGGTGCATCCTGTTTCCATTGATCATCCTTGAGATGTTTCTACAACTTGATTGGAGTCCACCTGTGGTATATTCAATTGATTGGACATGATTTGGAAAGGTACACACCCGTCTATATAAGGTCTCACAGTTGACACTGCATGTCATAGCAAAAACCAAGCCATGAGGTCGAAGGAATTGTCTGTAGAGCTCTGAGACAGGATTGTGTCGAGGCACAGATCTGGGGAAGGGTACCAAAAAATGTCTGCAGCATTGAAAGTCCCCAAGAACACATTGGCCTCCATCATTCTTAAGTGGAAGAAGTTTGGGACCACCAAGACTCTTCCTAGAGCTGGACGCTCCAGAGGGCTCAGGACCTCAGACTGGGGCGAAGGTTCACCTTCCAATAAAACAACTACCCTAAGCACACAGCAAAGACAGCACAGAAGTAGCTTCGGGACAAGTCTCTGAATGTTCTTGAGTGCCCAGCCACAGCCCGGACATCGAACATCTCTGGAGAGACCTGAAAATAGCTGTGCAGCAACACTCCTTATCCAACCTGACAGAGCTTGAGAAGATCCATAGAGAAGAATGGGAGAATCTCCCCAAATACAGGTGTGCCAAGCTTTTCATTTTTTGGGGGATTTAACTTTTATTTAACTAGTTAAGAACAAATTCTTATTTACAATGACAGCCTACCCCAGCCAAACCCTAACCCAGACGACACTGGGCCAATTGCCACCCTATGGGACTCCCAATCACAGCCAGTTGTGATACAGCCTGGAATCAAACCCGGGTCTGTAGTGATGCCTCTAGCACTGAGATGCAGTGCCTTAGACTGCTGCGCCACTCGGGAGCTTGTAGCATCATACCCAAAAACACTCAAGGCTGTAATCGCTGCCAAAGGTACCTCAACAAATTACTAAGTAAAGGGCCTAAATTTGCTAAAATTATAAAAAACTGTTTTTGCTTTGTCATTATGGGGTATTGTGTGTGAAACAATTTAATCTATTTTAGAATAAGGCTGTAACGTAACAAAATGTGGAAAAAGTGAAGGGGTCTGAATACTTTCCGAATGCATTGTTAATCCGAGGCCACCAGCACCAATGACGAACGCCCTAACTACTGTCCCAACAAGGGATATCGCTAGGTCATGTGCTTATTGGGCCAGTATAGTTAGGCCCTATCCAGAAAAGAAATACTCCTCCATAGGCACTTGTGTAGGTTGAAACAACTTGATAGGTGTAAGCAATAGGGTGAATGCACTTTGAAGTCAATCTCAGCTCTGTTAAAAGTACACTCAAGAACATATTTAACTAATCATAGTGATTCAGGAGTATTATTAAAACATGTTAATATGCCCCACCTGTAAGAATGATAGGAAGCAGGTACGGGGAGTGAACATTTAATCAAGCATAGACAAGGAACAGGACAGGAACAGGGGGAACAAAACGTCATGACGGCAATAATGCAGAAGCGGGGAACAACCTCGGGAACAGACAGATATAGGGGAGGAAATAAACACAGGTGAGTGAGTCCAGGTGAGTGTAATGAATCGCTGATGCGCGTGATGAGGGGAGCAGGTGTACGTAATGCAGGTCAGCCTGGCGCCCTCGAGAGCCAGGGAGGGAGAGCGGGAGCAGGCGTGACACCACCAACATTAGACAACTATACAGAAATCCCTTTAATTGCTGAACTAACTAAATAAAATCAATTATGAGAGTCCAATTAACAGATACCTGACATGGACATGGTGGTGTAGCAAGAAGGTCAGAGTACCATGAACCAAGAGGTTGTGAGTTCAAGTCTGAAGTGCAGACATGTTGAATAATAATTACTGTATGAATGAACATGCATAATGTAAATATGAATGTCAAATATGTATGTTAAAAGCACTGTGTGTGAGTATCCCCAACCTTTCCAACAGACAAAGACTATCAGTGGTTCACAAATGCAGGCCTTGATTTGCTCAGTAACAAGTTTTGATTGGTAATACATTTTTCTATGAACACATAAATGTTGCACCATTCCCTTGAAACGCATGTAGAACATTAATATTGTATATTCTGAGAACATGGTAACCACATTCCGGTTAAGTTCTATTTGACATTAAGGGAATGGTTTCTTGGAAACATTAATTGCACATCATGGGAACATTCCTATGAAAATGTTAGTTAATGACCTAATGTGACTCTTAAGGGAATGTTCTCTAAAGATGTGGAAATGTTTGTTGTTAGCTGGGTTAGAGCTTATCTCTAGGACAGGTGGCTGGGCACTGGCTGAGGCTGAAGCTGAGGGCTGCGAACTGGCTAGGGGCAGGAACTAGAGACCTAGAGCAACAGTCAACTCTGGGCCTACCGTGACTGGAGAACCAGGGCCTGGGACTAGTGCAGGAGGTTTAGCGTGCAGCACTATGGGGGGTGACTGCGGACCAACTGAAGGCAGAGACTGCAGACCTAGTGGGGCACAGAACCTAAAGCCTGGCGGCCAGGAGACTGAAGGTCGACTAGGGCTGAGGACATCGCACATAGGATGGCTGAAGCCTGGGAGCCTAGTGCTGGTAACTTTAATCCGGAGAGGGAGAACAATTCTGGACCAGACAGGGAAACAGACTCTGGACCTGACAGGGAAACTGACTCTCGACCAGACAGGGAAACTGACTCTAGACCAGGCAGAGAAACTGACTCTGGGCTAAGAGTGCAGGAGAGCTCTGGGCCTCTGGGAGAGACCGGTAGGTCTGAGCCTAGCGGGGCAGGAGCTTGATGATCAAACTGGGTTAGGGACTGAGGGCCGACTAGAGCTGAAGACTGTAGACCTAGTACAGCTGGAGACTGAGGACCTAGTGCTAGGGACTGAGGGCCGAAAAGGGCTGAGGACTGACAACCTAGCACAGGTAACTTGTGGCCTACCAGGGCAGGAGGCTGACAGCCTGGCAAGCTAAGGAACTGCAGGCTGACCAGGTCTGGAGACAGCAAGCCTAGTGCAGTGAACTTTGGGACTAGTAGGGCAGAAGACTTTAAACCTGGCAGGCTAGGAAACTGTCTACCAACTAAGGCAGGGGTTCTACAATTATTAATTATTATAGCTTTAAACCTCTCACTAAAAGCTTCCCTCATACATCAATTATACTTAAACCCAAAATGGTTTTTCAGTAGATTATTAAGAAAGGCTCATCCTTTGTTCAAAAATGGCCTTTTTGGCTTTATACAGATGACAACTTCTCATTTTCGACTAATTGAAAAATACATTTTGTTTAAAGCGTCACCCTTTCTTTAACAAGCCATACAAAGCTGGTTACAATTTTAGATTTACCTCCAGAAAATATAGAACAAATATTTCATCAAATGTTATGGTTAAACTCAAATATACTGATTAATAAAAAAACTTTCTTATTGAAAAAAAGGTTTAAAATTGTATTATATTTATCAAATGATATTATGAATAGAAACGGAGGAGTTATGTCACATGCAGTTATCGAAAATATATGGGAATATCTGCTCAATCTAAATTTACAACCAATTTATTGCAGCACTACCACAAAAATGTAGGAGGCAAGTGGAAAAGGGAGAAGGTAGGGAACTTGTTTGCCTGCCATATATTAAAGATACAAATTGGCTGAAAGGAACTCGCATAAATAGAAAAATAAAATTTCATTTGAGGACAAAAATGTTGAGAGCTGCGCCATACAGGTTGGAAAATAAATGGGAAGAGATTTTCGATGTACCAATTCCATGGCATATGGTTTATGAACTGGTACAAAAAACTACACTTGATTCAACACTTAGAGTTTTTTAATTTAAATTATTATATAAAATTCTTGCCACCAACAGAATGCTATATGGGGCATAAAACAGTCTCAGCTCTGTAGATTTTGCTGCGAAGAGACAGAATCAATAGTTTATTTTGGTATTGCCCCTATGTAGCTTGTTTCTGGTCACAGGTTCAGGAATGGTTTAAAAATCACAACATGCACTTAAAATGAACCTTACAAATAAGTGTTGGGTGATAGTCAGTCAATAAATAATATAATAATACTCGTAGGAAAGGTTTTCATCTTTAGCTCACAATCTGCGGATACTATACGATTAGAAAGGTAAAACAATTATGTAAAACATCACAGCGCAATTTAAATATATTTCACATGGAAACCAAACGAGGGTGGTCTATGGTAATAGGGTATGGGCTGAGAGTGGCTCGGATTAAAGAGCTTATGTTTGGTAATATGTAATTGTTATGTTTATTTGTTAAATAAAAAAATCACCTTTGTTTAACTAGGCAAATCAGTTAAGAACAAATTCTTATTTGCAATGACGGCCTACCAAAAGGCAAAAAGTTTCCTGCGGGCACGGGGGCTGGGATTAAAAAAAAATATATATATATAAATATAGGACAAAACACACATCACAACAGGAGAGACAACACAACACTACATAAAGAGAGACTTAAGACAACAACATAGCAAGGCAACAACACATGGCAACACAGCATGACAACAACATGGTAGCAACACAACATGGTAGCAGCACAAAACAGGGTGCAACCATTATTGGGTAGAAACAACAATACATCACGCCAAGCAGCCACAAATGTCAGTAAGAGTGTCCATGATTGAGTCTTTGAATGAAGAGATGGAGATAAAACTGTCCAGTTTGAGTGTTTGTTGCAGCTCGTTCCAGTCGCTAGCTGCAGCGAACTGAAAAGAGGAGCGACCCAGGGATCTGTGTGCTTTGGGGACCTTTAACAGAATGTGACTGGCAGAAGGGGTGTTGAACGTGGAGGATGAGGGCTGCAGTAGATATCTCAGATAGGGGGGAGTGAGGTTTAAGAGGGTTTAATAAATAAGCATCAACCAGTGGGTCTTGCGACGGGTATACAGAGATGACCAGTTTACAGAGAAGTAGACAGTGCAGTGATGTGTCCTGTAAAGAGCATTGGTGGCAAATCTGATGGCCGAATGGTAAAGACATCTAGCCATTTGAGAGCACCCTTACCTGCCGATCAATAAATTATGTCTCCGTAATCTAGCATGGGTAGGATGGTCATCTGAATCAGTTTGGCAGCTGGGGTGAAAGAGGAGCGATTACGATAGATCAAACCAAGTCTAGATTTAACTTTAGCCTGCAGCTTTGATATGTGCTGAGAGAAGGACAGTGTACCGTCTAGCCATACTCCCAAGTACTTTTATGAGGTGACTGCTTTATATAAAAGTACCATGTATGCAAAATGTGTATGCAAAATGTATATGGAAAATGTATGTATATGTAGCAAAAAAGCTGTAAAAAAAAGGGTGGTGGTGGAGGGGTTAATAAAACATTTAAATAAATAAGAGAAAAAAAAGGCAGGGGTCTGCGATCTGCAGAACTGCAAACGGGGCAGCTAACTTATGGCCTAGCAGGGCAGGACTCTATAAACCTGGTGGGCTTGGCAGGGGCTGACAGAGCTGGGCCAGCAGGAGCGGGCTGAGTCCTTGTGGCCGTGGCTGAAATTCAAAGGCATGATGGGAGGGGGCTCCCAAGGAGAGCAGAGGGAGTCTTTGTGGCTGAGAGTTTTAGGATATCAGGCAGTCGAACCTTAGACACCAGAGCATCTGCTTCGATCAGCAGGGGGTCCCCACAGGGAGTACAGGATGACTTCGGCAGCCAGAAAAGGCCCCATGGCAGATGCTGGCTGTGGCTCCACGACTGGAGCAGGAGTCTCCTTAACTATGGCTAGTCGAGGCTCTGGCTGAGGAGGGAGCAGACCTTGATGTCGTGGACTGTGCACTCCGGAGTTGAGTTGATCTGATGGGGACCTAGGCCGCTCTAGAAAGCAGAAGCGGACCCAGCTGTCATAACTCTTATTTGACAATCTGAAGGATCTGGTTACAGTGCTCTCTCTTGTAGAGGGGGAGAGCGGGAAGTCGGCTGTTTAATGGTCGGTCATAAAATACGCTGCCCCTATGCTCTGTAGTGTTCAAGATTGGAATGTAAACTGTGAAACACAGAGAGACCCTTCGACATCAAAAGTTTGAATAATTAAGCAATATTTATATTTTTGAGAATGTGGGAGTGGACCGTGGACACTTAAGGGACAGTCATGACGAGTGTGTTTCATTTGGTGATCTCATGAAGGACAGGAAACACTCATTATTTGTGTCTTTGGTTGAGTACACTTCTTAATTATGGGGTTTACATCTAAATATTGGGAAACGTATGTGATTAAACATGAAACAATTTGTGAAAAGATGTAATGTGATGTTAACCTTCTAAATTAGAAAATATGGGTTTCAATGTGAAGTTTATCAAATCAATGGCCATGCCCATGTGAGCATAGACATTATGTTGGCGTCATGGACCGCCCTTTTCTCAGAAGTGCATAAAACCCACTCCTGACTAAATTTACATCAGACCAGAAAATATGGAGCTGATGCTACATGTTGAAATGTTTAAGAACTACAACTCTATAGGCCACGGAGACCATACAGCTGTAGGTTTGGCTACACGGCTGGAAATGGTTAAACTCGGGGACTATCGACCACTACAGAGTAAGAGCAAATTCTAGACGTATAATTACTAGTCTACAGCTGGAAATTACGTAAGTCTAGTACAAGAATACCGACACCTGCAGAAGCATGTATTCTATGCAACAACCATCTGTACACCTGACGTATCCATTACAATAGACACTATCTTAAGTTGCTGAGAAAGCAACAACTACGAAAGACATTATGACTTCTGGGGAAGTTAACCAGAGACTCTCTGATGAACTGACTCTCCAGCAGACGGACCGGCGATTCCAACAGAGAAGACAACAACAACATACGGGGGTAAATATATACATTGCAATTATTCTCGAATGATCGGCCGTTCATGTGCAAAGGATTAGTATTTCAATTAATATAATTATCAACTGTGTGTAGTGAATCCATTTTGTCTCTCCAGGTCTTCTCCTGTCCCCACCCCTTTCCATTGTCTACCAAGCCGTCATGCCGGTTTAGCCCACTAGAGACGTATCAATGCATTGTGTTAGTAACCAATATCTACTGTTTGTTTGTTATGTATTTATGTGATTATTTAGTTAGTTAGTTAATAATAATTAAGACAATCTGTATTTATCGCTGATTCATCCTTTAGGCTAGGGTTCGTGCAGATATCCAAGGGTTTGCGACATTCAGTAACGAGAACTGATGAGGCAATATTAATACATTCATGAGAACGAATAATCGATAAGATATGAAAATATCTGAAGAGTCGATTCGGGAAATAGAGACTCTATAAACATTTTCCCGTGGTGCCCCAACTTCCTAGTTAAAGTTTACATGATTAGTTTAATCACGTAATAATAATTACACATAGAGAATTGATACATTTTATACATTTAATGATAGTCACAGACACGACACAGCACTCGGCTGGCTTGGGTTGGGGGGGACCTAGTAGGATATCGGTCGGTGGAACAGTTTGGCCAAATTGGGAGGAAGTGGCAATCCTGACACTGGTAGATATGGCGTAGACTCCAGCTTGGTGGGCCTAGAGCGATGACGATCTGGTGAATAACTGGGAAATAGTGGAAGTCCCAACTGTCCTGTGGAGGTGGCGAATGCTCTGGCTGAAGTAGTGTCTCTCAGGGGAGTAGCCTGGCCGACTCGGGGGAGTATCGGCGTTGAGGGCGCTCCTGTGGCGGTGACTATGGATCTAGCCGGGGGGGGCCTAGAGTGGTGGTGGTCAGGACAGTGTCGGTGCTCCCACGGTGACTCGGACCGTCTGTAATGGGCAGAGCTAAACAACACATAAGTACATAGCGGGTGAGGGCTCAGAAGCCAACCGCTCAAACAAGCTCCAGCTATTTTTTCAAGGTCCTTCGTATCGCCGGATTCTGACCTGGCTACAGTGAAGATGTTATCTCTTGGTCACCACCACACAGTGGCACACACACATCATTATGGTTACAAAATTCCAGGAACTTTACATGAATTCCCTGGTTTTCGAGACATCCTGATTAGAGGATTCCAGATTTTCTGCTCATTCCCTTCTGATTCCGGGTACTTCTAACCGGGATTTTGGGAAAACCATGGAACTTATTGAAAGTTCCCGGAATTTTGCTACCCCACGACTACATATCATAGAATAAACACACTGTTAACTTGGTAACGATAACTTTGAGCAGAAGTGGGAGGGGCCAGAGTTTTAGGCTACCCTTTTTTGTTGTCTCAGGGTAGGACACATGGCATTTTAGCCACATGCTGTCATATGCTGTCTAGTCTGTGTTTTATAATTGTGCAATGAACATAAAAAGACACATTTATATAAGGAATTGGCAACTTGTTCTCATTTTGAGAAATAAGCATCTTATCCAGGTAGGCCACTTGATTTCAATATCTAAACAAAGTGAACAGGCTATGTTGTTCAAAAAGTTGGAGATGGACAGGAGAGTGTATTCACAACAGTTGAACTGTTCTACCTTGTTAGCAAGCAAATAGATCCAAGTTGAAATTTAAAGTTTAGCTGGTGTGTGTGTGCCACTGTGCGGTGGTGACCAAGAGATAACATCTTCACTAGCACGTGGGCTTGTGCTTGAGAGATTGTTTATGAGATCTGTGTTCATTTTCTATGCCTGCTACAAGAAGTGGCGGATGTGCATTGTGCATGGTTCTGGTTAAATTTGTAACAAAAATGGCATTTTTATAGACAGACTTGAAAGCCAGATCAGTGACTACTCAACTAGTAAATTATTAGTGGGTCTTATGGTTGTGGTTTCTGATATTTAGCCTAGGTATAATTTTACAAGCCCTGAATTCATTAGATTATTTGAAATGTTTTGTATTGGCCTTTAATTGTGCAACAAAGCTTATTTGGAGATTTTTTTTTTAGATACAGCATATAATGTGAAACGCCCATAAGTTTGAAAAAAAATCTAGATATGATTTTTAGGTCATGTCACCCAGCCCTACCTCAGGGCAACATTGTGCAGTTAGGCTACTTTTCAGGGCAATATCATGCTCAATGAAAGACGTGGAAAATTATGTAAATGTGGCCTTGGCCAATGTTTTTGCCAACATATCCACTGACATTCACAGGCAATGGACACAGGGACATTCTATCGGTGAAAGTTGCCTAATCAAGTAGTTAGGATCATACCCTCTGATAGTGAGGAGAGTGGACAGCAACTTTAGGACAGCAGTTGATACTAGTTTATGCCCAGCTTGTATTTTCATATGAAAGGAGTGCCTGTTTCTACTAAATTTCACTTAATAAATGTTTTGAAAATATCACATTTTTCTTGGTGTTTTAGTACCCTTATGGCACAGCATTGCATGAAGCAACAAAACATTTTCTCGGTGTGGAGGGGCGGGGGAAAGTATTTTTTTTGTTATTATGGATACATTTTCAGAAAGCCTAAATCAACAAAAGAAAACAGGATTGAAAATTTTATTTTAATTAAAAAACAAAATGTGTGCAGTAGACTGTTAAAATATTTTTCACATTTTATCTGTCCGAACTCAGAATCAAATATGCTTCCCAAAAAGAACATGGTCGCTGTGGTAGAACTTTTATTCTGATTTACGATTTTCTGCATTTATCAAAGCCCCATCAGGTAGCCTGATTTCAGATGTGTCCATGTAAACAGGATTATTAGGGAAATATTTTTTCTTGCAAAGCAAATAAACGTTTAAATCAAACTATTATATTATATTACCGTAGACAACCCTAGGTGCTTAGTGAAAGGTAGTCTAACAAATTTGGAATAATCATCCCTTTATGGAGACAAATTAAGAAGAGACAAGAATTTACAGTGAGATGCACTTGATATTCAATGTACAGAGCAGATACAAACACACACATGGCAGTGGAGCTGCAATACACAGACAATACCCATATTCCCAGCCCCAACAACAACCCCACCCCAATCAACAGCAGCAGATGTGTGTGTAATATAGCCCTTCTCCTGGGCATGTTACACTGGGCAACAAACCCAGCATCATCAGCTGCTAGTAACATACGCACAAACGCACAAACGCACAAACGCACACACACACACACACACACACACACACACACACACACACACACACACACACACACACACACACACACACACACACACACACACACACACACACACACACACACACACACACACACACACACAGGCACACATACGCACATAATCCATATCTTAATTCTGATTATCACAAAAAGAAGGCAACTAACAAGAGTTATGTCTGGGGGAGCGAGGTGTGTGTGCATGTGCGTGCGCGTGTGTAGGAGGTTGTTATTCCCATGTTGAGTTCCAGGCATTGACTTCATCACCTGGAGCTGCCAGTGACCTACAGGTTAACAAGCCAGAGACCGGGAGGGAAAACACACACACGCACACACACAAAAACAAACACACTGCCCTGATGCTTTCCAGACCATCTCTCCCTTTCTCCTCCATTCCCCATCCCACTCTCCCACTCCCTCTGTGCTCTCTGTGCCCTCTGTGCTCTCTGTGCCCTCTGTGCTCTCTCGCATAACAAAAATATCCAAGTTCAATCAGCTCTTTCTCACTACCACTCTTTCTTTTTGATATCAACTGGATCCAACTGAATCCAGCTTGCAGACAGACGACCACTGTAAACACACTGCAGGGCTCCCACAAGACGGATGACTGTGTCCGATGCCAAATTAGTAAGAGCTGTAAGTCAGTGCTGCTAGAACCATGTGATAAATGTCCACATAAAAGTGCTATCATTCTCTGCCCCCCCCCTCCTTCTCTCTCTCTCTCTCTCTCTCTCTCTCTCTCTCTCTCTCTCTCTTGCACTCTCCACTCCTCCTCTATAACTGCAACACATACATCATCAGTAGTGGCGTATCACCTGAGTAGTGTCTTGTATGTGTGTGTGTGTGTGTGTGTCTGTGCGCTGCTGTCTGATCATAATAAAGAGGATTTTGCCATTAAAAGGAGACATCAAACACGGCAAGAAGGCATCAGCCAGGCCACAGAGCAGAGCACTTTAGCAGAGCACTTTTTGGAGTGAGAGAGAGAGCCACTATGTTTGGCATACAGACATACACATACGTAAAATATGTATGCATTCAAATACATACTGTATAGCCAGATAAAGAGAGAGACAGAGGGACAGTGTGTAATTAGGACAGATAGGAGAGTTTTGTTGGGTTGCTATGGTAACAGTTTGGGGTTTAGGCTACGGTTCAAGACCATAAAGACACGTTTTAGTCCGTAATGAAACCAGAATGGGTCACGTACAGAGGCTGCACATGCACATGCAAGCACTCGCGCACACACACACACCCACACACACACACAGCTGGAGGAGTGAGAAGCACATGTTTTGCTTTAGTAGATGTTTATGTTCATGCATGGATGTGGGAGGAGGTTGACGGGGAACCATCAATTAAAACAATGATGATAAAATACACACTGGTAAACAAACATCGCAAAGTTCACAGAGAGACAGAGACAGATATAGAGAGATTGGGAGAGAGAGAGAGGGGGAAAGAAAAGAATGCTATAAAAGGAAATACTTCTTTATTGAATACAGGATCAAGTCTCTGCTGTCTCAGCCAGGTCACCCATGATATAATGTAAGTCAGTATTCGACGTCCATCCATGTCTGAGGATGTCGGGAGATGACGTGGAAACTGGCCACTAGGGGCAACAGTGAGCGCTGTTACCTTCAAGTAGATTTCAGTTTTGCTAGATTTTTGCTAGGGTGTTGTGGATGGTGATGGCGGCTGGACATAATCCAGCGGCTGGACACATCTACCTCTGATGCTAAAAATTGTATGTTCGAATCCAACAATATATGTTTTTTTTCCTTTTTGTTTTAAGCCTATCCCAAACCTTAACCCTTACCTTAACCATTTGGAGTTTGAGAAACATGGATGAAGGTCTAATTCTGACATGAGACTGTGAGAGTCTGCTGCCTGTCTAGTTCAAGTCCTGAGAACTCAAAACATACCAGGGGCCTTTTGGGGTCCAGGGCTAAAAGTCATAGGCCCTCACTACCAAAGGAGTGTGTGTAATAACTCAGTGTGTTAATGTCCCCTGCGCGCACCCCACCTCTCTCTTCCCCTCCCTCCCTTCATCCCTCCCTCCCCAAACTTGGCCCTATTAACCCCACTTCCATTCACATGTTTATTTAGGTAGGTTGGTTTGTAGTTACGGAGGGAGGAGAGGAGAGGGCGAGGAGGGGAAGGGGGAGGTGAGCTGGCTGCCTCTACAGATGTTTATTTATGTAGGGCTGGTTTGCAGTCAGAGAGGGAGTTGTGGAGGAGGTGAGGAGGAGGTGAGGAGGGATAGAGGAGAGTAAGCTAGTGTTTAGGTAGGAGTAGTTAGTGAGTTGATGGAGAAGAGGGTGGGAGGAGTGGGTGGGGAGAGAGTGTATTGGTGTCACTGTGCTGGCTACACTAGTTACTGACATCATGTCATGTTTTCTCCATCGACCCTGTGAGCCCTGTCAGAAACACACTGTTGTAAAGGAGGCTGAAAATATGTTGCAGATCCTCAAAAAGGTATACAGCTGCATCATTGAGAGCATCTCAATGGTGGTAAAGCAACTGCAAGGCACCCGACCACAAGGCGCTGGTGAGTACGGCCCAGTACATCACTGGGGCAGAGCTCCCTGCCATCCAGGACCTCTATACCAGGCGGTGTCAGAGGATGGCCCAAAAAACAGGTGAAAGATTCCATCGACCCAAGCCATAGACTATTCTCTCTGCTACCGCATGGCAAGCGGCAGCAGCGCACCAAAAAGGACCCTGTACTTAACTCTTGCACTGACTGGATTCTACCCACACACATACTGTACTTACACTGACACCCCAACACAAACACACACACACACACTACATACGCCGACACACATAACATGCGCACACATGCATACTGACGCCAGACACACACTCACACCACTATCACACTCACTACATACGCTTCTGCTACAGCTCAGTCTAATATAAATCCTAGCTTAGTCACTTTACCCCTACCTATATGTGTAAGAACCAACGCTGGAGATGAGAAGCAGAAGTTATTTTACATTTAAAAAAAAATCTTTGTCTTGAATTGTTTGTTGTTGGAAAATAACCCGTAAGTAAGCATTTCACTGTTGTTTACGAAGGATGTGACCAATAATATTTGATTTGATTTATAAACACACAAAGCTTAGGTCCCAGGCTCTAAGACCCCCTAATGATGTCTGTCATGCATACTGTACACTCATGGAACCCAAAAGGGTTCTTCAAAGGGTTATCCTATGGAGATAGCCGAGAACCCTTTTTTAAGTTGTAGATAGAGTTTATACTGTTGGTCAGTGCTTTCACACCTCAGTCCTCAGCTCTTCTGGCCAGTACAACCAGAGGCTAGCAGAGAGCTCTCACACACAGGGACACACATCTGACAGATTACCCCCATGGTGAGCCCTCAGACCAGGCAGGACGAAATGGAGCCGGGCGAAATGGCAGCAGTTTATGGGCGCCCAACCAATTGTGCTATTATGTGTTTTTTTTCACGTTATTTGTAACTTATTTTGTACATAATGTTTCTGCAACCGTATCTTACGGCAATAAAGAGCTTCTTGTTATCAGGACAGCGATCCCTCACTTCGGATTAGACTAAGATTTTTCTTCAACAAGGAGGACGCACAAGACATTCTCCAAACACCCCACAGGGCCGACATCCACGCTATTTAGAAAAGGAAGGAACGCAGGTACAGAGGACAAAGAGCCGGATGCCTGGTCAGGACCCGGAGAAGGCGATTGATAAAGCTGCCGCTACCATCAATACTACTCGCCAGCGTGCAATCATTGGACAATAAATTAGACAAGGTACGATCACGAATATCCTACCAACGGGACATCAAAAACTGTAACATCCTATGTTTCACGGAATCGTGAACATCGTCAAATCAAATCAAATCAAATTGTATTTGTCACATACACATGGTTAGCAGATGTTAATGCGAGTGTAGCGAAATGCTTGTGCTTCTGCAGTAGTATCTAACAAGTAATCTAACAAATTGAACAGCACACTCCGGTAAGACGAGGGGGGGCGGTCTGTGCATAATTGTAAACAACAGCTGGTGTACGAAATCTAAGGAAGTCTCTAGATTTTGCTCGCCTGAAGTAGAGTATATTGTGATAAATTGCAGGCCACACTACTTGCCTAGAGAGTTCTCAGCTATACTTTTCGTGGCTGTTTATTTACCACCACAGATAGATGCTGGCACTAAGACCGCACTCAGTCAGCTGTATAAGGAAATAACCAAACAGGAAACGGCGCTCCTAGTGAACGGAGACTTTAATGCAGGGAAGCTTAAGTCAGTTCTACCAAATTTCTATCAACATGTTAAATGTGCAACCAGAGGGAAAATAATTCTAGATCATCTGTACTCCACACACAGAGACGCGTACAAAACTCTCCCTTGCCCTCCATTTGGTAAATCCGACCACAACTCTATCCTCCTGATTCCTGCTTACAAGCAAAAATTAAAGCAGGAAGCACCAGTGACTCGGTCTATAAAAAAGTGGTCAGATGAAGCAGATGCTAAACTACAGGACTGTTTTGCTATCACAGACTGGAACATGTTCCAGGATTCCTTCGATTGCATTGAGGAGTACACCACATCAGCCACTGGCTTTATCAATAAGTGCATCGAGGACGTCGTCTCCACAGTGACTGTACGTACATACCCCAACCAGAAGCCATGGATTACAGGCAACATTTGCACTGAGCTAAAGGGTAGAGCTGCCGCTTTCAAGGTGCGGGACTCTAACCCGGAAGCTTAAAAGAAGTCCTGCTATGCCCTGCGACGAACCATCAAACAGGCAAAGCGTCAATACAGGGCTAAGATTGAATCATACTAAACCGGCTCCGACGCTCGTCTTATGTGGCAGGGCTTGCAAACTATTATAGACTACAAAGGGAAGCACAGCCGCGAGCTGCCCAGTGACATGACCCTACCAGACGAGCTAAATCACTTCTATGCTCACTTCAAGGCAAGCAACACTGAGGCATGCATGAGAGCATCAGCTGTTCGAGACAACTGTGTGACCATAGCCGACATGAGTAAGACCTTTGAACAGGTCAACAAACACAAGGCTGCGGGGCCAGACGGATTACCAGGACGTGTGCTCCGGGCATGTGCTGACCAACTGGCAAGTGTCTTCACTGACATTTTCAACATGTCCCTGATTGAGTCTGTAATATCAACATGCTTCAAGCAGACCACCATAGTCCCTGTGCCCAAGAACACAAAGGCAACCTGCCTAAATGACTACAGACCCGTAGCACTGACGTCCGTAGCCATGAAGTGCTTTGAAAGGTTGGTAATGGCTCACATCAACACCATTATCCCAGAAACCCTAGACTCACTCCAATTTGCATACCGCCCAAACAGATCTACAGATAATGCAATCTCTATTGCACTCCACACTGCCCTTTCCCACCTGGACAAAAGGAACACTTATGTGAGAACCTATTCATTGACTACAGCTCAGCGTTCAACACCATAGTACCCTCAAAGCTCATCACTAAGCTAAGGATCCTGGGACTAAACACCTCCCTCTGCAACTGGATCCTGGACTTCCTGACGGGCCGCCCCCAGGTGGTGAGGGAAGGTAGCAACACATCTGCCACGCTGATCCTCAACACTGGAGCTCCCCAGGGGTGCGTGCTCAGTCCCCTCTACTCCCTGTTCACCCACGACTGCATGGCCAGGCACGACTCCAACACCATCATTAAGTTTGCAGACGACACAACAGTGGTAGGCCTGATCACCAACAACGACGAGACAGCTTATAGGGAGGAGGTCAGAGACCTGGGCGGGTGGTGCCAGAATAACAACCTCTCCCTCAATGTAACCAAGACTAAGGAGATTATTGTGGACTACAGAAAAAGGAGGACCGAGCATGCCCCCATTCTCATTGACGGGGCTGTAGTGGAGCAGGTTGAGAGATTCAAGTTCCTTGGTGTCCACATCAACAACAAGCTAGAATGGTCCAAACACACCAAGACAGTCATGAAGAGGGCACGACAAAGCCTATTCCCCCTCAGGAAACTAAAAAGATTTGGCATGGGTCCTGAGATCCTCAAAAGGTTTTACAGCTGCAACATCGAGAGCATCCTGACTGGTTGCATCACTGCCTGGTACGGAAATTGCTCGGCCTCTGACCGCAAGGCACTACAGAGGGTAGTGCGTATGGCCCAGTACATCACTGGGGCTAAGCTGCCTGCCATCCAGGACCTCTACACCAGGCGGTGTCAGAGGAAGGCCCTAAAAATTGCCAAAGACCCCAGTCACCCCAGTCATAGACTGTTCTCTCTACTACCGCATGGCAAGTGGTACCGGAGTGCCAAGTCTAGGACAAAAAGGCTTCTCAACAGTTTTTACCCCCAAGCCATAAGACTCCTGAACAGGTAATCAAATGGCTACCCGGACTTTTTGTATTGTGTGGCCCCCCAACCCCTCTTTTTACGCCTCTGCTACTCTCTGTTCATCATATATGCATAGTCACTTCAACTATACATTCATGCACATACTACCTCAATTGGGCCGACCAACCAGTGCTCCCGCACATTGGCTAACCGGGCTATCTATCTGCATCTGCTATCTATCTGCAACCGGGCTATCTATCTATCTGTGTCCCACCACCCACCAACTTTTTTTTTACGTTACTGCTACTCTCTGTTCATCATATATGCATAGTCACTTTAACCATAACTACATGTACATACTACCTCGCTACTTTTATAGCCTCGCTACTGTATATAGCCTGTCTTTTTACTGTTGTCTTATTTCTTTGCTTACCTATTGTTCACCTAATACATTTTTCGCACTATTGGTTAGAGCCTGTAAGTAAGCATTTCACTATAAGGTCTACACCTGTTGTATTCGGCGCATGTGACAAATAAACTTTGATTTGATTTGACTCAACTCTCTGTGACCCCTCACACCTTGCCAGGGGTCAGAGGTCAGGAGTTAGGACCTGACTTTTACTAAAGGTCCACAAAGGTGTACTCACACACAGATCACCTCATATTGTTGTGTTAGTCAATGATTTAATGTACAGGGAACTGATATGTTTGTCCAAATTTGCTAATAATTGTGAACCAAATGACTGTTTTAAATCAGCCTTATGAAATCCATGTGTATCCCTGAGTTATTTGTGGCATTTTCTTTGTGCTCACCACCCTTAGGAAAGGTCTCTCTATCTGACATTTTTCCCTAGCCAAACACCACCAGAGCTTTGGCCCTGGAGCCTGTCTCACACTCAACCTTTCACCTGTCACCCTCTCACCACCCTGTCCCACCCCCTGTCTGCTCTCTAGGGGTCTCTAAGCCACTATGACCTCTCTATCAGGCTTACAGTATAGGTCAGTGCTTCCACACCTCAGCTCTACTGGCCAACACACCCCCCTGTCTGCTCTCTAAGGCTGTGTATCATTCTCAACCTTTTCACCTAACATTCTGCCTGCTGTGCCACCTAAAGCTCTCTAGAAACATCCAAGTAAAAACTCTAATCCTCACTCTACTCACTATTTTACGTTTTTCTCAACACTTTACAGGTTCATCAACAATGAGTAAAGATCCACTCTGAATAAACCCAGGACGTTGGCTTGGCATTGATAAATCTAAATTGATAAATCATCAATTTGTCAATATGTATTAATTGTGTTCTGTGATCTGTGGTCAAATAGTTCTGGCAGGGTAGGTGTGTGTAGATGTCATTCTCTCTGGCAACAGTCCGGTCAGTGGCATGGGGACAGTGGGGTGATGAGGCTGCTAGGTAATGGAGAGAGGGAGGGGAATTCCTGTAGATTCCTGTGGGGCACACCACTCAGAGCTCAGAGGGATCGACTAAGAATAGAAGCAAGGTGATTCAGCAGGGATTTCCCCCTTGCTGACTCCCTCCCCTACCTCACCCCGTCCCCATTGCCTGATCCTTCTCCTCCCTCACCCCTGCCTACCTATCACTCACCCCTGCCTCCCCCTCCCTCACTCTTGTCTCTCTCCCTCACCCCTGCCTCCCCCTCTTTCCCCCATGTCCCATTTTGTCCTCCATAACTCACCTGTCTTCTTTCCGCTCCCCCCCTCTCTCCCTCCCTCCCCTTCCCTCTCTGTCTTATTTATGGAGGGATTAGAGATGTGGTTCCACCTCATGTTGATGACATCACAGACTTGTTCCACTGTGGAATTTTAACACTAGATCCTGTCACTGTGGCCATGCACATTCTGTCTCCCTCTCTCTCTCTCCTAATCCTCTATATCTCACCCACAAGACTCTGCTGTAAAGCCTAACTGGCACCAGAGGGTGAGCTATTTCTGAGGTGCCAATTTAAATTTCCACCAACAGCCCTCTCTCTCTCTGAGTTCCTCTTTGTTTGGGACAGAGCTGCAGAGCTGTTAGAGAACGCGAGGAGGGAGAAGGGGAGAGACAGAAGGAAAGGTTTAAAGTAGTCTGCATAATCACACAGGTCTTTTTAACTGGTGGCCACTAACATTATGAGCTCAGTCTTCGATTTCCAGTGCATGCTCAGCACACATGCACATGCCCAATAGACCCATTCACCCAATAGAGGTGCCATTCATTTTTGCTCTGTAGTTAAAATGGAACAGGAGCGACTCAGCTAGAAACACAGCTAGAACAGTTCTGACCCTCACATCATTATCCAGTAAACTGATTCTCAGTGGTATTTTTTGTTTCTTGTATGTTTTCAGTTTAAGTTAGCTATTTACAATGTGAAGCTCCACCAGAAATGTGATTATTAGGGAGTATGGGGTAAAGGGATTATGGGGTAAAATACACTATTATATCGTACCTGGTACTACCCAAACTGCAACTATTTGTAACTAGGCCAGCACAGCACAGTACAGCTCTGCTGTGAAAAGGTTTCTCTGGTGCGGGAACATCCAGATGTAATGACCCCTGACCCCTAACTCCTCTCTCTTTCTGAAATGGCATGTTATGTAAATTACAGGTTAGAAGCCTGGAGGCACCGCAGCGTTTGAATACAACTTAACCAAACCCCTCGCTCTCCTCTCTCTCTCCCCTTCTTCTCCTCTGGAAACGGAGATAAGGAGACAAACTCATACACACAGACACACACACAGAGAGGTTAGAGACAGGTAGAGAGATCCTTTATCTTTATGATGTCTTAGCAGGAAACTCTAAATTACATGTCTCTTTCTTTCTCTTTCTCTCTCTCTGTCCCTGACTGTCTGCAACTGAAACATTTATGCTTTTTAACTCTCTTGTTGCACAACAATACCTGGCTGAGAGTCTGTTCTTTGACAGTTTATGACACACACACACACACACACACACACACACACACACACACACACACACACACACACACACACACACACACACACACACACACACACACACACACACACACACACACACACACACACACAGGAGAGGAGAAGAGGAGGAGAGGGGAGGAGAACACAGGGAGGTTAAATGGAAAATAGCAGCATGCCAAGTGGCAAAGATCCCTTCCAGCTGCCTGCTACCTCTTTGTTAAAAGCCCTTTTTAAAAAAACATCTAGTCTCTTATAACAAGCCTGGCGTGTGTACGTGCAGGCGTTTGTTTATAGTTAATGTGTGTGTGTGTGTGTGTGTGTGTGTCTGTGTGTGTGTGTGAGGTGCCCCGCCCCCATGTTCCTGTGTGGTCAGGTTTTAGAGCTATAAGACTAAGCTGTTGTCCAATAATCATCACAACAGAAATGAGAGGTATCCTCCTGGAGACACCATTATCTACAGGATATCACAGAGGACAGAGCAGAGTGCCGGTGTGCGTGTGTGTGTTTATCTGTGTGATAGAAATGGTAGGCAACCATCAGCAGAACAAATACACCAATTATACTAGACCCTTTGTCAGACAGGCAGAAAACAGAATGGGAGAGAGAATTTAGCGGTGAATTCTGAAAAGCTATCCAATCATTGTTCCATAGGGTTGTGTTTTTAGGGTTCTTGTAGAATAAGATTAATTTGCTATAGTGTTCTTAACTATGAAGTTGTTAATGTTCTTAGCTTTATCCTTTGAAAATAGACACGTAAAAATATTCTGGGAATGAGCGTGTGCATCTTCAATATGTACCCATCGTTCCTCTTTAGTGTATTTAACTATATGTTGCAAGTAAAAGCCTTGGGTAGCGAGTTGATTTGTGGTCCACTTAAAGGATTGCTGTAGTAATTCTTTTTCATATTATCCTTATTTTGGGGGTTTTCCACGTTCATTTTATATCCTGAGATTTTAGAGAATGCCAAGGAGGCATTCAATATTGGTCAGGCATATCCGGATGTCATCTGCAAATAAGTGTAGTTTATATTCATGTTTACGAATACCGATACCTGTTATGTTTGGTTCCTATCTAATTCTTTCTGCGAGTGATTAACCTTTTCACACCGACCAACACACTGGTGTGATCATTCTACAATGGTACCTGTAGAGTAAGATCCAACCGGTGTGATTAGGCTTATTTAGAACGTCAAGTTTCGGTATGACGCAACAATCAGCATTTGAGCTGGCCACTGTTTTTTCAGAAACATTTTGCACAAACACATTCCTTACAAAGCTATGTCCAAAATGTGAGCAGCTTATTTTTGGATGCAATGTTCATTTTGTTATAACATCTTTGGTCTGACAGACGATTACGTGAAACCCAGAATGCATTGTATGTCAACAAACATGGCTCCACATATGGCTGGAATTAGCTAAGCTCATCATAATCAGTACAAACTTAAGTATTTTACACACAGAGTATGTGTCCATTACAATCTATGCAAGAACCGGAATGCATGTTTTGTCACCAGTACTTGAAAACGTGAATAAAACAGTAAATATATAAATAATTACCACAAACATTTTCTGATAGTGATTTATTGTTACAAGTGGCGCGTGCTGGCAGTCAATCCCATAGCCTCACACTCCCACTCTGAGCCATTCAGTGTTGTTGTTTATGTGTGTAGCTAGTGAGCTAAGACTATTAGCAATTAGCAATGTCTTTCAAAAGGAGACAACTCACAAATGCGTAAATTCTGGAGATGTTTTTTAAATTCTGACAATGAGGCTGAATATGAAAGTCAGGAATCGGATTCTGACAGTAACAGTGACAGTGACCGTGAGGAGCTGCCCCCCAACCTTGTAGCCATAGAGAACTCTGAATCTGAGGATCACTTGTCCACTGACGAAGTCCCAGGTCCCTTTGAAGATGCTGGTGGTGATGGAGGCAGACCAACAGTGGATGAAGTACAGGAGTTCTGTGGTAGCTGGAAGGCCACCAGCCATTTCACCCCTCCTGACCCTGCTGTTTGCTTTGATGAGTCCAAGGCTGGAGTGCAAAGCCCCTTGCCATTTCCATCTGAGGCAGAGTGCTACTAGTTGTTTCTGACAGAGGAGCTGGTGGGAGACATATTAGAGCATACCAATCGCTATGCCTTGGAGCTACAGGAGAAGAGAGAGCCAGGAGTGAGGGGGAAACTTGTTAAATGGGTGACAACCACAATTAGTGAAATGTATACCTTCCTGGTGACAGTCCTTCTCATGGGAATAGTAAAGAAAAACTCCCTAAGAGAATACTGGAGCACAGATCCTATGTTTGCAACTCCATTCTTTGCCACCCTTTTTTCCCAAGACCACTTCCTTGTTCTGCTACGATGCCTGCATTTTGTCAACAATGCTACTGCCAACCTAAATGACCCGTTATACAAAATAAGAAATGTTCTTACCAGCCTGACATCAGCATTTGGTCGGGTCTTTGTGCCATACAAGGACCTATGTATTGATGAGTCCCTGATGTTATGGAAAGGTAGGCTGGCGTTCCGTCAATATATTCCCTCCAAAAGGCACAGGTTAGGGGTCATTTGTCCAGGACATTATAGTTTACACAGAGTCCATCACTGACATCCAACATCATGAGGGGCTTGGGGTGTCCGGGTCCGTGGTGATGACCATGCTGGCTCCTCATCTCGGCAAGGGACACACTTTGTATGTGGACAATTGGTACAGCAGTCCCACACTCTTCCAGCATCGGTTCTCCAACAGCACAGTGACCTGTGGCACAGTCAGGTCAAACAGGAAGGGGATGCCGGCATTCGGATGCAGGAAGATGCAGAGAGGGGACGTGGAGTTCAAGAAGAACGGTCAACAGCTGGCAATAAAAAGGCATGACAAACGTCCATGTCCTTCCCACTGTCCATACAGCAACCATGTCGGCCACAGGGAAGGTGGACCACCTGACGGGAGAGAGAAAAATAAAACCAGACTGTGTGCTTGACTATAACTTTAAAATGGGGGCAGTGGATAAGGCAGACATGATAAACGGCTTTGTGGAATGCACTCGGAAAACGACCAAGTGGTATATGAAGATATTTTTCCATCTGATCGACAATGCTGCCCTTAATGGTCACATAGTTCTACGCCAACTAACAGGTGAGATGATTACTGAACAAGGTATTTTTTGTAATTGAATGTACAGTTCACATACAAATCAAATACAGATCCATTATGCAATTATAGTGACAATATCTCACCCGCCTATCCACTGCCTCATCATCCTCTCCCTTCCTTCATCCTCCCCACTCCCTCATAGGTAAAGTAATTACCTACCAAAAGTACAGAGAAAACCTGATGAGAGAGCTGCTGGAGGAGCACCACACCCCTCGGCGCCCATCCAGTGGGGGTCGCCCTGCTGCGGACAATCCCCTACGCCTCAGTGCACGGCATTTTCCCTGCAAAGTCCCTCAAACTGCTGCTCATGGTAGTCGCACACGGAGGCACTGCAAAGTCTGCCTGTCTGGCACCAGGAGAAGGAAGCAGAGGAAGTTGATACACCTCTAAAGTTGAAGTCGGAAGTTTACATACAGGCATCCCGCTAGCGGGACAACTTCCGGTGGAACTGGAAGGCGCGCAATTCAAATAAATAATCTAACAAATTATGGATATTAAACATTTATGTACATACAAGTGTCTTATATCAGCTAAAAGCTTAAATTCTTGTTAATCTAACTGCACTGCCTGATTTATAGTAGCAATTACATTGAAAGCATGCCATGCAATTGTTTGAAGAGGACGGCGCGCCCCACATAAAAATATTTTCCCAACGGCACAGGTTTCATAAATTCACAAATAGCTATTAAATATTCACTTACATTTTGAAAATATTCCTCTGATTTGCCATCCAAAGGGTCCCAGCTATAACATGTAGTGTCGTTTTGTTAGATAAAATCCTTCTTTATATCCCAAAAAGTCAGTTTAGTTGGCGCCATCGATTTGAGTAATCCACTCGTTCAACATGCAGACAAAGGAATCCAAAAATCTACTGCTAAACTTTGTTAAAACAAGTAAAAATACATTTCTATTGACTCCTCAGACACCCTAAAATGTAATCAAACTATAATGTTTCATACGGAAAGAAGTATGTTCAATAGGAAAACGATATTAGCAGGTGCGTCTTGTCTTCATCGCGCGCGCGCATACACGAATTTACAATAGTGTGCCCCAGTAATAAAACTCCTTATTCTTACTCGTTTTGGAAGAAACAAGCCTGAAACCTTGAACATAGAGTGCTTACACCCTGTGGAAGCCATAGGAATTGCATACTTAATTATTTCCCTATACTTTACATTGTAAGAGCATGGGCTCGCAAAAAAATAAATATTTCTGGTTGGTTTTTCGTTGGATTTTCTCCAACCATATCTATTGTGTTATAGTCTCCTAAATTATTTTAACATTTATACAAACTTCAAAGTGTTTTCTTTCCAATGGTACCAATTATATGCATATCCTGGCTTCAGGGCCTGAGCAACAGGCAGTCTACTTTGGGCACCGTCAGTCAGGCGGAAATTGAGAAAAAAAGGACCCTAGCCTGATTTAAGAATGTGAAATGTCAGAATAATAGTAGAGAGAATGATTTCAGCTTTTATTTATTTCATCACATTCCCAGTGGGTCAGAAGTTTACATACACTCAATTAGTATTTGGTACCATTGGCTTTAAATTGTTTAGCCTGTGTCAAACGTTTTGGGTAGCCTTCCACAAGCTTCCCACAATAAGTTAGGTGAATTGTGGCCCATTCCTCCTGACAGAGCTGGTGTAACGGAGTCAGGTTTGCAGGCCTCCATGCTCGCACACGCTTTTTCATTTCTGCCCACACATTTTCTATAGGATTGAGGTCAGGGCTTTGTGATGGCCACTCCAATACCTTGACTTGTTGTCCTTCAGCCATTTTGCCACAACTTTGGAAGTCTGCTTGGGGTTATTGTCCATTTGAAAGACCCATTTGTGACCAAGCTTTAACTTCCTGACTGATGTCTTGAGATGTTGCTTCAATATATCCACATATTTTTCTTCCCTCATGATGCCATCTATTTTGTGAAGTGCACCATTCCCTTCTGCAGCAAAGCACCCCCCACAACATGATGCTGCCACCCCCGTGCTTCACAGTTAGGATGGTGTTCTTCGGCTTGCAAGCTTCCCCCTTTTTCCTCCAAACATAACGATGGTCATTATGGCCAAACAGTTCTATTTTTGTTTCATCAGACCAGAGGACATTTCTCCAAAAAGTACGATCTTAGTGCCCATGTGCAGTTGCAAACTGTAGTCTGTCTTTTTTATGGCGGTTTTGGAGCAGTGGCTTTTTCCTTGCTGAGCAGCCTTTCAGGTTATGTTGATATAGGACTCGTTTTACTGTGGATATAGATACTTTTGTACCTGTTTCCTCCAGCATCTTCATAAGGTCCTTTGCTGTTGTTCTGGGATTGATTTGCACTTTTCGCACCAAAATACATTCATCTCTAGGAGACAGAACGCATCTCCTTCCTGAGCGGTATGACGGCTGCGTGGTCCCATGGTGTTTATACTTGCATACTATTGTTTGTACAGATGAATGTGGTACCTTCAGGCGTTTGGAAATTGCTCTGAGTTTTAAGTTAGGCCTTGAAATAGAACCACAGGTACACCTCCAATTGACTCACATTATGTCAATTAGCCTATCAGAAGCTCCTAAAGCCATGACATAATTTTCTGGAATTTTACAAGTTGTTCAAAGGCACAGTGAACTTAGTCAACTTCTGACCCACTGGAATTGTGATACAGTGAATTATAAGTGAAATAATCTGTCTGTACACAATAGTTGGAAAAATTACTTGTGTCATGCACAAAGTAGATGTCCTAACCGGCTTGCCAAAACTATAGTTTGTAAACAAGAAATGTGTGGAGTGGTTGAAAAAATGAGTTTTTAATGACTATGTAAACTTCCAACTTCAACTGTATGTATTTCACCATGCTTTGGGGAGTATCATATGCTCAAGCACTATTGAGCACATCTGCAGCAATTATTGACTGACTGACCTGACAGGAGACTTGACAGGTGACCTGCCATGATACTATGCCTTTAGAGGTGGGGGGTGGACATGCAGTTGTTGTTCAGTCACTGCATGAATATGAAATATGGGTTATGCATATTCCGTTTTTTTCCCCTATAGGAAAATACGTTTTTGTTGTTGTTGTTCAACCAACCACCACCGATACTGCAATAAAATAGACAACTATTACATATTGGCCTATGTGTTTTCTTGCTGTGTTGTCATCCAGTAAAACTGTTAGGGAGTGTACGCTAGCATACAAAAGCTGGCCTCAATCTTCAGCTCGAAAGATACGGTTTGTGTGTGTGGTTTCTGAAAGTACAGAATAAAGAGGAATTATTAGTATTTAGAATAAAATATCAGGATAATGCAATATAACAATTTTACAAAGAAGTAACATAATAAACACTGCTATAAAAATAATATATTGCATTGACAAAATCACAAATATGAGTTATAACAGTAAGAAACAGTAACTGTTGAGCTCCACAAGGGGGCAGGGCAGGGCAGAACAGAGCTAAGCTAAATAGGCCAAATGAAAACAAAGTAGGCAAGTCATTTAAGAACCAATTTTTATTTACAATGACAGCCTACACCGGCCAAACTTGGACGACGCTAGGCCAATTGTGCGCCGCCCTATGGGACTACCAAACACGGCCGGTTGTGATACAGAATGGATTCAAACCAGCGTATATGTAGTGACGCCTCTAGCACTGAGATGCAGTGCCTTAGACCGCTGCGCCACTTGGGAGTCATAAGGCCAGGGTAGCTTCAAAATACAACACAAGCTAATACTTCTCTGATGCAATTAGCATTGTTTTACAGAGCTATTAGAAGAATGTAGATAGCTACATAAGCACAATTGAATATAACACAATAAAGGTTATGAAATGAGTAACATTACCTTGCGTGTCCACGGTTGTAAGGAATATACACAAATATATTATGCTCCATACAGTGAGCTACAGTAGAAATGACATAACACGACATACAGAAACTATTATAATGTAATAAGGCACTTACGTTGATAGAAACGCACATATTTCCAAATGTATTATTAGTAATGAAAACAACAGTGACTGCGATGCGGGCACCAGACGGAAAATGTGAACACCTGTGTGCAGATCCTGCCTTGAGACCCTTTCTAAAGCAATTTCATCAGATAATATATTATTTGTGTATATTTTAGCTTGAGGACATTTGTATAATATGTATATAAAATGCATTATTTCAGCAGGTAAGTTGGAAGCTTCCGAAGTTTTGAATAGAAAAGGCCATTCAAGACGGTCTAAAGTGTTTTCGGCATCGACAGCCATTATTGACAAATCTATATTTTGTTTTTTTGCATATTGTATTAAATTGAAACATGTTCTTGTATTTGTTTGTAAGTGTATATTTTTTATAAATCCTGTTTGTTATGTATCAAGTCTGGTAAGACTTTTGCCATTCTATTGCTTACGTTTTGTTATTATTTTATTGTCACAATTTATTAAACTTATGAGTCTATAACCAGCAGGGGACTCTCCAGATTTTTCTGGTTTTAATATAACTGAAATAACTGGTTGATACATGGAACTAGGAAGTACTGAACTGAGTGACGTGTGTTGTCATTTGTATAAATAGGGGCGCTACTTTGTCCCAAAATGTTGAATAGAATTCTACGCGGAAGCCATCCATTTCTGGTCCTTTTTTCTGCCCGAATGTTTTAACAGTATCCTATATTTATTTTTGGGTGATCACTGTTTTTAGTTATTATCTTTTGTCTGCTGATAATTGCTTCAAGGCTGTTGAGTCTAAGAAGGCTAAGGCTGTAGTGCGTGTCAATATTTTGATTGTATTACTTAATTTGCCCTTTTTTTCTTTTAATATTGTCATTAAATCGCATTGTTGTTTCTAATTACCACATTTGTATCTTTTAAAATTATGACTGGTAAGCATTTATTCATTTTGTGAGAGCTGTGAGATATTTACCAGGTTAACTTGAAATGAAGTAGTATTCTTTATTTGAGTTTAACCTGAAGCTCTCTTCAAAAGTAAAATATTGTATTCCTGCTGAAGTTTAGAAAGTGTATTTTCTTCCTTACCTTGTAAAGATTTTTTTAATGGGCTTTTTCTAAAATAGTGATTGATTTTTATTAAATTTTAATTTCTAAATAAGATTGAATTTCTGCACGAGAGTACGAGATTATCATTCCCCTAATGTACGCCTTAAAGTTATCACAAATTATATTGGGGGTATACGTTTTTCTGTCCTCTATGTCTACATTTCTAATGGTAAATTTCTTTAGTTTTTGTTTACTTATTTAATATATATTTCGTGTCCAAAAGATGAGCTCAGTCATACTCCAAATTCTGTCGCTAAGTGTATTTTCTATTGGTGTAATTAAGCATGATACTGGAGAATGATCCGATATCACTATATCATACATTTTTTATCCAGTAAATTGGAAATAAAGATGTAGTCAATTCTTGAATAGGTTTTCTTACTTTGAGAAAATAAGTAACGTGGAATGAGTCCATGCAACTTATTATGTGGTTTGTTAAGCACATTTTAACTCCTGAACTTATTTAGGCTTGCCATAACAAAGGGGTTGAATAGTTATTGATTTAAGACATTTCAGCTTTTCATTTTGTATTCATCTTTTTTTTTTTGACAAACCAAATTCCACTTAGACATTATGGGGTATTGTGTGTAGATCAGTGACACATCTCTATTTAATCAATTTAAGGCTGTAACAACAAAATGTGGACAAAGTAAAGGGTGTGAATACTTTCTGAAGGCACTGTTAATGTGCTGAATAAGACACACACCTTTCAATCTTTTACCCAGATTTTAGCAGAGATGCAGAGAAGCATATTTAGTTTCTTTAAAAAGAGAACCACCAGTCAGGGCGATACAGACAGCTCAAGAGGTATGCTTAGATTAAGAAAAAGCTGTTTCAGGTGTTTGAAAAATAAAGAATTCTCCAATTTATGGTCGGGGGGCCTATTCCCTCTTCGGACCACCCCCATCCATCATCACGTACTTTGTTCCCCTCAGATTTTTGGGGTGCATAATTCCCTGTATACAAGTGTTGTATATGGCCTTTGACCTCTCTTTTGCCTGCCTCCCTATCTGTCTGTGTGTGTGTATATATGTGTGTCCTCTCCCTTCCTTGTTGAATAGTAGATCATCAGTCTCAGAGTGCCTCAGTGACCGTTATTACTAAATCAATGGATCTCTATTCTGAACATCCCCAAGCATCTGGTGACATGAAACACTATACAGCAACATGACGGCAGAATACACCGTATAATCATTAGTTTGAGGTGTGTGTGTGTCTGATCACCAGAAGTTTTCACAAAAATATCTTTACTTGAAAACAGTCCTTCCTATGCTGCCAACACAAACCCACAAACCCCTCTACTCTGCAAATCCTCGTCCTGATTCTCATCTGTCAGGGGAAGAAGGAGTTCCACCAAGCGAGATACCCCCATCCCCCTGCCACCCTATAGGAAACCCAATCTCTTTCATATGTACAGTTCAAACACAAAGAAAAATGCGCTTTAGAAATTCTATCTAACCCAGGCTTGTCACCGCTAACAACATTAAGAGAAAAATTACTATAACTTTGTGAGAAACGATGATAAGAAATTAGCAGGATAGCATGTGCTGTGCGTGTGTGAACGTACCCTGGTGCTGGTTCCCAAAGATGAACCTGACCTGGTGATAGCTGGAGGGTTTACTCTGCAAGGGAGCCCTGAAGCAGTTACACATAGCATCAAGACTTAAGAATGTGTGTGTGTGTGCGTGTGTTTATCTACACAGCAATCTTGACTTATCATCAGACTTAATGATCAAGTAACAGTCATTACAGTTAGTTAGGTGATTATAATAGCTGTGTAATAGTGCATCTAGAGATGAAGACCAAATTCTCTCAAAGGACGGCCAAGTAGGGTGAGTATAAAACTCAACAGCCAACATGAATAATGCCCATGCTTTCTCAAGAACAAAGACACTGAGAAGTGCTCTACTAAAGCCACAGTCAATTTCAACCATTCACTCTCCTATGCTTTTATTTTCGAAACAACCCCTAAAAATAGTTTAAAAGTAGTTTCTATACTAGGTAGTCCAACCTTAACTTTGTGTTTTTTCTCAGCAATCAATTAAAAACCCAGTCACCAATAGTTACAGTCTGATTAAAACCAGAACTGAGCTACGTTAGCTACATAGCATCATTAGCAGCCCTGCCTGTGATGGAATGGGGTTTAGTGGACCACAGAGACCATTACAAACCAGCATGTGCAGGGGGCTGGGGAGGGGAGGTGACGGGGATGGGGAGAGAAGGGGAAAAAAACAACCGAAATGCCCAGCTAATCTCTTCTCAAGGTTTTGGTTACACTGTAAGTTGTATTCCTGATGTGAAATAAAGTACAGACTAGTATCCATAGCTTTTTTCACCTTCAGGCTGGCTCTTATCTGAACAGTGTGGCTGAGGCTGAGCCAAGCTATAAACCCCAGAGCCAGGCTGCCATAAAACATACCAAAAGAATCTCCACAACCCACTAGCTAGCCACTCACATGCTGTCCAGATGGGGTTAACAGGAACACAACGCATTGCATCCCACTGCTATCATGCCCAGTCTTTTTCTGTTTCTCTCTCTCTTTTTCCCTTTTTCACATGGAAGTGTGATTGTTTTACATCAAGGTTAAATAGTGCCAATGTTTATTTATCTGTATCTCTCTCCCCCCCTCTCTGATTCTCTCTCTGATTCTCTCTCTCCCTATCTCTTTTTCTGTTTCTCTCTCTCTTCTTCCCTTTTGTCTCTCTCTGTTTTTAGAAACATTTGTAATTAGTCACACAGGGTTGTGCTTTTTCTGCCAGTGTATTCAGATATACACTGAGTACACAAAACATGAAGAACATTCTCTTTCCATGACATAGACTGACCAAGTGAATCCAGGTGAAAGCTATGATCCCTTATTGATCACTTATTAAATCCACTTCAATCAGTGTAGATGATGATTTGAATAAAAGAATAGACTGACAAGTTTCAGAATAAGGTGCTTTGTTTCTGGCCATTTTGAGCCTGTAATCGAACTCACAAAAGCTGATGTTCCAGATACGCAACTAGTCTAAAGAAGGACAGTTTATTGCTTCTTTAATCAGGACGACAGTTTTCAGCTGTGCTAACATAATTGCAAAAGGGTTTTCTAATGATCAATTAGCCTTTTAAAATGATAAACTTGGATTAGCTAACACAACGTGCCATTGGAACACAGGAGTGATGGTTGCTGATAATGGGCCTCTGTCAGCCTATGTAGATATCCATAAAAATCTTCCGTTTCCAGCTACAATAGTCATTTACAACATTAACAATGTCTACACTGTATTTCTGATCAATGTGATGTTATTTTAATGAACAAAAAATGTGCTTTTCTTTTAAAAAGTGACCCCAAACTTTTAAACGGTGGTATATATATATACAGTGTAAATATACATATATATAATCTCAGCAAAAAAAGAAATGTCCTCTCACTGTCAACTGCGTTTATTTTCAGCAAACTTAACATGTGTAAATATTTGTATGAACATAACAAGATTCAACTCCTGAGACATAAACTCAACAAGTTCCACAGACATGTTACTAACATAAATGGAACAACGTGTCCCTGAACAAAGGGGGGTCAAAATCAATAGTAACAGTCAGTATCTGGTGTGGCCACCAGCTGCATTAAGTACTGCAGTGCATCTCCTCCTCATCGACTGCACCAGATTTGCCAGTTCTTGCTGTGAGATGTTACCCAACTCTTCCACCAAGGCACCTGCAAGTTCCCAAACATTTCTGGGGGGAATGGCCCTAGCCCTCACCCTCCGATCCAACAGGTCCCAGACGTGCTCAATGGGATTTAGATCCGGGCTTATCGCTGGCTATGGCAGAACACTGCCATTCCTGTCTTGCAGGAAATCACGCACAGAACGAGCAGTATGGCTAGTGGCATTGTCATGCTGGAGGGTCATGTCAGGATGAGAGCGCAGGAAGGGTACCACGTGAGGGAGGAGGATGTTTTCCCTGTAACGCACAGCGTTGAGATTGCCTGCAATGACAACAAGCTCAGTTCGATGATGCTATGACACACCGCCCCAGACCATGACGGACCCTCCACCTCCAAATCGATCCCGCTCCAGAGTACAGGCCTCAGTGTAATGCTCATTCCTTCGACCATATACGCAAATCCGACCATCACCCCTGGTGAGACAAAACCGCGACACGTCAGTGAAGAGCACCTTTTGGTCCAGCGATGGTGGGTTTGTGCCCATAGGCGACGTTGTTGCCAGTGATGTCTGGTGAGGACCTGCCTTACAACAGGCCTACAAGTCCTCAATCCAGCCTCTCTCAGCCTATTGCGGACAGTCTTAGCACTGATAGAGGGATTGTGCATTCCTAGTGTAATTCGGGCAGTTGTGGTTGCCATCCTGGTTGTCCCACAGGTGTGATGTTCGGATGTACCGATCCTGTGCAGGTGTTGTTACACATGGTCCGCCACTGCGAGGACGATCAGCTGTCCATCCTTAATTGCCTACCGTCTGTAAGCTGTTAGTGTCTTAACGACCGTTCCACAGATACAGTGGGGCAAAAAAGTATTTAGTCAGCCACCAATTGTGCAAGTTCTCCAACTTAAAAAGATGAGAGAGGCCTGTAATTTTCATCATAGGTACACTTCAACTATGACAGACGAAATGAGAAAAAGAAATCCAGAAAATCACATTGTAGGATTTTTAATTTATTTATTTGCAAATTATGGTGGAAAATAAGTATTTGGTCAATAACAAAAGTTTCTCAATACTTTGTTATATACCCTTTGTTGGCAATGACAGAGGTCAAACGTTTTCTGTAAGTCTTCACAAGGTTTTCACACACTGTTGCTGGTATTTTGGCCCATTCCTCCATGCAGATCTCCTCTAGAGCAGTGATGTTTTGGGGCTGTCGCTGGGCAACACGGACTTTCAACTCCCTCCAAAGATTTTCTATGGGTTTGAGATCTGGAGACTGGCTAGGCCACTCCAGGACCTTGAAATGCTTCTTCTGAAGCCACTCCTTCGTTGCCAGGCGGTGTGTTTGGGATCATTGTCATGCTGAAAGACCCAGCCACGTTTCATCTTCAATGCCCTTGCTGATGGAAGGAGGTTTTCACTCAAAATCTCACGATACATGGCCCCATTCATTCTTTCCTTTACACGGATCAGTCGTCCTGGTCCCTTTGCAGAAAAACAGCCCCAAAGCATGATGTTTCCACCCCCATGCTTCACAGTAGGTATGGTGTTCTTTGGATGCAACTCAGCATTCTTTGTCCTCCAAACACGACGAGTTGAGTTTTTACCAAAAAGTTCTATTTTGGTTTCATCTGACCATATGACATTCTCCCAATCCTCATCTGGATCATCCGAATGCTCTCTAGCAAACTTCAGACGGGCCTGAACATGTACTGGCTTAAGTAGGGGGACACGTCTGGCACTGCAGGATTTGAGTCCCTGGCGGCGTAGTGTGTTACTGATGGTAGGCTTTGTTACTTTGGTCCCAGCTCTCTGCAGGTCATTCACTAGGTCCCCGTGTGGTTCTGGGATTTTTCTCACCGTTCTTGTGATCATTTTGACCCCATGGGGTGAGATCTTGCGTGGAGCCCCAGATCGAGGAAGATTATCAGTGGTCTTGTATGTCTTCCATTTCCTAATAATTGCTCCCACAGTTGATTTCTTCAAACCAAGCTGCTTACCTATTGCAGATTCAGTCTTCCCAACCTGGTGCAGGTCTACAATTTTGTTTCTGGTGTCCTTTGACAGCTCTTTGGTCTTGGCCATAGTGGAGTTTGGAGTGTGACTGTTTGAGGTTGTGGACAGGTGTCTTTTATACTGATAACAAGTTCAAACAGGTGCCATTAATACAGGTAACGAGTGGAGGACAGAGGAGCCTCTTAAAGAAGAAGTTACAGGTCTGTGAGAGCCAGAAATCTTGCTTGTTTGTATGTGACCAAATACTTATTTTCCACCATAATTTGCAAATAAATTCATTAAAAATCCTACAATGTGATTTTCTGGATTTGTTTTCCTCCTTTTGTCTGTCATAGTTGAAGTGTACCTATGATGAAAATTACAGGCCTCTCTCATCTTTTTAAGAGAGAGAACTTGCACAATTGGTGGCTGACTAAATACTTTTTTGCCCCACTGTACATGTTCATTAATTGTTTATGGATTTTTACAAATTATCTTTGAAAGACAGGGTCCTGAAAAAGGGACGTTTCTTTATTTGCTTGGACACACTTACTCATTCAAGTTTTTTTTTTTTTTTTACTATTTTCTACATTGTAGAATAATAGTGAAGACATCAAAACTATGAATATATTTTATATTTGAGATTCTTCAAAGTAGCCACCCTTCGCCTTGATGACAGCTTTGCACACTCTTGGCATTCTCTCAACCAGCTTCATGAGGTAGTTACCTGGAATGCATTTCAATTAACATGTGTGCCTTGTTAAAAGTACATTTGTGGAATTTCATTCCTTCTTAATGGGTTTGAGCCAGTCAGTTGTGTTGTGACAAGGTAGAGGTGGTATACAGAAGATAGCCCTATTTGATAAAAGACTAAGTCCATATTTTGGCAAGAACAGCTCAAATAAGCAAAGAGAAACAACAGTCCATCATTACTTTAAGACATGAAGGTCAGTCAATTCGGAAAATTCCAAGAACTTTGAGTTTCTTCAAGTGCAGTCGCAAAAACCATTAAGCACTATGATGAAATTCGCTCTCATGAGGACCGCCACAGGAAAGGAAGACCCAGAGTTACCTCTGCTGCAGATGATAAGTTCATTAGAGTTAACTGCACCTCAGATTGCAGCCCAAATAAATGCTTCACAGAGTTCATGAACAGACATATCTCAACATCAACTGTTCAGAGGAGACTGTGTGAATAAGGCCATCATGGTCGAATTGCTGCAAAGAAACCCCTACTGGCGGACACCAGCAAGAAGACGATAATTGATTGTGCCAAGAAACATGAGCAATGGACATTAGACTGGTGGAAATCTGAGATTTTTGGTTCCCATGTCCTTGAGTAAGTGAACGGATGATCTCTGCATGTGTGGTTACCACTGTGAAGCTTGGAGGAGGAGGTGTGATGGTGTGGGGGTGCTTTGCTGGTGACACTGTCAGTGATTTATTTAGAATTCAAGGCATACTTAACCAGCATAGCTACCAAAGCATATTCCAGGTGAAGCTGGTTGAAAGAATGCCAAGAGTGTGCAAAGCTGTCATCAAGGCAAAGGGTGACTATTTTGAAGAATCTCAAAAATCATATATATTTTTATTTGTTTTACACTTTTTTGGTTACTTTAAGATTCCATATGTGTTATTTAATAGTTTTGATGTCTTCTCTATTATTCTACAATGTAGAAAATAGTGAAAATAAAGGAAAACCCTTGAATGAGTAGGTGTGCCCAAAATTTTGACCGGTAGTGTATCTATTTTACGGAATCTGACTGTGTTATTTCTGATATTTCAGATAACATCAGCAAATCTGTGTACGCGACCAATACACTTTATTTTGAAAACACCATAATACATATAACACAACTCATTCTATCAAGTGAAGCTCCTAAAATTGTGAGGACTGCCATTGTACACCTGAGTCCCAACGTGTGTGTAAGTCTACACCCCTGAGTCCCGTCCCTCTGCTCATCTAGTCCCCAGGTGGGGTGGGGGCCATCTGCCACGGTGGTCTCTCCTCTGGACCTTTGGGAGGGGGAGTGGTAATGTACAGTAGACATCTGTGGCAGAATGCTGATGTGGAGCTGGTATGTGTATGAGCATGAGTGTGTGTGTTTGTGAGAGAGAGAGGTACTCCTGGTGAGCCTATTATAGATGTCTGTGGCAGTGCGGCTGCATCTAGGCTGGGTAGGACAGTTAGTGCTGTGTGTGTGTGTGTGTGTGTGAGTGACAGTGAAGGGGGTGTTGGGGTTAGTTGGCTGTCTGCCATGCTAATGAATGGAGCTAAAAGCCTGGAGTTATGGCCCTATTAGACACTAATGGTGCCTGAGACAGCTGAGACCCTGGCACAAACACACACACACAGGGCTCCTTACCGCACCCAGCACCACCACACCCCAACCTGTGTAACCCCTCCCTCCCTCCCTTTCCCTCCCCCTCCCTCCAGTTAAAGGTCTTTATGAAAGGCAGGAATGGTGGAGGGGATAAGGGGGTTTCACATTCCTAGCCATCGCTGAAGTTGAATAAGGGTCAAGGACTCATTTTTCATCCAAACCAATTACTCCCCATTCCTGCCATCATTCTCTCCCTCTCTGTCTCTCTCCCTTGTTCCCATTTCCCTATCTCTCTCGAAGCTCTTCTCCATCCCGCCCCTATTGACATCCACTGGGACACACACATTCACAAGTGCACACACACACACACACACACACACACACACACACACACACACACACACACACACACACACACACACACACACACACACACACACACACACACACACACACACACACACACACACACACACTCTTATTCCAGACAGACACAGTGACTGAGGGGAGAATGAGAGAAACAAGATGAAGGAAATTCCAAATTGGAATTTCTCTTCATCCATTTATTCCCCAAATGCTGATATCATTCCAGAGATTTTTTGTGTGTGTCTATGTGCGTTTGTGTGAACCCAGTGCAGGGAGACCCTAGGGGGAGGTTGAGTGAAAAAGAGGGTTGGGGTAGGGGGTTAGTTAGGGGCAGGGGGGATGACCTTGTTGCTTGCAGCGGCATGCTAAGTATGCAATGGGGAAGCAGTGGAGAGCATCTATTTAGCTGCAGGCATAAAGACTAGCTTGTTGGACTGGTGGTGGTAGGGGTTGTGTATGGGAGATGGGGTTGTGTATGGGAGATGTGAGGGGGCAGCTCTTGGAGAGGGCGTGGGTGGGGGTCGATTATGACTTCTAAGAGGGTTTGTGATTAACCCTGTAACCTCTTCGTTTCCATACTTAACCCTGCACAGGGGTCAGAGGTCAGGGGTAAGAGGCTGTAAGTGGTCTCTCTCCCTCCTTCTCACTGTCTTTTCTCCCTCTCTCTCTCTCTCTTTCTTGTTCTCCCTCCTCTCTCTCTGCACCCCCACCCCCCACACACATATTCCCAAGAACGGACTGAACAGACAACTTCTACCAAACTCGACACAGAGCAGATTTTCATAATATAACGCCCACAGAGTGAGGCTGATTGAGAATTACTCACTGTTTGATTCCCATGGTGATCACAACACACGTGACCCTTCTCCTCCAGCATACCAGGGTGATGAGTGTCCTAGTACCCCAGGGAGGGTGTCACTACTTGGGCCTGCCTCTCACTGCGACCTTCTGGCTCCTGGTAAGGCCTACTGGAGCCAGGCGAAAACACACTGAGCCCTAGCCAGGCTGAGGGGGGTATCAGTGGGCATGGAGAAAGCGAGTAGGGGGGTGGGATGGATGGAGCCAAGCCACAAGTCCACTGTTCCAATCAACAACATATGAAAAAAGAATGGAGTGGCATGGTGTGATAGAAGGGTTCATTCAGGGTTTGTCGTGACCCATAGAATATTAGGAAAACACCATATTGTGTGTGTGTGCATTTATGTATGTATGTACGTACGTACGTATGTATAGAAGCTCAAAATGCACCATACTGTGATATATACATATACAATGTATTGTTTGGAGATGTAAGTTTTGATAGCCCAGCTCAAAGTGAACAACGGTCAAAGAAACATATTGTTTGAAAAGGTTCTGTCAACAGTTATTCTGAAAGAAAGAGATATAAAGAAAAAGAGAGAAAAGTAGGGAAAAACAACAAAAACAGTTGGGAGAGAGAGATGAGAGAGCATATCTTGGACTTGAGCTGTGAAAACAGAGACGGAGGGAAAGCCTTGGCACGTGTGTGTGTTTGTGTGTGAGTGTGTAAGCCTTGCTATCGTGCCCTCAAAATAGAAAGGACTTACGCCACGATCAAAGCTCCACTCACCACCCCTCTCTTTCTCTCTTCATTTTCTCTTAATCTGTTTCTCAACCAAACATGCTCATGTAAAAACCTTGCCCAATCAGGTAGCCTAACCTCTACAGTTGTATAACTCAGCTGTAATACTGCTGTACAGTTGGTCCCGTGGGGACAAGCTAAGGAAGGAGGGTAGAGGCTGCATGCATGCATGCACTTACACACTCAGTAAACACCCCAACATGTGCACACCACACCCTCCTAGGGTCATGTAGGCGCTTGCACGCACATTCCCCTAAAACCACCCTATACATTCCTCCTCTTGAGATAGAGAGCTTTACACAAACCTCATACACAAGCCCCAGCTTCAAGCTAGTCCGAGCCCACCTGTAAACACCACTCAGAGAAACAGACAACTTGTTTTGTATTCTCCCTGCACTCAGACACGATAATAGCGTCTCTCCTAGTCTCACTTATAGATTCAGCTCAATGGTACTTCCTGGTTTAGCTGTAGTAAAGAAAAACTATGCAGGGGACTCTTTAGGGGGAAACCCATTCACACTGATTCTATACTTCCACCTTTACTGAGAAGTCCCACCTGTACTAGAATGGGCATTCACACGTACACATTCTTCCAGTCAGTGAATGATCAGTCTGGAACTCCCCAGAAGCACCTGGCCAGCAGTTACTGGTAGGTTTACAACTGCTTTGGTGAGATACTGTAAATCAGTTGTCATTGGGGAGAATTGTTGAATATTCTTTTGATATACTCTGATCAGTGTGAGAAAGTCATCCCAGAAAACAAAAATTGGTTCTGTGAAAATCCCAGATTTTTTAGGGTGCAAAATAAAAATTCACCTGATGTTACTAGATCGTTCCGAGAATACATTTAGTCTGTTTTTTATAGGTTTCCAGAATGTTTATTTAGGTTGTGGGAACATGGGGGGATATGACAAGATATAAGTTCCCAAAACACTAAAACTGTTCGGTTGTGCTGACATTCAGATCAGTGGAGGCTGGTGACTTGAAAACGTAAGGAGGATGGGAGACCCACGGTATAGGCACGAACCGCATGGAGACGACAAAGCGTGTTTCAAAAATCGTCAAAGACTAATTATTTTAAGATCAATATTTAATAAAGACATTTATAGTGCAATATTATGAGGAATGGTAATGAGAGGGCTACTTACTGTACACAGTTTGAAGGGAACACAGCAGTGATTGAATGAGGTTATGAGGCATGAGTTGAGGTGTTCAGAGGCTTCAGTGCAGGACAGGGGTTGAGGTGTTCAGAGGCTTCAGTGCAGGACAGGGGTTGAGGTGTTCAGAGGCTTCAGTGCAGGACAGGGGTTGAGGTGTTCAGAGGCTTCAGTGCAGGACAAGCTCATCATGGATGGATGGTGTTGGAGAAGAAATAACTCTTCCACTGAGGGCAAGATAGGATTTGACTGGGAAGACAAAAAACAATGACACAACACACTACAGTTAGACAAAGGAGCTAAGAATGAGTTAGTCCAAGCAAGTAGTACAATTATTTATGTGTAATAATGTGATTGTGTTTGTCTCTGTGATTGACTCTACATACAGTTATGAGATCAAATTGACAGGTATACTCACAGTGCTTGAAGAGGAAACATTCAATGTGCCAGTGGATGAGAGGGCGCATGAGACATGGCTTCAGTTCATGTCAGGAGAGAGTTGACAATGGTAGTTGATTGGAGTGGTCATCACCTCTTAATCAGGTAACAGGAGGGGACTTTTTATGGAATTAACATTCCATTACAGCAGAACCATCATAGGGTTGGGTAACAAGTTCCTCCATGAAGTTAAACTCTCAGAATGTACAAATTCAAACACAGACTGCGCATCTCGCCAACTTGACACAACAAAGCAGATCAAAGAAATGGTCCTGAATAAAGCCCTGATCATCCAAATACCTGACGATAACTGACAACTGCAAGGAGATTGGTGGCACCATAGGTCCCAGAGTGGCGGGGCAATTTTTCCCCCCTGGGGCGCAGAGTTTTTCCTTATCTGGTAAACTAATCAGGATAAATCTGGACCCTAACTGCTTCAAACGTTTTTAAAACACAGAAGCCAAATGTGGAAACAATTTCCTCCGTGCTCGCGCATTATTAAAATTCCTCTAGAAATCCCTGCATTAGCATGTTCCTGTTAGCTGACACTGTATGTCATGACAAAATGCACCATATTATTATCCTGCTAATGTGCCTGGGCTTCTCTCTTCAGTTTTCAGTTTTGAGTTGGCTTGGCTTTCTCATTAAACTGACTCACTGACTAGACAGGCTAGCGCGAGAGCCACTGTAGCGTGAGAGCGCGTGAAGCAACTACTAGAGCAAGCGGCTCCCTCTGTGGACCGAAATAAGCACAACACCCCTGACTATAAATACTGTAAATGATTACAAAATGTCAAAGATTAGGCTACAATATACTGTATCTCACATTTCAGGTTGGCAACACAGGGAACCCAAAAATTAGCAATTTATCATAATTGTGCATTACCATGGTAGAATGTATAATGCAGGTTAAAACCATGGTACATTTCCATGATTCAGATCTATAAAATGGTATAAATGATGCCATACCATGGTAATACTTAGGTACAATGGCAGGACCATGGTACTACCATCATACTTCATCATACTAGTCTGAATCATTTCCATGATTCAGACTATACCATGGTATAAGTGAAAGTACCATAGTAGTACCATGGTATGAATGAAAGTACCATAGTAGTACCATGGTACATATCTGTAAGGGGTTGGAAACATTTTGTGTCCCTAAAAAACTGAAACAATAGGGTGGCTTTGAGCTGGGTACATGCCCAGCTAGCACAGAACTTTCTTGTAATGTTCCCTAAAGGTTCTACTTTGGTCCTTCTTTGGTTCTCATTTGGTTTTCAAAGTATTTATGCCTCGTGCTGCAAAACTGCATGGCTGGGGGCTGTGTGCACGTGAAGAGCTGAGTGACAGGTTCATTTTTATAAGCGCAGCGCACAGGCATAAAAGTTGGTCAAATTTACTTGAAATTAAAGTCTACTAAAGTGAGACTTTGTTGTTGTGTTTCTTGGCTATTTACAAAACTATTCAGACTCAATCTCACAGGCATCAACCATGACTTTCACAAGCACCAACATGACTCAAGTCGCATTACCACGGTAACATCCCACCCTTATTTTTTTATTTTTTTATTTTTCACCTTTATTTAACCAGGTAGGCTAGTTGAGAACAAGTTCTCATTTGCAACTGCGACCTGGCCAAGATAAAGCATAGCAATAGCAGCTTCAGTGATTTTTGCAGTTCATTCCAGTCATTAGAAGCAGAGAACTGGAAGGAAAGGCGACCAAAGGAGGAATTGGGTCCGGGGGTGACCAGTGAGATGTACCTGCTGGAGCGCGTGCTACGAGTGGGTGCAGCTATGGTGACCAGTGAGCTGAGATAAGGCGGGGCTTTACCTAGCTGAGACTTGTAGATTACCTGTAGCCAGTGGGTTTGGCGACGAGTATGAAGCGAGGGCCAACCAACGAGAGTGTACAGGTCGCAGTGGTGGGTAATGTATGGGGCTTTGGTGACAAAACGGATGGCACTGTGATAGACTGCATCCAATTTGTTGAGTAGAGTTTTGGAGGCTATTTTATAGATGACATCGCCGAAGTCGAGGATCGGTAGGATGGTCAGGCTGCACAGTAATGTCTCTTATTAAATCACCCTGATTTAACTCGTTAGTCATATCAGAGTTTACCTATTGCCTACACTTAGCAACATGTTTTTTAAATTATATGAGCAAAACAAATTCCATTTTATTTGGAATGGCAAGCCAGACAAAATTTAACAAGCTTTTATATATAATGCATCTGAATTCAGAGGGAAATTATTAAATATTAAAGCTTTAGACCTCTCACTAAAGGCTTCAGTCATACAACAATTATACTTAAATCCTTACTGGTTCTCTAGCAGATTAGTAAGAATGTCTCACCCCATGTCCAAGAATGACCTTTTACCCTTTATTCAGATTACAACCTCTCACTTTCGTTTATTTGAAAAATAAATAATCTCCAAAATATCGCTATTTTTAAAACAAGCCAAAGAAAGTTGGTTGCAATTTCAGTTTAATCCACCAGAAATGAAGGAACTAATATTACAACAAATATTATGGTTAAACTCAAATATAAACGCTATAATCTTTGTAAATTATATCATAAATAGGACTGGTGGAGGGAGTTATGTCACACATGCATCTAACAAAAATATATGGAAATGTCTCCTCTACTCAAAATTTCAACCAACTAATGGCAGCATTACCACAAAAATGGAAGAGGCAAGTAGAGGGGGAGAAAGTAAGGAACTTGTTTGTTGGCACTGTGGAGCTGAAGGATGGGACAAAAAACAAACAAAATATAACTATTGTAAAATACACTGTGTTTGTAAAATATATATAGTATGTATAAGCTGGAAGTAGAAGTGTAAGTGTTGTTGTCCATTAGTTTACTCCAATTAGGGGAGGGGTGGTAGGGTTAGGGGAAAATAATAAAGGAAAATATATAACAAATATATATATATTATACATACAGTATATGGGGGATTGGAAATTATGCAGACAATTTACATAACAACAAAATAGTACACCAGCTACAGTATTCTAACCCTGGAACTTAAAAAAAAAATGTTAGGAAATTTGATAGTCATGAGTCCAGATCGACTCCAAAATGCCTTTGTCCCATTAATCTGTCGTTTCTCCTGAAGTGTGCATTTGTTCACCTCCCTTCAAGGATTTGTAATGAAGTTATTGAATATGATGGAAAACATATTTTCAATCATATATATGCAGCATATTGCAGCATATAGCGGCATGTTCGATTGTGCGTCAAGAATTCAGCATAACAAGTTTGTATGAAGGTCTGGTTATTAAATGGGTACATAGTTCAATAGTAATATCCTCTAAAATGCTCTGGTGACAAACAAACTTTGATGCCCTGTTTCCAATTGTCCACATGGCTGGTAGAGTAAGTAAGTAAATACATTTCGAAAAAGTAGAAAAAACGATGCATTATTAGCTAACTAGCTACAGTGCACATTAACTCAAATGAGCTGCTAAATGAGCTAGCTAGTTGACTAGCTTGCTATCTAGCCAACTTCACATACTGTATAGATAGCTAAGTGAATTAAATATCACCAGCTACCTAACTTCATATTAGCTAGCTATCCGATGTATTTATCACTGTAAAAAACAAACTCCAAATGCATTTGTAGGTAGCTAGCTAACAGCCATGGAGGAGGGTGAAAGGATAGCAGCCCCAACTGTCAAAGTGAGAGAGTAGGCTATTCTGGATAGGGCAGGTACTTGTGTAGTTCCTGTCCCTAGAAGTGAGGACAGAGATAATAGTAACATAATATTCAGTGCGGTGTAATTTGACTATAATGAAGTCTGTTTCTTGTGAGGTTTTCTGTTCTCAGATACTATGAAAGCCTGTCTACATATGAAGAGGTCCCAATGAAGAGCAGTGGTTCTCAGTCCTGGTCCTGGGGACTCATTTTTGTTTTTGCCTTAGCACTGCACAGCTGATTCAAATGATCAACTCATCATCACGCTTCAAGTGGTATTTCTGTATTAATTTGTGATGCTATCCATGATATGATCCTGCTATTGTCACATGCTACACATGCACATATGTGTGCCCATGCATCTATCAATCCAATATTATCATGATTTGTTATCAGGGATATTATACTTTAGTAATCCACAATGACCTGGTGATGTAAAAGTCTAATGATTACATTGTCTTCCATATTCCTACAAATACCTTGTAACTGGAGATTCCTTCAAAACGATTGCGTACAGTTAACATGTAGGGTACTGCAAGGTTGGGTGACCAGGGCTATCTGGGACTGCCTCCTGGGGGAATTCAGGTGTGTGAAAGATACATGTGTCCTGCATAACTTCATGGGGATGGACACGAGGACCAGGAGGGGATATGCAGCTCGCCGTCGTGTGCCAGAGGAGAAGTCTGCTGCTATGCAGGATGTTTCAAGGATGGGGTCCAACAATGCAGCAAGAGAGGCAATCCGTGTGCGGGAGATCTTCAACTCTTACTTCTTCGAAGAGGGTGCTGTTCCCTGGCAACACCATAGACTACACTATGCACAACCAAAGGCTCTTTTAAGAGCCATTCACATTGCAATAAGAGTATTCTTCCATTTACTTAGCTATGTCAACTGCAGTTATTCAATTCCCAGTTTCTCTCCCTTTGATTTCTACTTCTCAGGTGAGGGTGCTGTTTAGGTAAGGGTGTGATGTCTGTACAAAAACAAAACAGGCTCTTTTAAGAGTCACCCATATTGAAAAAATGTAGAACAATTAGACACCCTATAACCCACACCTACACACTCATGTATCAATCTGAATGATGAATTGTGTTGGGCAGTAAGCATGCTCAGGTGTAAAACTGTGTAAAACTCCTTCCACCTTCATAGAATAGGCAAGAGGGCCAACCATGGAGAATAGTAAGACACTTCATTATTTATATAACTACGCTATATTGTTTGTCCTCGTGTTTTCAGCATTAAGTACCCCGCAGCCACTTAGTGTGGTGTGGACACCAGGTGAGGCCACACACATATTCCTGTTGAACACCGTCTCTTTAATTACCTTATTTTCTCAATAACAGTCTCTCTCCTTCACTTCATCCCTCTCTCCTCTTCTCCCTAAATCATCTAGGTTATATCAGCTGTGTCGGTGAACCCCTCCCGCATCTGAACTTGCTACATAGAGGGCACTTGGTCAGGTCAAAGGAAGTACATTAAAGATATGTTTTATAGAATGTGCTACCCAAAGAAATTCATTCTCTCCAGCAGGTATATCTCACTTGTCACCCCCAAAGCCAATTCCTCCTTTGACCGCCTTTCCTTCCAGTTCTCTGCTGCCAATGACTGGAACGAACTATAAAAATCACTGAAACTGGAGACACTTATCTCCCTCATTAGCTATAAGCACCAGCTGTCTGAGCAGCTCACATATCACTGCACCTGTACATAGCCTATCTGTAAATAGCCCAACCAACTACCTCATCCCCTACTGTATTTATTTATTCATCTTGCTCCTTTGCACCCCAGTATTTCTATTTTGCACATTCATCTACTGCACATCTACCATTCCAGTGTTTAATTGCTATATTGTAATTACTTTGCCACCATGGCCTATTTATTGCCTTACCTTCCTTATCTTACCTCATTTGCACACATTGTATATAGACTTCTTTTTCTACTGTATTATTGACTGTATGGTTGTTTACTCCATGTGTAACTCTGTGTTGTTGTATGTGTCGAACTGCTTTACTTTATCTTAGTCAGGTTGCAGCTGTAAATTGTAACTTGTTATCAACTTGCCTACCTGGTTAAATAAAGGTGAAATAAAAAAAATTAAAAAATTAAAAAATATATAATTTGATTATGCTATATTTAGAAAGCATATAAGTCATTTCAAACCTTATTTACTCAGTTTCGTTGAATAAGAAATACATCATATAAAATATTTCATTTTTTCCTATTTTATCATATTTCTACTGCGTACTTGAGCTTGTGTCTTCAAAAGTGACTACACCTCAGCAATTTATAACTATTTTTCACCAGAAAGGTGAGACTTTAACTTTTCTTAATCTTATTATTTGACCCTGCTGGTCATCTATGAACGCTTAAATATCTTGAAGAACGACCTTGCCTTAATGTCCATATACTCTTACAATCTCCACCCGGCACAGCCAGAAGAGGCCTGGCCACCCCTCCAGAGCCTGGTTCCTCTTTAGGTTTCTTCCTAGGTTCCTGCCTTTCTAGCCACCATGCTTCTACATCTGCATTGCTTGCTGTTTGGGGTTTTAGGTTGGGTTTCTTGTATAAGCACTTTGTGGCATCTGCTGATGTAAAAAGGGCTTTATAAATACATTTGATTTGATTTGATTATTTGAGTGTACAGCATTATTAGTTATTGTAAATGGCTCTGTCATGATAAATAATTACTTTTGGGGATTACACTTTCGATTACATTTACTTAAATGTAACTGGTTATAATTAACTCTACCAGAGCACAACTAACATGATTATCACAACAAAACTAGACTACTAGTAGGTATAGCTAACGTTAGCAAACTTTAATTAAATAAATATAAGATTACACTTATACACTTACACTTCAAATCATATCAAGCTTTATTTATACAGCACATTTCAGACATGGAATGCAACGCAATGTGCTTTACAGGAAAAAAACAAATAAAAAACAATGAAAATAAAACCTGAAATATTTACTACTCAACAAACAAAGAATTTAAAATGGACACAAACTGAACAACTAAAAAGCACCGTAAGGAAAAGCAATGCTAAAAATATGTGTTTTAAAATCTCTTTAAATATGTCCACAGTTTTGGCCCCCCTCAGGTTCTCTGGCAGGCTATTCCAGAGGCTGGGGGCATAATAACTAAAGGCTGCCTCTCCATATCTCTTGGACCTAGACGTGAGGGACCTACTAGGTACATAACTTAAAAGCATGTCTAACATTTATTGGGGTGCACAATTGTGGATTGATTTAAAAACCAATAGAAAAATCTAAAAATTCCTTCTCAAGCTCACAGGCAACCAACTTATCAATCAATCAATCAATCAAATGTATTTATAAAGACCTTCTTACATCAGCTGATGTCACAAAGTGCTGTACAGAAACCCAGCCTAAAACCCCAAACAGCAAGCAATGCAGGTGTAGAAGCACGGTGGCTAGGAAAAACTCCCTAGAAATGCCAGAACCTAGGAAGAAACCTAGAGAGTAAACAGGCTATGAGGGGTAGTTGTTTACTTGACTTATACTCTACAAATTGACTCAAATTGACTATTTCAAATAATTTACTCTGGTAAGTTTGCCACCAGCACGCTGCAGTAAAGAAGAAAGCGGAAATCGAATCCATCACTTCAGTTGTTGAAAATGAGGTGGACAAGGTATGACAGTGATTAATCAGTTGTAAAAAGGTACTATGGGCTACGAAGGGACCAGTTTTCCTAATCAAGTCACATGGTTTAAAAAAACTTCTAGACAAAACTCCTGGCTCTGGGGAGGATTAAAACCCTGTCAAACTGCAACAACCTTATACTTATTCATATTAATTATATTTAGACTAGAGTAACAGGGGGGTTTCCTCTACACAGACACAGAGACAACAACTGATGCATGTTTGCATCATGCAGGCCTATGCAACTGTAGGCTTAATAAAACATTTACTCACAGTCTATGCCATCACTAGTGTTGATTTATAATTTTGGATTGAAAAGGTTTAGGCAGCCTAACTAGCCCAAGTTTGAATATAAACCACATTTTATCACAGTCACATTTGCTCCTGACACAAACAAATAGAATATAAATACATAACGTTACCAATTTGTTTACCCTGATGTTTAGATGTAGCCTTGTCTGCTGCAACATTTATGTAAATAGTTTTTGCTTGTGTCTGTCTGGAGTGTAGATGTATTATCATGTTTGCTAAATAAATAGTGGAGGAAAGTAGGCTTTCCTTTTCGTAGGCTACTTGAGGGAGTGGGAAAAAACGTGCAGCGTAAACCTTTTTTAAATTCTCACTTTTAGTGGATGATGCGATGGTAGCTGTCAAATCATTCTGAATTCATTTCAACATCCCAGAGAAGACAGTAGAAACATCCATATGCTGAGCAAGTAAAGCATCGTAATGTGCAATTACCTCTGCAATGTACTTGTAGTCACCGTTGTTAGCTGAACTTTCCATCTCATTGCTTTTTTTTTGTTTCTCACAGTCTGAGAGTCTTTAGGTACCTTCTGGCAAACTCCAAGCGGGCTGTCATGTGCCTTTTACTGAGGAGTGGCTTCCGTCTGGCCACTCTACCATAAAGGCCTGATTGGTGGAGTGCTGCAGAGATGGTTGTCCTTCTGGAAGGTTCTCCCATCTCCACAGAAGAACTCTGGAGCTCTGTAAGACTGACCATCGGGTTCTTGGTCAACTCCCTGACCAAGGCCCTTTTCCCCCAATTGCTCAGTGTGGCCTGGCGGACAGCTCTAGGAAGAGTCTTGGTGGTTCCAAACTTCTTCCACTTAAGAATGATGGAGAACACTGTGTTCTTGGGGACCTTCAATACTGCAGAAATGTTTTGGTACCCTTCCACAGATCTGTGCCTTGACACAATCCTGTCTCAGAGCTCTACGGACAATTCCTTTGACCTCATGGCTTGGCTTTTGCTCTGACATGCACTGTCACTGTGGGACGTTATATTTCGACAGGTGTGTGCCTTTCCAAATCATGTCCAATCAATTGAATTTACCACAGGTGGACTCCAATCAAGTTGTAGAAACATCTCAAGCATGATCAATGGCAACAGGATGCACCTGAGCTCAATTTCGAGTCTCATAACAAAGGAATACTTATGTAAATAAGGTATTTTTTTGTGTTGTTTTGTATTTTTCATTAATTTAATCAATTTTAGAATAAGGCTCTAACGTAACAAAATGTTGAAAAAGTCAAGGGGTCTGAATACTTTCCGAATGCACTGTAGTTAGACATGAATCCATATACTTTCAGAAATGTATCATATCCGTAGTCATTACCTGATCATTTATGTATCCATAAAAATATATAATTTCAATAGATATAATTACATGATATGTAATATATACAGTACCAGTCAAAAGTTTGGACATACCTACTCATTCAAGGGTTTTTCTTTATTTGTACTATTTTCTACATTGTAGATTAATAGTGAAGACATCAAAACTATGAAATAACACAAATGGAATCATGTAGTAACTAAAAAAGTGTTAAACAAATCAAAATATGTTTAATATTTGATATTCTTCAAAGTAGCCACCCTTTGCCTTGATGACAGCTTTGCACACTCTTGGCATTATCTCAACCAGCTTCATCTGGAATGCCTTTCCAACAGTCTTGAAGGAATTCCCACATATGCTGAGCACTAGTTGGCTGCTTTTCCTTCACTTTGCGTTCCAACTCATCCCAAACCATCTCAATTGGGTTGAGGTCGGGTAATTGTGGAGGCCAGTGGTTGCCATGCCATTTAAGTGTTTCTTGAATTCTATTTTAAATAAATCACCAACAGTGTCACCAGCAAAGCACCCCCACATTATCACACCCCCTCCTCCATGCTTCACAGTGGGAACCACACATAGGGAGATAATCCGTTCACCTACTATATGTGTCTCACAAAGACACGGTGGTTGGTACCAAAAATCTCCTATTTGGACTCTTCAAACCAAAGGACAGATTCCCACCGGTCTAATGTCTATTGCTTGTGTTTCTTGGCCCAAGACAGTCTCTTATTCTTATTGGTGTCCTTTAGTAGTGGTTTCTTTGCAGCAATTCCTGATTCACACAGTTTCCTCTGAACAGTTGATGTTGAGATGTTACTTGAACTCTGTGAAGCATTTATCTGGGCTGCAATTTCTGAGGTTGGCAACTCTAATGAAATGATCCTCTGCAGCAGAGGTAACTCTGGCTCTTCCTTTCCTGTGACGGTCCTCATGAGAGACAGTTTCATCATAGCCCTTGATGGTTTTTCTGACTGCACTTGAATAAACTTAAAAAATTCTTGAAATGTTCCATGTTGACTGACTTTCATGTCTTAAATTAATGATGGACTGTCATTTCTCTTTGCTTATTTGAGCTGTTCTTGCCATAATATGGAATGGGTCTTTTACCAAATAGGGCTATCTTCTGTATACAACCCTACCTTATGACAACACAACTGATTGGCTCAAACACATTAAGAAGGAAAGGAATTCCACAAATTAACTTTTAACAAAGCCCTCCTGTTAGTTGAAATGCATTCCAGATCACTACCTCATGAAGATGGTTGAGAGAATGCCAAGAGTGTGCAAAGCTGTCATCAAGGCAAAGGGTGGCTACTTTGAAGAATATGAAAATATTTTGATTTGTTTAACACTTTTTTGGTTACTACATAATTCCATATGTGTTATTTCATAGTTTTGATGTCTTCACTATTATTCTACAATGTAGACAATATTAAAAATAAAGAAAAACCCTTGAATGAGTAGGTGTGTACAGACTTTAGACTGGTACTGTATATATATTTCTGCCGAGACACACTTTTAAATGGCTAGTCGTTGGGCCAATGACTGGAAGTCTATGGGAACAGCTAGCATGTAATTGCGCTAATGCTAGAAGCAATGCCCACCCCCCACCCCCCACCCTTGCCACCAATGCTGAAAAAAATCCTAGTGGAATCACTGATTATACACATGCAAGCACAGACACACACACACAGAAACGAAAACAGGTATGCACACAAGTCCGCCCAGTTCCAGACTACAGTGTATACCACCAAGAAAGTAATTGCCTGCATGCCACACTTAGAGGATACAATATACAGGCCTATTGAGGTGTCTGTCATTTTAAAAGCAGTTAATTACACACACCACACCTAACTGTAGGAGGATCAATTAGCCTAAACCATGACAAGATCAAACACAGGTATGGTTAACTAACCACTCAGCATCAGTATAGGTGTAGCCATTAAACATTCAGATGGCAATAGGGTTGATACAGGTTTTGCGGATTATTTTCATTCTCTCTCCATCTCCCTCAGGCCCACTCCCTCACTCTCTTCCCTTCTCCCTCACTCTGAAAACTCTGGCTCAGCTCTGGTTACATGAGGCTAAATTTAATAATGGAAATCAACCTCTGTTTCATCCTGCTCTTTAATGCGAGAGATGGAGGAATTTCCAAGGTGCTGGAGAGCTGTGTTTTCTTGACAGGGTGACGGTTGGAGGTGTTCTGTTTTCTTTAGAGGGTTAGGGTTCTGTTGGGGTTAGACTTGCTTGTTCTGTGAAGGAAGAGAGACGGTTTAGCTCGGACCCAGAGGAAGGAAGGAAAAGATATGTGGAATACACACACACATTTCCTTCTAGCTGAGAATCAAACTAGGGAGGAGAGGAAAGGAGGCAAATCCGAAACACATTTTCACCCTTCCCTGGACATGTGGAACTTGTATTGTGAGTGTTTTCTTTTCATCAGGCTCGTGTTTGACTGTGGGTCCTAACAGGGTCCTTTCTCTCTCCAGGGGAATTAACCTGATCCAATTAATGCAAACCCTAACTCTTACCTTCTAACCACATCATCCCAATCTGTGGAGAGAAGTCATCTACAGTGTAGAGATTTTGGTAAATTTCAGAACTGGGTGCTTTTCTATCCAGTCGACACTTGGTATTGTAAAAATGACAGTATGGGAATGTTGTGACAGTGTGCACTAAACCAGAGCATGCTGTTACAAGGTCCAGAAATGGGACTGACCTGGTTGCCATACATACAGTGCATTCGGAAAGTATTCAGACCCCTTGACCTTTTCCACATTTTCTTACATTACAACCCTGTTCTAAAATTGAATACATTGTCCCCCCCCTCATAAATCTACAACACCCCTTAATGACGAAGCAAAAACAGGTTTTAAGAATTTGGGGCTAATTGATCAGAAATACAAAAAAAAAATACAAAGCTTTTACATAAGTATTCAGACCCTTTACTCAGCAATTACAGACTAGAGTCTTCTTGGGTATCACACTACAAGCTTGGGGAGTTTCTCCCAGTCTTGGCTGTGTGCTTAGGGTTGTTTTCCTGTTGGAAGGTGAGTCTTCGCCCCCAGTATGAGGTCCTGAGCGCTCTGGAGCAGGTTTTTATCAAGGATCTCTCTGTACTTTCCCAGTCCCTGCCTGTGAAAAACATCCCCACAGCATGATGCTGCCACCTTCATGCTTCACCGTAGGGATGGTGCGAGGTTTCCTTTGGCCTTCAGGCCAAAGAGTTCAATCTTGGTTTCATCAGACCAGAGAATCTTGTTTCTCATGGACTGAGAGTCCTTTTGGTGCTTTTGACAAACTCCAAATGGGCAGTCATGTGCCTTTTACTGAGGAGTGGCTTCTGTCTGGCCACTCTACCATAAAGGCCTGATTGGTGGAGTGCTGCAGAGATGGTTGTCCTTCTGGAAGGTTCTCCCATCTCAACAAAGGAACTCTGGAGAATTGTCAGAGAATTGTTAAAAATAAGGAGTGTTAATTGTGTGTCTACTAGATGTGATATGGAGCACAGCATGTACTGTCGAAACCCCCTAGTGGGTGTGTGTTGTGTTCTGCAGCACAAGACGTGTGAAACAGACGCACCCCTATTCTCTTTTACCCCAGAGAGAGAGGGGGACAGAAAGAATTAGAGAGCAGGAAAGAAAGAGAGCAGGAAAGAGGAGTGTAGTGTGTAAATGTCAGACTCTGTGAAAGAGCAGTGTGTCGGAGTGACGTGGACTGCGACCACCAGCCCCTTTCTCCCCGATCCCTCCTCTATGCCTGTGACCACAATCACCACACACACTCGAAACACACATACTCTCAAACACACACACAGTGAAATGAGGGTGTCCCTGTCACCCTGCCATGTCACAGCCACACCACAGCCGAGGGGCGACAGAGAAAATCGTCACAGCACCCACACACACTGCATGTCTGAGATGCTTCACTGGCCCATGTCTCTACTGGCCTGGGTTTCCCTATCTCACGACGCCCACACATCGTACACCTCTTCCCCTTATAATGAGTCAATACATTTTTAAATGTTACACAATGACATTTGGACCTTCACCCAGCCATAGGTTGAGGCCTTTCCAAAATGGCACTTTCGTAACTGTTGCACAACAATGGCCAACATGTACAGAACATATACAGGAGTCCCACTGATACAATAAACACACAGAAACTGTCACAAAAAGTATTTGGAACAATACTCTGTTAAATGCAGCGGGGCTGATCTCAGTTGTTAGGTTTCAGAACAAAAATGGATATCATGTCTGCATGGTGCCACCAAAAGTTCCAAAATAGTTATTTCATAGCTATGCTTTCTTGCAGCAGTGTATGCAGTTCCAAGCAGGGCAAAGATATGGGGGTCTTCTCATACACATATTCCCATCACAGAGACTCTAAAGGTTACCTAACCACAACAACACGGTGTGCCACAAAGCTCCCGACCCTCACTGACTCACAGACGCTCACAGCACAACCACATGTAGGCAGAGAAAACTACAATAGAGGGGGGCTAGCAGAAAGAGAGAAAAAAGAGAGGCCATGAGATGTGACAGAGCAATGTGTTGCTAGCTGGGAATCCCTCTGCTCTCAACAGGCCTTCTGAAAAAAGGAAGGGTCGCATGGGAGGATTCAGATGAGTGCACCTGGTGCAGGGGTAGACAGAAAAGTTAGAGCTAAATTACAGTAAATGCTCTCACCCTTCCCCTCCTGGCTATCTGCTTGACAGTAACCTCAATCCATGTTTGATAGGTCAAAGAGCAACAGGGGTGGGAGAGATTTTGAGACCTATAGATTTGAGTAATTTATCAGACACTTATAAAAGTTTGTCACGTTTCTCTACTGAACGGACAGACCAAGACGCAGCGATGTAGCCAGAATACATGATTTAATGAATCCACGGGAACAAGACGGAACAAAACAAAGAACGGAGAACGTAACGATGAACATAACTGAACAAACCAAACACAGCTATGAACATACAATAACCCACGAACCCAGAGTGAAACCTACTAGCCTAAATATGGTTCCCAATTAGAGACAACGACACACAGCTGCCTCTAATTGGGAACCATTACCCAACATAGAAATCGACACCTAGAATGAACAAACCCTACACAAAGACAAAACCAAAACGCTCCAGCCTGAAACTCGGGACTGGGCGTTACAGTACCAAAGCGCGGACTCGGACGCGCCGAAAAGTCTGTGGGGGGTCTTGAGTGGGTCGCTTTGTCCCAGGTGGAGGCTCCGGTGCTGGCCGTGCTGGTCTGACATCCAGAACCGGAGGCCCTGGGCCTTCTCCTGGAACTCTGGTGCGTGGAGTTGGAACTGGCGTACTGGACTCGTGATGCTCACTGGAACGCTGGTGCGTGGAGCAGGAACTGGCAGTACTGGACTTGTGATGCTCACTGGAACTCTGGTGCGTGGAGCAGGAACTGGCAGTACTGGACTTGTGATGCTCACTGGAACTCTGGTGCGTGGAGCAGGAACTGGCAGTACCGGACTAGTGATGCTCACTGGTACTCTGGTGCGTGGAGCAGGAACTGGCAGTACTGGACTTGTGATGCTCACTGGAACTCTGGTGCGTGGAGCAGGAACTGGTCGTACTGGACTTGTGATGCTCACTGGGACGCTGGTGCGTGGAGCAGGAACTGGCAGTACTGGACTCGTGATGCTCACTGGGACTCTGGTGCGTGGAGCAGGAACTGGTCGTACTGGACTCGTGATGCTCACTGGGACTCTGGTGCGTGGAGCAGGAACTGGTCGTACTGGACTCGTGATGCTCACTGGAACTCTGGTGCGTGGAGCAGGAACTGGCAGTACTGGACTTGTGATGCTCACTGGAACTCTGGTGCGTGGAGCAGGAACTGGCAGTACTGGACTTGTGATGCTCACTGGAACTCTGGTGCGTGGAGCAGGAACTGGCAGTACCGGACTAGTGATGCTCACTGGTACTCTGGTGCGTGGAGCAGGAACTGGCAGTACTGGACTTGTGATGCTCACTGGAACTCTGGTGCGTGGAGCGGGAACTGGTCGTACTGGACTCGTGATGCTCACTGGGACTCTGGTGCGTGGAGCAGGAACTGGTCGTACTGGACTCGTGATGCTCACTGGAACTCTGGTGCGTGGAGCAGGAACTGGCAGTACCGGACTCAAGATGCTCACTGGGACTCTGGTGCGTGGAGCAGGAACTGGTCGTACTGGACTCGTGATGCTCACTGGAACTCTGGTGCGTGGAGCAGGAACTGGCAGTACTGGACTTGTGATGCTCACTGGAACTCTGGTGCGTGGAGCAGGAACTGGTCGTACTGGACTCGTGATGCTCACTGGAACTCTGGTGCGTGGAGCAGGAACTGGCAGTACTGGACTCGTGACGCGCACTCTGGTGCGGGGAGCGGGAACAGGCCGAACTGGGCTCGGGACGCCGCACTCTGGTGCGGGAGCGGGAACAGGCCGAACTGGGCTCGGACGCGCACTCTGGTGCGGGAGCGGGAACAGGCCGAACTGGGCTCTCTGAGCGCACGGGGAGCTTGGTGCGCGGAGCCGGAACAGGACGTGCTGGACTCTCTAAGCGCACGGGGAGCTGGGTGCGCGGAGCCGGGACAGGACGTGCTGGACTCTCGGAGCGCACGGGAGCTTGGTGCGGCGGGCCGGGACAGGACGTGCTGGACTCTCGGAGCGCACGGGAGCTTGCGCGCGGGCGGAGCAGGGCGTGCTGGACTCTCGGAGCGCACGGGAGCTGGGCGCGCGGAGCCGGGACAGGACGCGTGTAGAAACAACTACACGGACTGGGATCTTGGAACACGGAACTGGAATCTTGGAACGTGGAACAGGGATCTTGGAACGTGGAACAGGGATCTTGGAACGTGGAACAGGGATCTTGGAACGTGGAACAGGGATCTTGGAACGTGGAACAGGGATCTTGGAACGTGGAACAGGGATCTTGGAACGTGGAACAGGGATCTTGGAACGTGGAACAGGGATCTTGGAACGTGGAACAGGGATCTTGGAACGTGGAACAGGGATCTTGGAACGTGGAACAGGGATCTTGGAACGTGGAACAGGGATCTCGGAGCGTGGAACAGGGATCTCGGAGCGTGGAACAGGGGTCTCGAACGTGGAACGGGGACTGGACGTGTAGAAACCTCTACCCGGACCGGGAACCTGATATGGAGAGCCGACACCATATCTCCAGCTAGCTCACTAACCCTGGCCTCATGGGTGAGTGGAGCTGGAATCTCTCGGACTGGGCTGTGGATCCGTCGAGAATTCTGCCCGTAGGACCACAGGATAACATGGACCCAAAGGCGCACTGGAGACCTGGCTCGCAGAGCTGGCACCACTCTCCCAGGTAGCACACAGACCTCGGCCCGACCAATGAGTGGCGCTGGGATCTCTCGCACTGGGCTGCGGACACGCATGCGGAGACACCGCACACGGAACTGGAGCAGGATATCCGGGTCCCAGGAGACGCACCGGGGACTTAGTGCGCAGCGATGGCACCACTCTTATTGGCTGAACACTTCTTTTCGCCCGACTGATGAGTGGAGCGAGAATCACTCGCACCGGCCTCTGAATCCCTATAGGAAACCGTGCGCAACACTGCATAGCACGGCCTCCCTTCGCTGCGACGCTCTCCCCAACGCTCTCTCCATAAAGCACGAGGGGTTGGCTCAGGAGTCCCTCCTGAACCGGCCAACCTCCTCGTGTGCCCCCCCCCAAAAGTTTCTTGGGGCAGCCTTACGGACCTCCGTGCCAGGCGAGATCCGATGAGGTCCTCCCTGGTCCAGCACTCCCGAGTCTCTCGCTGCTTGGTCTTTTGCTGGTGGGTTATTCTGTCACGTTTCACTTCTGAGGGGACAGACCAAGACGCAGCGATGTAGCCAGAATACATGATTTAATGAATCCACGGGAACAAGACGGAACAAAACAAAGAACGGAGAACGTAACGATGAACATAACTGAACAAACCAAACACAGCTATGAACATACAATAACCCACGAACCCAGAGTGAAACCTACTAGCCTAAATATGGTTCCCAATTAGAGACAACGACACACAGCTGCCTCTAATTGGGAACCATTACCCAACATAGAAATACGACACCTAGAATGAACAAACCCTACACAAAGACAAAACCAAAACGCTCCAGCCTGAAACTCGGGACTGGGCGTTACAAAGTTAGTGTTGGTTGCACAATATTGTAACTTTTCCAACTAACCAGATCAAATCAAATCAAGCTTTATCTATACAGCACGCCAGAAATATTTTCTACACAACAAACACAATATAAAAAACAAAAGATAGTTGCTAAAAGTCGAGGTGTGTTTGTGTGAGAGAGAGTGAGGGGTATTATAAGAGAGGTTATTTCTTTCAAGCTGAGAATCAAACAGGGGAGGGAAAGAAAGACGGCAAATCCGAAACACATTTTCACCCTTCCCTGGACATGTGGAACTTGTATTGTGAGTGTTTTCTTTTCATCAGGCTCGTGTTTGACTGTGGGGTTTTAACAGGGTCCTTTCTGTCTCCAGGGGGATTAACCTGACCCAAATAATGCAAACCCGAACTCTAACCTTCTAACCACATCATCCCAATCTGTGGAGAGAAGTCATCTACATTGTAGAGATTTTGGTCAACTTCAGAACTGGGTGCTTTTCTATCCAGTCGACTCTTGATATTGTAAGCACAACAGTACGGGACTGTTATGACTGTATGAACTAAACCAGAGCATGCTGTTACAACAAAGTCCAGAAATAAGACTGATCTGGTTCCCATACATAACATAAGCCAGATATTCCTGGGAGGAGCTGAGGGGACCCACCGTTGTGGAGAATCTAGTTAAAAGCAGAACACAAAAAGGAGTGTTGATTGTGTGTATACAGTTGAAGTCGGAAGTTGACATACACTTAGGTTGGAGTCATTAAAGCTCGTTTTTTAATCACTCCACACATTTCTTGTTAACAAACTATAGTTTTGGCAAGTCGGTTAGGACATCTACTTTGTGCATGACACAAGTAATTTTTCCAAACAATTGTTTACAGACAGATTATTTCACTTATAACTCACTGTATCACCATTCCAGTGGGTCAGAAGTTTACATACACTAAGTTGACTGTGCCTTTAAACAGCTTGGAAAATTACAGAAAATGATGTCATGGCTTTAGAAGCTTCTGATAGGCTAATTGACATCATTTGAGTCAATTGGAGGTGTACCTGTGGATGTATTTCAAGGCCTACCTTCAAACTCAGTGCCTCTTTGCTTGACATCATGGGAAAATCAAAAGAAATCAGCCAAGACCTCAGATTTCTTTTTTTAGACCTCCACAAGTCTGGTTCATCCTTGGGAGCAATTTCCAAACGCCTGAAGTTACCACGTTCATCTGTACAAACAATAGTATGCAAGTATAAACACCATGTGACCACGCAGCCGTCATACCGCTCAGGAAGGAGACGCGTTCTGACTCCTAGAGATGAACGTACTTTGGTACGAAAAGTGCAAGTGAATCCCAGAACAACAGCAAAGGACCTTGTGAAGATGCTGGAGGAAACAGGTACAAAAGTATCTATATCCATAGTAAAACGAGTCCTATATCGACATAACCTGAAAGGCCGCTCAGCAAGGAAGAAGCCACTGCTCCAAAAACCGCCATAAAAAAAGCCAGACTACGGTTTGCAACTGCACATGGGGACAAAGATCGTACTTTCTGGAGTAATGTCCTCTGGTCTGATGAAACAAAAATATAACTATTTGGCCATAATGACCATCGTTATGTTAGGAGGAAAAAGTGGGAAGCTTGCAAGCTGAAGAACACCATCCCAACTGTGAAGCACGGGGGTGGCAGCATCATGTTGTGGGGGTGCTTTGCTGCAGGAGGGACTGGTGCACTTCACAAAATAGATGGCATCATGAGGAAGAAAATGTATGTGGATATATTGAAGCAACATCTCAAGACATCAGTCAGGAAGTTAAAGCTTGGTCGCAAATGGTTCTTCCAAGTTGACAATGACCCTAAGCATACTTCCAAAGTTGTGGCAAATGGCTTAAGGACAACAAAGTCAAGGTATAGGAGTGGACATCACAAAGCCCCGACCTCAATCCTATAGAAAATGTGTGGGCAGAACTGAAAAAGCGTGTGCGAGCAAGGAGGCCTACAAACCTGACTCAGTTACACCAGCTCTGTCAGGAGGAATGGGCCAAAATTCACCCAACATATTGTGGGAAGCTTGTGGAAGGCTACCCGAAACATTTGACCCAAGTTAAACAATTTAAAGGCAATGCTAACAAATACTAATTGAGTGTATGTAAACTTCTGACCCACTGGGAATGTGATGAAAGAAATAAGAGCTGAAATAAATAATTCTCTCTACTATTATTCTGACATTTCACATTCTTAAAATAAAGTGGTGATCCTAACTGACCTAAAACAGGGAATTTTACTAGGATTAAATGTCAGGAATTGTGAAAAACTGAGTTTAAATGTAGCTGGCTAAGGTGTAGGTAAACTTCCGACTTCAACTGTAGATGTGATATGGAGCACAGCGTGTAGAAACCCCCAAGTGGGTGTATGTTGTGCTCTGCAGCACAAGACGTGTGAAACAGATGCACCCCTATTCTCTTTTACCCCAGAGAGAGAGGGGGACAGAAAGAATTAGAGAGCAGGAAAGAAAGAGAGCAGGAAAGAGGAGTGTAGTGTTTAAATGTCAGGCTCTGTGACCACCAACCCCTTATTCCACGATCCCTCCTCTATGCCCGTAACCACGATCACCACACACACTCGAAAAACACATACTCTCAAACACACACACACAGTGAAATGAGGGTGTTCCTGTCACCCTGCCGTGTCACAGCCACACCACAGCCGAGGGGCGACAGAGAAAATCGTCACAGCACCCACACACACTGCATGTCTGAGATGCTTCACTGGCCCATGTCTCTACTGGCCTGGGTTTCCCTATCTCATGACGCCCACACATCTTACACCTCTTCCCCTTATAATGAGTCAATACATATTTAAATCTTACACAATGACATTTGGATATTCACCCAGCTATAGGTTGAGGCCTTTCCAACATGGCACTTTCGTAACTGTGGCCAAAATGTACAGAAAATATACAGAAGCCTCACTGATACAATAAACACACAGAAACTGTCACAAAAAGTACCTGGAATAATGCAGAGCGAAAAGAAATAGAGAAATAATAGAAAAGTAAAACATGCAATAATAAAATGATACTGAATACACAGTAGCTATAACTTTATATACACAGGGTACCAGTACCGAGTTGATGTGCAGGGGTACAGTATGAGGACATTGAGATAGATACTGTATGTACATATAACTAATAATATAGTGCCAGATAATAAACAGTAGGAGCAGTGTATGTGATGAGTAAAAAAGGGTACATGCAAAAAGGCTATTTGGTTAATTATTTAACTAACTATTTAGCAGTCTCATGGCTAAAGGGTAGAAGCTGTTCAGGGTCCTCTTGGTTCCAGACGGCATCGGGACTGTTTGCCGTGTGGTAGCAGAGAGAACAGTCTATGACTTGGATGGCTTGAGTCTTTGGCAATTTTTAGGGCCTTCCTCTGACACTGCCTGGAATAGAGGTCCTGGATGCTTACAGCAGTGTGTGAAGTTCCAAGCAAGGTGTACATATGAGGGTATTCTCACACACATATTCCAATCACAGAGACCCTAAAGGTTATCTAACCACAACAACACAGTAACTTTAAAATGGTAGTAAATTGTTTAGATAGGGTAGGGGAACGAGAGGGGAGAGAGGGCAGAGATGGTGAGTGGTGAAGCGGGAGAGATGTGGAGAGGGGGTGAAGGGAGTCAAGGGTACACGTATTCTGGAATAAATTCAGACTCAATAAGGGCACACACACATACACACACACATGCAGCAAACACAGCAAACGCAGCACACACAGCACACACACTGTACACGTGTGTGTGTCGAATACGGGCCCTACTTCCAAATAAAGCTTATTTAGATGTCTGTATTTGAGCATTCCATCGGAAAAAGAGGACTCTGGTCTTACAGACTTTTTTCAACCATCCTTCCCAACTCCTTCCTGCTCCTGATGGTAGAGAGAGACCAGACTAGAAGACAAACACTGGGGGCAGGGTTGGCAGGTGTATATAGAGGGTAGGATGGAGTGAAGGGGGAGTAGGAAGGAGTGGAAGAAGGGAGTGTTGTCGAGAGAGAGAGAGGGATGGAGGGAGAGGGTGAAGGGAATGGAGGGGTTCAAATGGGCCAACAGTTTAAGAACACCACAGACACACACTTAGTTTTTCACCTTCTCAGACTCACTCATACAGTACATAGAACTACTGTAGGAGAGTAGGTTGTTGTGGGTCTGAGGGGGAGAGAGAGAGACCCAGACACAAACATAAACATCATTGACTTGATCCTCATCTCTCCCCTTCAAATGTCGAAAGTGTAAAAAATGAGTTCCTATCACTGGGATTGAACACACAACCCTCAGAACTGGAGCTCACGTATTACACCTACCTGCCAACCCTGTCCACAACACCCTAGCAAAACCCAAACCTACTGAATATGGTGTAATTGCAGACCAAAATTCAGGACGTTTCTTGATGTGGGAGTTCCCTGATATCAGGAAACGCACATTGATACCTGCCATTGGTCAGTTCCGGTGTCATGAGACTGATAGTTTCTCAACACAGATGATTTGTTTACATAGCAGGTTAGGATAACTAAAATGCTGGTTAGGAGGCAGGTTAGGTGAATTAGCGAGGTTAAGGTTAGGAAAAGGATTAGGATTAAGCTTAGCTGTAATGCTACAGTTGTCAACAACTGTTGTCCCCGACGCAAAATAAAAGTCCCTGGACCAAAAGAGAGCATCACTGGGTGTAACTTGATATCAAGAAAAGCCTACGGTGCCTTCAGAATGGTTTCATACCCCTTGACGTAATTCACATTTTGTTGTGTTACAGCCTGAATAAAAAAAATAGACATTTTTGCAAATGTATTGAAAATTAAATACAGAAATATTTCATTTACAGTACATAATATTCACACCCCTGAGTCAATACTTTATAGAACCACCTTTTGCAGCGATTACAGCTGTGTCTTTCTGGGTAAGTCTCTAAGAGCTTTCCACACCTGAATTGTGCAACATTTGCCCATTATTATTCTAAAAACTCTTCGAGGTCTGTCAAGTTGGTTGTTGATCATTCCTAGACAACAATTTTGAGGTTTTGCAATAGATTTTCAAGCAACTCCTGTGTGTATTTTGCCTTGTGATTTACGTTATTGTTCTGCTGAAAGGTGAATTCATCTCCCAGTGTCTGGTGGAAAGCAGACTGAACCAGGTTTTCCTCTAGGATTTTGCCTGTGATGACCTCCGTTTCCTGAAAAAGTCTTCAGTCCTTAACGATTACAAGCATACCCATAACATGATGCAGCAACCACTATGCTTGAAAATGTGGAGAGTGGTACTCAGTAATGTGTTGAATTGTATTTGCCCCAAACACAACACTTTTTCTTTAGTACAAAAATTTTATTGGTTTCACTTTCTGTTTTGCAAACAGGATGCATGTTTTGGAATATTTTTATTCGATACAGGCTTCCTTCTTTTCTTTAATTAGGTTAATATTTTGAAGTAACTACAATGTTGTTGATCCAACCTCAGTTCTCTTCTATCTCAGCCATCTCAGCCACTGTTTTAAAATCACAATTGGCCTCATGGTGAAATCCCTGAACGGTTTTGTTCCTCTCTGAGAACTGAGTCTGGATGGACGCCTGTATCTTTGTAGTGACTGGGTGTATTGATACACCATCCGAAGAGTCATTCATAACTTCACCATGCTCAAAGGGATATTCAATGTCCAATTTTCTTTATACTACCAAAGGTGCCCTTCTTTGCAAAGCATTGGAAAATCTCCCTGATCTTTATGGTTGAATCTGTGTTGGAAATTCACTGCTCGACTGTAGGACCTTACAAATAATTGTATGTGTGGGGTACAGAGATGAGGTAGTCATTAAAAAAAATCATGTTAAACATTATTGTTGCACACAGAGCAAGTCCATGGAACTTATCATGTGACTTGTTAAGCATATTTTTACTCCTTAACTTATTTAGGCTTGCCATAACAAAGGGGTTGAATACTTATTGACTCAAGACATTTCAGCTTTCATGTTCTATACATTTGTAAAAATGTTTAAAACATAATTCCACTTATGGGATATTGTGTGGAGGCCAGTGACACAAAATCTCCATTTAACCAATTTTAAATTCAGGCAATAACACATTTTTCTTTGGAAAAGGTCAATGGGTGTGAATACTTTCTGAAGGCACTGTAACTGCGGCTCTTTAGATTGGCTGGCCATAACATCGTACCTGGTCCCTTTCCCAGAGAGCCCTGCTGGCACACTGCCAGACCTACATATTGTGAAAGTCCTGCTGTCCCACACACACACTCACGCACACATACATACACACAGCTCCTTTCACTTCTTCCTCTGTGTCTTTCTTCCTCTTTCTCTGTACAGATTCCTCCTAGCTAGTGTTTCCCAAACATAATATTGTAACACACCTAATGTAACATTGTAACATAACTACTGTCTATTAAATTGTTTTCTGCCCCACAAAATAATCAAATCAATGCTTCCAGCCATTGGTCAAGGAGCGACAGCACTGAGGATACTCAGCCATGCTGTTCCCTCAGGACAGTGGAAGTGTATGAGACACACTGCAGAGGGGCTGGTTCACACAACAATGGCCTTCAGACAGACATAACAAAGCTGTCCTGTTTGTTTAACTCTCTACAGTATGCCTCTACTTCTGGGCTCTGGATGCTACTGCCTACGTCTGAGTCTATCTGAGACAGCACAGTGGAGCGTAAGGAAAGAGAAAGTAGGGTGTGTGTGTTTGTGCGTGTGTGTGTGTGTGTGTCATAATTGTGGGGTCAGGCTAAGCCAGCTGTTCTGAGGTGACACAGTGAAACTCGTACATGCTGCCCACCTGAACCATGACCTTCAACAAGGGAGGTGAAAGAGGAGGAGCGAGGGTAGGAGAGAGAGGGGGGAGAGAGGGAGGGGAGAGAGGGCATGGGGGTTCTACTAAGCTACATGGAATTGTTTTAAGAAGGTCATACCAAGGATAATTGAAGAATCCCACCAAAATATTACAACAATTATTTTATAAAAAAATTGTATTTGGCCTTACTTCTATTAGCCCATACAAGCACATTGAATAACAGATTTACTAAACGGAACAACAGATAGTCCCCCCCAAAAAAATCTAAAGGAAGTTTGTTCTGAAGTGTCTGTCCTACAGTATATCTGTATTTACCCCCTTATTTTTTGCACTAAACAGTCTCCATATATACAGTACTGTACTTTCATACTGGTACCGGGGGACCTTCAGACGAGTCTTGTGACAACAATCAACATGTGCGTGAGAGTCTCACCTTGCCATGGAGGGGTCATGTTAGTGTATAGCCCAAACTGTTTGGACGCTACAGACAGAAGTTGGCAGGTCGGCTTCAGACGAGTCCCACAACGCTTGTGAGGGTTGTAGAGCAAAACAGATTAAGATGGGCAAAAGAACACAGACACTGGACAGAGGGACTCTGCCTAGAAGGCCAGCATCCCGGAGTCGCCTCTTCACTGTTGATGTTGAGACTTCAATTCTGGTTAGAGACAGTTTGCGCTGTTCTGGAAGTAGTACACCGCGTTGTACGAGATCTTCAGTTCCTTGCAATTTCTCGCATGGAATAGCCTTCATTTCTCAGAACAAGAATAGACTGACAAGTTTCAGAAGAAAGTCTTTGTTCCTGGCCATTTTGAGCCTGTAATCGAACCCACATATTCTGATGCTCCAGATACTCAACTAGTCTAAAGAAGGACAGTTTTATTGCTTCTTTAATCAGAACAACAGTTTTCAGCTGTGCTAATTTAATTGCGAAAGGGTTTTCTAATGATCATTTTAAAAGGCTAATTGATCATTAGAAAACCCTGATCAGTTAGCCTTTTAAAATGATAAACTTGGATTAGCTAACACAAAGTGTCATTGGAACACAGGAGTGATGGTTGCTGATAATGGGCCTCTGTACGTCTATGTAGATATTCCATAAAAAATCTGCCGTTTCCAGCTGCAATAGTCATTTACAACATTAACAATGTCTACACTGTATTTATGATCAATTTTATGTTATTTTAATGGACAAGAAATTAGCTTTTTCTTTCAAAAACAAGGACATTTCTAAGTGACCCCAAACTTTTGAACGGTATGGTAATGTACTTAGAAACACACATGCAGGCACGCACACACAGAGCGCCAGGCAGGCATGCACACGCACAGCGCCAGCCATCCACTGTGGCTGTTGGTTTAATATGGAATTTCAGTGTGAGGACAGTACAGTATATCTTGCTCAACAACCTCTCACAGTCTTACTTCAGAATCTGACGTTTGTCCCTAAACGTCAAATTAAGTTTGGGCAATAATTCCGGATTAAGGAATAAAAAAGAATTGCCTAGCACTGGGATTGAATATGCGACCCTCAGAGCCGGAGCTCGCGGCTTACGCCCATCATCCATCTCTGTCCACAAGCCTACTTGATGGTAATAGAGCTCACCGTTGCCCCTAGTGGTTGTTTTTTCAGTAAGCTCCTGATGTCCTGGGTACCTCAACGGACATCAAATTTCGCGTTGGATCTGCTCACATCTTTATATGGGCAGGTTAAAGGCATCAGCATGCTTCAGTTCAGCTGGCGGCTAGCTGAAGTTGGCTAGGCGAACCGAACGAGTGTGGTCGCATACTCCCTTAAAAGGCCTTTCGCTTGAAAAACAAGAAAAAAGCAGCAATAGTACTGTTTGTCAATTTTGAGACCCCGTAGCCAGTATACATCAAAATAGTTTGAATTAATCTAAGATAATTCAATAAATTTTATCATACATTTTTACGTTTTTGCCGAAGAGATCTTCGGCACATCTAACTAAGATGTTTGGTGCAGTATTTCTCAATGACAAAATGTGCAAGAAAATGAGTTGGCTCTTGTTGAATGACAACAAAGACTTTATTGAAGAATTTCTACTATTGACCAATCACTGACGAAGGGGTGAAGACTTCGGGTCCGAACTTCAACTTGCCTCTATAAAAAAGGTCTGTGCCAGAACAGCCGAAAAAACCCTCACTGAAGTCCAAAACTAACAAAAACGTCACAAAATGTTGCCATAATGTATGCACAAACCTTACACAACCATTTTGTCTGGGAAGCATGCGGACGCCTTTAGGCACAGCTCTCCCTCTGAGCCACACACACACACACACACACACACACACACACACACACACACACACACACACACACACACACACACACACACACACACACACACACACACACACACACACACACACACACACACACACACACACACACACACACACCTCTTCCCCTCCTCCACATCTGTGTGTGTTTGTTTGTGTGTGTGTGTGTGTGTGTGTGCGTGAGCTACAGTGCCACTAATTGCATCAACAAGTGTCTGTGTGTGTGTTCTAGGTTAAGCTCGGCATACAGTTGAAGTTGGAAGTTTACATACACCTTAGCCAAATACATTTAAACTCAGTTTTTCACAATTCCTGACATTTAATCCTAGTAAAAATTCCCTGTCTTAGGTCAGTTAGGATCACCACTTTATTTTAAGAATGTGAAATGTCAGAATAATAGTAGAGAGAATTATTTATTTAAGCTTTTATTTCTTTCATCACATTCCCAGTGGGTCAGAAGTTTACATACACTCAATTAGTATTTGTTAGCATTGCCTTTAAATTGTTTAACTTGGGTCAAACGTTTCGGGTAGCCTTCCACAAGCTTCCCACAATAATTTTGGTGAATTTTGGCCCATTCCTTCTGACAGAGCTGGTGTAACTGAGTCAGGTTTGTAGGCCTCCTTGCTCGCACACACTTTTTCAGTTCTATCCACACATTTTCTATAGGATTGAGGTCAGCGTTTTGTGATGGCCACTCCAATACCTTGACTTTGTTGTCCTTAAGCCATTTTTCCACAACTTTGGAAGTCTGCTTAGGGTCATAGTTAATTGTTAATCTTTTTTTATGCTGGTTTTGGAGCAGTGGCTTCTTCCTTGCTGAGCGGCCTTTCAGGTTATGTGGATTTAGGACTTGTTTTACTGTGGATATAGATACTTTTGTACCTGTTTCCTCCAGCATCTTCACAGGGTCCTTTGCTGTTGTTCTGGGATTGATTTGCACTTTTCGCACCAAAGTACGTTCATCTCTAGGAGACAGAACGTGTCTCCTTCCTGAGCGGTATGATGGCTGCGTGGTCCCATGGTGTTTATACTTGCGTACTATTGTTTGTACAGATGAACGTGGTACCTTCAGGCGTTTGGAAATTGCTCCCAAGGATGAACCAGACTTGTGGAGGTCTACCATTTTTTTCTGAGGTCTTGGCCCCCCCCATGATGTCAAGCAAAGAGGCACTGAGTTTGAAGGTAGGCCTTGAAATACATCCACAGGTACACCTCCAATTGACTCAAATGATGCCTATCAATTAGCCTATCAGAAGCTTCTAAAGCCATGACATTCTTTTCTGTAATTTTCCAAGCTGTTTAAAGGCACAGTCAATTTAGTGTATGTAAACTTCTGACCCACTGGAATGGTGATACAGTGAATTATAAGTGAAATAATCTGTCTGTAAGCAATTGTTGGAAAAATGACTTGCGTCATGCACAAAGTAGATGTCCTAACCGACTTGCCAAAACTATAGTTTGTTAACAAGCAATTTGTGGAGTGTTTGAAAAACGAGTTTTAATGACTCCAACCTAAGTGTATTTAAACTTCCGACTTCAACTCACACCATGCATATATATGTAAGCCTCTTATTGTGATATTAAACTCTTAATTTCAATTGTATTTACACTTGTGGTTCTGCTGAACTGTAAGCAGGAAAGCCCCATTTAAATCTTTACTGGCATTGAAATCTTTACACGCCTGAGACCTACTGTATCTATGCCCCTCAGTGATAAGCATAACAGTGTAGGCCTGTCTGCTAATCTGCATTGGGCAGAAACTACCATTAAACTCATGCAGAATGGTTTACATGGACTATTCCTGGTTAACTCTGGACTACCCCCACTTCCCCTAATCCTCTCCCCTTCTCTTCCCTTCATTATTTATGCATTTGTCTATCGCCGTGAATTGCAAAGTTTCTCTTTCTGTGCACGGTTCACTGGACATTCACTTTCTTTCTCTCTTCTCTCCTCCCCAGACCTCCCTCTCTCTACAGGGTTCACTGAACATGTGCATTCTCTCTTTCACCAAGGCTGCAGGTGGTGTGTTGAATAACAACAATAATAAGTTGTTAATGACATCACTCTCTCTCCCTGTCCCTCATTGAACGTTGTGGCTGATTATCTTTTCCAGGTTTCAGAGGGTATCTCTGGGTTTACTGTACGCACACACACACGTAAACAGACGCAAACACGCACATACACACACAGACACACAAACACACAGTCTTAACACAATCATTAATCAGTCACTGTGTGTGAGGCCAAGGCCGAGAGCCGAGCAGAGAAGCGAGAGGACTTTGCCAGAATCAGCAGTAGCAACGCATAAAAACGTCTGCCAACAATGTTCCGCAGTTGGCTAGTATTGTCCCTGTATCATTCCAGTATTGTCGCATATTTTTCCTTGATGTTTTCCTACTTATAGCAGTGACTCATTTGGGGCCTGGGGGAGAATAAAGTGAGTAACATGTTAGTGTTTATGCAATGAGTGTATTTAACTGTGTGTGTGTGTGCCATTTCTGTGCCAAGTGTGTGGCAAGTGTGTTATATCAGCCGAGCTTAGCAATGTTAAATTAACCAACTGTGATAGAGATCCTCCATGAAGCAGAGGATTTGGATTGGACAGTTTGGGATCAGTAGAAGCTGATGGCTTTGAGATGGCTTTTTCTTTGTGCGTCCATGTGTGTGCTTGTCTGTGTGTCTGTGTGTGTGTTGAATTTCTGAGGGTCAGTGTTTTGACATTATTATGTACAGTCAGGTCCAGAATTATTGGCACCCTTGTATGCTTAATAAAATGGTACAATTATATTATTTTATACTAATACAATTGCTCAGATAAAGAGATTTAGTTTAATAACAAGTAATGTTTTTTCTTTCAAAAAGGGTCAGAATTATTGTCACCCCTGTTTTCCTTTCAATACCTCACCTTGTGAGGATAACAGCGCTGAGCCTTTTCCTAAATTTTTTTATGAGATTGGAGAACACATTGTGAGGGATCTTAGACCATTCCTCTGTACAAAATCTTTCCAAATCCTTGATATTCTTCATCTGCTCTTATGGACTGCCCTCTTCAATTCAAACCATAGGTTTTCAATGGGTTTCAAGTTTGGAGACTGAGATGGCCATTGCAAAATGTTGATTTTGTGGTCAATTAACCATTTCTTTGTGGATTTTGCTGTGTGCTTGGGGTTATTGTCTTGCTGGAAAATCCTGGCAGAGGCAATAACGTCAAAGGCAATAACGTCACCACCATATTTGACAGTAGGCATGGGGTTATTTTCTGCTCATGCATCCCTATTTCGACATTAAACCCACCACTGTAATGCGTGGCCAAAGAGCTATATTGTCATGTCATCTGACCATAGCACCGGTTCCAATCCAATACAAATTCTGTTTAGCAAACTCAGGTGCTTAAATTTCACATGAAAATAGAGCTCTTTGGCCACGCACACTAGTGGTTGGTTTGGCGTCGAACCAGGGATCCTCTGACCAAATCGACAACAGTCACCCACGAAGCATCGTTACCTATCGCTCCACAAAAGCCGCAGCCCTTGCAGAGGTAAGGAAACAACTACTTCAATGTCTCAAAGCGAGTGACGTCACCAATTGAAACACTACTAGTGCGCACTGCTAACTAGCTAGCCATTTCACACCGGTTACACATAAACAGAAAATAACCCCATACCTACTTTGGGGCTCTTGTTAAGGTCAACAGCATCATGCACCAGTACCACGGCATTTTAACCAAAAACCTGGTTGCCTCTGCCAGGAGTCTGAAACTTGCCCATAAATATAGAAGTTAAATAAGCAGAGAGGATATTTGGCTGGCAGTTTCCATAGCAGACTGACACTACTGCCCTTATAAGTCCTTCAAACGCCTGTTTCAGACTACAACCTCAGTTTGCTTTTCTAATATCTATTGGCTCCTAACTGACATCTAAAGGCTAAAGTGAAGCAGCCATCTCTCTTTCAGAATACAGTTGAAGTCGGAAGTTTACATACACTTAGGTTGGAGTCATTAAAACTCATTTTTCAACCACACCACACATTTCTTGTTAACAAACTATAGTTTTGGCAAGTCAGTTAAGACATCTACTTTGTGCATGACGCAATACATTTTTACAAAAATTGTTTACAGACAGATTATTTCACTTATAATTCACTGTATCACAATTCCAGTGGGTCAGAAGTTTACATACACTAAGTTGACTGTGCCTTTAAACAGCTTGGAAAATTACAGAAAAGGATGTCATGGCTTTAGAAGCTTCTGATAGGCTAATTGACATCATTTGAGTCAATTGGAGGTGTACCTGTGGATGTATTTCAAGGCTTACCTTCAAACTCAGTGCCTATTTGCTTGACATCATGGGGGAAAAAAACAATCAGCCAAGACCTCAGACCTCAGCAATTTCCAAACGCCTGAAGGTACCACGTTCATCTGTACAAACAATAGTACGCAAGTATAAACACCATGGGACCACGCAGCCGTCATATCGCTCAGGAAGGAGACGCGTTCTGTCTCCTAGAGATAAACGTACTTTGAATGCAAAAAATTCAAATCAATCCCAGAACAATAGCAAAGGACCTTGTGAAGATGCTGGAGGAAACAGGTACAAAAGTATCCATATCCACAGTAAAACGAGTCCTATATCGACATAAAAGGCAGCTCAGCAAGGTAGAAGACACTGCTCCAAAACCACCACAAAAAAGCCAGACTACGGTTTGCAACTGCACATGGGGACAAAGATCGTAGTTTTTGGAGAAATGTCCTCTGGTCTGATGAAAAAAAAAAATAACTATTTGGCCATAATGACCATCGTTATGTTTGGAGGAAAAGGGGGTGGCTTGCAAGCCAAAGAACACCATCCCAACCATGAAGCACGGGGGTGGCAGAATCATGTTTTGGGGGTGCTTTGCTGTAGGAGGGACTAGGGAACTTCACAAAATAGATGGCATCACGGAGGAAGGAAGATTATGTGGATATATTGAAGCAACATCTCAAGACATCAGTCAGGAAGTTAAAGCTTGGTCGCAAATGGGTATTCCGAATGGACAATGACCCCAGCATACTTCCAAAGTTGTGGCAAAATGGCTTAAGGACAACAAAGTCAAGGTATTGGCGTGGCCATCACAAAGCCCTGACCTCAATCCTATAGAAAATGTGTGGGCAGAACTGAAAAAGCGTGTGCGAGCAAGGAGGCCTACAAACCTGACTCAGTTACACCAGCTCTGTCAGGAGGAATGGGCCAAAATTCACCCAACCTATTGTGGAAAGCTTGTGGAAGGCCACCCGGGTTAAACAATTGTCCCAGGTTAAACAATTTAAAGGCAATGCTACCAAATACTAATTGAGTGCATGTAAACTTCTGACCCACTGTGGATGTTTATATATATATAACTTGGTTTGAAGCTATTCCAACTATCTGAAAATACTTCACAGCAGCGTCAAAACTCATGCTAAAATAAACTGAGAGGACATCCCAAAAGCTTAGCAATTAGCTCTTAGCGTTTCGCTTTCTCTCCTTAACACCCCTAACCTAGTGCTGGCTTGCCTCTCGCAAAAATTATGGTAAGCTACACTAGCTGGGTTGCCAAGTGTAGGAAGGTGATTTCCATTGCCCAGGGGCTTGAGGCTGTGTGTGGATGGAAAATCACCTTCACAATGAAGTGTGTCACAGAACTTAGCTAAGCTAAGCCCATAGCACTGTGTTTAACGAGGTCATTTACAGTCCAAACTATAATGCTAATTCCCTTGTAACATATTTGTTGTGCCTATTGTTTACAGTCACTCAAGCGGTATTACTTCTTGCCTCATTATCAAACGCTTTCATTTTTGCTCTAGCTAAGATATTGCAGCCTTGAGTATGTACTCAACCACCAGAGCTTTATTAGGGTGACACTACAATACAATATCTTTACAAACCATGCTCTCTCTGGTCACCACCATTTAATACAGGTATACCTCTGCATACGCATACAGTCCTGCATCATACAGTAGGCCTACAGCCCACTCACACCCAAACACTTACAAGCCTTAGTAGTGTTCAGTGTTATTAGCCAGCTAGACTGAATTTCTCACACCATGCAGGACACTGAGTAATACTGTGAGTAATGATAGAGTGGCTCTAAAGTGGATTACCATTAATATTTATTATCCGATAAGCCAGACACACACACCATCTCTCTTAGCCTGATCCTTTAACTCCAAACTAAAATAGCTGTGAATATGGTCACTAAACTAAAATAGCAATTTAGAGTTTTGGTAAAGCACTGCCGTACATCAATATTAGGATCAAATTCCCTGATGTGTCCATTGTGCTCTGTTATGCTTCCAAAACCCATTTTTTTTAAATAATAATCCACCCATGTTAATATATTTGGGTTACTAAACCATTGGGCTGTGTTTTTTTACACCTGGTGTCTAAATTAGGTAATTTCTTATGTTTTAATAAAGCCGCTGTTTGTCTTGGATCAGAGCCGTCAGACAGCTAATTGCTTTCTAATCACATCATATGGAAACTCCAGCCGACTCCAGCGAGGGCAGAACGCTGCACTACACAGGTGGGTTTTGGGTTTGTGTGTTATTCTGTGGTGTGTGTGAGTGTGTTATTCTGCCATGTGTGTGTGTCAAGGTATTTTGACATGGGGAGGGGTATGGACCAAACTCAAACAGTGTGTGTTAATATTAGCACAGCTCTGCTTCCATTACAACAAAAAAAAACATGTTGCTTGATTTTCCATAATTAGCCTCTGATCAGACTGACAGACAGGGTGCAGAGGGAAAGGTGCAGGGTGTAGGGTGCAATGTGTAGGGTGTAGGGGGCAAGGTGAAGGCTGTATGGCAGCAGCTTATGACCTGAACTATGAAATTTGCTTTTCGTGAGGCAGGCAGAGGTCAGTAATAAGGCAGGCAGAGGTCTGTAATCAGGCAGGCAGAGGGCAGTAATCAGGCAGGCAGAGGTCTGTAATCAGGCAGGCAGAGGTCTGTAATCAGGCAGGCAGAGGTCTGTAATCAGGCAGGCAGAGGTCACTAATCAGGCAGGCGAGGTCTGTAATCAGGCAGGCAGAGGTCTGTAATCAGGCAGGCAGAGGTCTGTAATCAGGCAGGCAGAGGTCAGTAATCAGGCAGGCAGAGGTCAGTAATCAGGCAGGCAGAGGTCAGTAATCAGGCAGGCAGAGGTCAGTAATCAGGCAGGCAGAGGTCTGTCATCCAGGGCAGTTTCAAGAGGTACAGGATGGCAGGCAGGATAATGGGGAAGATGGACGACACCTGGAGGGGGGTGGAGACAAGCACTAAAACAGGTGAAACAGATCAGGGTGTGACAGGGTGGCTACTTTGAAGAATCTCATTTATATAATATATATTTTGATTTGTTTAACACTTTTTTTGTTACTACATGATTCCATATCTGTTATTTCATAGTTTTCATGTCTTCACTATTACTCTTCAACGCAGAAAATAGTAAAAATAAAGAAAAACCCTGGAATGAGTAGGTGTGTCCAAACTTTTGACTGGTACTGTATATATACTGTATATACTGAATATACAAATCATTACAGGACACCTGCTCTTTCCTTGACATAGACTGATCAGGTGAATCCAGGTGAATGGATTCATTATTGAAAGTCCTTCTCTGTTTCAGTTATCCAACCCTCTGAAAGAACGTTATCAATGCAGTTATTTATAATCGTTTTTATTCTGTCCGTGGGGTTGGAACGTAGAGGAACATAGAACTTCTGTCAGAGACCTCACTATCGTATTGTTCCCTGCTTACTACCACAATAGACCCTCCCTTATCATTTAAAAAATCGAAATATCTGTATTGTCTTTCTGTCACGCCTGCTCCCGCTCCCCCTCCTCGGTGCTCGAAAGTGCCAGGCTCTCCAGCATTACGCACCCCTACCACATCAGTATGCACACCATCCTTCCCCCGTCACTCACATCAGCAATTATTGGACTCACCTGGACTCAATCACCTGTGTCATTACCTCCCCTATATCTGTCAGTTCCCAAGCTCTATTCCCTATTTCAGGATTAATGTTCATTTGCTTTTGCGTACCCAGTTCTGACACTGTCCTGTTTGATTTCTGTTCCATATTAAATGTTCTACTCCTCGTACCTGCTTTTCCTCTCCAGCGTCGGTCCTTACAGAATCCTGAAGCCATCATACGAAGCATCGGGGAGTGCTGGCTTTCCAGTTGGTGGTGGCGTTGGGTCCAGCGGCCGCCGCCGATGGAACCGGGGGTGCCTAAGCCAGCTCGTCGGGCTTCCACGGCCTAGCTGGCTCGAGAGGTTTTCTTGTCCTGGTTGGTTTGGCAGGCACCCATCCCACGTCAGGCCTCAGCCATATCGCCAGGGTTTTACACCTCAGCCGGCTCGCCAAGCAACTACGCTTCAGCCAGCTCATCAGGCTCCCACGTTCCAGCGGGATCATAAGGCTGTCACGCCTCAACCGGGTTGTCAGGCTCCCATGCCTCAGGTGGTTCACCAGGCTCGCCCAGGTGGGACGCCGGGTGGAAGTTCCACGCTGTTTGATGTCTGTTCAATACTAAATGTTCTACTCCCCCGTACTTGCTTCTCCTCTCCAGCGTCGGTCCTTACATTTTCAGTTCCTTCAAAGCATTTTGTTCATCCTTACTGAGATTAGTTGCTTGTTAACTTCTTAGGGAGCAGCAAGGTGCGTTGGGGGGCGCTAGCGCCCCACTCCCGACACTACCAGGTGAAATGCAAGGCGCCAAATTCAAAATCCAAAAGTTGAATTATTAAACATGCACCCATATACAAGTGTTTCATACTCATCAAAAGCTCTGTTTCTTGGCAATATCACAGCGTTGTCAGATTTCAAAAAGGCTTTACGGCGAAAGCACCACATTTGATTGTTTGAGGGTAGCACCTTCACTATTTTCTCATTACCATGAATTCATTAGCCTTCACGGTTCACACAAAACACATTTCACAGCGAAAACAAATCAATTACCTGTTGAAGAACTTCTGCTGATGGCTTCCCAAGTGTCCAACGAAGACAATCCATGGTTCTTTTGTTAGAAAAAGTAATGTATTATATCCATAAATCTCCGTTTGGTTCGCATAATCAGAAACTACAGCCTCCACTCCTCCATTGAAATGTGAATAGAACTCGTTCAACTTATACCTATAAACCTGTCCAAGAACAATCAAAAATCATTTTAAATGTATCCTTAGGAACACTTTTACGTATATTTACTATAATAATTCAACCGGGAATATAAACTGGGCTATAAGAACGGAAAAAAACACAGAGCGTGCCTTCTCGGGAGCGCGCGTTCTCTTCTGTTGACTTCCAAGGGGACACTTCCTGTTTTCTCTTCTTCTCTGCTCTAATAGCATCCAAAACAAATCTGAACACTGTCTCGAGACTGTTGACATCCAGAGGAAGCGATCGGTACTGCATTCATATGCCCTTATATGGGCATTTTCATAAGGGAGGGGTTCCAAATGAGGCACTCTGTCAAAGCCACTTTTTCCAGGACAGAAATTCCTCAGGGTTTCGCCTGCCATATCCGTTCCGTTTTACTCACAGACAAATGGTTAACACTTTTAGAAAATTCAGAGTGTTTCCTATCCAATGGTAATAAACATGTGCATATCCTATTTTCTGGGCTTGAATGGGAGGCATTTTACTTTGGGCACGCCAGGCTCTCCAAAACGGTCACCTCATGCGCTGCTCCCTAACAAGTTAAGGAGTATTGAGATCCAATTTTGTGTTCTATTAGCCTAGTGTAGGTGAGAACAGAAGGACCCAAATTAGCAGAAGGCAAAAAAACTTGACTTTGTTCTCATACATCAGAAATATCAGATACATTAAAGTTTCTAAACACTTGATTGCCATTACACAATGATTACCTATTAGCACAGAATACATTATTTAAATGTAATTGGCAAACACATTTTAAAGGGTCAAAATGGCCCATCCCATCCAAAATGGCCCATACAACAGTGTGCAAGGCAGTCATCAAGGCAAAGGGTGGCTACTTTGAAGATTCTCAAATAAAATATATTTTGATTTGTTTAATGCTTTTTTGGTTACTATATGATTCCGTATGTGTTATTTTATAGTTTTGATGTCTTCACAATTATTCTACAATGAAGAACATTTTAAAAATTAAGAAAAACCCTTGAATAAGTAGGTGTGTCCAAACTTTTGATTGGTACTGTATATATATATATATATATATATATATATATATATATATATATATATATATATATATGTATTTATTTATTTTTGTGTGTCACATTGCAATCTAGGTGAGAGGTCCTGATCAACAGAGTTGAACAACCTGCAGGGCTCATCTGAAACCCACAGGACACAAAGTGGTTCAATGTGTAAAAATATAAAAAGAGAGAGGATCTTGTTGAATGAAAAGAACATGATGTTCTGAACCTGTTGAACACACACACACATCTTGTTGAATGAAAAGAACATGGTGTTCTGAACCTGTTGAACACACACACACAGACACACACACACACACCTGCTAGAACAGAGCTAGACTGAGAACAGTGGAACAATGCATCTCAAAGAATAACATACTGCAGGAATCATAAAAGCCAGTCATGAAAGAGTCAAACTGGGCCTGAGTGACCACTTTATGGCTTAGAGCTTGGGTCTGCCCTATGCACACACGCAAGCATTCACACACACGCACACAGACACACAAATACACCATAATAAAAATGTGAAACCAGCACACATGCTTACTCGTGACGAAAGTGGCCTCTCTTTCTGCTGGACTGGCAGTATTTTCCTAACTTTCACTTCCTTAGGACAGAAGACATGACTTGGCCAGGCAGATCGCTCAAGAGTGACTTCGAAATTGGATGTCTATCCATGTCCTGTGGACGTCTGAAAAATTACTTCAAAACCAGCCACTAGGGGCAACAGTGAGTGCTATTACCATCAAGTTGGCTTGGGTTTTTCTAGGGTGTTGTGGATGGGGTGGTGTTTGGGCATAATCCCATGTGTTTCTTTTTATTTATCCCTATCCCAAACCATAACCCTTAATTTGACATTTTACGTTTTGGAGAAATGAAACAATGCTGAGCAGGTGGAGCAACCCAGGGTGTCCAAAACACCTCAAAATGTTATGTTTGGAGGAACTTCTAAATTTGACATTTGGCGAAACGTGGATAATGTCTAATTCTGCAGAGAGACTGAGGGGTTGTTGCGCTAGCATGTGCGTAAAACAAACTATTTAATTTGGTTTAAATATAGTTATGTGGTGGGATGTTTTGGAGATTGTGTGTGTGTTTAGTTTTACTATCCTTGTGGGGACCAGAATTCCTCACAAGGATAGTAAAACAAGGATTTCGGACAAGTGGGGACATTTCGCCGATCCCCACAAGGAAAAAGGCTATTTTAGGCTTAGGGGTTAAGGTAATGGTTTGGTTCGGTTAAGGGTTGGGTTAGGATTAGGGGTTAGGGAAAACAGGAATTTGAATAGGAATCAGTTGTTTGGTCCCCACAAGGTTAGTAAAACAAATGTGTGTGTGTGTAACTCTGTTTGGCAGAGCTGTATTATAATTGTGGAGTGTGATATCTATGTTGGCATAGGCAGTCCTTTCTCTCTGTGGCGTTGCTGGGAGCAGCTTGGCAGCTAGGGAGGAAACCCCTTAAAGGCCTGGGTCACTCAGGGTCTCCTCTAAACCCTCCATGGTCCACACAATGCCTGATTACAGAGGCAGGAGGAGAGATAGTCACCAGATGACCATACACTGGAATAGAGCTAGAGTGGGAACAGGGAACTCTGGGAAGGGCGGAGGACTAAACCCTCAGAGCCTCTGGAGCCACAGCACTGACATGGAAATGTACTGATGTTTGTGTGTGAGTGAGTGTGAGTGTGAGTTTGAGTGTGTGTGTGTGTGCGTGCGTGTATGTGCGTGTGTGTGCATGTGTGTGTTTAGCTGTATTTGGCAGCTGGCTTCTTACGGCATTTGAAGTTCTGTTCCACAAAAAAACAATGTAGGAAGTTAAAATTGCTTCTGGTCTTTCTCTACTACCAGGCCATGGGGCCTCTAGAGTCCTAGTATAGCCTGGATGCTCACACGCACACACACACACAGCCCTCAACACCTCCAGTAGACAAAAGTCCCCTCTGTGTTCCACTTCTGAACGTAAACACACAGTGATATACATTACTGGCCATGTTAACAGTACAGAGCCAGAGGTCAAACCAGAAACGTCCATGACAACTTTCAGCTCCAGGACATTTTAATGTGCACAAATGAGTCATGCTATTTGTATCTTTTTATTTGACCCAAGAATAGTTTCAATTAAGTAAAATCTCCATTACAAGAGAGATCCTTACAGCCATATGGCTGCTCTGCCACGCTTGAGAATAGTAATGATGGTGGACACAGTATTACTGCTCCCAGATGTACCATTAACATTGACAAACAATGCTTCAGCCTTGGTTTAGTTTCCCAGTTCCCTGCCTGGCACACCTTTACCCACTCTGAGTCACGCTGGAGAACTATGTTTCTCATGTTAGCACAGGACTGACAGGGCTCAGTCTGAAAATATTGACATTAGAAAGCCAGCAAAGGCAGGCACAATAGATATAGAATTATTAGAATATATAATTATGACATAATTACTTGCTATAATTACAGCAGATAATGCCTCGCTGTTTGAACATGTGGTGTTGCCACACACACACACATACACAGTGTTGTTGTGTCTGTGGGATCTGCCTTGGTAACCTTAGAGCTCAGGGATGGGTAGGGCACCTCGCTGCCAGCCTTTCCCAGACAAACCTCACGGTGTGAGAAAGCTCTGCCTTGGCTGGGCAGGATGCTGGTTAGTGGTTGGTTCAGCCCACTTTGGCATGTGTGGTGGGTGGGGATGCCCTGGTCTTGGAATGTGAATCTCAAAGGACTGTTCTCTCCAGAAACAAGTGTCTTTATCTAGCTCTGCAGGTCTCTCTTTCTTAAGGTTCCCACCAGTCTTCCTACCTGTCTGTATCTACCTGTCTGCCTGCCCTTACTGTGCTTACTGCTCCCTGGCCAACACTGATGAAACTAACACAATTCAGTCAGTGAAGTCTCCAAGCAGCATTCCTTGAAAAAGTAAAACATTGGTTAATGCTTGTCTTTTCTAAAACTCTGGTAACAAACTGAAAAAGATGACTTAGTTCATTAATTAAATTAACACTACGATAAATCAGCTGCAGACCAGAGCTGTCGAACCCAGAGAGCGACCCGTCTGGCGTCTGTCTCTGCCATCAGAGCCTGTAGTCCACTTACCTAATTAACACAGCACAGTTCTCTCTCTCTATCTGTACTCTCAGATGGATATGGAGAGAGGGAGGAGGAAGGGATGGAGGAGAGAGAGTATGATAGTGCCCCATTTTTAAATGTAGAGAGAAAAAAGGCTAAAAGAGGTGATGAGGGGAATGAGGTAAGGGGGGATGGTAGAGGTGATGAGGGGTGTACTATCAGTATCAGTATCAGCAGATTGGGTTAGAGATTGAACATGGAGAGGGATAAATAGAGAGAGAGAGAGAGAGAGAGAGAGAGAGAGAGACATACGGTTGGGGGAAAAACATGCGTCATGATAAAATCCATGTACACAAACAACAAGTCTGCGGTTAAAATTGGCAAAAAACACACACATTTCTTTCCACAGGGCCGTGGGGTGAGACAGGGATGCAGCTTAAGCCCCACCCTCTTCAGCATATATATCAACGAATTGGCGAGGGCACTAGAACATTCTGCATCACCCGGTCTCACCCTACTAGAATCTGAAGTCAAATGTCTACTGTTTGCTGATGATCTTGTGCTAAAGCACACAAAAAACGATACATACCTTGGCCTAAACATCAGCGCCACAGGTAACTTCCACAAAGCTGTGAACGATCTGAGAGACAAGGCAAGAAGGGCCTTCTATGCCATCAAAAGGAACATCAAATTTGACATACCAATTAAGATCTGGCTAAAAATACCCATTGCCCTTTATGGTTTTGAGGTCCGGGGTCCGTTCACCAACCAATAATTCACAAAATGGGACAAACAACAGATTGAGACTCTGCATGCAGAATTCAGCAAAAATATCCTCCGTGTACAACGTAAAACACCAAATAATGCACGCAGAGCAGAATTTGGCTGATACCCACTAATTATCAAAATCCAGAAAAGAGCCATTAAATTCTACAACCACCTAAAAGGACGCGACTCCCAAACCTTCCATAACAAAGCCATCACTTACAGAAAGATTAACCTGGAGAAGAGTCCCCTAAGCAAGCTGGTCCTGGGGCTCTGTTCACAAACACAAACAGACCCCACAGAGCCCCAGGACAGCAACACAATTAGACCCAACCAAATCATGAGAAAACAAAAATATAATTACTTGACACATTGGAAATAATTAACCAAAAAACAGAGCAAACTAGAAGGCTATTTGGCCCAAAACAGAGAGTACACAGTGGCAGAATACAATATTCGGACCACTGTGACTGACCCAAACTTAAAGAAAGATTTGACTATGTCCAGAATCAGTGAGCATAGCCTTGCTATTGAGAAAGGCAGTCATTGGCAGACCTGGCTCCCAAGAGAAGACAGGCTATGTGCCCACTTCCAACAAAATGAGGTGGAAACTGAGTTGCACTTCCTATCCTCCTGCCAAATGTATGACCATATTAGAGACACATATTTCACTCAGATTACACAGATCCAGAAAAAAATCGAAAGCAAACCCTCATTTTGATAAACTCCCATATCTACTGGGTGAAATACCACAGTGTGCCATCATAGCAGCAAGATTTGTGACCTATTGCCACAAGAAAAGGGCAACTAGTGAAGTACAAACACCATTGTAAATACAACCCCATATTTATGTTGATTTATTTTCCCTTTTGTACTTTAACCATTTGCACATCGTTACAACACTGTATATATACATAATATGACATTTGAAACGTCGTAATTATTTTGGAACTTCTGTAAGTGTAATGTTTACTCTTAATTTTTAATGTTTTCACTTTTAATGTTTATTTCACTTTTGTTTATTATCTACTTCACTTACTTTGGCAATATTAACACGTTTCCCATGCCAATAAAGCCCCTTGAATTGAATTGAGAGAGAGAGAGAGAGAAAGAGAGAGAAAGGAAGGAAGGAGAGAGAGAGAGAGAGAGAGAGAGAGAGAGAGAGAGAGAGAGAGAGAGAGAGAGAGAGAGAGAGAGAGAGATGGGTATGAAACAGCAGCAGTAGCATCTTTAGAGGCCATGTTCCCGTAAGAGTCACCTCAGGTGATGAATCACCACATGCCTCAGCACACGTATGAGATCATCAGATTAACACACACACACACACACACACACACACTTATCCACTTAGTTAAGTACATTTCAGTATCAGGCCATTACAGTAATCTACAGTAACAGCAGTCACGCTGAACTACACTTATACTAATAGATGAATGATGACTAACATCAAGCTCAAATTATGAATATAAATATGTGACCAGCATTGATGCACTGATCTTGATGCAGTTTAATAAACAGTACAGCAGTAGTGGTCAGTGTCAGTTTTAAGATGATGGAGGACAATTATTTTTTTCATGAGCATGGCCTTATTTCTATTACAGCATATTGGATGACTGTCATTCATATTCCATTCATTCAGTTCAAGGTAACAATAGGTTTAGGTAGCAATAGGTTTAGGCTACTACATGATACTCGAATTTTCCCTATACCCATCATGAGGTTGCTACAACCTAGCCTATGAATGAAAGTTTACAACGTAGGTTTGAATGACAGACACTGACACATGGACAGAAAGTGACACATTCAATACCGCCTTGCACACTCTTGCCTGAATATAGCTAATCTAGTCTGTAATCATCAGTTACAAACAAAAGTTTCTATTGGACAAATTCAGGGGGAGAGACGTTGAGAAAAGATGGACATTACATTATGACCGTTAGTGAAGAAAAATTATAAAAGAAGACGATAAAAATAGACAAAACCCATACCTACCAAGTTTTGAAGGGGAATACCGATTTTATTTTATAAGAGAGTTGTTATAATTTTGTTAAGAAAGACTTAGTAAAGACTTGAGGTTAGTCTAGCATCGTGTGACACCGAGAGAGAATTGCATGGAAAGATAAACACGTTCAAGTTCCCATGGGATATCGGTTACTGCTAAGGAGTACTGTATGCATTGGTAGCTGTGCTTGCTGTGGACCTTGTGAGGAAACCTGCACAGAACTGCCATACTTCGCTGAAGGAATATCTACATCTAGTGAGTAACCACAACAGTGGGGTGCTTCGGGACTTTATGTGTGTCATAATTGTTTTAGCTCCAACGCGCGCCAACGGGTTAAGCAAGCTTGAAATAATTTGGATATTGGGGTTTATTATTTTTTATTTATTTTAATGTGGTGCTTTGAAAATGTGATAATACACATCTTGAACCTTATGTATGTTGTCTTGGTGGAGTCATTTACTGTTTCAATTTAATTTAATGCGTGGGAAAGGATATCCTTATACAATAACAGAAACCTATAATCATTCCATCTGAAGTTAATACCCTAATTGCCATCACCCTAGATAGTTTACAATAGGGATTCTTATTGGAGATGTCCTTCTCACCTAACATCCCATGCGGTTGAGATATTCTATGTAAGATAATATCGCGAGAGTCAAATTTGAGCCTGGTGAGAGGGTTACACACATGACGAGGGAAGGCAGGTGTGCGTAAAGATGGTGGCAGGAGTGCGTATTGCAGGGCAGCCTGGCGCCAGGCGGGAAGAGCAGGAGCAGGGTTTGACAGTTAGCCAGCTGGGTGTAAAATACAGACGAACTGGCAGAGACATGGGAGCCTGACGATCCGGCTGAGGTGTGAAATCCTGTCGATTCCGCTGAGGCGTGGGAGCCCGATGATTCGGCTGAGGCGTGGGAGCCCGATGATTCAGCTGAAGCGTGGGAGCCCGATGATTCGGCTGAGGCGTGGGAGCCCGATGATCCGGTTGAGGCATAGCAGCCTGACGAGCCGGCTGGGTGTAAAAACCTGACGATCCGGCTGAGGCCTGACGTGGGATGGGCGCCTTCCGATCCAACTGGGGAAGGAAACCTCTCGAGCCAGGTAAGGCGTGGAAGCCCGGCGAGGTGGCTTAGGCACCCCCAGTTGTGTATTCATTCCACCGGTTCTGTTGAAAAACATTTCTTAAACAGAAGCAAACAGAACGAAATGTGATTAATTATACCTGAATTTGTCAAATAGAAACTTTTGTTTGCAACTGTTGGACTAATGATTACACACTAGATTAGCTATATGCAGGCAAGACTGTGCAAGGCGGTATTGAATGTGTCACTTTCTGTCCATGTGTCAATGTCTGTCACCTCATATTTTTCTCTCGACCTGTGTGCACCTACGTTGTAAACTTTCATCCATCGGCAGCTGCCTCCGGACCCGAGATCACCACCAACCGGAAAGCCAGCACTCCCCGATGCTTTGTTTGATGGCTGCTGCATTCTGTAAGGACCAACGCTTTTAATGAGGAATGGACATGGAACAGGACAGAAACAGCGTCATAACCGGGTAAAACACAGACGTTAGACAATTAATGCAGCAGCGGGGAACAGATCTGGGGTACTGATAAATGTAGGGGAGGTAATAAACAGGTGATTGAGTCCAGGTGAGTCCAATAAATTGCTGGTGCGCGTGATGAGGGAAAGCAGGTGTGCGTAATGATGGTGTCAGGAGTGCATAAAGCAGGGCAGCCTGGCGCTGGAGGAGAAGAGCGGGACCAGGCGTGACAAGTTCATGCTGCAGGAACTCTAGTCTTTTGATGACAGTGAGGGGGAAGAAACGGCGATCAATGGTGTTGTTGTCACGGAAGAAGTTGACTGACTTTTTAAATCAGTGGAATGCCAGGTGAAAGCAGAGAGATGATTACCAAATGCGGAGAGAGTCGAAAAGAGAACACAGAAGGCTGTTGTATAAAACACCTGTCTCCAGATTAAATCTTAAAACTAAGGGCAACCATGGCAACCATGGCAACCATGGCATCCATGACAGCGCTGCAAGTCCCGCCTCTCCCATCTCTTCACATGTTTTTAGGAGCATATACCCACATGGGTGATTGAAAGCTGAACTGAGATCCATACTCCAGTCGGTGGTGATAATGCATCTTAAAGTTGGTTGCCAACTGCCATATGAAGTCCAAAGAAAAAGGAGAGATTACTAGAAACTAACTAGGGTTCCCCTTTTCTCTGTGGATTAATTGTCGGAGTAGAGGACCTTGTGCATTTCAGGTAAAATAACAACCCAATGTTTATATCCCAGGACAAATTAGCTGGCAACAGCAAGCAAGCTAAATGGCCATGAATGTTTAATGCGTTTCGAACTGTCCCCAATTGAATATAGTTGGTTCAGAGTTAATTTTGATATTTCAACCTGCGTGTCCTGATCGCGTCAGGTGTGGATGGACAAAATCAACATGCGCGTATTGGCGCACGCGTGTGCCCTGTCTACTCAGCATGTTAAAAGGGCATTGGGCCACAACAAGCCGCCAGAACAGCTTAAATTCACCTTTGCAAAGATTCTACAAGTGTCTGGAACTCTATTGGAGGGCTGCAACACCATTCTTCCTTGACAAATTCCATTATTTGGTATTTGGTTGATGGTGGTCCAAAACGCTGTCTTAGGCGTTGCTCCAGAATCTCCCATAAGAGTTCAATTGTGTTGAGATCTGGTGACTGAGTGAGACACACACACACACACACACACACACAGTTGTAGAGGTTAAGCCAGGGTGTGTGTGTGTGTGTGTGTGTGTGTGTGTGTGTGTGTGTGTGTGTGTGTGTGTGTGTGTGTGTGTGTGTGTGTGTGTGTGTGTGTGTGTGTGTGTGTGTGTGTGTGTGTGTGTAAGAGGCATCATCAGTATCTTTAAGAGCTCAGATGTTATCATAGAAAAAAGGAAGTCTTGAGCCACTGCTTTTAGACTCATTCAGCCGTTAATTTTCAAGTGTTACAGTTATTCTAAAGCTAGCCTGCATGGTGTTGGTTTTTACCTTTGCATTGCTTTATGCTGAACATTAATTGCCTTCCTGGAATCATAAAGATTTATAGATTTCAGTTCGGCACTTCTATGAGAGATTGCATTTATGTCCCTCTCTACTCTCTCTCACTGCCTCGCGATAGGAAATAATGTCTATTAATAATTCCATAGTGGCATATAGATCAGCAGAGTTCTACATCCAACTGCTAATAAGATTACCATAGTAGCGTTTTTAAACAGATGCAGTTTTTTCATGGGTCAATGCTTGTGATAACAAGAAGGACAGAAAACACAGTGAAAACTCAATGGATGCTTTCTGTTGTATCTGGCCTGCTCTGAATGCAACAAAACAGAATTATGGACCTTTCTAACCCTTGCCAGACGGAAGACTTGTGAGAGATAGACAAAAATGTGGATGAACCCATGAGAAGAATTGTTAAACTTGTGCAAGATATTCATCCATAGAGATACAGTCGCTAGTGAAAGTCTACACACCACAGTCTTCACATTTTGCTTCCTTAAAATTAAATCTATAAAGGGATTCAAAATGATATTTTTCCCTACAGATATACAGTTGAAGTCGGAAGTTTACATACACCTTAGCCAAATACATTTAAACTCAGTTTTTCACAATTCCTGACATTTAATCCTAGTAAAAATTCCCTGTCTTAGGTCAGTTAGGATCACCACTTTATTTTAGGAATGTGAAATGTCAGAATAATAGTAGAGAGAATTATTTATTTCAGCTTTTATTTCTTTCATCACATTCCCAGTGGGTCAGAAGTTTACATACACTCAATTAGTACATGGTAGCATTGCCATTAAATTGTTTAACTTGGGTCAAACATTTCGAGTAGCCTTCCACAAGCTTCCCACAATAAGTTGGGTGAATTTTGGCCCATTCCTCCTGACAGAGCTAGTGTAACTGAGTCAGGTTTGTAGGCCTCCTTGCTAGCACACGCTTTTTCAGTTCTGTCCACACATTTGGGGTCAGGGCTTTGTGATGGCCACTCCAATACTTTGACTTTGTTGTCCTTAAGCCATTTTGCCACAACTTTGGAAGTATGCTTGGGGTCATTGTCCATTTAGAAGACCCATTTGCGACCAAGCTTTAACTTCCTGACTGATGACTTGAGATGTTGATTCAATATATCAACATAATTTTCCTTCCTCATGACGCCATCTATTTTGTGAAGTGCACCAGTCCCACCTGAATCAAAGCACCTCAGGATACTGCACAACAGGATGCTGCCACCCCTGTGCTTCACGGTTGGGATGGTGTTCTTCGGCTTGCAAGCATCCCCCTTTTTCCTCCTAACATAACCATGGTCATTATGGCTAAACAGTTCTTTTTTTGTTTCATCAGACCAGAGGACATTTCTCCAAAAAGTGCGATCTTTGTCCCCATGTGCAGTTGCAAATCGTAGTCTGGCTTTTTTATGGCGGTTTTGGAGCAGTGGCTTCTTCCTTGCTGAGTGGCCTTTCAGGTTATGTCGATATAGGACTCGTTTAGTGTGGCTATAGATACTTTTGTACCTGTTGCCTCTAGCATCTTCACAGGGTCCTTTGCTGTTTTTCTGGGATTGATTTGCACTTTTCGCACCAAAGTACGTTCATCTCTAAGAGACAGAGCGCGTCTCCTTCCTGAGCAGTATGACGGCTGCGTGGTCCCAAGGTGTTTATACTTGCGTACTATTGTTTGTACAGATGAACGTGGTACATTCAGGCGTTTGGAAATGGCTCCCAAGGATGAACCAGACTTGTGGAAGTCTACAATTTTTTTTCTGAGGTCTTGGCTGATTTCTTTAGATTTTCCCATAATGTTAAGCAAAGAGGCACTGAGTTTGAAGGTAGGCCTTGAAATACATCCACAGGTACACCTCCAATCGACTCAGGTGGGCCTGAGCCCAAGTGGGGGGGCCTATGCCCTCCCAGGCCCACCCATGGCTGCACCCCTGCCCAGTCATGTGAAATCCATAGATTAGGGACTAAGAAATGTATTTTAATTGACTGATTTCCTTATATGAACTGCAACTCAGTAAAATCGTTGAAATTGCTGCATGTTGTGTTTATATTTTGGTTCAGCCCATAGAGAGAGCATTGCATTGTGTGTTCTGTTGTCGACTTCCACAATGATTTTCACGTTTCTACCAACATTATTATAACGACAAAATAAAAGATTTGTTCAGAAAAAGAAATGTAACTGTAAAAAAATATATTGTTATTTAACACTGTAAGTGAGAGGAATTAGTGTTTTTTGGTGAATTTTTCCTTTAACTCTGGGCTGTGAAGACATAGATAATAGATAGATAATCAACAAAATCTAAATCTTTATTTAGAAAAATGTTATGAGTTGTGAAAATGTTCTATAATTTTCTTTCACTTTGAAAATGTCGAGAAGGTTGTTTAGATCTGTATGAAACATATCTAATTTAATCCCTTGTCAGATATAATTTGAAGGCAGCAAAATGTGAAGATGGTGCAAGGGGTGTGTAGACTTTCACTATGAGTGTGTGTATGTGAGAGATTTGTGGTGTTGAACTATGCTGAACCTGGCTGCAGAGCCTTACTCTAGAAATGTGCTGTGAAATTCAGGCTGATGCACTTACACCAGCCAGGTCACCCATGATACAAGTTAGTATTCGACGTCGGGAGATGACGTGGAAACCGGCCACTTGGGGTAACAGTGAGCGCTGTTATCTTCAAGTAGGTTTCGGCTTTGCTAGGGAGTTGTGGACAGGGATGGTGGATAGGCGTAAGCATCTGCTTCTGCTGACTAAAGGATGCATGTTAGAATCCAGCGCTAGAATGTATTCTTTAAAAAAAAATTACTGCCCTTTCATATCTCCCCCTTCCCTCCATATCTCTCACAATAGACCACATTGGGGTGCGGAGGGGGGAGATAGGGTGAGGAAGAGGGGGAAGGGGAAGGAGGCGGGAGAGAATGTTAGGAGGGGGGAGAGTATAAAGGGCTTACTAAGCTTACTGTGTCAGGGCAGTACTGTACAATATATAACTTAATTCAAGGAATACGTTCCAAACAGTGTTTCAGTCACAACTCAACATATAGTAACACTCAGCTGGGAGATTCTGAGAAAGCCCTATATTCCCCTAAACTCACTGAGTCACGAGTAGTACCGTTCACAATCAAATCACTTTTCCCTCTCCTCTCCCTCTCTCCCTCCCTCCCCATCTCCCTCTCTCTCCTCTCTCCCCTTCTTGCATGTTTGAATCCAGCAATAGAAAAGTTTGTTTGTTTTTGTTTTTAGTCTTAAGCCTATCCCAAACCTTAACCCTTACCTTAACCTTTCAGAGTTAATGCATACACTTAACCCTAACTTTAAATAGTTTAAGTTCATGCCTAAACTTAAGCTTGAACACTTTGAAATTTGATGTTTGGAATAACTTTGAAATTTTAGGATTGAGAAGCATGGATGAATGTCTAATTCTGATGTGAGACTTGGAGAGCTTGTTGCTTACACACCCCTGTCAATGAGGGGTTTTCCCTAACCTCCTCTCCCATCTCTCTCTCTACCCTAACCCCTCCTCTTCCCTCCTACATTACCAAACATTAGGACGTGTTATGGACAAACTCCAGCCATGAAAGGGGATGTGGCCTCAGAGATAGTCAGTCTCCCACCTCTGCCCCCTATCTTGCTACGCTAGCTGGTGACACCCCTCCTATAACCAGTATCATCAATTATCAAAGCCTAAAACTCCCCCCTTGTCTCCATATCTCTCATGATAGATCATATGGGGGTGCGGAGGGGGGAGATAGGATGAGGAGTGGGTGGAAGAATGGGAGGAGGAAGGGGGGAGGGAGGGGAGAGGGTAAGGAGGCAAGAGAGTGGGTGAGGATGGAGGAGAGTACAGAGGGCTTAATAAGCTGAGTGTGTCGGGGCAATACAATTTGCAGAGTGCATACTGTACAGTATATTTATTTATTTAATTTACATTTTTTTTATTTCACCTTTATTTAACCAGGTAGGCCAGTTGAGAACAAGTTCTCATTTACAACTGCGACCTGGCCAAGATAAAGCAAAGCAGTTCGACACAAACAACACAGAGTTACTCATGGAATAAACAAACGTATAGTCAATAACACAATAGAAAAGTCTATATACAGTGTGTGCAAATGAAGTAAGATTAGGGAGGTAAGGCAATAAATAGGCCATAGTGGCAAAATAATTACAATTTAGCAATTAAAGACTGGAGTGATAGATGTGCAGAAGATGAATGTGCAAGTAGAGATACTGGGGTGCAAAAGAGAAGAAAAAAAAAAGAACAATATATGGATGAGGTAGTTGGGTGGGCTAATTACAGATGGCCTATGTACAGGTGCAACAATCTGTAAGCTGCTCTGACAGCTGATGCTTAAAGTTAATGAGGGGGATATGAGTCTCCAGCTTTGAGTCTCCAGCTTTTTGCAATTCGTTTCAGTCATTGGCAGCAGATAACTGGGAGGAAAGGCGGCCAAAGGAGGAGTTGACTTTGGGGGTGACCAGTGAAATATACTTACTGGAGCGTGTGCTACGGGTGAGTGCTGCTATGGTGACCAGTGAGCTGAGATAAGGCGGGGCTTTACCTAGCAAAGACTTATAGATGACCTGGAGCCAGTGGGTTTGGTGACGAATATGAAGCGAGGGCCAGCCAACGAGAGCATACAGGTCGCAGTGGTGGGTAGTATATGGGGCTTTGGTGATAAAACGGATGGCACTGTGATAGACTACATCCAATTTGCTGAGTAGAGTGTTGGAGGCTATTTTGTAAATGACATCGCCGAAGTCGAAGATCGGTAGGATAGTCTGTTTTATGAGGGTATGTTTGGCAGCATGATTGAAGGAGGCTTTGTTGTGATATAGGATGCCGATTCTAGATTTAAGTTTGGATTGGAGATGCTTAACTTGTTAGGGAGTGGCAGCTGAGGAGTCGGTTTTGGAGAGCCTGGCGTGCCCAAAGTAAAATGCCACCCATTCAGGCCCAGAAAATAGGATATGCACATATTTAGTACCATTGGATAGGAAACACTCTGAATTTTCCAAAAGTGTTAACCATTTGTCTGTGAGTGAAACAGAACGCATATGGCAGGCGAAACCCCGAGGAATTTCTGTCCTGGAAAAAGTGATTTTGACACATTGCTCATTTGGAACCCCTCCCTCATGAAAATGACCATATAAGGGCATATGAATGCAGTACCAATCGCTTCCTTTAGATGTCAACAGTCTCGAGACAGTGTAAATTTTCATTTTGGATGCTTTAGACCAGAGAATAAGAGCAAACCAGGAAGTGTACTTTTTATGTCAACAGTACCCAGTGCGCGTTCCCGACAAGGCGCGCCAGTGTCTTTACCGTCTTTAACGATCAGTTTATATTCCGGTTGATTTATAATAGTAAATATACGTAAAAGTGTTCCTAAGGATACATTTAAAACTATGTTTGATTTTTCTTGGACAAGTTTATAGGTATAAGATGAATGAGTTTGCGTCACGTTTCAATGGACTAGTGGAGGCTGTCGTTTCTGATTATAACGCGTGAACCAAATGGAGGATTTATGGATAATACGTTACTTTTTCTAACAAAAGAACCATGGATTGTCTTCGTTGGACACTTAGGATGACCTCAGCAGAAGTTCTTCAACAGGTAATTGATTTGTTTTCGCTGTGAAATGTGTTATGTGTGTGCCATGATGGCTAATCGATTCATGGCTATGGGAAAAATATGTGAGGTGCTACCCTCAAACAATCAAATGTGCTGCTTTCGCCATAAAGCCTTTTTGAAATCTGACAGCGCTGTGATATTGCCAAGAAACAGCGCTTTTGATGAGTATGGAACACTTGTATATTGGTGGATGTTTAATAATTCAACTTTTGGATTTTGAATTTGGCGCCTTACATTTCACCTGGTAGTGTCGGGAGCAGCCCGCTAGCGCCCCAGCAATCCCTGAGAGGTTAATGTGAGTCTGGAAGGAGAGTTTACAGTCTAACCAGACACCTAGGTATTTGTAGTTGTCCACATATTCTGTCAGAACCATCCAGAGTAGTGATGCTAGATGGACAGCCTGGTGCGGGCAGCGATCGGTTGAAGAGCATGCATTTAGTTTTACTTGCATTTAAGAGCAGTTGGAGGCCACGGAAAGAGAGTTGCATGCCATTGAAGCTCGTCTGGAGGTTTGTTAACACAGTGTCCAATGGGACAGAAGTATACAGAATGGTGTTGTCTGCGTAGAGGTGGATCAGAGAATCACCAGCAGCAAGAGAGACATTATTGATGTATACAGAAAAAAGAGTTGGCCCGAGAATTGAACCCTGTGGCACCCCCATAGAGACTGACAGAGGTCCGGACAACAGGCCCTCCGATTTGACACACTGAACTCTGTTTGAGAAGTAGTTGGTGAACCAGGTGAGGCAATAATTTCAGAAACCAAGGCTGTTGAGTCTGCCGATAAGAATGCAGTGATTCACAGAGTCGAAAGCCTTGGCCAGGTCGATGAATACGGCTGCACAGTATTGTCTTTTATCGATGCCGGTTGAGTTGTTGGAGTCCAGATTTTGCAGCTCTTTCAGAACACCAGCTATCTGGATTTGAGAAGGAGAAATGGGGGAGGCTTGGGCAAGGGGTGCAGAGCTGTTGAGCAGGGTAGGGGTAGCCAGGTGGAAAGCATGGCCAGCCGTAGAAAAATGTTTATTGAAATTCTTGATTATCGTAGATTTATCGGTGGTGACAGTTTTTCCTATCCTCAGTGCAGTGGACAGCTGGGAGGAGGTGCTCTTATTCTCCATGGACTTTACAGTGTCCCAGAACTTTTTGGAGTTTGTGCTACAGGATGCACATTTCTGTTTGAAAAAGCTAGCCTTTGCTTTCCTAACTGCTTGTGTATATTGGTTCCTGACTTCCCTGAAAACATGTTTTCAGTCACAACTCAAAATCCAGTAACACTCAGCTGGGAGATTCTGAGAAAGCCCTATATTCCTCTAAACTCAATGAGTCACGAGTAGTACCGTTCACAATCAAATCACTTTTCCCTTTCCTCTCCCTCTCGCTCCCTCCCCATCTCCCTCTCTCTCTCTCTCTCTCTCTCTCTCTCATCTCCCCTCAGGCCTGCTTGTTTTCCCAGCAGATCAGAGTGATGGGGGAACAGAGGTTTCCCGTAAAGCACATGGCAGTTTAGTACCATTGCTACTGCAGCTCTAATGAATCCATTTTTCCTCAGAGTGATGCTTGTATATTACTGGACTTTACAGCTATTATAAAGATCCAGGGGTGTGTGTGTGTGCTCCTGGGAAGACCAGTACTAAAAAAAAATAGATTTGAGATTTCACGCTAATTGTCTGTGTCTTATAAAAGGGATATTGTCCATTTAGTTTATTGATTGAAAGCTCCTGTCCTCTCCTCCTCTCTTCACTCCTATCTTATTTCCTCTCATCTCCTCTTCTGACGCTCCCTGGGAGATGGAATAGAAGGAAGGGAGGGATGGGTGAGATGGATGAAGTAGAGGGAAGGGTGGTCCCATAAGGAGTCTCATTTTTCCAGATATCTAATGAAAAGATGGTTGTTTACACGCCTAATGTGCTGTATTGATGAAGAATCTCTCTTGGGGGATACTGGGTGTAGTCATGGTAATGGTATACTGGTTGTTGCTGTGGTAATGGAACACTGGGCCACCGAGTGCTAGGAGAACACCAACTGGCCTCTAGTCTGAGAATGCCGGATCTGTGTATGTGTGTGTTTGTGGTGGCTCTAGAGGTCAATAGGGAACAAGGTTAAAACTTCCAGGTATTGACCTCCACCACCCTACACACACACACACACACACACACACACACACACACACACACACACACACACACACACACACACACACACACACACACACACACACACACACACACACACACACACACACACACACACACACACACACACACACACACACACACACACACACACACACACACACACACACACAGCTGTTGTAGAGGTTAGGCCAGGGGAATGCAGACAGACTCTCCAGTAATGTCTGAAGCTCATGGGTGGGAGAGAGAAGTATAGAGTAGGTGGAGAGGTGAGAAAGTGAAGATGGTAAGAAAGAGGTGGAGGAGTTAGTGTATAGGAGAGAATGAGAATGTCAGGAGGAGAGAAGAAGGAGAGGTAGAGCTAGTAAGAGAAGACGAGGGAGAAAGGGCAAGCATGGAACAGTAAAGAAAGGGTTGGTTCAAGGGAAGAGGAAGATGGGCAATTGTAATCACAGCTTTGGCCTTGGCAGCACTCTGACACGTGTAAGCAGGGTGTGTGTGTCTGTCTGTCTGTGTGTGTATTCATCAGTCTACAGAGGTTAAGTGTTACGTTCCCCAGTTTCTGTGTTGTTTTGGGTTTGTATGTGTGTGTATTTCAGGAAATGGGTTCCTGGAATCCTAAAGCAGCTGATTGGTCGGCCCCATCGCTGATTGGAGCTCTGACCCCTCCCTCTCGTCAGAGGAAACAGCTGTCTCTTCAATTACCAACTCCTTCTCCAGCTTGATAAAAGCCAGTGTTCCTTCATCAGGGAGGAGAGCTTCTTTTTATGTCCTGTGTTGGTTGTTGTGGCGGTCAGTGAAAGTTTTGTTGATATTATATTGTAGCCGCTCCTTCAGAGGGGAGGAAGGGGAACGCACCTTGGGAATGTTTAGGTGAGAGGCCTGCGGGCATACATAACCTGTAGTATTTAATCTGTCTATGCACACTAGGTAAAACCTGGGCGGACCACCCCCTGTATTTTGGTTAGCGCGCCAGGTGGTGCCAAAGGTTAGGTAAGAAGAAGGAAGGCAGGTAAGGTAGGAGTGGGGACTCTTTTTAACTTTTACTTTCATTGCTTTGGTTCCGTCCAGCCCCTTTTCCTCACTTTACCGTGTTTAGGAATAATAAATTCCCTGTAAATGGTATTTTTCTCTGCCTCTGTCGTCCTTCCCCGCACCTACAATCACATACTTTTTCACTCCAAGGGGAGTTGAGATGTAGCAGGGTGTTGCGTTCCCTCCTCCAAGAGGCGTACGTAACACTGAATCACGTAAATTCACCCATGCACATACACACTTGTACTGTACACGCGTGCACATACACACATACAGTACACACACTTAGTATTATTAGTATTTTAATAGGATCCCCCATACAGCTACTCTTCCTGGGGTCCAAACAGAGATCAAACATTACATCGTACAAAACATTGTGCACTATTCACATTTACATTGCTCCATTATTACATTACAATATTAAAATAATAAATTACATTACTATGAATAGTGTGTGGCAGAACCATGTATTTAGAGAGTTGGGCCAGTGCAGTTTCTGCATTATGATGCATTTACATGACACTTCTATGACAGCCATGTTAGCTCCCCATTAACATTACATGGTGAATATTTAAACAACGCTATGTAATAGAATTAGAAAAATATAACAGTTGCCCTAATTCTCTAAATATATGGCTCTGGTGTGTGGGTGTGTGTAGAGTGTGTGTTTTAGAGTGTGTGTGTTCGAGTGTGTGTATGACCTTCAGATGCAGGCTGGGAAGGATTCACTAATTATGGGTTACCCTCATCAGTTTTCATTAGAGTGTTAAAGTGAGTGCTCTCCCGTCTAACTTTCCTCCACTTTAGTCTGGACAGCCCCCAAAGGACAGGAGGAGAGGAAGAGAAAGTAGGAGAGAGGGAGAAGAAGAGGTGGGACTGGGAGGGAGGAGAGGGGGAGGGAGAGAGGGAGGAAGGAGAGGAGGAGAGGGTCAGTGCATGGAAAGAGAGAGGTCCATTAAAATTGTGGTGCTTCGGTCAGCAGCTGCAGAACAGCCCAGTAAACCCACTGAACCCTCTCCCTTTTTCTCCCTCTCTCTCCCCTCTCTCTCTCCCCTACTCTTTCTCTGTCTCTATCCTTCTCCTGATCACCTCCTCTCCCCCTATTTTCTTTCACTCTCCCACAGCCAAACCCAATTCCATGGCAGGAGGCAGGGACGGGACCGTTGCTATTATAATGAAACACAGCAAACTTTTGTAAAGCCATAAAATTGAAATGTTTTCTATTTTACTCCCTCCTCCCTCTATTGCTATGTTTTAAAGTAACATTTCTACCGCATGTGCAGACAGATGCTCTCTGTTGTGTTGTGGTTCTGACTTTCAAGCGTCTCTCTCATTATTCACTTAATCCTTTCTTTCTTTCCTACTCCCATCTCTCTCTCTTACTCCCCCCACTCCTCCCTCTCTCTCACACACACTACCCCCCCTCCCCTCATCCCTCCCTCTCTCTGTATAACATTATCAGGGGGATTAGGGTGCAGTCAGAACTGAATCACTCAACAATCCAAAGCAGATGTGTGAGAGAAAAATACACACACACACACACACACACACACACACACAGTGCGGAGGGACAGCCTGCTGCGTTTTTGGGTTAGGGGGCGGAGAGGGAAATAAGCAGAAACAGCCTGTTGCTAGGTTACCACGAAAACAAAACACAGGCCAAGGCCTGAGAATGAAAGAGCCTGTTTCAGAAAGCTAGTGAAACAATGTCTTGTAAGATCAGGGGAAACATACTGTAGTTCTGCTAAAACTTTGTAGCGCTTTTTATTTCCCCTCTCTTTGAAGCTCATCATGTTTTTTTCTACCCTTATCTCTACATGTTTTTTTTTCTAAATGAAATGGTTTAACGCTTTGAATTCTGTGAGAGACACAGCAGCCTGTGTCCAGGATGTGGTGTGTGTACTTTATGTCTGTGTGTGTTTGGCTTGGATCAGATCATGAGGCAGATGCGAAAGCACCATAACAATGGGTGCAACAGGTAGACACTATTTTGTCTCTGAGTGGCTCCCCTAACCCCTGACCTCTATTATGGCACAGCACATACACTGAGGAATGCTTCTACTCTTCTCAGGAAGAGGTGATGGTTTCCAGGAATCCTGTTGATGTCTGTGAACACACACACACACAGACACACACACACACACAGACAGACAGACAGACAAACAATTTCTGGGAATATTTTTAACTGGGAGAAGTTTGGCTGTTCCAACAGTTTGGCTTTTTTTTTACATCAATGTTTACTTAACTGGTGCATATGTGTGCATTTGTGCGCAACTGCACTTTCATGTCTGTGTGTGTGTGTGTGTGTGTGTGTGTGTGTGTGTGTGTGTGTGTGTGTGTGTGTGTGTGTGTGTGTGTGTGTGTGTGTGTGTGTGTGTGTGTGTGTGTGTGTGTGTGGTTTACTGAATATGTCTGTGGCCAGGTTTCAAAGATAAGATTATAATATACGACCTTGTTTTCTGGGTTTAGGCATGCTTGTAGGAGCAGGTCAGGGAAACAATAACTCTGAGAAAACTGTTTCAGTTTTACTCTGAGTGGTAGAATGCGAACGAGTGTGTTCCTCTGAGCGTGCGTGCATGTGTGTGTGTTCACTGCAGTTTTAGAGGGCAGGGGGGGTTTGTTAGTTTTAGAATGGGTCATAACTTAGCGCTCGTAAAGTAGTAATATATGCGTGTGTGTTTATGTGCTGTGTCCATAGCGTATGGTGTTATGCCCTCCATATATGTTTAATGCACCATGCACAAACATATTAAACCTACCATTTTACAGCCAACACTTTGAAGGCTGTCCACCAAACGCATCATTTCATAAGGTAAATATGTAAAACATTACTCATTACAGACACAGTTGGAATTTATTGTGGCATGTATTAAAGACATTTTTAACTTGATTGAAAACATGTTGGTGTTTGGCCATATTTTTCATAAACTTTAAGTTGACTGACAACTGACTGAGGGCTGGAGAGGAGGGAAGAAGGGGTATGTAGAGGGGAGGTGAGAGGGTGGGAGAGGGGTTGAGGAAAGGATACGTTGTGAGGAGAGAGGAAAGAGGGAGCAAGGGTTTATCCCCAGGCAGTCAGAGAGACATTCCTTCTTAGGACCCAGGGAAAGGAGGAGGAAGACATTCCAATGGCAGACTCCGAAGTCAGATTCCGAAGCTAGATTCCGGTGTGAGATTCCACTGTGGTTATTGAGTAACGTGGAGAGCTTGTGTTACAGGAACACCCAAGGCACCGGATCCCCCAAGGCTCGCTCTCTCGCTCTCGCTCTCGCTCTCGCTCTCGCTCTCGATTCACTTCAATTCAAATGACTTTATTGGCATGGTAAACATACAGTATGTTTACATTGCCAAGGCAAGTGAAAAATACGAAATAAACAATCAGAAATTAACAGTAAACATTACAAAAGTTTCTAAATAATAGAGACATTTTAAAGGTTATGTTATGGCTAAGTACAGTGTTGTAAAGTACAAAATGAAAAATAAATAAACATAAATATGGGTTGTATTTACAATGGTATTTGGGCTTCAATGGTTGCCTTTTTCTTTTGGCAATAGGTCACAAATCTTGTAATTTCAGCGGGAAATATGTGTCTCTAATATCGTCATACATTTATCAGGAGGTTAGGAAGTGCAGCTCAGTTTCCACCTCATTTTGTGGTCAGTGTGCACATTACCTGTCTTCTCTCAAGAGCCAGGTCTGCCCATGGCGGCCTCTCTCAATAGCAAGGCTAAGATCATTGAGTCTGTACATAGTCAAAGTTTTCCTTAATTTTGGGTCAGTCACAGTGGTCAGGTATTCTGCCACTGTGTACTCTCTGTTTAGGGCTAAATAGAATTCCAGTTTGCTCGGTTTTTTGGTTAATTCTTTCCAGTGTGTCAAGTAATTTTCTCCTGATTTGGTTAGGTCTAATTGTGTTTCTGTCCTTGGGCTCTGTGGGGTCTGTTTGTGCTTGTGAACAGAGCCCGGGGACCAGCTTGCTTAGGGGACTCTTCTCTAGGTTAATCTCTCTGCAGGTGATTGCTTTGTTAGGGAAGGTTTGGGATTGCTTCCTTTTCTGTGGTTGAAGAATTTAACGCCTCTGTTTCTGGATTTTGATCATTAGCATGATGGTCCTAATTCTGCTCTGCATGCATTATTTGGTGTTTTACGTTGTACACAGAAAATGTTTTTGCCGAATTCTGCATGCAGTCTCGATGTTTGTCCCATTTTGTGAATTCTTGGTTGGTGAGCGGACCCCAGACCTCTTCAGGCTAGGGTCCTTTTTTCTCAATTTCCGCCTGACTGACGTGCCCAAAGTAAACTGCCTGTTGCTCAGGCCCTGAAGCCAGGATATGCATATAATTGGTACCATTGGAAAGAAAACACTCTGACGTTTGTAGAAATGTTAAAATAATGTAGGAGACTATAACACAATGGATAGGGTAGGAGAAAATCCAAAGAAAAACCAACCAGATCTATTTTTTTTTTGAGAGCCCATGGTCTTCTGTTAGAACGTATAGGGACAAAATGTAATCTAGCTCCCAGTATGCAATTCCTATGACTTCCACTGGATGTCAGTAGTCTTTGTTAAAGGTTTCAGGCTTGTTTCTTCCCAAATGAGGAAGAATTATGAGTTTCAGTACTGGGACTCAGAGTTGGAAATCAGTCTATGCGCGCGCGGCGAAGAGAACGTGCACCGGCTAATATCGAGAAATCAGAGGAAGATATTCAAAAAGTAAGTGAATATTTAATCGTTATTTCTGAATTTATGGAACCTGTGCTGGTGGGAAAATATTTTGATGTGGGGCGCCATCCTCAAACAATCGCATGGCATGCTTTCGCTGTAAAGCCTATAGTAAATTGGACAGTGCGGTTAGATTAACAAGAATGTAAGCTTTTAGCTGATATAAGACACTTGTATGTACCTAAATGTTTCATAACCATAATTTTTATGATTATTTATTTGAATTGCGCACCCTCCAGTTTCACCGGAAGTTGTCCCGCTAGCTTTTGATGCTAGCTTTTGATGTCATAGAAGGCTCTTCTTGCGTTGTCTCTCAGATCATTCACAGCGTTGTGGAAGTTACCTGTGGTGCTGATGTTTAGGCCGAGGTATAGTTTTTGTGTGCTCTAGGGCAAAGGTGTCTAGATGGAACTTGTATTTGTAGTCTAGGCAACTGGATCTTTTTGGAACACCATTATTTTGTCTTTCTGAGATTCACTGTCAGGGCCCAGGTCTGGTAGAATCTGTGCAGAAGATCTAGGTATGGCTGTAGGCTTTCCTTTTTGGGGATAGAAGCACCAGATCATCAGCAAACATTTGACTTCAGATTCTAGTAGGGTGAGGCTTGGAGCTACAGACCGTTCTAGTGCCCTTGACAATTCCTTGATTCCATGGTGAAGAGGGTGGGGCTCAAGCTGCATCCCTATCTCACCCCACGCCCTTGTGGAAAGACGTTGTTCACATGGATTTTATAACATACCTTGTCACTCACGCCTGCCCGTTTTTTGTTACTTCGACACTGTCTGCATCTGGTTCTTCCCTAAAATGTGATGTTTTTGAGACTGCACTTGAAGAAATGTTCCGGATTTACTGACCTTCGTGTCTTAAGTAATAATGGACTGTCGTTTCTCTTTGCTTATTGAGCTGTTCTTGCCATAATATGGACTTGGTCTTTTACCAAATAGGGCTATCTTCTGTATACCACCGAAACCTTGTCACAACACTAGTGATTGGCAAAAAAAAATGAAGAAAGGAAGAAATTCTGCAAATTAACTTTTAACAAGGCACACCTGTTAATTGAAATGCATTCCAGGTGACTACCTCATGAAGCTGGTTGAGAGAATGCCAAGAGCGTGCAAAGCTGTCATCAATGCAAAGGGTGGCTACTTTGAAGAATCTAAAATATAAAATTGATTTGTTAACACTTTTTGGGTTACTACATGATTACATATGTGTTATTTCATAGTTTTGATGTCTTCACTATTATTATACAATGTAGAAAAGAGTAAACATACAGAATAGTTAAAAAATAGGTGTGTCCAAACTTGACTGGTACTGTGTGTGTGTGTGTGTGTGTGTGTGTGTGTGTGTGTGTGTGTGTGTGTGTGTGTGTGTGTGTGTGTGTGTGTGTGTGTGTGTGTGTGTGTGTGTGTGTGTGTGTGTGTGTGTGTAGGCGTTGGAATCTGGCACATTGTCTCCATCGAAGTCTCATACCATTTACAATTCCTGACTTGTTATATGTCACCAGTTTGGCAGTGTAAAACAATTGTCATCTAAATACTCATGTAACTGTTCCTCATGTAACTGTTCCTCATGTAACTGTTCCTCATGTAACTGTTCCTCATGTAACTGTTCCTCTTCTGTTTTAGAGCCCTTTCAACAATCGAGACAAGCTCCTGACTGTGTCTGTGTTTGTGTCTATCTCGCTCTGTCTGTCTCTTTCTCGCCCCCCCCACTCTCTTTCTTTCTTTGTGTAGTTCACTGGTCACAGTCCCTATCACTCGCCTGTCCAACTGACCAAGCCTCAGGTCTCTGTGGTCAGACTGAAAATGTCCACCTCTCCCAGGGCTGCTGTATAAAGTTGTTCTTACAACCAGCTTACCATTTGGGGAAACAAATACTGACCTTCGATCAGTGTCGAGGGGCAATTTCATCCTACTCCCTTGGGTTAGGCATGTAGGGGTCAGTGAATCAACAGTGAGGGCCGAACTTGATACCCCTCCGTCTCATTCCACAGTGGACTGAACCTGATACCCCCTTTAGAAGAAGGCTAAATTCAGAGTCACTCTCCTCGCCTCAAGCGTCTAAGTGTGGCGCATATCACTGTTACTTCTGTGTGTGTGTGTGTGGTTGTGTGTGTGTGTGTGAGAGAGAGACAGAGCAGAGCCCTGAAGGTCTGTAGAAGTCTGTCTAATCTCTGTCAGACTTGGCCTATACAGATCTCTGGTTGCAGTCAAATTTCTTTACACCAAGGAGGGAGAGAGCATGATGCTCATGAATTTGCACGTCCCTCGTAATGTAAGTGGTAAAGATGAGTCAAAATCCACAATTAAGCCTAATTATTGATTTCTGACACATTCATTTAGTTTCGCGTTTCACATAGCCAGCCATGCAGAGTCTATTTACTGTGCGTTGATTGACAACTAAAAAGCAAGTGCTAGTTTATAAAAGGTGTCAAACTGACTCAATGATAATTAATCATATAACGTGGTTACATGTCCATTGTATCGCATCGGGACAAGTAAACCAAAGGGTTTCCTTTCCTAGGATGTCAGAGCTTGCCAGACAGTGACGCTACAGTGAGGGGCTCTCGTCTCGTCAGTCAGTGTAGCCTACCGAATTGCATCGATGATACAGCTTGTCATTTGGTTCCCTAATTTGAATAGTCTAACTGGTAGGCCTAGGCTTTTTTGCGATTATCTGCATATGAATTATGAAAGAATTCAATGAAGATGGTGAATCATCACTGCAGGGGCAATATCTAGTGCAGAGCCTCATTCTGGTCCAAATCAGGGCCCTCACGGAATCCAGGCATTAAAACGGATTTCAGCAATATTCAAAAATGTATTGACCTTAGTAAGGAATCAACTAAATTCATTGAAAATGTATTACATTTATCATAACATAAGACATGAACAGAATGTATCAGTGATTCATATTTCCTGGAACTTTATGAAGGGGCAACAAAAATGCTCCTGTACGTGTGCTGTGCGCGTGTCTGTTAGCGATGATGCTAATGAAAACAGTCTTCCCAAAAACCTTTCTCAATTAAATGTTAACTAGCTACAAAGTAGCCTTTGCTTACCTCGCAGAATGATATCATGATTATTTCCATCAATCCAGTGGGTATTTATTTAGCAAACTCTACCATCACGTGTCTTACAAAAACACTGCTAAACAACAGCCTCTTGCTAGGTGTGCACTTGAATTAAAGGGTAACCCCATCCAAAAATGTAAATGTATCAGATTTTTCCCAGACCTCAAAAGTGGTCTGGGAAGCTAATGTTAAGCTAATGTGGGCTACTTACAATTTTTTTCTGTTTTACTGTACATAATTTAAAGAACAAACATCATTGTGGCAATTCTTAACTTGCAGTAAAACTGTAAATAAGACTTTAATTTCTAAAGAAGACAGGTTAAATGTTAAAAAAGGTTTAATGTGTGTCACGACAGCTAGGAGTGGTGGGTGTGGAGTCAGGCGCAGAGAGCAGAGTAAACGGAAAACCGACTTTAATGCGGTGCGCAATAGTCCAACGCCAAAACACACAGGCGAAAAATAGTTACATAAGAGCAGCCCAAACATAGGACATGAACTCAATCACTGTACACAACACCAACAAACAGAAAACAAGCCCGCACAAAAGGAGGCGGGCTTAACCGGCTTAAATAGCCCTAACAAACACAAAACAAGGAACAGGTGCAAACAATAAGAAAATCAACAGAAAGGAAATGGAGGATCGGTGGCAGCTAGTAGGCCGGTGACGACGACCGCTGAACGCCGCCCGAACAGGCAGAGGAGCCACCGTCGGGGGAAGTCGTGACAATGTGTTCTTACATATAGGCCTAGACGAAGACAATATGTGTCTTTTCAGAAGGAATCAAGCCATTAGAATGTACCAAGGGACACCAAAATAGAGGTCCTTCTGCAATATATTTCGAAACTCGGGGGGCATGCCCCCCAGACCCTCCATGCTTGGGGGCACCTAGATGGCCACTTTTTCAATTTATCTGGCTACTCTATGTACTTGTTGAAAACACTGGGGGACCCATAATAGCAGCATGCCCTCTCCTGGCCCTCTACCCTCACCCTGTGACTGACTGACCTGGGAAGAATCCCCAGCACACCCCCCAGCCAGCTTTACTCAGCAGATCCCCAACAAGAGCAGACATACACACACACACACACACACACACACTGCACACACCGGAACTCTGGTTATATCAAACTGGACACTGAGATGATCTACGTGACGGTACCTCACACACACTCTTTTAGTTTGGCAGTTCGATACCCTTCATCTCTCATACTGAAAGTGAAAGTTGGATGAATGAATAGGTCAAAGTTCCTCTCTTTCTAGTCAGGCCACCCTGTTTTTCTGAAGGGAACTATTGTCTCTGTTCTTCTCTGTGATCACTGAGATGCTATACAGATTTGTGTTTGTGAGTGTAGGAGTGAGTGTGTTCACTGAGGCGCACAAGTGGGGTTTTCTCCTGAAGGATTTGCATGCTGTACATAATGAGGGGTTTCCCTTCCAGAGACACAGGGGTCTCTATGTTGACCTTACTAATTATCTGTTAGGAACTTTCCCCTTTGAATCTACCTATAGTCCTACTGTCACTCTTCTGGCTGTGGGAAGGAAGTTCCAGGTCATGTCTGGTTACACACACCTGCTGCTATCACTGTGGAAAAGGAGAGAGAGGAGAGAGAGAGAGAGAGAGAGAGAGAGAGAGAGAGAGAGAGAGAGAGAGAGAGAGAGAGAGAGAGAGAGACCGAGAGAGAGACAGAGAGGGGGAGAGAGAGGAGTGAGTCACTTTAATAATGTTTACCTATTGTTTTACCCACTGTATATATACAGTGAGGGAAAAAAGTATTTGATCCCCTGCTGATTTTGTACGTTTGCCCACTGACAAAGAAATGATCGGTCTATAATTTTAACGGTAGGTTTATTTGAACAGTGAGAGACAGAATAACAACCAAAAAATCCAGAAAAACGCATGTGAAAAATGTTATAAATTGATTTGCATTTTAATGAGGGAAATAAGTATTTGACCCCCTCTCAATCAGAAAGATTTCTCCCATGTGTCTTTTATACAGGTAACGAGCTGAAATTAGGAGCACACTCTTAAAGGGAGTGCTCCTAATCTCAGTTTGTTACCTGTATAAAAGACACCTGTCCACAGAAGCAATCAATCAATCAGATTCCAAACTCTCCACCATGGCCAAGACCAAAGAGCTCTCCAAGGATGTCAGGGACAAGATTGTAGACCTACACAAGTCTGGAATGGCCTACAAGACCATCGCCAAGCAGCTTGGTGAGAAGGTGACAACAGTTGGTGCGATTATTCGCAAATGGAAGAAACACAAAAGAACTGTCAATCTCCCTCGGCCTGGGGCTCCATGCAAGATCTCACCTCGTGGAGTTGCAATGATCATGAGAACGGTGAGGAATCAGCCCAGAACTACACGGGAGGATCTTGTCAATGATCTCAAGGCAGCTGGGACCATAGTCACCAAGAAAACAATTGGTAACACACTACGCCGTGAAGGACTGAAATCCTGCAGTGCCCGCAAGGTCCCCCTGCTCAAGAAAGCACATATACATGCCCGTCTGAAGTTTGCCAATGAACATCTGAATGATTCAGAGGACAACTGGGTGAAAGTGTTGTGGTGAGACCAAAATGGAGCTCTTTGGCATCAACTCAACTCGCCGTGTTTGGAGGAGGAGGAATGCTGCCTATGACCCCAAGAACACCATCCCCACCATCAAACATGGAGGTGGAAACATTATGCTTTGGGGGTGTTTTTCTGCTAAGCGGACAGGACAACTTCACAGCATTAAAGGGACGATGGACCGTGTACCGTCAAATCTTCCTTCCCTCAGCCAGGGCATTGAAAATGGGTCGTGGATTGGTAATCCAGCATGACAATGACCCAAAACACACGGCCAAGGCAACAAATGAGTGGCTCAAGAAGAAGCACATTAAGGTCCTGGAGTGGCCTAGCCAGTCTCCAGACCTTAATCCCATAGAAAATCTGTGAAGGGAGCTGAAGGTTCGAGTTGCCAAACATCAGCTTTGAAACCTTAATGACTTGGAGAAGATCTGCAAAGAGGAGTGGGACAAAATCCCTCCTGAGATGTGTGCAAACCTGGTGGCCAACTACAAGAAATGTCTGACCTCTGTGATTGCCAACAAGTCATGTTTTGCAGAGGGATCAAATAACTATTTCCCTCATTAAAATGCAAATCAATTTATAACATTTTTCACATGCGTTTTTCTTGATTCTTTTGTTGTTATTCTGTCTGTCACTGTTCAAATAAACCTACCATTAAAATTATAGACTGATCATTTCTTTGTCAGTGGGCAAACGTACATCAGCAGGGGATCAAATACTTTTTATTTTACTTTCTATTTTACAATAATTATATTTTGTTTGTTTTTAGTCCTTCCTCTATTTCTGATGACCATCCAGTTTGATTTCTATTTGTAACTGTGCTATTTCACAACATTTCTGAATCTATATACATTAGTAGTGGAGAAGGTGGAAAGTTTTAAGTTCCTCGGCGTACACATCACGGACAAACTGAATTGGTCCACCCACACAGACAGTGTGGTGAAGAAGGCGCAACAGCGCCTCTTCAACCTCAGGAGGCTGAAGAAATTCGGCTTGTCACCAAAATCACTCACAAACTTTTACAGATGCACAATCGAGAGCATCCTGTCGGGCTGTATCACCGCTTGGTACGGCAACTGCTCCGCCCACAACCGTAAGGCTCTCCAGAGGGTAGTGAGGACTGCACAGCGCATCACCGGGGTAAACTACCTGCCCTCCAGGACACCTACACCACCCGATGTCACAGAAAGGCCAAAGATCATCAAGGACAACAACCACCCGAGCCACTGCCTGTTCACCCCGCTATCATCCAGAAGGCGAGGTCAGTACAGGTGCATCAAAGCTGGGACCGAGAGACTAAAAAACAGCTTCTACCTCAAGGCCATCAGACTGTTAAACAGCCATCACTAACATTGAGTGGCTGCTGCCAACATACTGACTTAAATCTCTAGCCACTTTAAACATAGGAATTGGATGTAACAAATGTATCACTAGCCACTTTAAACAATGCTTTATATAATGTTTACGTATCCGACATACTCATATCAAATGTATACACTGTACTCTAAACCATCTACTGTATCTTGCCTATGCCGTTCGGCCATCGACCCAAATCTCTAGCCACTTTAATAATTATAATTGGATGAAATAATGTATCACTAGCCACTTAAAACAATGCCATTTATATAATGTTTACATATCCTACATTACTCATCTCATATATAAGTGTATATACTGTACTCCATACTATCTTCTGCATCTTGCCTATGCCGGTCAGCCATCGCTCATCCATATATTTATATGTACATACTCGTATTCATTCCTTTACTCTTGTGTGTATAAGGTAGTTGTTGTGAATTTGTTAGATTACTTGTTAGATACTACTGCATGGTCGGAACTAGAAGCACAAGCATTTCGCTACACTGCTAACCATGTGTATGTGACAAATAAAATTTGATTTGATTTGATTTGATATGTGTTACATTGGTTATCGTGTTATTAGTCCCACCCTTCAACTCCATTCAACCCCTTCCATCTCTCTCTCAACACCATCCATTTTGGATTTCTATTTGCCATATATTTTTCAACTGTGCTGTGATGCTTCACAAAAGTACTGAGCCTTTCTATTCTCCTAGCTTCTACAGATTGTAAATTAAAAATAAAATGTTTTGCTAAAATAATTATTATATTCTTGATTGATTGACTATGGCTTTTCAAATCACCCAGTATTGCTATCTGCAGCGTTAGTTCTAGGCAAATGTTGCAATTCTTCAGGCATTCCTGGACCTGTGACCAAAAACTAGCTACATATGGACAATACCAAAATAAATGATCTAATGACTCTACCTCCTCACAGCAAAATCTGCAGAGCTGGGAAGATTGTATCCCCCATATATATAACATTATATTGGTTGCAAGAATTTTGCATAGTAATTTAAATTGAACAATTTTAAGTTTTGAATCCGGCGTTGTTTTGCATATCAATTCATAAACCATGTGCCATGGAACTATTTTGCAATTTATATGGCACAGCTGTCAGTTTTGGTCCTTAAATGAAATTGGTATATGTTTTTATTTATCACACTTTTCTTTAACCATTTGTGTTCTTTAATGCAGGGCCGACATACAAGTTCCTTACTTTTTCCCCTTCTACTTGCCTCTTTTGGGTAGAGCAGACATTTCCATATGTCTGTGTTAGCTGCATGTGTGACATAACTCCACCAGTCCTATATATGATATCATTCACAAAACTTATACCCTTTAAAAAATGTTTTGCTAAAAACACTGTATTTTTAGCAATTTGTATATTTGAGTTTAACCAGAATATTTGTTGTATTATTTGTTCTGTCTTTTCAGGTGGATTAAACTGAAATTGCAACCAACTTTCTGAGGCTTGTTTAAAAAATAACAATATTATTTCTTTTTCAAACAACTGAAAGTGAGCAGGTGTAATCTGAATAAAGGGAAAAAGGCCATTCTTGAACATAGGATGAGACATTCCTACCAATTTACTAGAGAACCTGTTTGGATTTAAGTATAACCTTTGTATGACTGATGCCTTTAGTGAGAGGTCTAATGCTTTAATATTAAACAAATTCTGTCCTCCGAATTCATATTCGTTGTTTAAATAGGCCATTTTTATTTTGTCTGAATTGCCATTCCAAATAAAATGTAATATTCTTTATTCATATAATTTAAAAAGCAGGTCACTAGGTGTAGGTAAAGCAATAAGCAAATAGGGTAAACTGTGATATGACTAAAGAGTTAATCAGGGTGATTTTTCCACAAATAGACAGGTATTTTCCTTTCCATAGTAGCAAGATCTTATGTATTTTTTTTGCTAGAGTTAGTTCTATTAGCTATGTTGACTATGACGTTACTTTAGCTAATATGGTGACAACAATGTAGGGTTATGATATGGTTCGGATTGGAAATATTTTTTCACCTGGTCACATACAGCTGATGTGTTGTGCATTGAAGTCCACAAGTGAAGGGACAAGGTGAGAGGAGGAGAGCGCATAGATGCGAGAAGGAATACAACGTGGCTGCTATGAAAGTGAAAAACGCTTCTTAAACGGAAGCAAAAGGAACAAAAGGGGGATAAACATAGCTGAATTTGTCCAATAGAAACTCTCATTTCTAACTGTTGGACTAGTGATTACACCCTATATCAGCTAGATGCAGGCAAGAATGTGCAAGGCGGTATATCATGTCACTGTCTGTCACATCACATTTTTCTCTCAACCTGTGTTCACCTACGCTGTAAACAATCATTCATAGGCTACGTTGTAGAAACCTCATGATGGGTTATAGTATCATGTAATAGTGTAAACCTATTACATGGAGCTGGGTGAATGGAATATGAAAAACAGACATCTAATATGCTGTAATAGAAATAAGGCCATGCTCATAAAAACATAATCGTCCTCCCTCATCTTAAACGGCACTGACCGCCACTGATATATATACAGTTGCGATGTTAGCATGTACATTTCTAAAAACCAGTTTTTGCTTTATCATTATGGGGTATTGTGTGTAGATTGATGAAGAAAAAATTTAACAATTTAATACATTTTTGAATAAGGCTGTAATGCAGCAAAATTTTGAAAAAGTCAAGAGGTCTGAATACTTTCCAAATGCACTGTATGAAGAGGAAAGGGACCAAATTATCATGGTCAGACAGATGGGCTACTAACAGTTTACTACACAACATAGTATTGCTTTCTTAGCTACAGTATACATATCTCCCTGGCATATTACATCCTATATGCAGCAGTATACAATACATTTTTGGACTCACATTCTTGTGCTGCGCTCATTTGACTTTGTCATCAAAGTCTAGCATTTTCTGGTTTTACGGTGCTTTCAAGACAACTGGGAACTCTGAAAAAAACAAGGTCAAATTATGAAAATACCAGAGTTCCCGACTTGGAATTCTGAGTTGGATGACCGTTCAAAACATATTTTCCCAGCTGGAGCTTATTTTTTTCAGAGTTCTCAGTCTTGAAATCACTGAAGTCATGCTGGATTGACAGCATGGCCAATGTATTCAACCTTTTCATGGCCCATGGTGTTTCATGTGAATGTATTTTAAGCTTGGAAAAGAAACCATTAAACCCAGACTTGGACCACATACCAACTCCACTGAATAGCAGATTAGTGATTGCTTTGCAACGCCTGCAGTTAGCCACTGATTCCTTCCAAACCACTCATTGCTGAATTTGCGATTTCCAACTTGTTGTGTAATGTTCATGTTCAATGGCCGATGAGCACCAATACGTTTTATCTATAAATTCTCTTCATATGACAAGGATTGAAAAACATTTGCCAGTAGATTGTCGACTTGACTCAAGATGATCTGTGGCCAATGACCTAGAGCCTTCTTGGATGGGCACTTCTAATGTAAATATATGGCAGCACCCAAGGGGCTTAAATTCTCGAGCTCTCTCCGTAGAGTTTGCAGTGACGTAGTGTCCTCATGAGTGACACAACACTCAGCCAATCACGGCGCAACTAGAGAACATTACTAACCCCTACGCTCTGTATTTTCCGCTGGCTGCCCCTCTACCACAGAAAACACTGAGCTACAGTAGGCTGAAACACCTGCATTTTGGAGCTGTCTTACACAAGAAAGCAAAAAACAGACCGTGTTTGTATACGTCTTTATTATCTCAATGATTTACGTATTAATGCCAAAATAACAGGCAACACATTATTTAACTAGGCAAGTCAGTTAAGAACAAATTCTTATTTATTATTATTATTATATATATATTACTTTTTTTTATGTAAACATTTCTACTAAGTTACAATTCATATAAGGAAATCCGTCAATTAAAATAAATGTATTAGGCACTAATCTATGGATTTCACATGACTGGACAGGGGAGCAGTCATAGGTGGGCCTAGGGACCTTGCACTTGGGAGCCAGGCCCAGCCAATCAGATTGAGTTTTCCCCATGCACAAAAGGGCTTTATTACAGACAGAAATACTCCTCAGTTTCAACAGATGTCCAGCTGTCCAGATGTCTCAAGTTTTGAGTGAACATGCAATTGGCATGCTGACTGCAGGAATGTCCACCAGAGCTGTTGCCAGAGAAAGTAATGTTAATTGTTCTACCATAAGCTGCCTCCAACATTGTTTTACATAATTTGGCAGTACCTCCAACTGGCCTCACAGCCGCAGGCATAAGCTACGAACAACGAACACAATTGCATTTTATCGATGGCAATTTGAATGCACAGAGATTTCGTGATGAGGTCCTGAGGTCCCGTTGTCGTGCCATTCATCCTCCGCCATCCTCTCATGTTTCCACATAACAATGCATGGCCCCATGTCGCAAGGATCTGTACACAATTCCTGGGAGCTGAAAATGGCCCAGTTCTTTCACTGCCTGCATACTCACCAGACATGTCATCCATGAAACATGTTTGGGATACTCTGGAACGACGTGCAGTGGTGGAAAAAGTAACCAATTGTCATACTTAAGTAAAAGTAAAGATATCTTAATAGAAAAGGAGTCACCCTGTAAAATCCTACTTTAGTAAAAGTCTAAAAGTATTTGGTTTTAAATATGCATAAGTATCAAAAGTAAATGTAATAGCTAAAACATACTTAAGTATCAAAAGTAGAAGTATAAATCATTTCAAATTCCTTATATTTAACAAAACAGACGGCACCATTTTCTAGTTTTTTTATTTACGGATAGCCAGGGGCACACTCCAACAGTAAGGAATAATTTATAAACGAAGCATTTGCATTTGTGTTTAGTGAGTCCGTCAGATCAGAGGCAGTAGATATGACCTGGGATGTTCTTTTGATAAGTGTGTGAATTGGACCATTTTCCTGTGCTGTTAAGCATTCAAAATGTAACGAGTACTTTTGGGTGTCATGGAAAATGTATGGAGTAAAAGTACATTATTTTCTTTAGGAATGTATTGGAGTAAAAAGAAAAGTTGTAAAAAATATGAATAGTAAAGTAAAGCACAGATATCCCAAAAACGAATTAAGTAGAACTTTAAAGTATTTTTACTTAAGTACTTTACACCACTGGCGACGTGTACAACAGCGTGTTACAGTTCACACCAATATCCAGCAAATTTGCACAGCCATTGAAGAGTGGGACACCATTCCACAGGCCACAATCAACAGACTGATCATGCGAAGGAGGTGTCGCGCTGCATGAGGCAAATGGTGGTCACACCAGATACTGACTGGTTTTCTGATCCACGCACCAACTTCTTTTTTATGTATCTGTGATCATTAGGGCTTAATTAATTTATTTTAATTGACTGATTTCCTTATGTGAATTGTAACTCAGTAAAATGTTTGAAATTGGTGCATTTTGCATTTATATTTTTGTTCAGTATTATATACTGTATACTGTATATTCTGGACTCTGACATTAGTCGTTCTGATATTTCTTAATTTCTTCCTTTTTTTAAAAACTTTTTTGACTATGTTACTGCACTGTAGCTATTAACGCAAGCATGTCACTACACCTGCGATAACATTTGCAATTCTGTGTATGCATCCAATAAACTTTCATTTGATTTGAGTGAGTAAGAGAGAGAGAAAGGTAAATAACATTTGGTTATGGGGATTGAGTAGTTACAGTAAACACATTCTGTTGGAGATTTAGTACTGTAGCTGCAGGGTTCCTGTCGGTGTGAGTTACTGAAACAGCCAATCAGGACCCAGTCAGGCGTAATTGGGAAACTCTCTGGGCCAATTCAGTTCCCCTGCTGTTCAGATAAACTATAGTACACTAACTGGAGAAGTCCCCTGTTCTGAATACCTGACTTACCTGTTTCCCTCTCTTGCTACCTCCCCCTCTCTCTCTCTCTCTCCCTCCCTCTGTCTCACACACGTACACATGCACACACACAGACGGTTCTATGCTGCCAGTTGCAAAAAGCAGCTTTGAATTATTTAGCCAACAGGACAGGCAGCAGGCTAATTCCCTGAAGAGGAGGGAAGAGGGGGTCGCGGGTTGGCGTGGCGATAAATCAGGGAAAAGCGTGTCACGTGACCATGGGGAGATCCCTGTCACCTGACTGACTGGAATGGCTCCCTGCTGTCACAGACACCGCTTCCCAGAAATTACACAGCAGACAGGGTGTGTGTGTGTGTGTGTGAGGGCATTGCAGCTGTCCCTGTCTGTCTATGTGGTGTGTGTGATTGGCACAGTGCTCAAGTAAGGCTCCCATAGCTCTGTTTATTAACCCCTGGGTCATTAACCCTCTGTGGGCTACTGCACTCTCTCTGACCTGCGCCACTATACAGTACTACTTTCTCTATTTCCCTATTCTTGTTTGGAACACTGTAATATCAATCATTCTTTTGTGGTGGGGGTTAGAAAGAGGTGAGGGGTAAATTCCCATCCATAGACGCCAGACAAACCCTCCCCCCTCACCCCCCACCCATCTACAATGAAGGGGGCATACACTCTTCTCCCTTCCCGTCTGTAGGGGCAGTGGCAGGAAAGTCCCCGTCTTGCCAGGTGCCCTACTAGATGCCTGTTTGAATTAACATTGCTTATAAATAAAGCATAGAGGACAGGAGCATGGGGGTAGTGTTGTTTGTGTTGTCAGAGTGACACAGCAGGTTTAGGGTTACTGAACTCTATGGTTTGATTTACGGTTGATTACAGAAACATCCTTCATCTTTTTTAATGCTTTTTTTTGGGACAACAAACAACATACATAGACAAAAACAATAAACAACTTAACGTTTACATAGATACATTTTTGCAAACATTAATGACATCACACTTGCTCAGATCCACATGTTCCCACCATTACAGTACCTTCCTGATGGCTGAACTGTTGTAGAGGGTTGAACTGTTGTAGAGGGTTGAACTGTTGTAGTTGGTTGAACCGTTATAGGGGATTGAACTGTTATAGGTGATTGAACCGTTATAGAGATTTGAACTGTTATAGGTGATTGAACTGTTATAGAGGGTTGAACTGTTATAGAGGGTTGAACTGTTATAGAGGGTTGGACCGTTATAGAGGGTTGAACCGTTATAGGGGATTGAACCATTATAGAGGGTTGAACCGTTATAGGGGATTGAACCGTTATAGAGGGTTGAACCGTTATAAGGGATTGAACCATTATAGAGGGTTGAACAGTTATAGAGGGTTGAACCGTTATAGGGGATTGAACCGTTATAGAGGGTTGAACCGTTATAGGGGATTGAACCATTATAGAGGGTTGAACCGTTATAGGGGATTGAACCGTTATAGAGGGTTGAACCGTTATAAGGGATTGAACCGTTATAGAGGGTTGAACAGTTATAGAGGGTTGAACCGTTATAGGGGATTGAACCGTTATAGGGGATCGAACCGTTATAGAGGGTTGAACCGTTATAGGGGATCGAACCTTTATAGAGGGTTGAACCATTATAGAGGGTTGAACCATTATAGAGGGTTGAACTGTTATACACACTCTCCAACTCTGACATCTGATTGTCTTTGGTTCACTGGCTGGGTGATAGACAATGTTTTCAGTGATCTTCAGTGCTGTGTGATATCGTACACAATGTTTTGTGGTGATTTTCTGTCTAATCTTTCAGTGCCTTGTGGGGGTTGTTAAAGCAGTCTTTGATCAATTCCACCTGGATGTTTCAGAACTGTCTGTGTGTGTGTTTAAGACATGAAAGTGTGTACATTCACCCACACACATCTGAATGTACAGGTAACTGCCAAAATAATGGAAACACTTGAATAAATGAGAGATACAAAGTACATTGAAAGCAGGTGCTTCCACACAGGTGTGGTTCCTGAGTTAATTAAGCAATTAACATCCCATCATGCTTGGGGTCATGTATACATTCTTGTAGAATCTATGCCAAGGTGCACTGAAGCTGTTCTGGTTCGTGGTGGCTAATACCCTATTAAGACACTTTATGGTGGTATTTCCTTTATTTTGGCAGTTAGCTGTGTGTTAAAGACATTAGACTAGATTTGATTCATTTTGAGATTGTGAATTTGACCCATTTGTTAATACGACTTGGAAGCCAAAGTAGGGGAAAGATCTCAACAAGCATATTCATCATATTCAGTCATTAGTATTTAGATATTTTCATAGAGTATAGCCTAACACATTCATAGTTAACATAACATCACCAGGGGTAAATATGGAAAATGGAGCTCTTGGAAATTATAGTCACCTTTGACATATACAAACTTTTGCTATGGAACTATATGCTTCTGTTCTGTGGGAATCGTGAACAGTTCAGTTTTCTTTAGTTCGCAGCTCTCCATCGTTGTCGCCCATTCATAGTATTCATAATCAACACATGTAGAACCCCAGAACTTGGTGAGAGACATTCAAAGCCCTCAGCATTTGGTGACTGTTACTAAACAAACAGTGTGCAACCATAACTGGTCAGGCTGCTGACTGACTTTATGGTCCTTCCCAGAGCCCAGCGCTTGCTCTTTGTAGAGGGAGACAGAAAAATACACAGCGTGAAATGATGTAGCACAGCTTCCATATGCGCACGTTTGTTTGTTTTTTGGTTCAGGATGAGTTGTGCTGTGGGTTGGACCGGTCCCCTCAGGCTGGGGTGGAGTGGGTAACAGGACTGGACTGGATGGATCACAGGAAGCTGTTGTGAGCAACTGGGTTTAAACCACAAGACTTTGTTAGCCCTCCGAGGTAAAGCCTACCTCTGGCACTCACAGCTTCAGAATAAGAACTTATTTAAAATGGAAATCTTGATCTCTCCTCACAATCACCAAACTACAGCAGCCAGCTAGAGGCAGAAAGAGCAGTGACCAGAGTGTACTGGGTGATTAGAGGTCCAGATGGACAATATACAGATAATAATGCTGTAGTGTCAGTTTCACCAAATCAGCTCTTGTTTCAGTTTCAGACCATCAATAATGAAGAGTCATCAATCTAGAACTCCCAGAATCAGAGGTCTCTCTCTCTCTCTCTCTCTCTCTCTCTCTCTCTCTCTCTCTCTCTCTCTCTCTCTCTCTCTCTCTCTCTCTCTCTCTCTCTCTCTCTCTCTCTCTCTCTCTCTACACTCTCACACACACACACACACAAACACACCCTCTCTCTTCCTCCGTCTATCTCTCTCTGATGTGTGTGAGGTGAGCTGCACCTAGTGAAACCCAAAGCGAGTCCCTGAGCACTAAAGTGTTATTTGGGCAATGGCTCAAGTACTGTGTTCCCATATTTTGTGTGTGTGTGTGTCCTAAAGACACTAATAAATCATATGAGCGTGGCATAATAGGAATGGCAAAAAGATCATTAAAGCCACCACCCCCCTTGATCCACTGCCAGTTCACCCTGTTATCATCCAGAAGGCGAGGTACAGGTGCATCAAAACTGGGACCGAGAGACTGAAAAACAGAATCTATCTCAAGGTCATCAGACTGTTAAATAGTCATCACTAGTACATTAGAGGCTGCTGCCTATATATGTAGACTTGAAATCACTGGCCACTTTAATAATGTTTACATATTTTGCATTACTCATCTCATTTGTATATACTGTATTCTACTCTATTCTACTGTATCTTAGCCTATGCCGCTCTGACAATGCTCGTCCATATATTTATATATTCTTAATTCCATTCCTTTACTTAGATTTGTGTGTATCAGGTATATGTTGTGAAATTGTTAGATATTACTTGTTAGATATTACTGCAATGTTTCCACATAGCTAGAAACACAAGCATTTCGCTACACCCACAATAACGTCTGCTAAACATGTGTATGTGTCCAATCAAATTTGATTTGATTACTCTTAACAGTTCAGAAAGTCACCGCCAAACCCCTTCTTTAACTACATTTAAAGGTCAAAACCCATTATTCTATTTGTGTACTCTTCACCACGCTCGGCTAGTACATGGTCTTGAATAACCTAGTCTTTATACCCAATTAACTTAAAGGAGTTGAAAAAAGTCCATCGTCTTCCTTGGTTTCAAAATTTAATTGCAGTATTAATTGATCAAATAATTCAGTGACAGTCAAAACATAACTTTTCGATATGGATCAAACAATAGACTTAAAAAAATACATAGCAACAACTCATTTTCATTCACCATCAAGTAAATAACATACACATTCAATAACAGTCAATAACCGGTTGCAACCTTATACAATGGTGGGCATACAGTGGTACAGAGAGGGATCAGATCAGCTTCTCCTGGTGGAAATGACAGACGGCAACATGGTTTATACTTTGTGTTATTTTTCAGCCGTGCTTTACCAGATTACCTTATAACTCAAATTCCAAATTCTCACTTGATGAACTGTTTGTCCTCTCCCTGTTGCTCAACACGGGCGGTGCTCTCCCGCTCTCTACTGTCTGTCTCTGACCCCTGTAATGACAACCAAATGAAATCAGAATGCAGGCAACAACTGTTTTGTTATAGCATTGGGCTACAGTCAGCAAAGATGTGGAGTTGAACTGATAGTGCCTTCCTTATAACACAAATTCTCAACCTGTTTGTCCTCTCCCTCCTCAACATGGGCTGTGCTCTCTCTATTGCCTGTCCTTGAATCCTGCCAAAATCATTTGACCTAATAATCAGGTGACCAAATACTATTATCATATGACAAAAATGGCTGGCCTTAACAATGATGGGGTTAGCTAATTAACATGAATTAGATACTGCTTTTATTAGATAAAATATGTATTTACTGTCTGGCAATAGGTATAGCTAGCTAGCTGAGAACATATTACTAGTATTATGAATTGTACAGTGTAGCCATTAATGAACTTACTTACAGTCCTTTGCATGCTAAACAAAATCTTATTTCCTGCACTTTTCTTGTCTTTGGCATTGGCATCTCCATTAAGGGCTTAAGGGCACTAGCTAAATTTTTACTAGGGTGACCACTGACTCACTAAGTGCTGTTCATCTGAAACTGCAGTTGAAAAGGAAAAGGGGAAGATCCAGATACTGTGCTAGTGTTGGTGCTAGCTTAGCTAGTTAGCTAGCTACAGTGTCTTCAGAAAGCATTCATACCCCTTGATTTATTCCACACTTTGTTTTGTTACAGCCTGAATTCAAAACGGATTAAATATATTTTTTTCCTCAAACATCTACACACAAAACCTCATAATGACAAAGTAAAAACATGTTTTTAGAAATATCTAATTTACATAAGTATTCACACCCCTGAGTCAAGCACCTTTGGCAGCGATTACAGCTTTGAGTCTTTCTGGTTAATTCTCTAAGAGTTTTCCACACCTGGATTGTGCAACATTGACCATTATTCTTTTCAAAACTATTTGGTTGTTGATCATTTCTAGACAATCATTTTCAGGTCTTGTCATAGATTTTCAAGTAGATTTAAGTCAAAACTGAAACTCACCCACTCAGTAACATTCACTGTCTTCATGGTAATCGACTCCAGGGTAGATTTGGCCTTGTGTTTTAGGTTATTGCACCTGCTGAAAGGTCAATTTATCTCTGTGTCTTGTGGAAAGCAGACTGAACCAGTTTTTTTCTCTAGGTTTTTGCCTGTACCTAGCTCCATAAGGTTTGTTTTTTATCCTGAAAAACTCCCCAGACCTTAATGATTACAAACATACCCATAACATGATGCAGCCACCACTATGCTTGAAAATATGGAGAGTGGTACTCAGTAATGTGTTGTATTGGATTTGCCCCAAACATAACACTTTGTATTCAGGATAAAAGGTTAATTGTTTTGCAAAAATGTTTTAAAGTCACCATTGGCCTCCTGATGAAATCCGTGAGCGGTTTCCTTCCTCTCCGGCATCTGAGTTAGGAAGGGGCGCCTGTATCTTTGTAGTGACTGGGTGTATCGATACACCATCCAAAGTATAATTAACAATAGGTGCCCTTCTTTGTGAGGCATTGGAAAACCTCCCTTGTCTTTGTAGTTGAATCTGTGTTTTAAATTCACTGCTTGACTGAGAGACCTTACAGCTAATTGTATGTGTGGGAACATAGATGAGGTAGAAATTCCAAAATTAAACACTATTATTGCACACACAGTGAGTCCATGCAACTTATTATCTGACTTATTAAGCGCATAATTACTCCTGAACTTAATTAGGATTGCCATAATAAAGGGGTTAAATACTTATTGACTCAATGCCTTTCAGCTTTTCATTTTTAATTCATTTGTAAAAATTTCCAAAAATATTATTCCACTTTGAAATTATTGGGTATTGTGTCTAGGCCAGTGACACACAATCTCAATTAAATCAATTTTAAATTCAGGCTGTAACACAAATATTTCTGGAAAAAGTCAAGGGGTATGAAGGGACTGTAATGTTGGCCTAGCTAAATTAGCCAACCTAGCATTGCATTACTCACTTTACACAATATTTTCTCCTCACCAATAGTATGCTAGTTACACAACAACAACATTGGTATACATTTATGAAATGTTCACAGAGTTTTACTTCCAAACATTTAAACATTGGAGCACTTTTTCCATCACCATCCCAGAATCTGTCCCAAACTGAAGATGAACCATCCCGTATTAAAATACTTAGCTTATTTTTATGTTTTGATATGGCAAAGTGTGTCTACTCTAGAACCTAGGTCATTCACAGTGATTGAAAAAGGCTAATAAGAGTGCTACTGAAATAGATAAATGGGTCTGTCAACTGAGCCAGAAATTCACATTCAAACATGTGCCTCGAAAAAGGTAAACACTGGAATAACATTTAAATTGATTTTGCATAAATGTACAGGTAATTGACAAAATAAAGGAAACACTTGAGTAAATGAGGGATCCATAGTATATTGAAAACAGGTACTTTCACACAGGTGTGGTTCCTTAGTTAATTAAGCAGTTAACATCTCATCATGCTGTGTGTGTGTGTGTGTGTGTGTGTGTGTGTGTGTGTGTGTGTGTGTGTGTGTGTGTGTGTGTGTGTGTGTGTGTGTGTGTGTGTGTGTGTGTGTGTGTGTGTGTGTGTCTCAGTCACCAGATCTCAACCCAATTGAACACTTATGGGAGATTCTGGAGCAACGCCTAAGACAGCGTTTTGGATCACCATCAACCAAATACCAAATAATGGAATTTGTCATGGAAGAATGGTGTTGCAGCCCTCCAATAGAGTTCCAGGCACTTGTAGAATCTATGCCAAGGCAAATTGAGGCTGTTCTGACGGCTCATTGTGGCCCAATGCCCTTTTAAGACACTTTATGTTGGTGTTTCCAATATTTTTGGCAATTACCTGTACATAAATAATTTGTCGATGCTGACCTGAGAGAGGCAGCAGAAAATGTAGCCAAACTTTTAATTACATACGTAAATGTGACCCACCACCTGGATTTGGTCCTAAGTAGCAAAATTCGAAATTCTGTTTTTTACATTCGATAAAAGTAGAGACTCTCAGCTAGAAAATTGTATATCATACACTACAGTTGAGGAACAATGGGAAAGTAATTCTGCTTTGAAAGTTGATACATTTGTTAACCCACTTTTGAGAAAATGGCCCGTGAATGTTTTTGGTACACTAACTGGAGAGCTCTTCTTCATCTACACCCTTTCAGCATCGTTCACACCCTCTTAAGCCTTAACCCCATCTCTTTAACTTCTTACCATGAATTCATAAGCTATCCCGGTTCACAGAAAACACATTTCACAGCGAATACAAATCAATTACGTTTTGAAGAACTTCTGCTGAGGGCTTCCCAAGTGTCCAACGAAGACAATCCATGGTTCTTTTGTTAGAAAAAGTAATGTATTATATCCATAAATCTCCGTTTGGTTGGCGCGTTATAATGAGAAAATAGAGCTTCGACTCCTCTATTGAAACGTGAAGAGAACTCGTTCAACTTATACCTATAAACTTGTCCAAGAACAATCAAACATAATTTTAAATGTATCCTTAGGAACACTTTTATGTATAAATAGTATAATATTTCAACCGGAATATAAACTGGGCGATAAGAAAGGAAAAAACCACAGAGCGTGCCAGCCGGGAGCGCACATTTTACTCTATTGACATCTGTGTGGACACTTCCTTATTAGTCTTCTTCTCTGCTCTAAAAGCATCTAAAAAGAATCAGAACACTTTCTCGAGACTGTTGACATCCAGAGGAAGCGATAGGTACTGCATTCATATGCCCTTATATGGGACTTTTCATAAGGGAGGGGTTCTAAATGAGGCAATCTGTCAAAATCACTTTTTCCAGGACAGAAATTCCTCGGGTTTTTGCCTGTCATATCCGTTCTGTTATACTCACAGACAAAATGTGACTTTTAGAAAATTCAGAGTGTTTCCTATCCAATGGTACTAAATATGTGCATATCCTATTTTCTGGGCCTGAATGGGAGGCATTTTACTTTGGGCACGCCAGGCTCTCCAAAACGGTCACCTCGTGCGCTGCTCCCAAAGAAGTTAAGGATTCACATGTGCTAAACACAGTGAATAAGGTAGTTTAGTAAACACCACATATTTCAAGACTAAAAGTGGTGAAAGTAGTAGCAAAATCTATTAGTAAAAATACACTTTATCTAGTCCTTGGCCTATATCCTAATCGGACTTTGGTGCAGGTCATGTTGTTCTTCACATTACCGTCTCTGGTAAATACACGCTACAGTTGAAGTCGGACGTTTACATACACCTTAGCTAAATAAATTTAAACTGAGTTTTTCACAATTCCTGACATTTAATCCTAGTAAAAATTCCCTGTCTTAGGTCAGTTAGGATCACTACTTTATTTTAAGAATAATAGTAGAGAGAATTATTTATTTCAGCTTTTATTTCTTTCATCACATTCCCAGTGGGTCAGAAGTTTACATACACTCAATAAATTTTTGGTAGCATTGCTTTTAAATAGTTTAACTTGGTTCAAACGTTTTGGGTAGCCTTCCACAAGCTTCTTACAATATGTTGGGTGAATTTTGGCCCATTCCTTTTGACAGAGCTGGTGTAACTGAGTCCGGTTTGTAGGCCTCCTTGCTTGCACATGCCTTTTCAGTTCTGTCCACACATTTTCTATAGGATTGAGGTCAGGGCTTTGTGATGGCCACTCCAATACCTTGACATTGTTGTCCTGAAGCCATTTTGCCACAACTTTGGAAGTATGCTTGGGGTCATTGTCCATTTGGAAGACTCATTTGTGACCAAGCTTTAACTTCCTGACTGATGTCTTGAGATGTTGATTAAATAGATGTATTCCAGAGACAGGTGTTTTAAACAACAGCCTTCTGTGTTCTCTTTTCAACTCTCTCTAACAAGTCTTCAAAAGGTCCATCAATCATATGTCTTGCTTTCAGAGCAGGCCAGAAACAACAGAAATCATCCATTAAGTTTTCACTGTGTTTTCTGTCCTTCTTGTTATCACAAGCATTGACCCACGAAATATCTGCATCTGTTTATTCTGCTACTAAGGTAATCTTATTAGCAATTAGATGTAGAACTCTGCTGATATTTGCAAGAAGCCATTTTAAAATTATTAATAGACATTATTTCCTATCGCGAGGCAGTGAGAGAGAGTAGAGGGAAATAAATGAAATCTCTCAGAGAAGTGCAGAACTGAAATCTATAAATCTTTATGATTCCAGGAAGGCAATTAATGTTCAGCATAAAGGAATGCAAAGGTAAAAACCAACACCATGCAGGCTAGCTTTAGAATAACTGTAACACTTGAAAATTAACGGCTGAATGAGTCTAAAAGCAGTGGCTCAATACTTTTTTCTATGATAACATCTGAGCTCTTAAAAATCCTTCTTTAACCTGTCTCCTCCCCTTGATCGACACTGATTTAAGTGGATTTAAGTGACATCAATAAGGGATCATTGCTTTCACCTGGTCAGTCTGTTATTGAAAGAACAAGTGTTCATAATGTTTTGTACACTCAGCGTATGTAAATTGATTGGCTGGTTTCTCACCCTTCGCACCATGGGGTCAGTTTCGACTTGATGTTTTTTCCACTCTTTCTGACAAACCAGTCCATTCTCTCTCTTGCTCTCTCTCTCTCTGTTTCACTCTCTCTCACAAAGGAATGTGTGGTGATTGAGTGAGTGGTAGGTCTGTAGCTCTGCTGTTATCTTCTGAGGTTAGAGTTCATAGCTCTTATCACTCATCTCTCTCTCCTCTGTCTGGGTCGTGTGTGTGTGGAAGATTGTTGTAGAAAATCCCAAAATACTTTTGGGACCCTACACTATGTGTGTGTTATTTTGTGTTTGTGTGTGTGTGTGTGTGTGTGTGTGTGTGTGTGTGTGTGTGTGTGTGTGTGTGTGTGTGTGTGTGTGTGTGTGTGTGTGTGTGTGTGTGTGTGTGTGTGTGTGTGTGTGTGTGTGTCAGCATGAGGGACAGTTGAGAAGTCTCCTACTTTTATGAATATTTACTGGCTTCGTGTTTGCTTTGCCTGGTCTTCTCAGTTTACATTTTTCTGACCTGGGATTTTAACCAGCAACCCTGCGGCTACTGGTCTGTTTGTCTACACCCTACTCTCTAACCACCAAGCAGACCAAGGTTAAGAGAGAGTAAAAGAAGGAAAGAGAGACAGAGAAAAAAGAGAGATTCAATGCAATTCCACTAATCACTCCCAGACTCTGGGGACACACAGACAGCTGTATTATCTTAAGAGTCAATGGCCTGTCACACACACACACAAATGCATGCGTGCACACACACACTCACATACATACATAGTTTTCATAGCTATTACACCATTATGACTTCCCTCAGACCCCCAGGTCTGTCATTTAGATGGTTAAATGTTTGACACTACCACAAACCATTTAGTCATTAAAGTCTCAGTCAATCAATCAATCAACTAATCAAACTATTAGGGTTAATTTACTTTCAGTAAAGGATTTAAATCACTTCTAAAAACACAACAGCGAACTGTTATGTAACAAACACTCACACACACATTCACCATAAAGCTGAGGTGGGTTGATCTGTGTTTGTGCGAGAGACAGAGAGACAACAGTGATACGCGAAATCATTGTGACAACCGTTACCAAATATTTACATGGCTGGTGACCTAGTTTTACAGAGAAGGGGGGTAAGGGGTTAACCTCTCATACTTGGCGTTTTGCCTCTCTCTCCTTGTGACACCCTTTCTCAGTCATCTATGTCTCTTGTGTTTTGTCTTTCTCACTCTATCTTCGGCTATCAGTCTCACTTTCTCTCTTGCTCCCCCTCTCTTTCTCGTTTTTTCTCGCTTTGTTTCGCAGTGTTGGATGGAGGGATGGAGAGGATAGACGTCACAGTCAGTCAATGTAGGAGCCAACAGATGAAAAGCCTCCCTCCCACTTTCTCTCTCTCCATTACACACTAAGACAGCCCACCGCTCTCGCCCATCACGTTCATTCTGTCCTTCTCTGTCTGTTGTTGTGGATTTAGTCTGTAGAGGAGAAGTGAAACTATAGCGTCTCCTCAGAAACGTCACAGCCTTTCTCGCTTGTCTGTTTCAGCCTAAATACATCTGTCAGTGTCACGCATAGGCCTACTCTCTAGTACCAAATCATATTTAGAAACATATCAAACATGAGACTCTGGCAGATGGCATCTAGGTTTATGACAGAGCATAGGGCCTCCTCTGGCCATTACAGAACCTAGGGTATGTCTTTGTCTGTGGATTTTAAATTGTAACATGACAAACTTTCCTATATTCCAGTTCACCACTGCACACATGAGTATAGGCCAGTGGTTACCAACCTGTGGTCGTACTGGTCGTGCAGGTGGTCCGCAGCTGGATTGGGAGGTCCGCCAATCCAGCTGCTTCTGTTCTGATTGCTGTGTTGCTGACGCAGGTCATTGTAGGTCTATGTTACTAAGTAACGTATCAAGTCATTTTAGCCATGTTGTTATACTAACCCATCAAGTGCACAGATAAACTGTTCAAGTTCAGGGTTCATTTCAAGTTTATTGTTAGTAAGACTGGTAAGTCAATCCAAACTGGAATCCATAAAATTGTGTATCTCAAATCTGAATTTGACATTGACCGTGCAGAGAGAGAGAAAATACTATCTTTGTTCTGTTGCTCTTTTTGTATAGGATAGGAGGATACGTCTCCGCTGCTTCTTTCTCTTTTTTGGGCTCCCCAAACTCTACTTGAGACAGGATTACCTTTTGGATGAGTGAGTGAATGTGTGAGGTCTGCATGTGTGTGTGTATTTGTGTGTGTGTGTGTGTGTGTGTTTGTGTGTGACGGTGGAAGGGGTGAGGTGTGGTTGTAATTCATTTATTGGAGAGGAACTGGGGATTCCAAATATGTATATGTGTGTTTGTCTAAAAACATCTGCTGTATGTGTGTGTGTGTGCATGCACGTGTGTGTCCAGTAGAACATCTGCAGCTCGTTGGTTTTGTTTTTCCTCCTCTGGACAGCCCACCCCTGCGCCCTTAGGTCACTGAACTCTGGGCTCTCTCTGGTGTGTGTGTGTGTGTCTGTGTGTCGATTTCACCCACCCTACGTTCCAGGCTGTTCTTTTCTGTAACACAGTTAATTGAATTGTGACCCTTGATATGAACAAAATCATGTTTCTAGCCTCAGTCCAGTTCAGAGCTGTGACCAAGCATTTGGGAAACACGTATCAATTGCACCCATCTATTTTACCCTCTCTCCCTCTTCCTCTCTCCTCAGACAATAGATTTAGTCTCTCAAGTCCAGATGTTTTCCATCTCTTTGACCAGTGAAGAAGAGGAATCCCTCTCTCCCAACACACTCACTCCCTCCCTCTCTCCTGTCTGTGTTCAGACAGTAAACATTTAGAGAGGTGGCGTGCTTCACTGCAAAGTACGCACACACACACACACACACACACACACACACACACACACATCTACAGACTCTCCAGTAATGTGAGACAAACAAATGTGGGAGCGATAAAGAGACCTTTCTATCCCAGCCATCATGTGTGTGTGTGGCTTCCATCAATGTTATTGTCTGCATCATTTCCAATCCCCCATATATATATATATATTTTTTTTTTCTCGTATATATACATATATTTACATATAAAATACAGTGCCTTCGGAAAGTATTCAGACCACTTGACTTTTTCCACATTTTGCACGGTTACAGCCTTATTCTAAAATGTATTAAATCCTCAATCTACACACAATACCCCATGATGACAAAGCAAAAATAGGTTAACAAATGTTTGCTAATTTATAAAAAATGTTTTACTGAAATTTGACATTTACATAAGTATTCAGACCCTTTACTAAGTAATTTGTTGAAGCACCTTTGGCAGTGATTACAGCCTCGAGTGTTCTTGGGTATGATGCTACAAGCTTGGCACACCTACCATTCTTCTCTGCAGATTCTCTCAAGCTCTGTCAGGTTGGATGGGGAGCGTTGCTGCACAACTACTTTCAGGTCTCTCCAAAGATGTTCGATCAAGTTCAAGTGTAGGCTCTGGGTGGGCCACTCAAGGACATTCAGAGACTAGTCCTGAAGCCATTCCGGCGTTGTCTTGGTTGTGTGCTTAGTGTTGTTGTCCTATTGGAAGGTGAATCTTCACCCCAGATGGAGGTCCTGAGCGCTCTGGAGCAGGTTTTCATCAAGGATTTATCTGTACTTTGCTCCATTCATCTTTGCCTCGATCCTGACTAGTCTCCCAGTACCTGCCGGTGAAAAATATCCCCAGAGCATGATGCTAACACCACGCTGCTTCACCGTAGGAATGGTGCCAGGTTTCCTCCAGACGTGGCATTCAGGCCAAAGAGGTTAATCTTGGTTTCATCAGACCAGAGAATCTTGTTTCTCATGGTCTGAAAGTTTTTAGGTGCCTTTTGGAAAACTCCAAGAGGGCTGTCATGTGCCTTTTACTGAGGAGTGGCTTCCATCTGGTCATTCTACCATAAAGGCCTTTTTGGTGGAGTGCTGCAGAGATGGTTGTCCTTCTGGATGGTTCTCCCATCTCCACAGAAAAACTCTAGAGCTCTGTCAAAGTGACCATGACCAAGGCCCTTCTCCTCCGATTGCTGTTTGGCCGGTGCGGCCAGCTCTAGGAAGAGTCTTAGTGGTTCCAAACTTCCACTTAAGAATGATGTGTTCTTGGGGACCTTTAATGCTGCAGACATTTTTTGGTACCCTTCCCCAGATCTGGGCCTCGACACAATCCTGTCTCTGAGCTCTACGGACAATTCCTTCGACCTCAGACCTTGGTTTTTGCTCTGACATGCACTGTCAACTGTAAGACCTTATATAGACAGGTGTGTACCTTTCCAAATCATGTCCAATCAATTGAATATACCACAGGTGGAATCCAATCAAGTTGTAGAAACATCTCAAGGATGATCAATGGAAACAGGATGCACCTGAGCTCAATTTCGAGTCTCATAGCAAAGGGTCTGAATACTTACGTAAATAAGGTATTTATGTTATTTATTTTGAATACCTTTCCAAAAATCTGTCTTCGCTTTGTCATTATAGGGTATTGTGTGTAGATTGCCGAAGATTTTGATTTATTTAATCAACTTTAAATAAGGCTGTAACATAAATAAATATGGAAAAAGTCAAGGGGTTGAAAACTTTCCGAAGGCACTGTATGTATACAGTACCAGTAAAAAGTTTGGACACACCTACTCATTCAAAGGTTTTGCTTCATTTGGACTATTTTCTACATTGTAGAATAATAGTGAAGACATCAAAACTATGAAATAACACATATGGAATCATGTAGCAATTAAATATTTCAGACTCCTCAAAGTAGCCACCCTTTGCCTTGATGCCAGCTTTGCACACTCTTGGTATTCTCTCAACCAGCTTCATGAGGAATGCTTTACCAACAGTCTTGAAGGAGTTCCCACATATGCTAAGTACTTGTTGGCTGCTTTTCCTTCACTCTGCGGTCCAACTCATCCCAAACCATCTCAATTGGGTTGAGGTCGGGTGATTGTGGAGGCCAGGTCATCTGATGCAGCAGTCCATCAATCTCCTTCTTGGTCAAATAGCCCTTACACAGCCTGAAGGTGTGTTTTGCATCATTGTCCTGGTCAAAAACAAATGATAGTCCCACTACGTGCAAACCAGACGGGGTGGCGTATCGCTGCAGAATGCTGCGGCAGCCATGCTGGTTAAAAATGTGTCTTGAATTATAAATCACCCCCACACCATCACACCTCCTCCTCCATGCTTCATGGTGGGAACCACACATGCGGAGATCATCCGTTCACCTACTCTGCGTCTCACAAAGACATGGCAGTTAGAACAAAAAAATCGCACATTTGGACTCATCAGACCAAAGGACAGACTTCCACCGGTCTAACGTTCATTGCTTGTGTTTCTTGGCCCAAGCAAGTCTCTTCTTATTATTGGTGTCCTTAAGTAGTGTTTTTTTTTTTGCAGCAATTCGACAATGAAGGCCTGATTCACGCAGTCTCCTCTGAACAGTTGATGTTGAGATATGTCTCTTACTTGAACTCTGCAAAGCATTTATTTGGGATGCAATCTAAGGTGCAGTTAACTCTAAGGAACTTATCCTCTGCAGCAGAGGAAACTCTGGGTCTTCCTTTCCTGTGGCGGTCCTCATGAGAGCCACTTTCATCATATTGCTTGATAGTTTTTGCGCGACTGCACTCAAAGAAACTTTAAAAGTTCTTGACATTTTCCAGATTGACTGAGTTTCATTTCTTAAAGTAACGATGGACTGTCATCTCTATTTGCATATTTGAGCTGTTCTTGCTATAATAAGGACTTGGTATTTTACCAAATAGGGCTATATTCTGTAAACAACACCTACCTTGTCACAACACAACTGATCGGCTCAAACGCATTAATTAAGAAGGAAAGAAATTCCACAAATTAACTTTTAACAAGGCACACCTGTTAATTGAAACGCATTCCAGGTGAATACCAGCTATAAATACTTGGCCTGGTTTCCCATGTTTTTTATTGTGTTCTGTTGTTACCAATTTTTTTTTTTTTTATCAATTAGTACATTTGAGTTAACCATAATATTTGTTTTATTATTTGTACTGTCTTCTCTGGTGGATTAAATTGAAATTACCAACCAACTTTCTATGGCTTGTTTTAAATATTTAAAATATTTTGGAGATCATTTCAATTTCAAATAACTGAAAGTTAAAGGTTGAAAATTGTTGAACAATGGATGAGATTTTCTTAATCTGCTAGAGAACCAGTTTGGATTTAAGTATAACGTTTGTATGACTGAAGCCTTTAGTGAGAGGTCTAATGCTTTAATATTGAATAATTTCTGCCCTCTGAATTCATATTCATGCTATAAATAGGCCCGTTTAATTTTGTCTGGCTTGCTGTTCCAAATTAAATTGAATATTTTTTGCTCATATAATTAAAAAAACAAGTCGCGAGGTGTAGGCAAGGCCATAAACAAATAGGTAAACTGGGATATGGCTAAAGAGTTCATCAGGGTGATTTTTCCACAAATAGACAGGTATTTCCCTTTCCATGGTAGCAAGATCTTACAATTACTCTTTTTTTTTTAAGCACTGGATTTCTAGCCCCTTGATTTTGGACTCACCTGGACTCCTTCACTTTGTTGTTTGCCCCCTCTATATCAGTCTGTTCTTCAGTTTGTTCCCGGTGTCAGCATTAATGTAATTTTGTTTCCCCTGTCTAGACGCTGTTCGTGTTTTGTATCGTGTCCGTTATTTATTAAATGTTCACTCCCTGTACTTGCTTCTCATCTCCCAGCATCTGTCCTTACAGAATGCTGACACCAATATTGGAAGCATGAGGGAGTTTTGTTTTTTTGTTTTGGTTGGTGACATCGGGCCTGGGTGCTGCTGCCGAATGAACCGGGGGGCGTCAGCTGGCTCGTCAGGCTTCCACGCCTTAGCTGGCTCGAGAGGTTTCCTTGCCTCAGTTGGCTAGGCAGGCTCCCACACCACGTCATGCCTCAGCCGGCTCATCGGGCTCCCACGCCTCAGCCATCTCGTCGGGTTCCCACGCCTCAGCCGGTTTTCATTACGCACACCTGTCACCATCATTACGAGCATCAGCGCTTCATTGGACTCACCTGGACCCCCTTACTTTGTTGTTTGCCCCCTCTATATCGGTATGTTCCTCAGTTTGTTCCCGGTGTCAGCATTAATGTAGTTTTGTTTTCCCTGTCTAGACGTTTCATGTATGTTATTTATTGAATGTTCACTCCCTGTACTTGCTTCTCATCTCCCAGGGTCTGTCCTTACAAGACCTGGTTTCCCAGATTTTTCATAATGTTCTATTGTTTCCAGGACTTGTCTAATATCTCCAATGTATCGTCCATGTAAAAAAAAAAATCTTAAGGATGAAAAATATCCGAAAATACCTTTTTAATTCAATGCGCTGAGCATTTTTGCTATAATCTTTCCATCACAACACTGAAGTGTAAGGAACCTGAAATGTTATTAATGGGCTGGATCTTTATATTTACCACTTGGGTTCTGTTTCAGTAACAATGAAATCAGACCTTTTTGTTGAGTATTTGATCATCTACCATTTTTATAGGAGTAAAACATAATAACGGTCCTCTGAGTACATCAAAAAGGTTTGGTATACCTCAACTGTTATGCCATTCAGCCCTGGAGTTTTCCCGGACTTAAAGGCTTTAATTACATCAAGAAGTTGCTCCTCTGTAATTTGGCCTTCACATGAGTCTTTCTGCACAGCTGTTAATTTTACATTAATAATAGAAACAAAATCCATACATTTAACTTCAGTTAGTGGAGATGAAGGAGACTGAATTAAAAAATATGCTTATACTTTGCTTCCTCTTTCAAAGTATTGTTTGAATGATGAGTGCGCTGAGAGTCGGGAAGCAAGTTCAGGGAGTGAGTGCTTTAATAAATAAACATAACATAATATAAAACAAGAACACACAAACAACGCACAGACATGAAACTGAAACAGAAACAATGACGCCTGGCGAAGGAACCAAAGGGAGTGACATATATAGGGAAGTTAATCAGGGAAGTGATGGAGTCCAGGTGAGTCTGACGACGCGCAGGTGTGCGCCATAACGAGCAGCCTGGTGACCTAGAGGCCGGAGAGGGAGCACACACGACAGTTTGGTGAATCATCAATGACTCCATCATTTGTAACAAGTTTCAGTAAATTATTTTTGGTAGCATTTCTATGTTGAAGATTAAACAATAATTTGGTGCATTTTTCCCCATATTCCATCCAGTTCGCTTTATTTTGATCATATATTACACTTGATAATATATTACACTTGATCTTTCTTGAACTGAGTTACTCCATTTATTTTGTTTTTCCTCTAACTTATTCAGTGCCTCTATGGCACAGTTTTGATTGCTATCTATCTTTTGACCTAAATTGTTTTTGTTTTAAAGATGAGTTTTGAATTTCATGGCCTCTAAAGGCATATTTAAAAGTGTCCCATACAATAAGGGGATCTGCTGTACCTATGTCAGAAAAAGTAAGTTATAAATTCTTCTGTCCTATTTAAAAACAAGTTATCATCCAATAGGCCTTGATTACATTTCCAATATCCTCGCCCATGTGGAAATTCTGTAAGAGTAATGTATTTGCCAATTATTTGATGCTCCGACCGCATTCTGTCCCTTATCAACAATTTTTTTTACTTTTGGTGCCAGCGAGAATGACATAAGAAAGGCTACTCACATCGGCGTGATCACACAGTTGTCTAGAACTGTTGATGCTCTCATGCATGGTTCAGTGTTGATTGCCTCGAAGTGAGCATAGAAGGCATTTAGCTCATCTGTTTACTGGGCAGCTTTCGGCTGGGTTTCCCCTTTGTAATCCATGATAGTTTGCAAGCCGTACGGTCACTGTGGGGATGACATCATCGATGCACATTAATGAAGCCGGTGACTGATGTCACACTATATTCTCACAAGCAGTATCTGTATATCCAGTACCTACAGGTGTAGTAGCTTAATTTGACCAGTTTCTCACAGCAGGAAAATAATCCTTCATCAACAGGAAATGTAAATTATTGTGTGGATTATAATTAATGGACATTTTCCTATGGGTTGATGCATTTTTAGTTAGAGCAAATCAAGTCTGATATTTTTAAGTTGAAATTACTAACTTCAAAAGCCTGTTTAAGCCTTGAATACACTACTCGTTTGTATTTCTTGCAACAACAGGGTGATCCAATTAAGATACCATATCTGTATAATTATACATAATACAGTAGGGCAGGAATAGACAATGCTCCCCATGGAGACCTACTGGGTGCAGGCTTTTGCTCCAGCCCTGTTCTAACACACCCATGTGCTTGTGTGTGTGTGTGTGTGTTTTACGACTGCATTACTGCCCTCAACGTGGTTTTCAAGTTCATTTCACCAGAATACAAAGAGTCCATTGATTTAGAGAAAGGGAGAGAGAGAAGAGTGAAAGGGAGGGAGAGAGGGATGAAGAGATAGAGAGTGATAGAGAGGGAGAGAGAAGTGACAGAAGAACTTTCCAAAACATTTGGTTCTGGAATGTTGGTGGAAGGGGCCACATAGCTTCAAATATTTGTTGTTTCCATCGTCATGGCAATGGAGCGGCCAAGGGGTTTAATAGAGTGCTGAGGAGGAGGATTCTAGCGAATTCACCATTCATTTTCTGTATACAGGGTTCACTCAAACACTGTTTTAAGCTTTGTTTTACTATTGACAGTTACAGTTGATTTTGGGATTGTGTATTGATTTGCTCTCCTTAAATATAAGTAATCAGATGTATTAATTTCAGTCTCTGGATTGTTAATTCAAACTTTTCGCCACTGGCGCACTAGGCCTGACTTCGTTTTTCACGGTTTTCCCTGGCTAAACTAGCTGGGTAATCAAATCAAATTGTATTTGTCACATACACATGGTTAGCAGATGTTAATGCCAGTGTAGTGAAATTCTTGTGCTTCTAGTTCCGGGTAGCTGAACTATGCCAGTTTTCATCCTCATTGCCAAACTTCATAAATACTGCACCCTCAACTTCAAAACCCCTTTTCTAGTTATACAATTACGTAACTAAGAAATTCTCTGGAAAGAAACTTGAAAATTATGTATTGTTTTATTGTGTTGTTGAAAAGTCATGACTGGTTCGAGATATCTGTCGTAAGACGACGGTGGCGAAGGATATAATTGCTACTTAACGCGGATCCAGTTTTCAGTTTTGAGGGAGGGAAACATTTGCGGAAACTGCACCGTCCGCAACCGCAGGCAAACCGGGTGTTGCGGTCAGCCCAACGCATCACCGGGAGCCTGTTCACCCCACTATCATCCAGACGGCGAGGTCAGTACAGGTGCATCAAAGCTGGGACCAAGATACAAAAACAGCTGCTATCTCAAGGACATCAGACTATTAAATAGCTAATCGCTAGCCGGCCTCCACCCAGTACCCTGTCCTGAACTTAGTCACTGTCACTAGCACAGCTATTTTCAGGTCTCTCCAGAGATGTTCGATCAGGTTCAAGTCCAGGCTCTGGTGGGGCCACTCAAGGACATTCAGAGACTTGTCCAGAAGCCACTCCTGCGTTGGCTTGGATGTGTGCTTAGGGTCGTTATCCTGTTGAAAGATGAACCTTCACCCCAGTCTGAGGTCCTGAGTGCTCTGGAGCAGGTTTTCATCAAGGATCTCTTTGTACTTTATTCCGTTCATCTTTGCCTCGATCCTGACTAGTCTCCCAGTACCTGCCGCTGAAAAAACCTCCCCACAGCATGGTGCTGCCACCACCATGCTTCACCGTAGGGATGGTGCCAGGTTTCCACCAGACGTGACACTTGGTATTCAGGCCAAAGAGTTCAATCTTGGTTTCATCAGAACAGAGAATCTTGTTTCTCATGGTCTGAGAGTCTTTAGGTGCCTCATAGCGGGCTGTCATGTGCTTTTTACTGAGGAGTGGCTCACATCTGGCCACTCTACCATAAAGGCCTAATTGGTGGCATGCTGCAGAGATGGTTGTCCTTCTGGGAGGTTATCCTATCTCCACAGAGGGACTCTAGAGCTCTGTCAGAATGACCATTGGGTTCTTGGTCACCTCCCTGACCAAGGCCCTTCTCCCCCGATTGCTCAGTTTGACCGGGCGGACAGCTTTAGGAAATCTTGGTGGTTCCAAATTTCTTCCATTTAAGAATGATGGAGACCATGGCTTCCCGAGTGGCGCAGTGGTCTAAGGCACTGCATCGCAATGTTAGAGGCGTCACTACAGACCCGAGTTCGATCCTAAATGTGTTTCCTTGACACATTTAGGAGTTGCAGCGATGAGAAAATATCTAAATAAGGGGGTAAAACATTATTTATACAAAACATGAAGTATGATGAGGCCACTGTATTCTTGGGGACCTTCAATACTGTGGAAATGTTTTGGTATCCTTCCCCAGATCTGTGCCTCGACATGTCCAATCAATTGAATTTACCACAGGTGGACTCCAATCAAGTTGTACAAACATCTCAAGGATGATCAATGGAAACAGGATGCACCTGAGCTCAATTTCGAGTCTCATAGCATAGTGTCTGAATACTTATGTAAATAAAGGTATTTCTGTTTTTTGTTCTTAATGAATTTGCAAACATAAAAAAAAAAAAAAAATCACAACGTCATTATGGGGTATTGTGTGTAGAGTCAAGGGTCAATACTTTCCAAAGGCACTGTATATACTGTACATATTCTTTTACTTTTATATTTGTGTGTATTGTTGAGTATTGATAGATATTACTCCTCTGATGGAGCAAGGGACACAAGCATTTCATTACACCCACAATAACATCTGCTAAACGTGTGTGAAACCACTAAAATGTGATTTGATATGGAGTTTCGTTGCATTGTGAAACACACACCCTTCCACACACACCGACAGCTCTTCTCAGGCAGACACAGCTTAGAGAGGTGAACAGAACAAACTACTGTCACTCAACTATGCTGATTCCTCTTCCTCTGCCTCGGCACTCCACACACACACCCGGCACACGCACACACATACACATAAGCACAGCATGTGCACAAATAACAGGCTGTAATGTCTGGTGTAGTACTGGCATGCTGTGTGTGAGTGGAGTGATCAGGCTGCTTTGGCTGATCTCTCTGGGTACACACACACACACACACACACACACACTCAGGGCCAAGTGCTCTTCAAAGAGAAAGTATTAAACCCCCTAACCAACCCTACTCCCTCCTAAGACCTCTCAGCATTGATCTGTGATCGGATTTCATTGCTGCCATGCCGAGGGGGGATGAAGGGGAGGAGTGTTAAATCTTTATCTAGCTACACAGACGGAGCTACACAGTCGTTATTGCACACACCAACACAAGGCTCTAGGTACTGCCAAACCAATGCTAGCTTGCGCAAATAGCTTCATGAATAATTGACAAAATCAATGGAAGTTCCTCTCTGTCTCCGCTGAGGGCTAACGACTTCGACTAGTTCTGATCACTCAATAACTAACGCAGGGAGGGAGGTACATCTGAGTGCTCAAAGAGAGGCCTGGTCACAAAGTATGATTCCTCTAAGATTGTATTGTACTGTATTACTCTCTCCCAAATCCCAGAGCCTTTGTAGTCCCTTACAGCTGTGGAAGGATGTCATATAGAAACCCTGTGACGCTCCACACTACCTCAAATCCAGATAAAACAGCCTCAGCTCTCCTCCCCCATCTCTCTATACACACTCTCCCTCTCTCCTCTCAGATGACAGAAAACAACTGGTCAGCTTAAAACAAGAGCCAAGTCCTGCTGTCACACTCTCCTTCCCTTCCTCCACCACCCCTCCTCCTCTTCTCCCCTCTGCCTCTTCTTTTTACCCCACCGCCCCCTCCCTCCCAGTCCCTCGTTTTTTATTGCCACTGAAAAGTCAGTCTAGCATAACCACAGAATATAAACACTAGTAGACAACCCCAACACTTGACAACCCTTGACAACTCCCTCTCCCCCTATCCGACGCCAGAGGTAAATGGGGTGGATCAGGTTATAGTGTCGGCCATCTTGTTTCCCACCTGTATAAACACAGAGCTCCATCTGGTTTCAGGAACCAGCGGTTTAATAGCTATAGATCATTATGCCCAGCAACACACACACACACACACACACACACAAACATACACACGCCGGCTTGTTACAGGCTGGCAGAAGCCATGTCAGGCAGGCAGTGTGCTGCCTGACATACCTACTACAGAGCATCAAGGAGGCCACCTGAGCATCAAGACAGGCCACCTGTTCACCTGCTGTATGAATGTGAGTGTGTCAGAGGAGGCTGGTGGGAGGAGTTATAGGAGGACGGGCTCATTGTAATGACTGGAATGAAATAGATGGAACGGTATTAAACACAAAAAACATATGGAAAACACGTTTGACTCCGTTCCATTTATTCCATTCCATTACAATGAACCCATCAAAAAAAATCCAATTTGGACTCCAGACCAAAGGACAAATTTCAACTGGTCTAATGTCCATTGCTCATGATTCTTGGCCAATGCAAGTCTCTTCCTCTTATTGGTGTCCTTTAGTAGTGGTTTCTTTGCTGTTGAGATGTGTCTGTTACTTGAACTCTGTGAAGCATTTATTTGGGCTGCAATTTCTGAGGCTGGTAACGCTAATGAACTTATCCTCAGCAGCAGAGGTAACTCTGGGTCTTCTATTCCTGTTTGTTGGACCTCATGAGATCCAGTTTCATCTTAGCGCTTGATGGGTTTGCGATTGCACTTGAAGAAACTTTAAAAGTTCTTGAAATATTCCGTATTGACAGACCTTCATGTCTTAAAGTAACGATAGACTGTCGTTTCTCTTTGCTTATTTGAGCTGTTCTTGCCATAATATGGGCTATCTTCTGTATACGCCCCTACCTTGTCACAAAACAACTGATTGGCTCAAACGCATTAAGAAGGAAAGAAATTCCACAAATTAACCTTTAAGAAGTCACACCTGTTGCATTCCAGGTGACTACCTCATGAAGCTGGTTAAGAGAATGCCAAGAGTGTGCAAAGCTGTCATCAAGGCAAAGGGCGACTATTTGAAGAATCTCAAATATATTATGAGTTTAACACTTTTTTGATTACTACATGATTCCATATGTGTTATTTCATAGTTTTGATGTCTTCACTATTATTCTACAATGTAGAAAATAGTAAAAATAAAGAAAAACCCTAAAATGGGTAGGTGTTCTAAACCTTTTGACCGGTAGTGTACACTATATATAGTATGTGGACACCCTTCAAATGAGTGGATTAGGCCATTTCAGCCACACCGTTGCTGACAGGTGTATAAAATCGAGCACACAGCCATACAATCTCCATAGACAAACATTGGCAGTAAAATGGTCTTACTGAAGAGCATAGTGACTTTCAGCGTGGCACCGTCATAGGATGCCACCTTTCCAACAATTCAGTTCGTCAAATATCTGCCCTGCTAGAGCTGCCCCAGTCAACTGTAAGTGCTCTTATTGTGAAGTGGAAACGTCTTTGAGTAACAACGGCTCAGCCGCGAAGTGTTAGCCACACAAGCTCACAAAACGGGACCGCAGAGTGCTGAAACGCATAGCGCATAAAGATCATCTGTCCTCGTTTAGCAACAGCACTAACGAGTTCCAAACTGCCTCTCGAAACAACATCAGCACAATAACTGTTTGTCAGGAGCTTCATGAAATGGGTTTCCAAGGCCGTAACGTTACAGCATACAATGACATTCTAGACGATTGTGGCAACAGTTTGGGGAAGGCCCTTTCCTGTTTCAGCATGACAATGCTCCCGTGCACAAAGCGAGTTCTATGCAGAAATGGTTTGTCGAGATTGGTTTTGGAAGAAATTGACTGGCCTGCACAGAGCCCTGACCTCAACCCCACTTAACACCTTTGAGATTAATTGGGACGCTGACTGCAAGCCAGGCCTGATCGCCCAACATCAGTGCCCAACCTCACTAATGCTCTTGTGGCTGAATGGAAGCAAGTCCCCGCAGCAATGTTTCAACATCTAGAGGAAAGCCTCCTAGAGGAGGCTGTTATAGCAGAAAAGGGGGGACCAACTCTATATTAATGCCCATGGTTTTGGAATGATATGTTCAACGAGCAGGTGTCCACATACTTTTGGTCATTTAGTTTATTTCCTTCCCCTCTTTCCTTACCTCCTCTTACCTCTCCTACCTCTCTCTCTCTCTCTGAGTAGTTGTAAGTTCCAACCTCTTAAAAACCACATCAACTTTACTGGGACTAAGCCTGCCCCATGCACACACACAGGCCCATCTAAAATTGCCATGGTGGCAGCCTTGGCAGAGAGCTCATTACACTATGTACATATTTAATAGTTTTTATGTAAATATTTTTCAATAGATAAATGATTGCAGATCAAGTGTTGATATCATGAATTGGATTCCTGCCCCTAAATTTATGGAAATCAGCATTGTCAACAAGCTAGCTAATGCTAGCTAGCAGGTGTGTTGTAGATCAGCTAGATTGAATTTGATTTTGTTGCATCGTCTTATTAATCTAAATGTGTTATTTTGTATGTGTTACTCCAATTCAGCCTTTAGCTGTCATAGCGCACAATAAACCATAAAAATAAACCATTATCATCTATTGCAAGGCCAGACCGACACAGAGGTGCTTTTTCTCTCCAACAGCTAAAACAACAACTGCTTTCACAATGTGTGTGTGTGTGTGTTTGTGTATAATTGGTCATCATTTTGACTCTCAGCCAAAGAAAATAGACTATTCCGTAGACTATTCAAAACACAGAGTAAGCGCTCTCTCTCTCACACTTAAGATAAAAGTGAGGGTAAAGTAGTAGTTCTGCTTTCAGCTCAACAACTTCAGTGATTCTTAAGCATACCCAATATGAAGGGTTTGCAACTCCCCTAACAAAGAGAGAACAAATCAAATCAAATGTTATGTCACATGCGCCAAATGCAACAGGTGTAGACCTTACAGTGAAATGCTTACTTACAAGCACTTAATCAACAATGCAGTTTTAAGAAAAATGAATGTTAAGTAGAAATAGATAAGTACATTAAAAAAAAATGTATTCTTCCACAAGCTTCCCACAATAAGTTGGCCCATTTCTCCTGTCAGAGCTGGTGTCAGGTTTGTAGGCCTCCTTGCTCGCACACACTTTTTCAGTTCTGCCCACACATTTTCTATGGGATTGAGGTCAGGGCTTTGTGATGGCCACTCCAATACCTTGACTTGGTTGTCCTTAAGCCATTTGCCACAACTTTGGAAGTATGCTTAGGGTCATTGTCCATTTGGAAGACCCATTTGCGACCAAGCTTTAACTTCCTGATTGATGTCTTGAGATGTTGCTTAAATATATCCACATTATTTTCCTCCCTCATGATGCCATCTATTTTGTGAAGTGCACCAGTCCCTCCTGCAACAAAGCACCCCCACAACATGATGCTGCCACCCCCGTGATTCACGGTTGGGATGGGGTTCTTCGGCTTGCAAGCCTCCCCCTTTTTCCTCCAAACATAACGATGGTCATTATGGCCAAATAGTTATTTTTGTTTCATCAGACCAGAGGACATTTCTCCAAAAAGCACTTGTTTCCTCCAGCATCTTCACAAGGTCCTTTTCTGTTGTTCTGGGATTGATTTGCACTTTTCGCACCAAAGTATAGATGAACGTGGTACCTTCAGGCATTTGGAAATTGCTCCCAAGGATGAACCAGGATGAACAATTATTTTTCTGAGGTCTTGGCTGATTTCTTTAGATTTTCCCCCATGATGTTAAGCAAAGAGGCACTGAGTTTGAAGGTAGGCCTTGAAATACATCCACAGGTACACCTCCAATTGACTCAAATGATGTCAATTAACTTATCAGAAGCTTCTAAAGCCATGACATCATGTGCCTTTAAACACCAAGCTGTTTAAAGGCACAGTCAACTTAGTGTATGTAAACTTCTGACCCACTAGAATTGTGATACAGTGAATTATAAGTGAAATAATATGTCTGTAAACAATTGTTGGAAAAATGACTTGCGTCATGCACTAAGCAGATGTCCTAACCGACTTGCCAAAACTATAGTTTGTTAACAAGAAACGTGTGGAGTGGTTGAAAAACAAGTTTTAATGACTCCAACGTAAGTGTATGAAAACTTCTGACTTCAACAGTACATGTAGGTAAAGTTAAAATGAGAGTAGCAGCAGCGTAAAGGGGGCAATGCAAATAGTCTGGGTAACCATTTGATTAGCTGTTCAGGAGTCTTATGGCTTGGGGGTAGAAGCTGTTAAGAAGCTTTTTGGACCCAGACTTGACGGTCCTGTACCGCTTGTCGTGCGGTAGCATTGAAAACAGTCTTTGACTAGGATGGCTGGAGTCTTTGACAATTTTAAGGGCCTTCCTCTGACACTGCCTGGTGTAGAGGTCCTGGATGGCAGGAAGCTAGGCCCCAGTGGTGTACTGGACCGTACGCACTACCCTCTGTGGTGCCTTGCGGTCAGAGGCCGAGCAGTTGCCATACCAGGGTGTGATGCAACCAGTCAGGATGCTCTCGATGGTGCAGCTGTAGAACCTTTTGAGGATCTGAGGACCCATGCCAAATCTTTTCAGTCGCCTGATGGGGAATAAGCTTTATCGTGCCTTCATCATGACTGGCTTGGTGTGTTTGGACCATGATAGTTTGTTGGTGATGTGGACACCAAGGAACTTGAAGCTCTCAACCTGCTCCACTACAGCATCTTCGTTGAAAATGGGGGCGTGCTCGGTCCTCCTTTTCCTGTAGTCCACAATCATCTCCTTTGTCTTGGTCACATTGAGGGAGAGGTTGTTATCCTGGCATCACACGGCCAGGTTTCTGAGCTCCTCCCTATAGGCTGTCTCATCATTGTCGGTGATCAGGCCTACCACTGTTGTGTCATTGGCAAACGTAATCATGGTGTTGGAGTCGTGCCTGGCCATGCAGTCATGGGTATACAGGGAGTACAGGAGGAGACTGAGCACGCACTCCTGAAGGGCCTCCGTGTTGAGGATCAGCGTGGCAGATATGTTGTTACCTACCCTTACCACCTGGGGGTGGCCCGTCAGAAAGTCCAGGATCTAGTTGCAGAGGGAAGTGTTCAGTCCCAGGATCCTTAGCTTAGTGATGAGCTTTGAGGGCACTATGGTGTTGAATGTTGAGCTGTAGTCAATGAATAGCATTCTCACGTAGGTGTTCCTTTTGTCCAGGTGGGAAAGGGCAGTGTGCAATAGAGATTGCATCATCTGTGGATCTGTTGGGGCGATATGCAAATTGGAGTGGGTCTAGGGTGTGACGACCCTCCCACTCTGTCTGCCGAATTCTTTCTCTTTGCTCTTGTTGTCCTTAATAGGATGTCGGTGGACGGAGCCAGGAGGGTCATCAGCGAAATGGGACACACCTGGGCTCGGGTGTGTCCCGGGATAAATACACCTCTTCCCCATTCATTGAGGAACTCTCTCCATGCACACACACTGTTAGATTTTGGTTGTGGCATTTTTGTGGCTGTTTTATTTGTTTGTTTTGGCACCTTTCAACACCCTTCATGATCACATTTATGCATGCAACCACTCACTTACACTGCTGACTGCACACACCATTGTTAATTGTATTGTTTACTTCAGTTAATACATATATTGTTATTCCTTATCTCCACGTTGTCTCCCTTTTTGTTACGAACTTCGAGACGGTTCGTGACAAGGGTTACTGGGATAATTGTGTTGATGTGAGCCATGACCAGCCTTTCAGCACAGGTTATCCACTTGAATACGTTCACACACATCACATGTGAGCAGGGCCGTTCTCATATTCTGTAGGATAGTCACCTCACAATCACATCCTGCTTCATGTTATAGTATGTATAATGCGCAAGTGAGAAAGTGTATGTGAATGTACAGTATGAGAGTTCACAGGTTTATTTATATTCCCCTCTGTTCCTCATTGTGTGTGTGGTCTCTGCCCCATGCAGCCTTTGCGCACAGGAAGAGAACTACTTAGCTCACGTGTGAGTGTGTGGAACAGAATTACCAACACAATAGAGTTTCCGTCACAGAGGAAATCCTGCCTGCAGGGGCACTGATGGGAAGAGAGAGAGAAACAGAGAAAGGGAAGGAGAGTGACATGCTGACCACACCACTTGCGTCGCATGCGCGAGCATTGCAAAATAGATTTATACATGTTATTCAATCATTGCACCCACACTGCTTGCGCGCGCCAATGAGCAGCTGCGTTGCCAAGTACTAAAACATAAGTCCAGTTCTATTTGTGATGCTGAATACGGTGCAAGTTTCGCCTCTCCCATCTCCTCATTGATTTATAGAAGCATGTACCCACGTGCCATCTCCTCATTGGTTATACCCACGTTGGTGATTGAAAGAAACTGAGGTTGGTCATTCAGTTGTGGTAATACACCTTATTATGAAAGTTAGATGCCAATCGCCATATAAAATCCTAAGAAGAAAAGCCCTGGAAGGAGAAGATTAGAAACGATTCGGTTGAACGTTTTGTGTGGATTAAGAGTAGAGAACTTTGTGCATTTCAAGTAAAAAAACAACTCAACGTTTATATCCCAGGACAAATTAGAACATTTCTCCAAAAAGTACGATCTTTGTCCCCATGTGCAGTTGCAAACCGTAGTCTGGCTTTTTTATGGCGGTTTTGGAGCAGTGGCTTCTTCCTTGCTGAGCGGCCTTTCAGGTTATGTCGATATAGGACTTGTTTTACTGTGGATATAGATACTTTTGTACCTGTTTCCTCCAGCATCTTCACAAGGTCCTTTGCTGTTGTTCTGGGATTGACTTGCACTTTTTGCACCAAAGTACGTTCATCTATAGGAGACAGAACGCGTCTCCTTCCTGAGCGGTATGACGGCTGCGTGATCCCATGGTGTTTATACTTGCATACTATTGTTTGTATAGATGAACGTGGTACCTTCAGGCGTTTGGAATTTGCTCCCAAGGATGAACCAGACTTGTGGAGGTCTACAATTTTTGTTTCCTGAGGTCTTGGCTAATTTCTTTTGATTTTCCCATGATGTCAAGCAAAGAGGCGCTGAGTTTGAAGGTAGGCCTTAAAATACATCCACAGGTACATCTCCAATCGACTCAAAGTAAGGCTAATTGACAAAGAAAAGCTTCTAAAGCCATGACATCATTTTCTGGAATTTTCCAAGTCGTTTAAAGGCACAGTCAATTTAGTGTATGCAAACTTCTGACCCACTGGAATTGTGATACAGTGAATTATAAGTGAAGTAAACAATTGTTAGAAAAATTACTTGTGTCATGCACAAAGTAGATGTCCTAACTGACTTGCCAAAACTATAGTTTGTTAACAAGAAATGTGTGGAGTGGTTGAAAAACTAGTTTTAATGACTCCAACCTAAGTGTATGTAAACTTCCGACTTCAACTGTACGGTAGGAACTTTTTTTTCTAGATATGGCTATTATATTATGATCACTACATCCGATGGGTGTGGATACTGCTTTAGAGCAGATTTCTGCAACAGTTGTAAAGATGTAATGAATACACATGGATGATTTAGATAATTTTCTGTTTGTAAATACCCTGGTATGTTGACTGGTGACCTGAACCAGATTGCAGGCATTGGTTACAGCTTGGAGCTTCTTTTTGAGTGGAGGATGGAGGAAGGGTAAGTAAAGAGAGAAGGAGCAGAATTTCCAATACCTTTAGTCAGGAAACAGCTGACATTGAGCAACACTGAATACAAACATCTAACATGCACTTAATTGGGGAAATAGTCCTTAGAAAGAAGGTTTTTGTTCGAACATGAGTCTAGAGACTTGTAACCCAGTGCCCCCAGTCTATAGATGTGGGACAACCACGAGCAATGAGCATTCTGAAACACCAAACATTACTGGAAGATGATATTTTCACTCAAAGAAAAACTGCTTTCATGAGATCAAAGACAATTGTATAATGAAACCAGACAGAGTTGTGGCCAGAAACACAAACTAGCTCCTCTACAAAGCAAGCACAGCAAAATACAATACTTCAGAATGCTGAATCAAAAACTGAAAGCCCTGTGTGTGTATGCGTGTGTGTATTTATTAACCTTCTTCATCAGAGACTAAGTCAACACCACAGTACCACGATTCACAGACACCCACAGCTGAGCTGGCATCAGCCAAACCAGCATCCAAACCTAGCACCATCTCTGGCCCAATAAACTCCCTGGCCGCAGACAGACAGTCTGCACACACACACACACACGGGGTGGCAGTTAGCCTAGCGGTTAAGAGCGTTGGGCCAGTAACCAAAAGAGACAGTATTCAAATTCCCAAGCCGACAAGGTGGAAAAATCTGCCATTCTGCCCTTGAGGAGGGCACAACAACTGTTTCCTGGGCGCTGATGATGTCGAGGCAGCCCCCTGCAACTCTCTGATTCAGAAGGGTTGGGTTAAATGAGGTCCGGAAGACACATTCCGATTGAATGCATTCAGTTGTGCTACTGACTAGGTATCCCCTTTCCACACACACACATGCTTTTCACCCGCTGGCTACCACGTCTGACCATGAGGTTGTAAATTTGTGTATTTTCCAAATAGACTCCCCTTTTCTAAACATCATCAGTTACTGCTACAGTATGAGGTCCAAGACAGGCTGTATAGGGAGAATGGGAACTAGGCTCTATAACGTCACAGTCTGAAAATGGGGACTGGAACCCAACAGGAGAATGGTGGATTGGGGACAGAACCCAACATCAGTTTTTCACACATAGCCACTGCTCTCTCTCTCTCTCTCTCTCTCTCTCAAGCCATACTTTATTGCGTAAAGAACGGAACTAGAAGCACAAGCATTTCGCTACACTTGCATTAACATCTGCTAACCATGTGTATGTGACAAATAAAATTTGATTTGATTTGATAAACCCACTCACCTTGTCCCCAGTCTCTGTTACGCGGACAAGGGAGTGACTGAGAATGCCTTGTTGTTTATGAATGAGGATGTGTACTGTAGTGTGCCCATTTGGACAACGTTATGATTATTTCATATGATTTAATTCAAAAAACGGCACAATTATGAATGGAATGGATGTGTTTTAAGGACACAGTACACATGGATTATTGAGGATGCCTTGTTACATATTAAATGAATGGGAAGGTAGTCAGTAGTTTGTGAATTGGACCTCTTTAAGGACCACCTTATCATTAATTAATGTGTTTTAAATCAGAAGAAAATAAGCTATGAATAGATGAATCAAACACAAGCCTCTAAACAACATTGGGTTTGTCTCTGGTCTTTTCCTTGAGCAAGAGTTATGAACGATCAGAAAATGAATGAGAGAAAGACAGAGAGAAAGAAAGAAGGTGTGAATGAAAGAGAGAGACCAGCCGAGCCCCACTTCTCATGCATCTCAAAGACTTTGTCCATGGCTCAACATCATCATCATTGTCAAAAAAAAACACTGAGACCAGGTGAAAGCATTGCACTGACCTCCAGTCAACTACTGATGACATCAAACAGTTTAATCACACTGATCAGACAGACCATTATCATTACCATCCCCAACAGACGCCACAGAGAAATAAAATGACAACGCAAATCACTGCAACAGAGCTTTTATGGAGCATTAAACTAGTTGAGACCTCACTAACCTAAACCCTTGCCAGGAGGACCACATGCCTTGGAAGGAAGGTGTTGGGACATTAATCAAACAAACTCCAACAATAGCTCCTCTCTTCCTCTTTCTCTCCATAAAGGAAGACAAAGATAGTATAAGATGATACTTTATTGATCCCTGCAGGGGGATGTTATTTCAGCAGACAGTATATCAGACACACTCAGTACATAAAGACAACATAAGGAGTTGTAAAGAGTCGGTCTTTCTTTTTAATGTCCCAGGTCATGCTTCTCAGATCTAATGCTGGGGGACTGATTTAAATGTTGCACCGGGGGACTGATTTACTTATGGCGCCAGGGACTGATTTAGGCGTGGCACGCTGGAGACAGTAGGTAGTAAAGATGGTGGGGCAGATAGTAACCCAGGCAGTGAGAGAGGTGGGAAGGTGTGTGTGTATGTGTGTGTAAGGAGCTACGTCATTAAAGCAGCAGTGATTTCTGTCCAGAGGTTAGTGGAAAATGTGGACTAAACTCCACTAATTACACACACACACACACACACACACACACACACACACACACACACACACACACACACACACACACACAGAGCTAGAGGTACACTGGTACTTTATGAGAGATAACAATACTAGATGGTATAGTTATAAGGATAAAATACATTCTGTGTCATGTTTAATGCAATGACACTGGGCATACAAAAGGATTTTATGATTTTATAGTTTTATTGTTTACAGTATAGTTGAGTGGGATCGGTTAATTTAACAGTTAATTTAAAATACACTAAGTATTTGGTCTGAAAGGGTGGTGCTGTTTATTGTGAATAGGTAAACATTTGAACCCAAATCAGGAATAAGAAATCAAAGCTGTTCATTATTCATCAGTTCAATCTAAATATAGACATAGCCAAGTGTCCCAGTGCCCCAGACATACAGTAAGACCACAACACTGTCCTCTGTGTGTGGCACCATTGAAGAGAAGACCACCCAGATGTACTGTTTGAGCTCTTCTACCATGGGCATCAATGGCGGGTGGGTCGTGACTAAATATTTTGGGCTGCCTACTTTAGTCAGGCTAAAGACCCTGGTCTTGTCCACTTGGTAGGTCCTGAGAAAACTCCTAAATCTTTAGGTGGGCCATACGGTATAGCTAAAATTGTTTGGGAACCACAGGCTAATATAACCAGTTTTAAACTGGGTGTCTAGGTAAATAGGAGTCTGTGTTTGTGTAGACTACCCTGCCCAGGTATCCTGTTTTAACCGGCATATACTGTGGGGGGTGGGCAACATCGAGAGGACCACCGTCAAGAGCCACCACTGCACCCTACATGCTACATGACAAGCCAAACACACCGCCCATGCACACACCACACACTGCATACCGGTGTGTGATCAGGAGTGTGTCCTTGTTAAAAGGTCTGTTATGTTATACCTAAAACAGGAGGTGATTTTCCAGAGTTGAGTGTATGCTGTGTGTGTGCATCCACTGATGAGAATTTTTAGCATCTCAACCGGATTATGACACTTCAAACAAATGAAAAACAGTATCTCCACTTCAGGCCTCTCCGATAGAAAGAAATATGGGTGTTTGTGTATGTTGTGATGTATGTTATGTTTGTTAAACATATCATGTCATCTGCAGGTTCATGTTTTCATGGATCCCAGGACTCCTAAGAAACAGTGGTGATTATTGCTGAGTGGACTGCCCTGGGCCAATACATAAATTATATTCATTCACTACTGTGTTTATCTCAATGTCCTCAAACAGACACACAGATACAGATAAAACGTCTAATAAGTGATGTCCTGTATAACTTCATAAGCAAATGTTAGTCTATTATTCGTTCAATAAAACAACGACATCCATCAAGACAATTATTCAAACACATTATTTGCATAATGGATAATAAAACAGTAACCCATTACCTCAGGGCTGATGATGCAAAGTTTCTGGAGGCAGAGGAAGTCTTGTCTGGCATAAAATAATTTGAATGTCTATAAAAACGTATGGGGAGTATCTTTTCTGTGGAATAATTCATAATGCAGCATAGACCTATATATTGGATAACATATATCTATGAATTGTAAATATCAAGGGGATTTTTCAAACACACGCTGTCTATCCGGCCACTACTGTCTGTGAGCGCTATGCCGCGGATAACCAGATATTCAAAAACCACACGTCATCCCACAATGCACCGCGCCCCTTCTCCTTGAGGCATTACCTCATCCCATCAGCCAATGCGAGACCGAGAATCTTCTGAGTGGTCGTCTAGGCAACGCGCCTTATCTGGAAACAGGGAACGCCCAGCGAACGCCTGCGGCCAATGGAAGACTCCAGAGGTGACATCATGTCTATTTTTAGAGAGGCAGTGGCTGCAGATAAGCTTTGCCTCCACGCTGGAAGAGTCAGTATACACACAGAGCTAGAAAGGCGCGCTTTGAGCAGGAATGCTGTTGAACTATAAGAAGTTATAGCACTTACCGCGTCTCATTCAAAGACTGTGGACAGAAGCGAAAGACCGAATTTGAAGAATTTATACAGCGTTCTGAGTCAGACTATCAGTGCAGCTAAACAGAATACTTTTTCGTGGGACAACGAGTGCGCTTACAAGTTAGAAGTGTGTGTATGGGACACGCTTTTATTCCAGAGACTCTCAGCTCGGCTTCGGAGGTTGAAATCATTGTCTGACACAGTATGACACTTTTCTCAGAGTTTTACCACGGAAATAACGAGAGAGAGGGGACCGAAACACACATATCTTCTGTTTGAGTAGCCTACAAAAGACATTTCAAACTGAGTGTTTGGTTTATGTTCTATGTCTACCAAGATGGAAACTACTTTCTACGACGACTCGCATAACGCTTTCTCCCAGCATGAGAACGCGGGCTACGGATACAACCCCAAAGCTCTGAAACACAGCATGACACTGAACCTGGCCGACCCAAACATCACACTCAAACCTCAACTCCAGGCTAAAGCCAGCGATATCCTCACCTCTCCGGACGTGCAACTCCTCAAACTTGCCTCCCCAGAGTTGGAGCGACTCATCATCCAGTCCAGCAACGGCCTGATCACCACAACACCTACCCCGACGCAGTTCCTCTGCCCGAGGAACGTGACTGATGAGCAGGAGGGCTTTGCCGAGGGGTTCGTTAGAGCTCTGGCGGAGCTCCATCATCAGCACGTCTTGCCCAACGCACCTGGGGTCCCAGTCATCTCCACCGGGCAGACAAGAATCAACAACTCGTCCACACTCCCACCTGTTTGCGTGGCTGGGAACACTGTTTATAACAACGTAGTCATGCGCTCTGAGTCACCTGTCTACGAAGACTTGAACACTTTCACCGCGGCTGTCACCACCGACTCAGCCCCGGGTTACACCACCTCAGTGCCGGCTATGAGCTTCCCCTCTGCCCCGCCTCAGCTCCCCGTCTATGGGCAGCAGTCTCACCCCCACCCCAGGCTCACAGCCCTGAAAGAGGAGCCCCAAACGGTTCCTGAGATGCTCGGGGAGACCCCTCCACTCTCTCCCATCGACATGGAAAATCAGGAGAGGATCAAAGCCGAGAGGAAGCGCATGAGGAACCGCGTCGCCGCTTCCAAGTGCAGGAAGCGAAAGCTAGAGCGAATCTCCCGGCTGGAGGACAAGGTGAAGAACCTGAAGACTCAGAACTCTGACCTGGCTTCCACAGCAAACATGCTGAGGGAACAGGTAGCCCAGCTAAAACAGAAGGTGATGAACCATGTCAACAGCGGCTGTCAACTCATGCTGACGCAGCAGCTCCAGACCTTCTGAGGAGTAGAGGACACTTGGGGAATAATAGAGAGAAAGAGTTTGAACGAAAAGGACAGATCATTTATAAGTGACTGGATGGCTGTTCCGTGTCTCCGTGGCATTGTGACATGGAGAATGGGACAGTAACAGCACGAGACTGGTGGGAGGGAACTGTGACTGGCTGGCTCCCTCTAACCGGGTGCTTCGCGCGCCACCGTTGCGCACCGGAGTTGGGGCTCGGGACAGAGCAGAGCGTTTGAAGTTCTCCGGTACACTAGACTAGAGGAAAAGAAACAGCAACAAACAGGACAAACGGATGTTTTGTTTCGTGTTGTTTTTATTGACTGGACATTTGTTGGCGTTGACCAAGCTGTGCTTTTATGCATGGACCTTCGTGATGATTCAGTATTAGAAAAAACAAAGAAAGTAGATTTTAAAACTTCCTGGCATTGAAGGCCCATAGCATAGTCTAAACAGATGAAAACGTTTAACAGCTGCCTAACTTTTGAGTTACAATGTAATTTTTTATTCTTAATTGTATTGAATTAAGTTAGAAAAAAGCTTAGTTACTTGTTTAATGGGGTTCCACTCATTGTTATTAGTTGTATATAAGATCAACTTGGAGTACTTACATTTACAATTTGTAATAAGAAACAATATAATTTTGTATTTTCATTTTCTGAGCACTTCAGAAACTAATCAATATTTAAGAAATGTAATAAAACATGTGAACTGAATACAATGCCTCTGTGTGTGTTGTGAAAGGGTGTGTATACTGAAACATGTTGCCACATGTCAAGAGAGCAACAAGTTATCTGTACCATGAATGCCTTATTGATCCTGAGGTTAGTAATGGAGTTTCACAGTCAATGACCCTTCTATCTCTCTACAGCACACTAGTTAGATATTGCTGTGGGCTGAGTAATCTGGTCCTAGACCTGTGGTTATAGGTTCAACCTCTACAGCAGGAATGTAGGCCAGGAATGCCTTATTGATCCTGAGGTTAGTGACTTGAGTTTCAGTCAATTACCCTTCTATCTCTCTAGTGTAGATTCAAGTGCAACATGAGTGGGACACCTAACATCTCAGCTCCACTTGAGTGTCACCATCTAACAAGGTATGTTGTGAATTGGCATACATTCACAGGCTTCCAGGGAAAATGCTTCTGACACACTGCTATGGTTGAAGGACCTATAAAGTAAATCATAACTTCAATTACTCAATCATAATACATTTTCAATGATTTCTCAAGTTATTTTTAATGCATTGCAGCCAAAGTGTTTAGTAAATTCATAGCACAGCTGAACTGTGTATTGTGTGTAGTGGTGACATGTTCTGTCCCCATGTTGCATCATAAACTTAACTTCCTGTTGCCCTGGTCAACATGACTATTGGGTTGCTCACACAGCATCACAAGCATGATCACTGTAAACAATAACACCAGAGGAATAAGCGTCAGGAAGAAACATGGTGGTAACTAATGTAAACAAACAAATTTATAAACAACACATTTGAGTATAGGCATATGGTTACATTGTATCTAGATATGTTATATTGAGGGGTGGGCACTGGGCAGTCATACAATTGTAATAAAGACGAGCATAATCATAACGTTTTAATAACTATCCAGCTAGATGACAAATGAGCACCTGCTAATACAGAAACAGTAAAGAAAACATACATATATACTGTATGAGCAGAAAGTCTGATTTCCTGTAGGACTCTGAAATATTCACAAGAGGGCGACATTGCCGATGAGATGAGCACAGTTAAAACATCAGGGTCTTTTCCCCAGGGCCCAGGCTCTAGTTTATTACTGATGAAGACCATGTTCAGGACAATACAGAACAAATAAAATCATGTTTATATTACAACAGTACTCATAGAGGAATATAATATGATGTTCAAGAAACAAGTAGTTGTTCGCTACACAAAGAAATGTTCCCTATAATTAAAAACAGGAATATCTAGAAGACATATCTACACAATGTACTACAAATATACAAACTACAAAGTAGGTCAAACTCAGATTTAAAATCCCATGAAAAAAATACATAGTCAGCCTAGAAGCAGCCTAAGCAGAGAGCTCCTTTAAATATGTAACATGTAAATGTACAAATATTTGTGTTTTTAATAGTGTTTTTTTTAATCAGCTGTTTTGTTTTTGATGACATTGAGTTTATTGCATATTTCTGGTGGTTTTGACCCACAGATTTGCAGATGGACTGGCAGATCAACTCTTTTGGCTATTTAGCTGACTAATTGTTTTTGTTCAAATGATGGATCTGAACACTACCAGATTTTTTGTTTCACCTGGCTGCTGGTTCCTGATCTTTTGAAATCATCAATTGAAGTGTCACCTGAAGCTTGAGTTGAATAGAGTACCACAGTATGAGTCATAATATCCATAAACCTAGCGATTAAACAGGGAAATGGTCAGCACCATCAGTAAATGTCAGTTGGCTTTCATACTTAAATTCTCACATGAAGATTCTATGCAGGTGTCAGCAAGTGCTTTGTGGTTTCAACCTTACTAGCCCTTGATTTCCTGCTGGGAAAATACACACACACACACACACACACACACACACACACACACACACACACACACACACACACACACACACACACACACACACACACACACACACTTTCTATCATGGAAATAGTAGCCAGGTTGCAAATTCCTTTACTAGTTCAACACCTCTTGCAGAGTACGACACCGTAATTACTTGTAAATAAATACAAGACACTTCGATAGAGCTCAATTTTGTAAAAAGTTTGAAAGAAACAAAATATTTAGGTTGTGTTCCCCCAATTACAACACTTGGTGGCCTTTTCAGTTTGAAAGTATCGCTCTGCTTTAAGCACTCAGATCACAATATGCAACAGTGGAAGAGAAATGTGAATATAGGAGGAAGAAAAATGTAACCTTTGAATATGAAGTCTGAAGTTTACTATTACTGCTGCCACTCCCATTTCTAACACATATATATATATATATATATATATATACACTGCTCAAAAAAATAAAGGGAACACTTAAACAACACAATGTAACTCCAAGTCAATCACACTTCTGTGAAATCAAACTGTCCACTTAGGAAGCAACACTGATTGACAATAGATTTCACATGCTGTTGTGCAAATGGAATAGACAACAGGTGGAAATGATAGGCAATTAGCAAGACACCCCCAATAAAGGAGTGGTTCTGAAGGTGGTGACCACAGACCACTTCTCAGTTCCTATGCTTCCTGGCTGATGTTTTGGTCACTTTTGAATGCTGGCGGTGCTTTCACTCTAGTGGTAGCATGAGACGGAGTCTACAACCCACACAAGTGGCTCAGGTAGTGCAGCTCATCCAGGATGGCACATCAATGCGAGCTGTGGCAAGAAGGTTTGCTGTGTCTGTCAGCGTAGTGTCCAGAGCATGGAGGCGCTACCAGGAGACAGGCCAGTACATCAGGAGACGTGGAGGTGGCTGTAGGAGGGCAACAACCCAGCAGCAGGACCACTACCTCCGCCTTTGTGCAAGGAGGAGCACTGCCAGAGCCCTGCAAAATGACCTCCAGCAGGCCACAAATGTGCATGTGTCTGCTCAAACGGTCAGAAACAGACTCCATGAGGGTGGTATGAGGGCCCAACGTCCACAGGAGGGGGTTGTGCTTACAGCCCAACACCGTGCAGGACGTTTGGCATTTGCCAGAGAACACCAAGATTGGCAAATTCGCCACTGGCGCCCTGTGCTCTTCACAGATGAAAGCAGGTTCACACTGAGCACGTGACAGACGTGACAGAGTCTGGAGACGCCGTGGAGAACGTTCTGCTGCCTGCAACATCCTCCAGCTTGACCGGTTTGGCGGTGGGTCAGTCATGGTGTGGGGTGGCATTTCTTTGGGGGGCCGCACAGCCCTCCATGTGCTCGCCAGAGGTAGCCTGACTGCCATTAGGTACCGAGATGAGATCCTCAGACCCCTTGTGAGACCATATGCTGGTGCGGTTGGCCCTGGGTTCCTCCTAATGCAAGACAATGCTAGACCTCATGTGGCTGGAGTGTGTCAGCAGTTCCTGCAAGAGGAAGGCATTGATGCTAAGGACTGGCCCGCCTGCTCCCCAGACCTGAATCCAATTGAGCACATCTGGGACATCATGTCTCGCTCCATCCACCAACGCCACGTTGCACCACAGACTGTCCAGGAGTTGGCGGATGCTTTAGTCCAGGTCTGGGAGGAGATCCTCAGGAGACCATCCGCCACCTCATCAGGAGCATGCCCAGGCGTTGTAGGGAGGTCATTCAGGCACGTGGAGGCCACACACACTACTGAGCCTCATTTTGACTTGTTTTAAGGACATTACATCAAAGTTGGATCAGGCTGTAGTGTGGTTTTCCACTTTAATTTTGAGTGTGACTCCAAATCCAGACCTCCATGGGTTGATAAATTTGATTTCCATTGATAATTTTTGTGTGATTTTGTTGTCAGCACATTCAACTATGTAAAGAAAAAAGTATTTAATAGGATTATTTCATTCATTCAGATTTATGATGTGTTATTTTAGTGTTCCCTTTATTTTTTTGAGCAGTGTATATATATATACACACACACACACACACACACATACACACAGTTACATTTACACTAATATATATAGTTACATTTGTTTTATTTAAACAATACAATAAAATAAAATACAAAGACAATAAGAATGGCCGCTCCTACCAAGGAGTACTCTGGTTCGTGGTTGTTCATTTTTAACAATCTTCTGAGATGCACAGTGCGGCTAGAACACAGACGACCTGGAACGAGTCCGTCCATCGTCTCACATGACTTAGCTAGACAAACATGTGACATTTTGTTGACGTGTTGCTGGTAAGGTTTCGAATGGCAGAGTGGGAATATATACTTGTATATTTCGTAGTGAGTGTGGACTTATGTTCCCTGTAGTGTAATTTACTTTCCTTTTAATTGTTTAACCCCCATCCAATTGGTGACGACAACACCATTTTTTTGTGTGTAACGTTAGTTCGCCAATATACCCCAAAAAGTTGCCGGTAAATTAGCGTGTTGCTCCCAAATGGCAAGAAACGAGGAGAAACAACTGGGGAAATTGAACAGATTATGGCTTCAAAAAGAAAGAGATGGCAAGTGGCAATCAATCGTCTTTCAATAGATTAAGTATTCAGTTTGTATTTTTAGCTACACGTTAACTATGGCTCTTTGCAGTGCTAGCAAACATTGTTAGCATTATCTAGCTAGCTAGTTAGACTTCGTATCAAGTTAATTTCGCTCTAGCAAGCTTGCTACTAGCCTATAGCTAGATACACCCACTGCCTTAGCTATCAGCGAGCTAGCCTGTTCTTAAACAAGCTAGCTAGTTACATTGTATTTCTGGTCCACGATGTTATGTTCGGGTTGAGTCTTTTTCAACGCCATGCAGCCATTCATTCATCCATCCACCCCCGATTTGATCAATAGTGTGCCACTGCAGCCCGCAATTCGGCTATTCCTCCCATTGGTTCCTTCACGAACGCCCCGAATTGCTGGCAGCAGTTGTACCCTTCTCAATTTTTGTTAGGTTAGCTTATGGCTTCGATGTACTTTCGTTACTCACCAAAGTAAAGGGTCGCGTTCTCCTTTTTAGATATTGAATGCATCAACTAATGGTTGCGTGCCACGTCATAGACTGACAGATTGAGCGAGTTTGATTAATGCCGCTCTCGTGCGCTAGTAGGAACTAGGAAACTCGGACATTTCCGACTTGCTAATTGGTTGTAGGTAATCACGTGCTCCGTTCAACAATTAGCAAATTGGAAATGTATGAGTTTCTTAGTTCTAGCACAAGAATGTGGAATTATCTCGCCTGGCCATGTTGGTGTCTGAAAGTTGATTACATTCGATTTAGAACATGACTGACTCCCGGGCATGAGCCATGTGATGTGATTAAGCATGAGTAGTAATTAGTAGAATTCTGATTTTTCCCCATGCAAAAGTGATTGCTTTTGATAAAAACACTTTATCTAGTTAGAAAATTCAAACATTTATGTAGGGAAATCAGTGGAATTCGAGTATGGGCATCCGTGACAGGGAGAAGTGTCCATCCATGATTTATACAGGTAAGGTAGTCTAGCTAGCTACATTTTCAGATATTACAAGTTTCTAATTTTGACAGAAAGTCGTTTTAATTTCAAGTTAAAGTGTACAGTTAGCTAGCTAGCTAATGTTAGCTAGCTGGCTCGCTAGCTAACATTATGTGTATGATCTTATTATTCGTATCTCAGAGCCATTTGCTTTGCTAGTTATAGCCTAATGTTAGCTAGCTAACATTGAGCCTGGTTGGTTAGCTACCTGCAGATTCATGCAGGGTAGTAACGTCATGAGTTGGGATTATGGTTCATTGTTTAGCTAGCTAGCTACCTACATGTCTTAACAAAAAGACTCCTATGCAAGTATCCATTTCAAGAATGTCACTGCGACAACTGTTGACAGACGTAGCTGGTAAATTCTGTCTGGCTATCTACTCCGATTTCAGAGCACTCGTCTGTGCAAGAGCGTAGAATAAATGAGGAATTTATGAACACTCAACACCCGTTGAATATGGCCGGTGTCAGTAAACGTTGGCAAAAAGCGTAAATTGTTTCCAACGCTCTGGGAGTTGCAGTCACCAACGCTCTGTATAACATAAAAAGTTAGCCAGTTAGCTTGGGTGCTTGAATGCCGTTGTTAGGACAGAACGCTCGGATCAACCCTTAAAGAGATGGGTGGGGATAAAGCTTAAGAGGGTGTGAACGATGCTGAATGGGTGTAGACAAAGGAGCTCTCCAGTAGGTACCAAACTATTCAAAGGCCATTTTCTCAAACGTGAGGTTACAAGTTTATCAACTTTCAAAGCAGAATAACTTTTCCACTGTTTCACAAATGCAGTGTATGATATACCATTTTGTAGATCTGTATCTCTGCTTTTATCCAATGTAAAAAACACAAAAATGTGCTACATAAGACCAAATCAAGGCGGTCGGTTACAATTGTAAATGGTCATCCAACTCAGAATTCCAAGTCAGAAACTCAGGCATCTCTCTAGAACTCTGACTTCCCGACCTGAAGATCACTGACGTCATGATATGACCTCATTATTTCCATAGTTCGCAGTTGTCTTAAAAGCACCATTACAAACATTTTTACCACCAAACTAGCTCTGGTCCATACATATGCGTTGTCAGCTCGTAGTACAGGTTAAAGGCCTTCACGGGTCCAAAATGTTGGACCTGTTCAGAAATGGACCTGTGGCTTTCCCATCCGTACCTGATATGCATAAATAATTATATAGAGACCCGTTCCCGAACGGACCCGAGGACTACTAGACAGACCCATTCCGTATAGACCTGGTCGGAACCGAGTGAGAGAAGCAGCAAAAAAAAAAAATCACATTTTTAGCTACTTTTAAGAGCGAGGTAGACAGAGGTGACGCTCTAGCAGCGTTCGGGTTGTGTCTGTAGACTACTGTGAGTTTGAACGAATGACACTGGGAAAATGGAGGAGGGAGGGAGAGAGACAGAAACCAACCAAGCTGACTCGCGTTATAGTAGACTAATAGCTGCCATAGCTTGCTTATGTATTATCCAATATGATTACCTAGTACCTGTCTTGACTGCATCAAACCGGGAGAAGCTAGCTAGGCTAATGGAGGCGTGCACTTACATGTCCTACACAGTTAAAATAATTCTTAATTTTATTTGTCACATGCTCCGAATACAACAGGTGTAGACCTTACAGTGAAATGCTTACAAGCCCTTAACCAACAATGCAGTTAAGAAAAAAAAGTGTTAAAGTATTTACTAAAATAAACTGAAGTGAAAAATAAATAATTAAGGAGCAACCATAAAAATAACAATAGCGAGGCTATACACATGAGGTACCAGTACAGAGTCAATGTGCGGGGGCTCCGGTTCATTGAGGTAATATGTACATGTAGGTAGAGGTAATGTGACTATGCATGGAAAATAGAAAGTCGCAGCAGCATAAAAATGGGGTGTGGGGTAGGAAGAGCTAGATAGATGGACCTGCCATTAATCTGATTTAAAAGGAATATTTTTTTTGTATCCTCTCCAGATGGCCCCTTTATACAGTGCATTCGGAAAGTATTCAGACCCCCTTCCCTTTTTCCACATTATGTGACGTTAGACTTATTTAAACATGTATTAAATATATTTTTTTACTCACCAATCTACACACAATACACCATAAGGACAAAGCGAAAATCGTTTAAAAATGTTTTTTGCAAATGTGTTAAAAATAAAAACAGATACCTTATTTACATAAGTATTTAGGCGCTTTGCTTTGAGACTCGAAATTGAGCTCAGCTGCATCCTGTTTCCATTGATCATCCTTGATGTTTTAACAACTTGATGGGAGTCCACCTGTGGTAAATTCAATTGATTGGACATGATTTGGAAAGGCACTCACCTGTCTATATAAGGTCCCACAGTTGACAGTGCATATCAGAGCAAAAAGCAAGCCATGAGGTCGAAGGAATTGTCCGTAGAGCTCCGCGACAGGATTGTGTCGAGGCACATGTCTGGGGAAGGGTACCAAATAATTTCTGCAGCATTGAAGGTCCCCAAGAACACAGTGGCCTCCATCATTCTTAAATGGAATAAGTGTAAATGTAATATTTCTGTATTTGTTTTATATATACATTTGCAAAAATGTAAAAACTGTTTTTAGAATAAGGCTGTAACCTAATAAAATGTGGAAAAAGTCAAGGGGTCTGACTACTTTCCGAATGCCATGTATGTCTTATAAGAATGGACCCATGGCTATTTGTACTGGGTGTCGTCGCGAACAGGCCCTCACTTTAATTGAGCACAGCTCAATCTTCGTGAAAAATTATCTTTGTGGCCCGCAAATGCATTCTCCTTCACTGGATAAAAGACCAGCCAACAAAAATAAACCAGTGGTATTGTGAGATCTTTAAAGTGTTAGCACTCATTCTCTCCAGTGTTATATTTAGGAAAAGTAAGGAGATTTCTATACAATATACAATAAAACTTTTTGCTATCACTTCCCCCTGATCTTGCAGATACCCTAAGAAGTGTCAATATAACAATTATATGAATGTGTCAACTTGACGCTGGTCGCTTTCTTGTATAAAATAAATATTTTGTCGCTACAGCCTCACATTTTGCGACAGTCAAATGAATTAAGGCATGTAAGGACTTTTTTTTTTTTTCATGAAATGTATATGAAAAATTAAATTTAAAATTAAGAGCAGAGAACTGAAAGGGAATGTATAATTATATTGTTTTTGTATGTTTTTGTTATGGTGTTTGTTCAGTACTAGTCAAAAGTTTGGACACCTACTCAGGGATTTTCTTTATTTTTACTATTTTCTACATTGTAGAATAATGAAGACATCAAAATTAATAAATAACACATGGAATCATGTAGTAACCAAGGGAGATTCTTCAAAGTAGCCACCCTTTGATGACAGCTTTTTGCACACTCTTGGCATTCTCTCAACCAACTCCATGAGGTAGTCACCTGGAATGCATTTCAATTAACAGGTGTGCCTTGTTAAAAGTTAATTTGTGGTATTTCTTTCCTTAATGTGTTTGAGCTAATCAGTTGTGTTGTGACAAGGTAGGGGTGGTATACAGAAGATAAAAATAAAAACAGATACCTTATTTACAGAAATATTCAGGTGCTTTGCTTAGAGACTTGAAATTGAGCTCCGGTGCATCCTGTTTCCATTGATCATCCTTGATGTTTTAACAACTTGATGGGAGTCCACCTGTAGTAAATTCAATTGATTGGACATGATTTGGAAAGGCAATCACCTGTCTATATAAGCTCCCACAGTTGACAGTGCCTTATTTGGTAAAAGACCAAGTCCATATTATGGCAAGAACAGCTCAAATAAGCGAAGAGAAACGACAATGCAGCATTACTTTAAGACATGAAGGTCAGTCAAAACGGAACATTTCAAGAACTTTGAAAGTTTCAAGTTCAGTCGCAAAAACGCATCAAGCGCTATGATGAAGCTGGCTCTCATGAGGACCGCCACAGGAAAGGAAGACCCAGAGTTACCTCTGCTGCAGAGGATATGTTTATAAGAGTTAACTGCACCAAAGATTTCAGCCCAAATAAATGCTTCAGAGAGTTCAAATAACAGACATATCTCAACATCAACTGTTCAGAGGAGACTGCGTGAATCAGGCCTTCATCGTTGAATTGCTGCAAAGAAACCACTACCAAAGAACACCAATAAGAAGAAGAGACATGCTTGGGTTAAGAAACACGAGCAATGGACATTAGACCGGTGGAAATCTGTCCTTTGGTCTGATGAGTCCAAATGTGAGATTTTTGGTTCCAACCGCCATGTCTTTGTGAGACGCAGAGTAGGTGAACGGATTATCTCCGCATGTGTGGTTCCCACCGTGAAGCATGGAGGAGGAGGTGTGAGGGTGCTTTGCTGGTGACACTGTCAGTGATTTATTTAGAATTCAAGGCACACTTAACCAGCATGGCTACCACAGCATTCTGCAGCGATACGCCATCCCATCTGGGACTATCATTTGTTTTTCAATAGGACAATGACCCAAAACACTCCTCCAGGCTGTGTAAGGGCTATTTGACCAAAGAGAGTGATGGAGTTCTGCATCAGATGACCTGGCCCCCACAATCACCCGACCTCAACCCAATTGAGATAGTTTGGGATGAGTTGGACCGCAGAGTGGAAAAAAAAAGCAGTGCTCAGCATATGTAGGAACTCCTTCAAAACTGTTGGAAAAGCTTTCTTCATGAAGCTTGTTGAGAGAATTCCAAGAGTGTACAAAGCTGTCATCGAGGCAAAGGGTGGCTACTTTTAATAATCTTTAACACTTTTTTGCTTACAACATGATTCCATATGTGTTATTTCATAGTTTTTATGTCTTCACTATTATTCTACAATGTAGAAAATAGTAAAATAAAGAAAATTGAATAAGTAGGTGTATAAACTTTTGGCTGGTACTGTATGTAGAATCTGTTCACAATGAAATAAGGAAAATTATATATTAATAAAATATGTATCTAAACAAAAATATTTGACTGATGTAGTCAGAACTGAATTCCACAAAGCCTGGTCCCTGCTCAACTCCGTTGGTTAAGTTCATTAGAAACTTCCTTCACCATGGAGTTTAGTTTAGTCAGCTATATGAAGGGTTGAATGTGAAGCTGCAGCAGAGCGTTGAAGAAAGCTAAAGTTGCAAGTAACGCCTTGGACCAGAGCTAGCTACAGATCGATCTTGGGTGGAGAGACTTGTTACAGCTGTTAGGTTCTGAACAGAGTAAAAACTCACGGACGACTAGAAAAAGCTCAAACCAAGTTTGTTCACCCCACTGGGTCATACAGCTGTAAAAGACAAAGCATGATTACACAAGCACACATTTATTACCTCCTACTATTCGGGGTCAACTCCTTACACTTCTAGACAGCCAATACATCTCTGTTAGGCAGGAACTTAATTGGAACTAAAATTGGACTGTTTCTCACTTCATCTGACCTGACCACGGGCCGAATTCCTCGCTCCTCCCTAATCTGACACTGTCCTACGTTATCAGTGACTGAAACCAGACTGTTCTCCTTTACCTCCCTTTTTTAGGAGCCTTGATATTCAACAATAACATGTTTGACAGAATGTAACTTTCCATACACCACTTTCCTATACATCCTTCATTGACCCCAACCTATACCTTCCTTATACATGTGAAGTAATACATTCTAGTATGGTAACATGAACAAGTATATTTAAAGCTAGAACCCAACACCTTTCAACTTATTCAGATCTGTGTGATCAGTTGAATCCGGTGTGTTAAGCAGGGCTTGAATTAAAGCCTGTGTTGAACATTACTGTAATGTATAGCTAAATGTAATTCCTTCTCTGTGCCCTGAAACAGAGGGCCATATCAAAGATGTCCATGAGCATAGACCCAAACTGGTGAGTTGTCCTACACATTTAATCTAAGTGACAGTGTAATTCACACATGCTTTATTGGGGATAAATTTGACTTGCACTTTTTTTTTCTTCTCCACAGTCAACACTCAATTCAGCCTCATCCATTAAAAAGTGGATCCCAAGCATCAAGAGTGAAATCGAGTATTATCTGCAGGTAGGCTTGTGATGAGTGAGAGTAATAATGCTGTTGTTTATTGACTGGCGTGTGTGTGAATAAAGGATACCCACACTGAAGTTTCATGTTAAAGTGAGTATGGCACACTATTTTTTTCTCCTCTCTTTCTCTCTCTCTCAGCAGTCCCAGTTGTCTCACTACCCTGAGAGGAAGATAGCAGAGTTTCAGCTGAGCATCCAGGGGCTGGAGAAAGAGTATAAACGCTTCATCTGTAAACTGCAAGCCCTGGACCCGACCTGTAAACACCAGCCCTGGACACCTAGAGCATACACCAAGAGGAGAGCAGACACACACATCTCCCCCAACACCGGTCAGTTTAACAGGGTTTGGCTCTGTTGTCTAGTTCTGACCAGTTTTGGTGTCTTACCTCTAACATAAACAATCAGCTTTCATATTCTATATGGGTTGTCTTCTATTAAGAAGAGTGGTTCCCAATTTGCTTTCTAATATGACCATAGTCATAAACAACCTAAATGTATTGTGGCCCGTAAAAAATACCCAACCTATGTTAGTCAGGTTCCCGTCTTTAGCCTTGACCCAAAATATATCGGGCAAAAAATTTTTTTTAAAGGTAAATCCTGGTTTCTCTCATCTGTAGCCAAGAAATCACACGGTCTCCAGTCATGTGATCTGAGCAGGCCGGTGGGTGGAGCACAGAGTAACTGGGTCGTTGAAAGAACAGGAAGTGATGCAACCTCAGCCTCTGAGAACCAGGTACACTTCCACCAATCAGGGACTTTCCTCAGCCCATTTCCAGTTGACCTGACTAATCCCAGCCCAGCAGCCTCAGAGTCCACCAATCCAGATCAGGACCAGCCCTTGACCTTTGATCGCACCCGTCTGGCGGTGGTTCTAGCTGGGTCCAGAGGCCCATTACAACCAGGGTCGTCTCACACTCAGAGCCTGGCCAGGGTGCTGCTCTCTGGGCTACCCAACCTCCACAGCTCCGCACTGGGACGGGCCATTGCTGCACAGGACAGAGACAATACAGGGGGAGAGAGACTAGACAGCACAGGGACAGGAGGAGCTTATAGCACCGTTAATGATGAAAAGAGGATAGGGCATGTACTGGGACTAGGCTGCTACTCCTCCTCAGACGATGAAGCCGACACATGACATGGCTCTGTTATTAACACTGGATCCCTGATCACTACTCGGAACTCAATCTGGCATTCATGGACATTCCGTGCTCCAGTACTTGTCCATTTTGCCCTGAATTCTAATCAGCTGTTTTGAACCACAGGTTCTTTCTTTTATTATTGTACATTATGTAAATACACAATAAAAAGGGCAATGATACAATATACTTCAAGGGCTTTTCTTTTTCTTGAGAAAACAAATGTGACCCGACAGACCCTTCTGAGATTGTGGTGCTGAATTCTACTTTAGAAGAAATATATGAACCAATAATAATTAGTAGGACAGACATTCACTCCATTCTGATTGTTTGATTAGAACATCAAACAATAAGTGCAACAGATGATCTGCTAAGGCGATGACGAGAATAGGATGTCTATATTTCAGGTTGACATATTAGCTGTCACTCTCAGGTTGCAGCTTCTGTCTCTGTTGCATAATCAGGCTCCCACAATATCAGTCAGTTTAACAGGGTTTGACTCTGTTGTCTAGTTCTGACCAGTTTGTCTTACCTCTAACATAAACAATCAGCTTTCATATGCTATATGGGTTGTCTTCTATTAAGAAGAGAGATTCACAATTTGTTTTTAATATGACCGTTGTCATAACCAACCTAAATGTATTGTGGCCCGTAAATAAAGACCAAACCAATATTACCGCCAGGCTCCTGTCTTTAGCCTTGACTCCAAAAATATCAGCCATGACTAACAATTTGGGAAACCCAGGTTTAGAGAAAGGACAAATATACAATTCTTTGTTTCAGTCATATATCAGGGGAGTTTCTCATTTATGACGTGTACTGTATCTCTCATCTGTATCCAAAAAAACACGCAGTCTCCAGTCATGTGATCTGAGCAGTCCCACCCACTGGGGAGCCAGGCCCACCCAATCAGATTGAGCAAACGGGACATTTGTAATTTTACTTAAGCACAGATTTTGGTAGGAGCTAACTGGAACTGAGTACCGGCCCCTAAAATGTTATTCTACTTTAGTTCCTGCACCTCCTGTAGAATATTAGTTCCTGCACTTCAATATAAACATACCGGCACCCAAAATGAGGACCAGCATCAATTTCAGTCCAAGTCAAGCACTGCAAAAATGTATACTGAACAAAAATATAAACGCAATGATTTTACTGAGTTACAGTTCATATAAGGAAGTCAGTCAATTGAAATGAACTAGGCCCTAATCTATGGATTTCACTTGACTGGGCAAGGGCACAGACATGGGTGGGCAAGGGCACAGACATGGGTGGGCCTGGTAGGGCATAGGCCCACCCACTGAGGAGCCAGGCCCAGCCAATCAGAATTAGTTTTTCCCCACAAAGGGGCTTTACTCCTCAGTTTCATCAGCTGTCCAGGTGGCCGGTCTCAGACGATCCTGCAGGTGAAGAAGCCGGATGTGGAGGTCCTGGGCTGGCGTGGTTACACGTGGTCTATGGTTGTGAGGCTGATTGGACATACTTCCAAATTCTCAACGTTGGAGGCAGTTTATGGTAGAGAATTTAACATTAAATTATCTGGTAGCAGCTCTGGTGGACATTCCTGCAGTCAGCATGCCAAGTGCACGCTCACTCAACTTGAGACATCTGTGGCATTGTGTTGTGTGACAAAACTGCACAATTTAGTGGCCTTTTATTATCCCCAGCAAAAGATGCACCTGTATAATGATCATGCTGTTTAATCAGCTTCTTGATATGCCACACCTGTCAAGTGGATGGATTATCTTGGCAAAGGAGAAAAATTTGTGCACAACAAAATTTCTGGGATCTTTTATTTCAGCTCATGAATTATGAAAAGCTGTCATCAAGGCAAAGGGTGGCTACTTTGAAGAATCAAAAATCTAAAATATATTTTGATTTGTTTAACACTTTTTGGGTTACTACATGATTCCATATGTGTTATTTCATAGTTTTGATGTCTTCACTATTATTCTACAATGTAGAAAATAGTAAAAATAAAGAAAAAATCCTTGAATGAGTAGGTGTTAACAAACTTTTGACTGTTACTGTATATTTAAGCAATAAGGCAGGAGGGGGGGTGTGGTATATAGGCAATATACCACGGATAAGGGGTGTTCTAATGCATGTTGCAACGTGGAGTGCCTGGACACATGTATATTGGCCATATACCACAAACCCCTGAGGTGCCTTATTGCTGTTTTAAACTGGTTACAAATATATCCTCCAAACACCGGCTTTGAGGGCATTATCCCTTTTATACAACGGGTTACCAACATATTCAAATAATGATTTACATATGTTCATTAAAATGTTATTTTGATTAATTTATACATACTGTTTCATCCTTCCACAAGATATAGTCCCAACACAAATCTAGGGTTGTTAGCCAAGCCAGCTGGTTGACCCGGTCGTTCAGTCTTTTTGTTCTGTATCTATGGACAGTCATTCGTTCTAAATGTTCCATTGCAATACTGGCAACATTCTTATCGTTGCTTGCTAGCTAGCCAACTACAGCCAACTTATAGTCACGTCAAAAAGTGCAGCCAGAATAACAGCAAAGTAGCCGCATTAGCATTTTCTTTAAGCTATTTTCTAGTTACATTTATTTGGATACATCCACAACAATGAGCTAATGAGGAGCAATTTCACCTGACATAAATAATTTGCTCACTCATCAGTGCACTGTTGTTCAGAGGAGCTATTCATAAACACAGCTAACACAATCACTTCAAACTAAAGCTGGAAAGACTGCAAACTAGCTTCACTTCATTTCGTTTTACCTTTTTTCAATTGGCCTGAATGCCAAGCATCACGTCTGGAGGAAACCCGGCACCATCCCTACGGTGAAGCATGGTGGTGGCAGCATCAGAAACTCCCCAAATACAGGTGTGCCAAGCTTGCAGCATCATACCCAAGAAGACTCAAGCCTGAAATTGCTGTCAAAGGGATTTCAACGAAGTAAAAGGGTCTGAATACTTATGTAAATTAGATATTTCTGTAAATATTTTATACATTTGCAAAAATTTTGAAAAACCTGTTTTTGCTTTGTCATTATGAGGTATTGTGTGTTGATTGATGAGGAAAAAATATATTTAATCCATTTTAAAATAAGGCTGTAATGTAACAAAATGTGGAAAAGGTCAAGGGGTCTGAATACTTTCTGAATGCATTGTATCGCCATAAAAAGGATGCCAGCTGATTCATGATTTAGACTGGCTGAGAAACGCCGCCTGTCTGTCTCGTCCTGACTCCTGACACGTTCATTACTATGGGACCGCTGGAGATCGAATTTGAATATTGAAACAATGTTGCAAATGCCTGGCCCTCAACCCCACAACATGCTCTCCATCCAGGGGTACTGCATTCAGCAAGGTTTATACAAATCTCTGCTGTTGAAAACTAAATGTTAGTCTAAAAGAAATACATGATTGAAAGAAAAATACTTTCATAAAAAGCAAACACATTCATCAGTAATAAGGTCCTCAATCAGCTTTCTGAATTACCCTAGAGGCACCACAACATCAAATGTAACACCTTGAACAAAAGATGATTTACCTAACTGATTTACCTAACTCAGTAAATGAATGTTCAGAGTTAGCCATCCCTGAGACCGTGTGGTAACTCATATGTCTAAAGTTTAGTATTGATGTTAGGTTCAGTGGGACCTTTTGTTAAAGGGCTTTATAAATGAAAGCATAGCAAAGTATCGACCTATGTGACATCAAAGAGGGCCAACTAACTTTCTGGTAGAGAACACAGTAATGATTACTAAAATTGTCACCCGTAATAAAGTGCGGTGTGCTATGATAAACTGTATCTAACGGCTTTAATGAAGTGTCAGCTGTGTTCGTTTAGATGATGTCGTCATAGTCTAGGACCGATAGGAACTTCGATGGAATAATCTGCTTTCTACTATTTAGCGAGAGTTTAATTAGGTTATTAAGTTTGAACCAACTTGCAAGTAGCCTACTGTCACAAGGCTTGGTGTAGTTGGTACAAAAGAGTCAGGCGCAGGACAGCAGAGATGAGCAACACAATGTAGTTTACTCAAAATATTCAAAGTAGTAACAAATACCAAGCCCACCAAATGGACTGACATAATATTAGAACAATAACGCACAACAAACATGGGGAAACAGAGGGTTAAATAATGAACATGTAATTGGGGAATTGAAATGTGTATAAAATAAAGACAAAACAAATGGAAAGTGAAAAGTGGATCCGAACAAGGAGAGGGACCGACTTCGGCGGAAGTCGTGACACCTACCAATAAGCACATTATTTTAAAGTGTATTAAGGTAAGTAATGTTGAATATTTAATTCAAATATATGAAGCCAAAGTCATATGATAAACTGCAAGCTAGATAAATTAAGTTTAAATGTTATTAGAATTTTAGCTAGCTAACTCAACTAGCTAAACAGAAAATTCTAGGCTACTTTAATTCACCACTTTACAAGCTAGCCAGCTAACTCTTTCAAATAAACATTATTTCGTTATTATGGGGTATGCCAAATAAAGCTACAGACCCAGCCTGACATTTGCAATTCTAATTGTTTATTTTATTTCAGTATTTCAGTGTGGAGTAAATTGAGGGGACTAGCTTCAGTTTCATGAAGCCATTAGAAGACTGTTGCGGACTGAGAGGAGGCATGTACTGTATACATTATCTATAATAAATTATGGATAATAAGTATTGGTGATTCATAAGCCTAGTTAATCATTACATGACTTTAACACACTATCTATGTTTTGCTCAGTCTGGCAGTAACCGACAACCATCAGAGGCAGAGGATCTCTTTCAGCAGCTGCTGACAACACAACTGCATGTAAATTGTTCTTCTACATCATAATAATTATACAGTATGTCTTCATTTTGGCAGATTAACTCATGCTTATTTCTGAAGATGAATGTTTTTCCTTCTTTTTTTCTTCTTCTCTGTAACCAGTCAAGCAGGTAGCCCAGCGGCTAAGGAGTTGGACCTGTGGCCAAAAGATGGCCGGTTCGAATCTTGGGCTGGGCGCTGGATAAAAAGCAAGGTCCTTAACCCCACGACATGCTCTCCATCCAGGGGTACTGCAATCAGCTTGAACCTGTGTCTGCTCTTTGGGGGGTTTGAGAACAAAGCAGATGACACATTTTTGTTGTTCACTGTAACTAATGGACAAAGTATATTGTAAAGAAGTCAGAGTTGATGTGGGCCATCATTCAAACAAAGAGATGCCTCCCTGGCCACCAGTGCATATTTCCAAACTATGTTTGCTTATGATGACAATCTATAAAAACAAATATGCTGATATTCTTTTGTCCATTATATTCTTACCTCAAAGTATTACTATTTAATAGTAGTAGCCATAATTCATGATTGGCACCATGCAGGATTCTATATGGAACCATTTTGGTTCAGTGAAGAAGAACCTCTGGGATTCTGATCAAAGAACCCTACAATTCTACACTTGAAGTCTGAGTCATTAAAACTTGTTTTTCAACCACTCCACACATTTCTTGTTAACAAACTATAGTTTTGGCAAGTCGGTTAGGACATATACTTTGTGCATGACACAAGTAATTTTTCAACAATTGTTTACAGACAGATTATTTCACTTATAATTCACTGTATCACAATTCCAGTGGGTCAGAAGTTTACATACACTAAGTTGACTGTGCCTTTAAACAGCTTGGAAAATTCCAGAAAAATATGTCATGGCTTTAGAAGCTTCTGATAGGCTAATTGACAGAATTTGAGTCAATTGGAGGTGTACCTGTGGATGTATTTCAAGGCCTACCTTCAAACTCGGTGCCTCTTTGCTTGACATCATGGGAAAATCAAAAGAATTCAGCCAAGACCTCAGATTTTTTTTTTAGACCTCCACAAGTTTGGTTCATCCTTGGGAGCAATTTCCAAATGCCTAAAGGTACCATGCTCATCTGTACAAACAATAGTACGCAAGTATAAACACCATGGGTCCACGCAGCCGTCATACCGCTCAGGAAAGAGACGCATTCAGTCTTCTACAGATGAACATACTTTGGTGCGAAAAGTGCAAATCAATCACAGAACAACAACAAAGGACCTTGTGACGATGCTGGAGGAAACAAGTACAAAAGTATCTATATCCACAGTAAAACTAGTCCTATATCGACATAACCTGAAAGGCCGCTCAGCAAGGAAGAAGCCACTGCTCCAAAACCGCCGTAAAAAAGCCAGACTACGGTTAGCAACTTTTCTTTATTTAAAAAAAAATATTTATCTGTTATTTTACCAGGGAAGTTGACTGAGAACACATTCTCATTTACAGCAACAACCTGGGGAAGGGGGAGAGGAATGAGCCAATTGTAAGCTGGGGATGATTAGGTGATAATGATGGACAGCTTGGGAATTTAGCCAGGACATCAGGGTTAACACCCCTACTCTTACAATAAGTGCCATGGGATCTTTAATGACCTCAGAGAGTCAGGACACCCGTTTAACATCCCATCCAAAAGACAGCACCCTACACAGGGCAATGTCCCCAATCACTGCCATGGGGCATTGGGATATTTTTTTAGACCTGAGGAAAGAGTGCCTCCTACTGGCCCTCCAACAGCATCTGGTCTCACATCCAGGGACTGACCAGGACCAACCCTGCTTAGCTTCAGAAGCAAGTCAGCAGTGGGATGCAGGGTGGTATGCTGCTGGCTTATGCTGGCAACTGCGCATGGGGACAAAGATCGTATGTTTTGCAGAAATGTCAGCTGGTCCGATGAAACAAAAATAAAACTGTTTGGCCATAATGACCATTGTTATGTTTGGAGGAAAAAGGGGGAGGCTTGCAAGCCAAAGAACACCATCCCAACCGTGAAGCACGGGGGTGCTGTCCCTGCCATCAACTTTTTCTGCCTACGCCACTGCTCAGAGCCTGGCTAGGGTGCAGCTCTCTGGGCAACCCAAACTTTACAGGACAGAGACATTACAGAGGGAGAGAGATTAGACAGCACAAGGGACAGGAGGAGCCTATAGCACCGTTAAAGATGAGAAGAGGACAGGGCATGTACTGGGACTAGGCTGCTACTCCTCATCAGACGAAGAAGCTGACACATGACATGGCTCTGTTATTAACACTGGATCCCACCCTGATCACTACTCAGCACTCAATCTGCCATTCAGGAACATTCCGTGCTCCAGTACTTGTCCAGTTTGCCCTGCACTCAGCTGTTGTTAACCACAGGTTCTTTCTTTTATTATTGTACATTATGTAAATACACAATAAAAAGGGCAATGATACAATATACTTCAAGGGCTTTTCTTTTTCTTGAGAAAACAAATGTGACCCGACAGATAGACCCTTCTGAGATTGTGGTGCTGGATTCTACTTTGGAAATAGTATAAGAACCAATAATAATTAGTAGGACAGACATTCACTCCATTCTGATTGTTTGATTAGAACACAAAACAATAAGTGCAACAGATGATCTGCTAAGGCGATGATGAGAATAGGATGTCTATATTTCAGGGTGACATATTAGTTGTCACTCTCAGGTTGCAGCTTCTGTCTCTATTGTTGCATAATCAGGCTCTACCACTTCCAGCAGCTTTATGCAACAGACACCTCGCTGTGGTGATGACATGCTGACTCAATGTTAGCCAGTCTGCTTATTCATATACAAAACCCACAGCCCTGACGATGCACAGCCCACGGGCCGACCCTAACCCCCCCCCATATCAGCATGGCACTTCTGGGAAACAGGCGTGTTATATACCCAGAGAGAGTAGGAACTAGGAAACCAGAACAGTGTCTCTGGTTGGGCTGACGTGCTGGTGGTGAGGTGCCCTTTCTGTCAGAGCACAGTTACTGCAGAACCTGTTACCTGCAGATTTGTGCTGTTGTGATATGGGGGAAGGGGGGGAGTAGTTTAGTGTTAGCACACAGTTAGGCAACATACTCTACCAGGATACACTTCCACACTTCATCCCGCAGATGGCACAACCAACCGGGTCAAGGGCTGTCCCTGCCAGGAAGCCTTGATAACTACATCAGGTGCTGCCAATCTCAGTGAGGGAAATAGAGGAAGCGGATGTTATGTTGGAATCCGATGACTTGTTGAGTGGAGATGAGAGTGAGAAGAATTGGATTACAGTGGTGAATGCAAAAGGAAATAAGAGAAGTAAAGTGGTAGAATTTGGTAAATCCAAGGCTAGTTTTGACAATATTTTGAAACTATGAAATAACACATATGAAATCATGTAGTAACCAAAAAGTGTTAAACAAATCAAGGTATATTTTATATTTGAGATTCTTCAAAGTAGCCACCCTTTGCCTTAATGACAGCTTTGCACACTCTTGGCATTCTCTCAACTATCTTCATGAGGAATACTTTTCTAACAGTCTTGAAGGTGATAGGTGGGATGGGCTGAGAGTGGCTGAGGGTTGGGATTAAAGAGCTTATGTTTGGTAATGTATTATTGTTATGTGATTGCTTTATACAAAAGTACCATGTTGCAAAATGTGTATGTAAAATGTACAGTGGCTTGCGAAAGTATTCATTTTTCCTATTTTGTTGCCTTACAACCTGGAATTAAAATACATTTTTGGGGGTTTTGTATCATTTGATTTACCAGACATGCCTACCACTTTGAAGATGCTAAATAATGAAATAATAATAAGACAAAAAAAATGAAAACTTGAGTGCGTTACTATTCACCCCCCAAAGTCAATACTTTGTAGAGACACCTTTTGCAGCAATTACAGCTGCAAGTCTCTTGGGGTATGTCTCTATAAGCTTGACACATCTAGCCACTGGGATTTTTGCCAATTTTTCAAGGCAAAACTGCTCTAGCTCCTTCAATTTGGATGGGTTCTGCTGGTGTACCACAATCTTTAAGTCATACCACAGATTCTCAATTGGATTGAGGTCTGGGCTTTTTACATTTAAATGTTTCCCCTTAAACCACTTGTTGCTTTAGCAGTATGCTTAGGGTCATTGTCCTGCTGGAAGGTGAACCTCCGACCCAGTCTCAAATCTCTGGAAGACTGAAACAGGTTTCCCTCCAAGAATTTCCCTGTATTTAGCGCCATTCATCATTTCTTCAATTCTGACCAGTTTCCCAGTCCCTGCCGATGAAACAACATTTTACAGCAGAGGCATTACAAGGAATCCTGTCAATGAATGCTCCAGCCTCACAGGCACCTGAGCCTGTTTAGGGATGTGACTTGAACTGTGACTGAAGGAGTGGGATGTTTTTATTTATTTGTATGCAGTATTTGTTGAGAAAGTTTGTAGCAGGTTTTTGTGTTGAGCTAGCATGCTAGGTGAGGTTTGCAGCAGCGCTAGTGTGAGTGTCAGGTTGCATGCTAGAAAGATAGCTGATGGTTTTGGTCAACAGAAATATTTGGTGTGGCCATGCCCGCGAAGGTAGTCAATTGTTTGCAGCTGGTAGTCGTTAGCTACTGTAGGTCTGATGAGGTGTTTGCTCTTGAGACAGAACATCTCTTGGGACAGAAAACAGTTTTTGCCTATGGTTTTGTTAACTTTTTTTGGTGCTGTTTGCAGGATTAGATTTCCCAGTTTGGAGGACTCTGTGGCACATGCATTTGTGTTAATGCTAGGCTAGAGGCTAACTGTTGCTATGTGTTTACCCTTGGCACATGCGTTTGTTAGCGCTAGGCTAGAGGCTAACTGTGCCTGTGGCTTGTAACATTTATGCATGGCATACTGGTTTGGTTTTTGCCTGTTTGGAGTGGCTGTCTCTGGGGCTTTGAGCGTGTGCATGTATTGGTTAGTTAGCGGTAGGATGGTGGCTAACTGTGGTAATGATTTGTAGCTTGGTGCATGCGTTTGTGTTAGCGCTAGGATAGTAGCTAACTGTGGCTGTGGTTTATAGCATTTGTGCATGGTGTACTGGTTTGGTTTTTGCCTGTTTAGAGTTATCTCTAGGGCTTTGAGCATGTGCAGGTATTGGTTAGTTAGCTGTGAGCTAGTGGCTAACTAACTTTTGCCAGTCGATTTATTGGTTCTGTTTGGCCTACTGATTTTGAATATGGGGCATTTGAGCCAGCAGTGTGTTTTGTAGAGATAGTTGGGATTTTTCTCAAGCTAATGATGGATCCGTTACATCAGGTGGCAGAAATGCTGGAGGTTGAAATAGCAGAGGAGTTGAACAAGTTAGATGTTGCAGTGATGTTTTGGGAGAAGTTGAGTGAGTTCTTGCCGCCGGTTCTGGTGTATAGCAGTCAGGAGGAAGAAGTCTTGTTGGAAATGGCGTGGCTAGAACAGGAGATGGCACTGCTGAAACAGCAGAATAATGAAAGACCGCATAGAGGAGAGAAAGTTTGTGTTGCCAGTCGGTAAGACAGTCTTGTCACTAAACCAGTTTCCCGCCAGTGATCAGTGATGAGCTAGTTTCCTCAAATGATCTGGTTTGTGAAAGGTCAGGTGTATTCGGGGGCCGGAGTCTCAAGGAGAGTTTTGAGGTATCCCCAGTTTGTAAAATTACTCATGTTCAGAAGAGTGCTGATGGCAAACCAGATGAGGGAGGAGTAGGATTTGTGTGGGGACTTGGAGGAAACATTCCTTGGCCAAACTAGACAGTGGTTCCCAGGAAATGGTTCTCCCTCGTGAGGAAGGTGATTATTGTGTGTCTCTAGCTGAGACCTGGGCAGAGATATGATGTAGTGTGCCCTCTGCAGGTTGAGGATGAGGTTGATTCAGGTGTCAATTTGGGGATGGTAGAGGAGGTTGGTTGTTGATCATTGATGACCATAAGGTTGTTTGGGTGTCAGGTATTGATTTAGCTTACACGTTTCTTACTGAGCTGTGGAAAGAAGGAGATACTTTCCAGTCATGCTGTGAGATTAGTGAGGATTTGCTGGAAGACCTAGTCTGGGTTTTGCAGGGTGACACGGCTGTCTTGCGATGAGAATCAGGAGCTTGAAGAATTTAGTTTGTTGTTAAAGCCAGATCCACCAGTATTGTCACTCTCAGTAGGTTGTCTGACGAGTGAGGAGGATATGATGGACAGTTCCCCTCCAGTGAGTGCTCAGGGCTGGAGTAAAGGGCTGTTTGGGAACACGGATGGTGTGAGTTGTTTGAAGTTGTAGTCGTTGTTCACTTTTCCCTGGTGGTGTTTGCTCCAAGTCTTTTAACGCTGGCTACATATCAGATGGAGCTTGTTGCTTGTGACCATGGGCCTAGTGAAGGAAGTTGGTCTCTCAATTTAGAACCAGATGGGTCACAGCTTGTCCCTTGGTTTATTCGAGTTAGACTATTTGGCAGGAAGAAATTACCTGTGCAGAGCAGTGAATTTGATGGTTTGTCTGGTTTTCTAGAATGTCTTTATCTCAGAGTTAAGGTTTTCTGTAGTCAGTTAGTTAGGTAGTTGGGCAACACTCTACCAGGATACACTTCCACACTCCATCCCTAAGGTGGTAACACCAACCGGGTCAAAGGCTGTGCTCTGCCAGGAAGCCTTGATAAGCACATCAGGTGCTGTCAATTAGGGTTCAGCAGTCAGAGTGCCAGCTTGGTGAGCCGTGAGGCTGCTGGTTTGTTTGCTGGCCATGTTTTGGTTTTTAATATTTCATTTAGGTGTGCCTGTGAGTGGTTTCTTTTTTGAATATATTTATTTCCATCACCACCAACTGAACAACAGTAATCCATTTGTGCTGGCCGACCACAACGTCAAGAGAGCCAGAGCTGGCCCTGGACCATGGTAAGGTTGCTCTCTCCTGGGTACATGAAGTCAACACCTGGTCACATACATTTACTTCTAATATTAAGGCACACATCAAATCAGGTTACAGACCAGTTAACTAGACCTAAGACCCCTAGACTTAGCGATTGCAAAAATATTAGCAGGCTAGTTGTTGGTTTCGTAAGTGTCAGTGAGAAAAAAGTTGGTTTGGTTACTGGGAGATATGAGACATACTGTATTGTCTGTTTTGTACTGAGATTTACTTTGTATTGCAGTACACAGTGCATACATTCACATTATCACAGTCAATACAATGTTGCCATGTTACTTAATCTACAGCGCCATCAGAAAATGTGACTCAATGACTTTTTCCACATTTTATGTTGCAATGTGAATTCAAAATGTCTACACATTATTATTTAAAAAATTCTCCACTCTGTCAAATTGGTTTCCGATCATTGCTAAACATCCATTTTCAGGTCTTGCCATAGATTTTCAAGTAGATTTAAGTCAACTGTAACTCTCCCACTCGGGAACAGTCACTGTCTTCTTGGTAAGCAACTCCAGTGTAAATTTGGCCTTGTGTTTTAGGTTGTTGTCCTGCTGAAAGGTGAATTCATCTCTGTGTCTGGTCAAAAGTAGACTTAACCAGGTTTCCCTCTAGGATTTGCCTGTGCTTAGCTCCATCCCAGTTATTTTTTTATCCCAGTCCTTGAAGATTACAAACATACCCATAACATGTTGTTTAATTGCTATATTGTAATTACCTCGCCACCATGGCCTATTTATTGCCCTACCTCCCTTACCTGTTGTATGTGTCGAACTGCTGTGCTTTATCTTGGCCAGGTCGCTGTTGTGAATTAGAACTTTGTTCTCAACTAGCCTACCTGGTTAAATAAAATAAAGATGAATTATTTTTAATTTTTTAAAATGAGGCAGCCAATACTATGCTTGAAAATATGGAGAGTAGTACTCAGTAATGTGTTGTATTGGATTTGCCCCAAACATAACACTTTTGTCCTGTATTCTTGCTTTGCCACAATTTTTGTTTTGGAATATATTTATTCTGTACAAGCCTCCAACATTTAACTACAATGTTGTTGGGCTAAATTCAGTTGTCTCCTATCACAGCCATTCAAACTGTTTTATTAAAGTCACCATTGACCTCATGGTGAAATCCCTGAGTGGTTTCCTTCAGCTCCGGCAACAGTTAAGGACGCCCGTATCTTTGTAGTGAATGCGTGTATTGATGTGTAATTAATAACCATACTCAAAGGGATATTCAATGTCTGCTTTTTTTTATTTTTACCCATCTACCTATAGGTGCCCTTTGCGAGGCATTGGAAAATCTCCCTGTGTTTAAAATGTACTGTTCGACTGAGTGACCTCAGTCACTGCGGACAGAAATGATGTAGTCATTAAAAAAATAATGTTAAACACTGTTATGCACACTTGTGACTTGTTAAGCACATCTTTACTCCTGAACTTATTTAGGCTTGCCATAACAAAGGGGTTGAATACTTGTTGACTCAAGACATTTTAGCTTTTCATTTTTTATAAATGTAATATTTTTTTATTCATTTCTTAAGTTGTATTAATAATTCCACTTTTACGTTATGGGGTATTGTGTGTAGGCCAGTGTCAAAAATAAATCATGATTTAATATATTTTAAATTCAGGCTGTAACACAACTAAATGTGTAAAAAGTCAAGAGGTGTGAATACTTTCTGAAGGCATGGTGTATATAAATAATAGCTTTCCTGCCACTAACTGCACATTTACTGAGGTTCTCGCTTGCGGTTTTACTGGTGTGTAGGAGTGCCACCAACGTAACCATTTATTATAATTTCAGTTGATTTTAATTCAGTTGATTTTAAACCGAACTGTGAGGATTGTGCTACCCTTTCAGTTAAGCACTAAAATTAAAATTACTGAAAGGAATAAGTAACTTATCTTAGCTTGATATGCTAAATATATATTTTTTACATTTTCAGTAAAGTTGCTTGATGCAGAACATGTCAGATAACTGTTTGATCTCAGCAACCACAGAGTAGAGATGAGATAAGGGCAGGATTTTATTACATAAAGAACCATTATCAATTGTTATGTCTAATACTTACAAATGAATGTATTTCGCAGAGCAGGGGAACTGGTAAAGATTATGAACACAAATGACTGAGATTACACATTTTATTTTCTATTTCAATTGATATGTTACATACAGTATATTATATCAATAATTTCCCCTTTTAGATTTTCAGTAAAGTTGCTTTGTGCAGAACATGTCAGAACCATTTGATTGAAACCTCCGCAGCGACAGAAGTGTAGAGGAGAGAAGGGCAGAGTACACAGCCTGTTGTCTAAACTGTGGGTTTGCCCAACTGAAGAATTTCTGTGCAAACTGTCAGAAACTGTCTCAGGGAAGCTCATCTGCATGCTCGTCGTCCTCACCAGGGTTTTGATCTGAATGCAGTTCAGTGTCGTAACTGACTTCAGTGGACAAATGCTCACCTTCGATAGCCACTAGCACACTGGAGAAGTGTACTCGTCACAGATAAATCCTGGTTTCAATTGTACTGGGCAGATGGCAGACAGCGTGTATGGCGTTGTGTGGGCGAGAGGTTTGCTGATGTCAACGTTGTGAACAGAGAGCCCCATGGTGGCGGTGGGGTTATGCTATGGGCAGGCATAAGCTACGGACAACGAACACAATTGCATTTTATTTATGGCAATTTTGAATGCACAGAGATACCGTGACGAGGTCCTGAGGCCCATTGTCATGTCATTCATCCGCTGACATCACCTCATGTTTCAGCATGATAATGTACAGCCCCATGTCGCAAGGTTTTGTGCACAATTCCTGGAAGCTGAAAATGTCCAGTTCTTCCATGGCCTGCATACTAAACAGACATGTCACCCAATGAGCATGTTTGGTATGCTCTGGATTAACGTGTACGACAGCTTGATGCGGTTCCTGCCAATATCCAGAAACTTCGCACAGAGGAGTGGGACAGCATTCCACAGGCCACAATCAACAGCCTGATCAATTCTATGCGAAAGAGATGTGTTATGCTGCATGATGTAAATGACGGTCACACCAGATACTGAGTGTTTTTCTGATCCACACCCCTATCTGTGATCAACAGATGCCTATCTGTATTCCCAGTCATGTAAAATCCGTAGATTGTTGCCTAATTAATTCATTTCAATTGACTGATTTCATTATATGAACTGTAACTTAGTAAGATATTTGAAATTGCTGCATGTTGCGTTTATTTTTGTTCAGTGTGTGTGTGTGTGTGTGTGTGTGTGTGTGTGTGTGTGTGTGTGTGTATATATATATAATATAGTGTACAAATATAAAGAATGGTCAATCACACAAAGGACAACCAGCCAACTTGACACAACTGTTGGAAGCATTGTAGTCAACATGGGCCAGCATCTCTGTGGAACGTTTTCAACACCATGCCCCAACGAATTGAAGCTGTTCTGAGGGGAAAAGGGTGCAACTCAATGTTAGGAAGGTGTTCTTAATGTTTTGTTCACTGTGTATATTAGGCTCTCACTCAACTTACTATTGAGAGTAAGAATAGTAGAATACATGTCACGTCCAGGCCTGAGAAGACAGGCTGGCGTGTTTTGTTTTGTTTTGGTGTAGGGTTTTTTCTGTTCTAGGTGTTGTGTTTCTATGTTGGGGTAATGGTTCCCAATTAGAGGCAGCTGTGTGTCGTTGTCTCTAATTGGGAACCATATATATGTTTGGGGTTTTCACTAGTATTTTGTGGGTTATTGTTTGTTACATAGCTAGTGTTTTCAGTCTATGTATTGGTTACGATCGTCGTCTTCGGTCGTTTTTGTTGTTTTGTCCCAGTTACGTGTGATAAATAAATCATGTATACTGGATACCTCGCTGCGCCTTGGTCTGTCCATTCCGAAGATTGTGACAATACACCAGGTACATTTTCGAAACATGGTTGTGCATCAGAAGTATTTCTGTCAGTCATTGACAGTCACTCAATTAGCCATGTCAGCTAAAACAATTTAGATTGGTAGTTAGTTTAGCCAGCCATCTAAACTTGATTTGTTGTTAGTCATTGTTAGTCATTCTCACTCAAATCTAAAATGAACATGGCATAAGTCATTAGGAAATATGTAGAATTGCATTTTCTCTCTACCGTCAAGAGGGGGGCACTAAAATATTTTGCTGCGAGGTGCCCCCCCAACCAAATCTTGCTAAGGGCCTCCAAAAGGCTGTCCAGAGATAAGGGACAATAGACACTGCTGGAAACCATTCTTTGAGTGCAGAGGGGAGGCGCAAGTGTGTCAGTGTCACTTTCCTGTAAACCCAGGTTAGTAAACGTTAGGGGGTTGTGGGGTTCTGAGTCGATATTACGTCTTCCTTCGCTTGGCTAGATCACACAAACACCGTACACACTATAACACCCCATACCGTTCTCAGTTCTCACAAAGAGCAGCAGACTGAAAGCAGGCTCAGTAGTTGTAAGCTTTTTCATGTGGCAGTTTCTACTTCCCACTGAGAAGTGTTTGCTTCTGAAATGATAATTTTCTGCTGCATCACTGTTTACAAATAAAAATATACATGCACAATCCTCTCTGTGACTCATTTTTAATTATATAGGTGCAGCAGTCCCCCTACTCTATCCAAAAGCTCAAACTTTCCTCACAGGTCATATGTAGTTATGTGGGGCTGTGAGTACAAGTGAGGGGTTTTCTCAAGAAGTCTTTCTGGCCCCACGATTAGATGAACAAAGTGGTTAGAAGGGTGGAGGTCAGCTAAACATCCCACTTCCTATCTCTGTAGCTTTGCACTGTGCAAAGACCCCACTAAGGACAGGTGTGCAATGGTTTGGAGAGCATATTAAAGAAACACTTTTTCAGTGTTTAATGACATTGTAATAAACTATCACTGCGTGTTTAACTTCCATTTTCTAAGTCTGTGAGCGCATGTGCAAATGCATGTATGAAAGTGTGTGTGAAAAGTGTAAATTCGTTTTTCTACTCAGAGGTCATTATCTACCTGCCCTGCAACAGCACCATAGACCTGCCTAAGTTTCATTTTGACAGAGGAGAGGATGGTGAGAGTGAGTGCGAGGTGGTGTGAGCTCATCACAGACCCACCCAGCGTGGGGGTGGAAGCTGTGGGTTCCAGTCATCTTGGGGGTGGAAGCTGTTGGTTCCAGTCGTCTTGACAAGTTTTTTTAAGACCAATGCTCAGATAGAAGCACACAGAGACGACACACACTCACACACTCCTCTCACACACACTGCACCATGAGCGGTACGCAGGGCAATCCATACCCCCAGGTGTTTCTAGTGGACAGCAGTGGAGGTCCACAGCCGTCAGTCCAACCTCCAGGCCTGATACCTTGCTGGTCCTTCCCTCCTGCCCAGGAGAGGGTAAAGGAGCAGGGCAGGGCCAGGGGCTGCAGGGGGGTTAGCTCCTGGAGCCTGGTTGTGGCTTTGCTGTTTCTGCTGCTGCTGGTGTTTGGGGTTCTGGGGCTGGGAGCCTACCAGATACACAGGCTACAGACTCAACTGGATGGGATACAACAGGTGAGGGTTTTTGCGCAGTGTTTGGGTGGGGTTCACCTGCAACAAGTCTGCTCTCTGATTTCTATTTGTATCAAAGTGTCTTTGTATCTCGTCACTTCTGTCTCATAATGTTCTTTCTGTAGGATATTATAAGAGCATCTCTCTTTGCAATGACACTGCACTGCTCCTCTGCAAAAAATATAAATGAAATGGATGCCGGGAGGAATCTGTGGTAGTTCATATTTAGCATCTTGTTGCATTTCATTGTTTTGTTGGCTAGAACATTTTAACTTACTGATGAAGAAAACAGAGGCATATAGAGAGAAATAGTAATGGCGACTTTTTGTAGGCACTATCTCCGCCATGGCTCGTTGGGCAAAGCCTATGGGGGTTTTGGATAAATGCTGAAAATAGTCTGTGGTAAACACATCCTTAGGATATCTTATGTTTTGTTATTTGATCATCTTCATCAGCTAACGTCACTTTTTTGAATTTAAGCATTTATGTGCTCAAAACAAGCACAAAAAAGGCTTCATAATTCATAAAGGTCATGTTAACTGACTGATATTATCTAGAACAAAATGTATAATATCCCCTAAGACTGATAACCTCAGATCACATTTTTGGCGTTTATCCCAAACCCCCCCATTCATTTCCAATAGCTGAACGTACCAGACATAATTCATTCTGGCTTTTAGTACTACAAGCTGGCGAGCTCTATAGTCTCCGTTTTATGTATTACAACATGCAACATTGTAGCAACAATGGTTGAAAACTCTGAACCTAAAAAGAGATGATTGTGACCACTGGAAATGGAGTGGGAGACTGGTGAGGGGTAGGTGGTACAGACAGACCGAGGTAAAGGGTAGTTGAAAAAAGGTTTGACTTTGACTTTCGTGCAGGTTTTATTTCTGCCTCTGCATCTCAGACTATTAAGTAGCAATGACATTTAAAGACCGGAATCTGTTCAGAATTGTGGTCACCAGTCCAGCGCTACTACAGGATATCCTTGACTCATATCAAAGAGCACGTTCAGAAAGGAGCTGATGTTCAGCGCACATTAGCGCAACATTTTTAACCCCAAAATGTAATTTAAAATAACCTGTGTGTATGTTAACGTGATGTGGCATTGAGATGTATTTTTTTCTTCTCATTTCACATGAGGTTATCATTGAGAGCGAAGGTTGTGCGCCTGAGAAGCTAGTGGGTGACCTTCCAGAGTCTGATCCAGACACAGGGAAGAAGGCCAGCAGACCTGCAGCACACGTCATAGGTAAGTAAGCTGGGTGTAGTGGCTTAGCTCTTATTACTTGAATAATAAGAAATACTCAGAACACCAGGAATAAAACCGTAGGTTCACATTTACTAGAAAACCTTGGAACCCGAATAACATAGAACAACACTGCGCATGTCCAAGGGAGCTCAATTCTTAAAGGGGACATCAGTAATTAACAGAACATAACATTCCTTCTCTTATACAATCAGAGTTACTTTAACCAAACACAACTGAAACATTTCCCAGAACTTGTTGTAATTATTTTGCATCTTTTGATTTTAACTTGAACAGTTCGTTTTTGTTTGTTTGTTTATAAGTCCAGTCTGTCTGGTGGATGGTGCTTTCGTTCTGGGTAGCGCCTTGGATTGTCTGGAGGCTCCTGCACATCCTCAGTGTGTGCTTCCTCCATTATAGCTTCTGCTATAGCAGCACCTTCATCAACACGTTCCCTTCTTTCAGCCTGGGGTTTCTTTACTGCCCCACCGTCCTCTACAGTTCCCTGTGTGTCACTCTCAGGAGCTCTCTGTGCCTGTTCTCTCTCGATTGTTGTGCTGTTTTCCGTGGAATGCATTTGGTTAATGTGACGCCGCCACATTATGTCTGGGCTCACTTGAACCTGGTAGGTTCTGGGTCCCGTTTGTGTATGTATGGTCTCTCTTGTCCATTTCCCTCCCCTTCTGTAGTCTTGCACCATCACTTCCTGTCCTGTTTGGAGATGGCGCTCCCGGCCACCGGAGAGCATCTTGGCTTGTTTGTCCAGCACTCCATTACGTCTGTTTGGCTTCATGATGTCCAGCTGTGTGCGGAGAGGCCTCCCGAACATCAGTGTGGCTGGGCTTTCATTTGTTGTGGGGTGTTTCGGTAGGAGGCCAGGAACTTAGCCAGTTTTGTTTGCAAAGTCCTTTCGTACCGTTTTGCTGCACGGAGTCCTTGCTTTAGGGTTTGCACAAAACGTTCTGCCAGCCCATTGGTGGCAGGGTGGTACGGAGCTGAGGTTGAGTGTTTGATTCCATTTACTGACATGAATCTTGTAAACTCGTCACTTACAAAAGCTTGCGCGTTGTCACTTACTAGCTGCAGCGGCAATCCGAAGCGTGCAAACGTTGTTCTGAGACACTCTATCGTCTGAGCTGAGGTGGAGGAGTCAGTGCAAAACACCTCTGGCTATTTGGATTGGGCATCAACTATAACCAGAAACATGTGCTTTTCAAAAGGACAAGCATAGTCTACATGAATTCTCTGCCATGGCTCTGTGGGCCATTCCCATGGGTGGACTGGGACAGGAGCAGGCATGTGAAGGGTTTCCAAACATCCGGTATAGTTCTTCGCCATGTTTTCTATCTGTTGATCCAGACCGGGCCACCAGAAGTGGCTCCTTGCAAGCAGCTTCATTTTGACAATTCCAACATGACCTTCATGTAGTTGCTGCAAAACCTGATGTTGGCATTTCTGGGGTATCATGACTCTCATTCCCCACATCAAACATCCTTGGTACGTTGTAATTTCATTTCTCCGCTGAAAATACGGAGTCAGCTCTTTTCTGCCTGTAGCTGGCCATCCTGACATGGTGTAGGCGTATACTTTTGACAAGGTCACATCTTTCCTTGTCTCCCGTTTGATAACTGTGCTTGTGACAGGTAGGGCCTCGAGCTGAGAGGTATGGAAAATGTCTACTGCATCCACACTCCTTTGTCTTTCTCTTGTACACGGCAGTCTGGATAATCCATCTGCATTTGTGTGGAGGGACGACGGCTTAAACTCAATGTCATACATATGACTGGCAAGGAACAAGGCATATCGCTGTAACCTGGCCGCTGTCATTGCCGGAATGCCTTTCTTTGGACTGAAAATGGAAAGCAACGGCTGGTGATCCGTAACCAGTGTGAAACGCTTGCCATATAGGTATGCGTGGAATTTCTTGACGCCCCACACTAGCGCCAGTGCTTCTTTGTTGATTTGTGCGTAGTTTTTCTCTGCATCATTCAATGTTCGTGACGCAAATGCAACTGGCCTCTCTGACCCATCTTTCAGTGTGTGTGAAAGGACGGCTCCTAAGCCATAAGGGGATGCATCACAAGCCAACTTCACTGGCAGTTCAGGGTCATAATGCATCAGGACCTGTTCAGATGTGATGAGCCGTTTTGCCTCAAACGCATTTTCACACTGTGCTGTCCACTGCCATGTCCTATTCTTTTCCAGGAGCTGATTTAGAGGCTGGAGTACTGCTGAAAGGTTTGGGAGGAATCTTCTGTAGTAATTGATCAGTCCCATGAAAGATCTCACTTCTGTGCTATTTTGTGGTGCCTGTACCACTGCATCGATTTTGTCCTGTGTTTTGTGCAATCCATTGCAGTCGATTTCATGTCCACAGAAAACAATCTTGTCTCTGAAGAACTCACGCTTCTGTAAGTTTGCCTGTAGACCATACTCTTTCAGTCTTTTCAGGACGTCTTCCAGGTTGGCCAGGTGCTCTTTGTCAGTGCGTCCTGTTATGATCATGTCATCCAGGATACATTGGGTTCCTGGGATTCCTTGCAAAATCTGGTCAATTGTTCGTTGCCAAATGGCCGGGGCCGATGCAATGCCAAAAACCAGGCGGTTATACCTGTATAGACCTTTGTGTGTGTTTATTGGCAGGTACTGTTTGGAGATCTCTTCAACCGGTAGCTGCAGGTAAGCCTGTTTCAGATCGATTTTACTGAAGTGTTTCCCACCAGCTAGTGCAGCAAAGATGTCATCCAGACGTGGCAGGGGGTTGTGGTCCACATGCAACATTGGATTCACAGTTACCTTGAAGTCCCCACACATTCTAACAGACCCGTCTTTCTTTACAATAGGAACTATGGGTGTGGCCCATTCGCTTCTGTCCACTTTCGTCAGGATCCCTGTATCCTGCAAGTGATCGATTTCTGCTTCCACCTTTGGTCTCAGGGAGTATGGAATAGATCTGGCTTTGCAGATTTTGGAGTTGCGTCATCTCTCAGTACCAGTTTGGCTGTGAAGCCTTTTACTGTTCCCATCTGATCACTGAAAACTGTGTTGTATTTCTTCTGCAAGTGTTCCAGTGTTTGGTCTGTGCCTTTCTCTTTGGACTAGAACGTGTGGAGCATTTTCAAGTCACACCAGTTCAGCTTTATTTTTGAAAGCCATTCCCTGCCAAATAATGGGGGGGCCAGTTCCAGGCACCACATACAGCTGTTACTTCTGTGTTTGCTCCCCATAACGCACTCTGACCTGCAATGCCCCCCATTGGGCTCAATCTCTCTCCTGAGTAGGTCTTAAGCAACACATTTGTGCTCTTCATCTTGATAGCCTTGAAGTGCTCATTGTAAATCGTTGTGGAAATTATAGACACTGCAGATCCTGTGTCCAGCTCCATTTTGAGGGGTTTGCCTTCGATTTCTGGTGTCACCCATATTATGCTACTGCTGGGAGAAGTCACTGTGTTTAACTCCATTGTACCAATTAATCGTTCATCTGAATCACTGTCACTGTTCTCTGCTAGTGTATTCACAGACCCTTTCATTTTCTTAGTTTTCTTGTTGTGACTGAATTTTGCTCTGCATGCTCTTTGAATGTGCCCCCTTCTATGGCATTTGTGACAAATTTCGTATTTGAAACGGCAGTCCTCTGCTCTGTGACCATTTCTGTCACACCTGTTCCATTTTTCGGCCACACAGGGACGCTGTCGGCTGTGTGAAAACTTGTGCAGGGAAGTTTGTGATTGGTCAGTATTCCTTTTACTTTGCAACTCAATTGCATCTTTAGTCGCGATTTCCATAGCCACAGCAATTTCAACATCCTTTGCAAACGTGAGATCTGATTCTGTGAGCAAACGTTTTTGAATGTGTTCATGTTTCAGTCCACAAACAAATCTATCCCTTAATGTGTCATTTAGGTTCTCTCCAAACTGGCAATGTTCAGACAGTTTCTTCAACTCCGCTACATATGTACTAACACCCTCCCCTCATTCTGATCTCTCTTGTGGAAACGAAAACGTTCCGCGATGAGGAGTGGTTTAGGTGATAGGTGATTTTGCAATATCTCCACAATCTCTGAATGTTTTATTGGAGGGCTTCAGAGGGGCAGTCAGATCTCTTAGCAAACTGTACGTTTTTGGGCCAATTAAACTCAACAACGCTGGTACTCTCTTGTTATCAGCAATGTCGTTTGCAATGAAGTACTGTTCCAGTCGTACAATGTAAGTTGCCCAGTTTTCTTGCGTGTCATCAAACACATCTATTTTCCCGATGCTAGCCATTCTCTTTACCTCCGGCTCCACGGGTCTTTGATCTGCCGCCTCGTTCTCGTCAGCTCTCCCCTCGTGGTCACTGTTTGCTAGCTGTTGTGCTACAGGGTCGAAATCTACCTTGCTTCCTACGAGCTCCATCTGCATTCGTGATGCACACTGCAAGTAATCATCCTCGTCGCCATTGTAGTGTCTTAGCTCTTATTACTTGTATAATAAGAAATACTCAGAACACCAGGAATAAAACTGTAGCTTCACATTTACTAGAAAACCTTGGAACCCCTTATAACATAGAACAACACTGTGCATGTCCAAGGGTGCTCAATTCTTAAAGGGGACATCAGTAATTAACAGAACATAACACTGGGGTATGCAGGCTTTTGCTCCAGCCCTTCTCAAACACCTGATTCTAGTAATCGGCTGCTAATCAGGACCTTGACTAACTGAATCAAGTGTGCACCCCTGATGTACAGTAGGGACTGTAAAATCCAGTGAAGTCTCATATCTAACCCCACTCTCCTGCTGTCTCCCTTTGTCTCCTTCAGGCCGGATCGAGAAGGATGTTTCCCAGAATACCTTGCGTTGGGAGCCCAAGGCAGGGCGGGCCTTCACAGAGGGAGGCGTGGTCTATTGGGATGGTGGTCTGCAGGTCAACGAGACTGGGCTCTACCACATCTACTCCCGAGTGCAGTTTGAGGACAATCATTGCACCCCTACAGATGCCTTGGTTCACTCTGTGTTTGTGAGGAGGCCCTGGAGCTCCAAGCCTCTCACCCTGATAGAGGCGCACAGGGAGGGCTACTGCAGCTCGGGCTCTAATGGGCGTGTCTGGACCTCTGGGAGTTACCTGGGCTCCACGTTGCAGCTGGAGAAGCAGGACTGGGTCTATGTGAACGTCTCCCACCCAGCGATGCTCAGCCACACTCATCATGCCAACTTCTTTGGACTCCACAAGATCTAGCAAAAAGGATGAAATCTGGAGTTGGTTTCAACTGATAATTCACTCAGAGAACCTTAACACTAAAATGCTGGAGAAAAAAAGTTGTATTTATTATGATTAAGATCTGACACTGATTCCAGCTGCAGGTCTGAATGTATGTTCATTAGAACACAAAAATGTGCATGTTTGGGATTTTATATACATCAACAGAGATCCAATGTTTTATATTCTAATAAAGGTATTAAACATTTTTTTTAAGTTCAGACTCTTTGAGGACTTTGTCAGATGTGATGGAGGATGATTAGTGTTCTTTTGTGTTTTTTGTTACTTCCATTTTGTTCTCTCAATCTGTCACTCCCTCGCTTCATTAACCTTTATTTAACTAGGCAAGTTGGTTAAGAACAAAACAAAAAAATATTTCAATGACATCCTAAATATTTCATCACAGTCTGCAGACCTCCAAGTTTATGGTTGAGCAAGTGTGGACATGGGGTAGGGTTGAGGTATGAAAAGGGGTTAGGGTAGGGTTGAGGTATGAAATGGGCCTAGTCAGACTGATTTCCAGTGATTATACAGAACTGTGGGGAATTGTGTTTCTATCGCTGAGCACCTTGGAGTCTGGCCTGAATGACATGAAATGCAATACTCACTTTACTCTAAAGGGGGTCAGGGCATGCAAGTGTCATTTTACCCACAAACGCAAGCAGACTTTCCTCTGTAATGCAGAGTTATGGGGATTATTGTGTAACATTGATGTACATAGCAACACAATACTGAATGAGGGGGAACAGCCAGAGCAGGGCATAAACCGGTGGCCGTTTCTGAATACACGTACTTGCATCCTAAATAGTAGGCCGTTTGAGTATGCGATAAAGCAACGTTTATTGGATGCGACATATCAAAAATGAGTATACTTTTGAGGCCCGGATGTCATACTAATTTCGGCTTTGACAACAGCTGATCAATTAGATATGTGGATGCGCTACCTAAATCAATGAATAGTGGAAAATGGAGAATTCTCAGTATGTGAAAATAGAATGTTTAATAGAATACCGCATTTCGAAAATCGAGTGTGGTTTGAATGCCAGGATGTTATACTCATTTCAGCTCTACGTCTAGTATTATTCGATGAACACTTTTCCACAATGCATTGGAAGAGGTGGGCTGAGAGTGATGGGCCCTAGTTCTCTTCAAGTAGCCAACAACAAAACTATGCTACTTAATTGGGAAGATCCCCGAAGCTTCTGCGTTGGTTCTCACTGAAAAGTGTTTCTTGTTCTGTTTGCCTTCATCAGAGCTTTTAAACTAAATACTAAACCATCTTTTGATTTCTGAATGTGTGGCACCGAGGACTCGGGATGTTTCTGCGTTATTGATGTCATGTAAAATAGGCCTTTTGATTTGAACATATGGATTGTTTAGTTTTGTAGGCTATCTATTTAAATATTTAATTTATGGATCAAGCCTTCAGTCATTCTGAACTCGTTCCCATTGATCAGTCAGGGTAAGTAAGTTTGTTGCTGTCCAGCGGTTCTAAATATGCGATGCACCTGACTGTCCACATTTTTCTGTGCAATGGCCTTTTGATTTGAACATTTGAAAAGTTTTGGTGTGTGTACTAGGCTATTTCATTTAAATGTATATATGTTACACCACTGGTTTCACTAATAAATATGTTGAAATGGAAACAAATGATCTGTTTCTGTCTTCAGTCCTAAATAAAATAGATGGGCTATATGGCCTACTACGGAATACTGTAGGTCGAATGTGATAGTCTGCCTATAATGAGCCTGTGTAGGCTTATAACTGCATTGCTATTCTATTCAGAGTTTAGAGAAATTTATAAAATTGGAAATTAGCTTTTATCAGGCTGGTTAAAATGCAATGCAGGTCTGTCGAATTTGGAAAAATCCACCTGCACTCGGCCCCGCCTCACCTACTTAGCCAATCAGAAGCCGCTACTGCGTTGCGGCTGTTGCATATAGTTTTGCTTCGGTACTGCAGTTTATCTGACTCCCAGCCCAGAAAGACAATTTCCATACACAGCCACACAGAGAAGTCAGATTTGAAAATTCCTAATAAGACACTTTAGTCATCAACTTTGAACACAAAACACCCATTAGAATTCTTCAAATAATTGTCGCTGGGGCAGATATTTTTTTTATCACTCACAGCTGAAGATATGAACATTTATATTCATCCATATGGGGTGGCAGGTAACCTTGTGGTTAGAGCATTGGGCCAGTAACTGAAAGATTGCTGGATCAAATCCCTGAGCTGACAAGGTAAAAGTCTGTCATTCTGCTCCTGAACAAGGCAGTTAATCCACTGTTCCTTGGTAGGCTGTCATTGTAAATAAGAATTTGTTCTTAACTGACTTGCCTGGTCAAATAATTTAATTTAATGTTTTTGGATGAGGTGACAACGTAGTCTCTGCTCTCGCTGCGCCCTGTGCACACTGCCTGCTGGTACGCATGTGATCCATATAAACCGAGAAGGGGGTAGCTGCCTCCCAATTATGGCAACCAGAGTATGGGCGAGTGGGTATGTAGAAAGGAAAGGAGTGGGTGTGTAGAAAGGGAAGTAGTGGGTGTGTGGAAAGGAGTGTGTGTGTAGAAAGGGAAGTAGTGGGCATGTGGAAAAGGGTGTGGGTGTGTCGAAAGGAAAGTAGTGGGTGTGTCGAAAGCACTCTGTTATAGGTTAGACTGTTTAGATTGAGCTGTGTTGTTTTTCTTTCCGTTACCAGGTGACTGCTGTACATTGAGTTACCATACTGCGAGAGTTTTGACTTTTATTTTAAAACCAGAGGATGAGTCTGAGATATATTTCACTGTTATTTTTACACAAATAATTGTACATTTTCAGTTGTAAACTGACGATTGATTTTGATTAAAAGTATTGATGATGGGTGTACTGATGCTTCATAAGTTGTACAGTGGGGAAAAAAAGTATTTAGTCAGCCACCAATTGTGCAAGTTCTCTCACTTAAAAAGATGAGAGAGGCCTGTAATTTTCATCATAGGTACACTTCAACTATGACAGACAAAATGAGGAAAAAAAATCCAGAAAATCACATTGTAGGATTTTTAATGAATTTATTTGCAAATTATGGTGGAAAATAAGTATTTGGTCACATACAAACAAGCAAGATTTCTGGCTCTCACAGACCTGCAACTTCTTCTTTAAGAGGCTCCTCTGTCCTCCACTCATTACCTGTATTAATGGCACCTGTTTGAACTTGTTATCAGTATAAAAGACACCTGTCCACAACCTCAAACAGTCATACTCCAAACTTCACTATGGCCAAGACCAAAGAGCTGTCAAAGGACACCAGAAACAAAATTGTAGACCTGCACCAGGTTGGGAAGACTGAATCTGCAATAGGTAAGCAGCTTGGTTTGAAGAAATCAACTGTGGGAGCAATTATTAGGAAATGGAAGACATACAAGACCACTGATAATCTTCCTTGATCTGGGGCTCCACGCAAGATCTCACCCGTGGGGTCAAAATGATCACAAGAACGGTGAGCAAAAATCCCAGAACCACACGGGGACCTAGTGAATGACCTGCAGAGAGCTGGGACCAAAGTAACAAAGCCTACCATCAGTAACACACTACGCCGCCAGGGACTCAAATCCTGCAGTGCCAGACGTGTCCCCCTGCTTAAGCCAGTACATGTTCAGGCAAGTCTAAAGTTTGCTAGAGAGCATTTGGATGATCCAGATGAGGATTGGGAGAATGTCAGATGAAACCAAAATATAACTTTTTGGTAAAAACTCAACTCGTCGTGTTTGGAGGACAAAGAATGCTGAGTTGCATCCAAAGAACACCATACCTACTGTGAAGCATGGGGGTGGAAACATCATGCTTTGGGGCTGTTTTTCTGCAAAGGGACCAGGACGACTGATCCGTGTAAAGGAAAGAATGAATGGGGCCATGTATCGTGAGATTTTGAGTGAAAACCTCCTTCCATCAGCAAGGGCATTGAAGATGAAACGTGGCTGGGTCTTGTCAATAACTAGAACAAATTATAATTGTATGAGCTATGCATCTGTACACCGGAATTTTTGTATACCTCTACTAGCCAGCTAGATGGGGCAGTCCAGTCCCAGAGAGGCAGTTTGTTCTGCATGCCTTCTTAACTTCGATACAATGTGTCATCATTTGTGCATGTACACTGGTAACTGGGTGATTATGCAACTACGGGCACTTCTATGTCCTCGGGTCAATTTTGGGGATTTTATGAAAAATAAAACAAATACAAATATTTGTATGTTAAGTTCACACTGGAATCACCCCATACTTTTTTAAACACCTCTCTATCAAGTATTTTAGCTACTTTTCAGATGCATTTTATACCTCAATTTCACTATTTTGCCCTTGTCCCTGACCCAGACTTGTAAGCTTCTACTATGTTTTTCTATGAGAAAACATTAATAATTACACATTATATAATTTTATGTACTACAGAAAGAGTCAATAAAATATATATCAATATTTGTTGTGAGTATGCCCTTTATATTGTTTTTTACAGAAAATATACCTGTCTTTTGGGAGTGGTGTCATTTCCACCACTGAGGACAAATTCCTCATTAATAACGTTTCTTCAAGAGAATGTTAATTTAGTTACCATGGAAACATATTGTGACACTGAAGCACATGGCTGCAGTGGACAGTTGTTCCAGATGTGATGTCCAGAAGTTGAAGAAAAATCGAGGTAAATATTGCTTGTGTATAGAATATTTTAATTGTCAGTCATTTCCAAACAGGCTATAATTTCTTTAATTTGTGGTAGAACTTCAGATTTCTTTTTATATTTCATGTATTTACTGTAATACTAACCAAAGCATGCTAAGCAGTCTGTCAATTTTCTCCAGAATCTGTAGAAGTGTCATTTCTATCACAGTCATTTCCATCACAAACTTAAGTGTGGTGGAAATGACCGAAAGTGGTGGAAATGACACAAATCCATTATCTTATTTGTTTTTTAAATTAATTGAATCTAGAAAATGCTCCAAGGTGTGCACAAGTTGAAAACTTTGTAGTATTTGTCTTAATTTTTTTAAGATACCACATTAAACAGCACAGAGGTCACAGACGTATAGAAACAAAATAAAAAATTATACTATACGATACCAGGAACATCTGCAAAAAGACAGGGAGAGATACTGGAAGAAAAAAGAGAAGGGAGAAGTGAAATCTATCTCTGAGCTTTCAAAACGAGAACAAAGAAACAAGAGAAGGCAATGGAAATGTAACCAATGGAATAGAAGACCGACTGAAGAGAACAGTTGCAATGGAGACCTACCAATCAGGCAACACACCACCTCAGTTACCAGATTACTTGCAGCCAGAACATGAGGCTAACATACCTGCTCCTAACTTACCTGCCCTGATACCCTTTCCTCATCGTCTGCAACAGGAATGAGAAGTCGAATACTTGATGGAAGGAAAAAGGTTGGAAGAGGTCGCTCAAAAGCATACAGAGATCTTAGTATGACAAATGTCAAACTTGATAATGCTTTACGGAAAGCTGAGAAATACAAAAAAAGGTATGATCGACTGATGAACAAAATGGAGAGACAAGATTCCCCAAAGACAAAACAGCAAATGAAGGGAACTCCAAAGAACTTGAGAAGGATTTGTTTTTTGTTTCAAAATGCCATCGTTGCAGAGTTAAAACAAAAGTATAAAAAAATGTGCAGTGCCAAGGACAAACAAGTGGACAAACAAGTCAAAAATGCTCAGAGGCAACATACTGAGAAAGTATGGCCTGGTCAAAGCCGCAAACAGATAATTGTTACACAAACATATTATCACTACACTATGTATCACTAGACTATGCTATGATTACACATTCCGAATGTGCACAACTTAGAATTAGAAGCTAGAATTTATATTTGTAGCATCTGTAACACATTGTTCTCAAGTGCTAGTTCCAGTGTTTTGGAATCTTACTTTGTCTTATATTAATGAAATGTTTAACAATGGTTGTTGTTCAAAATGTTTGCAATAAAATATTGTTTTCATAAAAAAAAAGAAATACGGAGATGTCATTTCCACCACACCTTGTCATTTCCACCACACCTTGTCATTTCTCTTCAAATAATATTCAATACAAGTTGATGTACAAATGTATAAGAAATCCCTTATAAATCAATTGTATGATATTTAATTTTCTTCTAAAATGGATGTTTAATGACGTGATGGAAATGACATTTGTCTATGGCTGTCTGGGAAAAATGACAAAAATATATACATTCCTGAATAGTACAATCGCAGCCTTTATTAGATATAGTTTCTAGACAAATCAAAGACAAGTACAATACTAGTAAAATGGTGTTTGAATAAGTTTTAAAACCACTTAGGGATAACTTGCCACCACAAGGTAAAGAGTTGGATAAACTGGCTCTCCTGCTCTGCCACCACAAGGTAAAGAGTTAGATAAACTGCCCTGACCTGCTCTGCCACCACAAGGTAAAGAGTTAGATAAACTGCCCTGACCTGCTCTGCCACAACAAGGTAGAGTTAGATAAACTGCCCTGACCTGCTCGTTTACGGTCCACAGTTTCAAGGAATGCGCTGCCCAGGCTTTAAACACTAAAAAGAAAGAGGGGGGGGAAGGGACAGAACAATTCCAACAACAACATGCAAAGAAAAGACAAATGTTGGACATGCAAACGACGATACAAGGTAAAAACTAAGAGTAGGAATCTACAGATCAACAAATTACAGATCAACAGCACCATACATACATACATACAGCTGAGCTTTTAAAGAGTGTTGCATATGCCATGGCTGAGAGAGCCAGTGAGTGTTTGTTTGTGTGGTTGCTTGCCTTCTTACATCAATGGATTAACCTGAGCTCAAATAGACGCAGAGTAACTAAATGTCTCTCAAAGCACAATTATTTCTCTATTTATATATCAGCACAAAGTCTATTGCACAGTGATGGCAGCACCCTTCATTAATTATTAATAACCTTTTTTATCATCCATTCTTTGAATGCTGATTTTTATCAGGAAGTATTCCCAAATTTTATCTCACAATCCAGACACTACCCGGTGAAATGTAAGGCACCAAATTCAAAATCCAAAAGTTGAATTATTAAAGATTCATCAATATACAAGTGTTGCATAGTCATCAAAAGCTCTGATTCTTGGCAATATCACAGCGTTGTCAGATTTCAAAAAGGCTTTATGGCGAAAGCACAACATTTGATTGTTTGAGGATAGCACCTCTCATATTTATGCATTAGCATAAATTCATATCCAGCGTGGGTCACACAAAACCCATATAAGAGCTAAAATAAATCACTTACCTTTCGAAGAACTTCTGCTGAGGGCATCCCAAGTGTCCAAACAAGAGAATCCATGGTTCTTTTGTTAGAAAAAGTCATTTATTATATCCATAAATCTCTGTTTGGTTGGCGTGTTATGTTAAAAAAATCCACCGCCGAGTCGCCCTTGACGCCCTTGTCGCCCGAGAAAGCGTACAAATTATACCTACCAACTTTGACCAAACAAATCAAACATCATTTATAATGCATCCTTAGGTATCCTTTTATGAATATTAACGATTATATTTTACACGGATGATATCCTAAACGATATAAAAGGAAAATAAAGAGGAACGCGAACACGGTCTCGCGCCCAGGAAAAGTTATTGACATCCGTGGTCCCTTCACTATTTCTTCTTCTATTCGGTTCTGTTCAATGATAAAGCCTTGAAACTATGTCTAAAGACTGTTGACATCTAGTGGAAGCCATAGGTACTGCAACCTGGGAGATATTTTACATGGATATCAATAGGAAGCCTATCAAACTGAGGAAATGTCACAAAAAGAAAAAATCTGGATAGAAATTCCTCGGGTTTTCGCCTGCTATATCAGTTCTGTTATACTCACAGACATTATTTTAACAGTTTTAGAAACTTCAGAGTGTTTCCTATTCAATAGTACTAATTGTGTGCATATCCTATTTTCTGGGCCTGAGTGGCAGGCATTTTACTTTGGGCACGCCAGACTCTCTAAAACCGTCACCACTGCTGATGATTCCTAAAGAGTTCATTTCTGAAAGTTTGCATGGCCAAAGTGTCCGAAGTTGCATAATCACCCAACTATCATAGCGATAAAAAAATATAATGGCCATCTTGCTAGCTAATTTAGCTACCTCATTAATCAGTATGTTCTAGGCTATTTCTTCATGGCAATTATTAGAGCCTTGAATCTGGTCATCTAGCTAGCCGGAAGCCAGGTGGTAGCCAACAGGTAGCAGCCTATGCTGACTAGCATCGCTAACATGTTAACGTTAGCCAGCTAGCTAATGTCAATACACTAGTCATGGTTACGCAAAATCAAGCAAATGGTACTGAACTCATGACAAGATCATGTTTCGACATTGTAGTGGCTATTGCTGTTTTGTTTCTTGTTTTTTTTGCTGAGTGAAATCGCTAATAACATCTTTTTGGCATTTAACTTTCATTTCACTCCCGGTATGTATCTACTCCGGTTTCGGCATGAGAGATTGAGTCCCAAAGTCCCAAATTCCATTGAGATACTGTGAGAATTTGCTCACTCACGGATAAGGAGACTCAGAAATAAAAGATCCAGTCACGGATTAGGAACCACTCCCAAATCTTTACTAAACAGTACTTGCTAAAATGTATGCTACGACGAGTAAATAGTATGCAGTTTAAGTATGTAGTACGCTAGTATGGATATTTGGACACGACCAGTGACTGTGTTGTTCTCAATCTTAACCTGTGCCATAAAGCTTCAGCCTTCTTGGCATAGTTCCTAGCAGTGGTAATTTTAGCATGTAAATCTTGGTGGGGCAAACTCAACATGTTTTTTTTTATGCAACACGAAACAATACAGGAATTGCACTGCAGAGCTTTCTTTTCAGCACCATGGAGTGAATCCTTACCACCACTACACCTGGCTATCAGAGGAGCCTTGTCTGGCAGCGAAACAGTTCATTCAGCCTCATTTACTGCCTTTTTTAAAAAACAGCTGATATGGCTGACTTGCTAAACAATGTGGTTTTTACTGACAATTGAGATGTACAAACTATGGCATAAGGGAATGAAGAGCGGAATGTACAGCGACAGAATTCAGAACATAGGCCGTTCTTACAGTATTCTCCCTGTACACCAATTCAGAACAGTGGGATAAATAAAGGGGGCATATAAGCAGACAATGAAAGCTCTTACAATATTTGATGATGACATTTCTCTAAAACAGGATAGAGGCTACATCTGCACAACCAACAGTAGGCTAAGTTATGAAGGGAAAATGGACCAAATTATGGCATAAGGGATGGTATAAGGGAATGATGAGCAGATGAAAGGCAATCTGTAATTTCGATTAAGACATTAACGAGTGAGCTAAGACGGACAATATAACTATTTGTTCAACACAGTGACGATCCGTCTGGCCAATCTACCATAAAGGGCTAATTGGTGGAGTCCTGCGGAGATGGTTGTCCTTCTGGAAGGTTCATCCATCTCCATAAAGGAACTCTGGAGCTCTGTCAGAGTCACCATCGGGTTCTTGGTCACCTCCCTGACCAAGGCCCTTCTCCCCCGATTGCTCAGTTTGAACGGACGGACAGCTCTAGGAAGAGTCTTGGTGGTTCCAAACTTCTTCCATTTAAGAATGATGGAGGCCACTGTGTTCTTGGGTACCTTCAATGCTGCAGAAATGTTTTGGGTACCCTTCCCCAGAACTGTGACTCGACACAATCCTGTCTAGGAGCTCTACGGACAATTCCTTCAACCTCATGGCTTGGTTTTTGCTCTGACATGCACTGTCAACTGTGGGACTTTATATAGACAGACGTGCGCCTTTCCAAATCATGTCCAATCAACTGAATTTACCACAGGTGGACTCCAATCAAGTTATAGAAACATCTCAAGGATGACCAATGGCAACAGGATGCACCTGATTTCGAGTCTCATAGCAAAGGGTCTGAATACTTATGTAAATAAGGTATTTCCGTTTTTTTTATTTTGAATACGTTTGCCGACTTTTCTAAAAACCTGTTTTTGCTTTGTCATTGTGGGGTATTGTGTGTAGATTGATGAGTAAAACGTTTTTTTTATACATTTTAGAACAAGACTGCAACACAACAAAATGTGGAAAAAGTCAAGGAGTCTGAATACTTTCCGAATGCACTGTAGTAATGACTATATGCTGTGGCAGAGCCAGGGTGAAATTCCCGTCTAAATAGAGAGAGGCAAGAATATCTGATTGTGAACTGAGAGACAGTTTGGTTGCAGCTTCCAGACCACAGGTCTCTCAGGTGTTAGGTTGATGAAAACACTTGTCTGTCGGTGCTAAATAATATCCCCATGCCTCTCATCACCTGCACCTCTCAATGTGTGAAACTAACCCTGGCACTCACTAGAGTTTGAGTCCAAGTGTCCAAGTTCAAGTTCTCATATAAAGAGGTGGAAATAGTTAGTGTAGGTATAAAAATAAATACAATTCAGAAGTGTGTGAACTAATGAGCATGTGTGCAAGTGTCCGTGTGCTTGTGTATTTAAATATGTGTTTGGATCTGCATGTGTAGGTGCTCATGTGTCAACGCATGCAGGTGTGAGTGTGTGTGGGGGGAATTGAATCTGCATCAGGGACCGACAGGCCCAGCTAGTCTCCCATCCATCCCCCTCCTCCCCCATAAATCACACTCCGTCCCCTGTGACAGTCACACAGGAAGTTAGAGCAGCATCAGAGGAACGCTCTGTTCTTCTCTGAGGTCTGGTTGTGCCCATCATGCACCCTTCAGTGTTTTCGTGCATGCATGCGCGCAGTGCATAAAAGGCAGATGTGTAACATTTTGTGTAACTTTTTGGGTGACCTCACAGAATTCACATAGAAATGTGCAAGTCTAATAAGCGGTAGATTTCTATATTTCTATGCTTCCCGTTCTTAAGTCATTTTTTTTTAAATTTTACTTTCGGTTTTGTATACTAGCTTCAAACAGCTGAAATTATAATATTTTTGGTAATTGAAAATATATTTCACAGCCGTTTAGATGGTACAATGATTTCCAACACTTATTTGGTCAAATAAACAGAAATTAGGCAAACTATTCGAATTTTAGTATATTGCACCTTTAAATGTTGCAGCACTGCCTCTGCATTCATCTCACTGCAGTTGCAAAGGGGCCAAGATTTTACACTAAAACACATGTACAGTAGCATACATCATATTCAGGATGCTACAAAGGCATAGGAGAGCATGTTGCTATTTGTGATGGAATTCAGTGCAATTGATTATATTGGTAAACTTCTCATTAGGGTTAGGATAAAGGTCAAGGATAACCCTAACCCTAGCTTCATGTCCAGACCACAGTTCAATTCTAACCCTAGCCATAATCCTAACCTTAACCCTAACCTTATCTTCATGTCCACACCTCCATTCAACACCTTATTACAGTGCACCTCACCTAGGTAACTACCTAACCGGGATGGGCCCACCTAGATAGTCCTCTTATTTCTTTCTATAATTTATATAGCCTGAACATCTTTATATATCAAGTATAACCACAGTGGAGGATAACCACAATGGAAAATTACCACAGTGGATGATAACCACAGGCTCATACGGTACTCTAACATCAGCCGTAAGTGTCACGTCCTGGCCATAGAGAGCCCTCTGGGTTCTCTATGGGGTTTTGGGCCAGGACATGACCAGGGGTGTTTTGTGTTTTCTATGTTGGTGATTGTGTGTGGTTCCCAATTAGAGGCAGCTGATTGTCGTTACCTCTAATTGGGGACCATACTTAGTGTGTCCTCTCCCCACCTGTGTGGTGGGTTATTGTTTGTTATGTTGTATGTGCTGGTTGCGCTACACATCAGATCTGTTTGTTTATGTAATTGTTATTTGGAAGTTCTCTTTAATAAAAAATATGTGGAACTCAAATCACGCTGCGCCTTGGTCCGTTCCTGAAGATCGTGACAGAATAACCCACCCAACAAGGACCAAGCAGTGTGCCTAGGAGTGGAAGGAGTTTTGGACCTGGGAAGAAGTGATGGGAGGTAGCGAGACCCTTCCTTGGCGGGAGTCGCCAAGGAGATTGGGAGGAGAGCGACGACACCAGGGGCCGAGTACCCATGCAGCCCAGGGACAGCCCCAAGATTTTTTTGGGGGGGGGGCACACGGGGCTATCGGTCGGGCTGAGGAGTGAGCCAGAGCCCGAATGGAGGAGTTATGAGGAGTTCAAGGAAGGTTACAGGAGAGAGCTATGGGCAAGGAAGGAGCTGCAGCGCAGGCGCATAGAGGAGCGTCTGCCCAGCCAGGCGCGTCCTTTGCCAGCTCCCCGCACTTGCCCTGAGGTGCGTATCATGAGTCCGGTGAGACCTACGCCGGCTCCACGCACCCGGAGTCCAGTGCGCCTCCCCAGCCCGATACGTCCAGTGCCAGCTCCCCGCACTCGCCCTGAGGTGCGTGTAATCAGTCCGGTGAGACCTACGCCGGCTCCACGCACTCGGATTCCAGTGCGCCTCCCCAGGCCGGTACGTCCAGTGTCAGCTCCCCAGAACTGCAGTGCGCCCTCTCAGTCCGGTGAGACCTGTGCCGGCTCCTTGCACCAGACCTCCGGTGCGCCTTCTCAGCCCGGTACGTCCCGCCCCGTTGCCGCCGCCAATGCGAGCTGCCCACTGAACCCTCCCCAGCTTGTTCAAGTTTTGCGGCCGTAGTCCGCGCCTTTTGGGGGGGGGGGGGTACTGTCACCGGAGTTCTAGCCACCACCGATTTCTCATTTTCTGTTTGTCTTGTCCCATTTCCTTAATTACATGTGTCCTTATTTATCCCTCTGTTCCCCCCTGGGTTTTGTCCGTGATTATTTATCTGTACGTTGTGGCTCCGTTGTTTCGTGAGCAGTGTGTACACTACTAGTTGTTAGTAGTTCGTTTCTTCTAGTGAAGAAGTTTTGTCTCATCTCTGTTTCCTGCGCTTGATTCCACAAGACCTGCATCACAAGAGCCATTACAAACGGCTGATTTTTGATTGAATATCTACATAGGCGTACAGAGGCCCATTATCAGAAACCATCACTCCTGTGTTCCAATGGCACGTTGTGTTAGCTAATCCAAGTTTATCATTTTAAAAGGATCATTAGAAAACACTTTTGCAATTATGTTAGCACAGCTGAAAACGGTTGACCTGATTAAAGGAGCAATAAAACTGGCCTTCTTTAGACTAGTTGAGTATCTGGAGCATCAACATTTGTGGGTTCGATTACAGGCTCAAAATGAAACTCGTCAGTCTATTCTGACTGAAGATCTCGTACAACGCTGTGTACTACTCCCTTCACAGGACAGCGCAAACTGTCTCTAACCAGAATAGAAAGAGGAGTGGGAGGCCCCGGTGCACAACTGAGCAAGAGGACAAGTACATTAGACTGTCTCAACACCAACAGTGAAGAGGCGACTCCGGGATGCTGGCCTTCTAGGCAGAGTGTCGGTGTCTGTGTTTTTTTGCCCATCTTAATCTTTTCTTTTTATTGGCCAGTCTGAGATGTATTTTCCTTTGCAACTCTGCCTAGAAGGCCAGAGGTGTTTTGCGGGTACTATTTAATGAAGCTGCCAGTTGAGGACTTGAGGCGCCTCCCACTCCTCTTTCTTTTCTGGTTAGAGCCAGTTTGCACTGTTTTGTGAAGGGAGTAGTACACAGTGTTGTATGAGATCTTCTAATGATCAATTCGCCTTTTAAAATGAAAAACTTGGATTAGCTAACACAACGTGCCATTGGAACACAGGAGTGATGGTTTATGATAATGGGACTTTGTACGCCTATGTAGATATTAAATTAAACAACAGCCGTTTCCAGCTACAATAGTCATTTAAAAAATTAACAAAATCTACACTGTATTTATGATCAATTTGATGTTATTTTAATTTACATCAAATGTACTTTTCTTTAAAAAAGCAAGGACATTTCTAAGTGACCCCAAACTTTTGAACTTTGTTAGAAAGAGTACTATATTTCCCTTGACAGAGTGATGCTGAATGTACAAAATGGCTCAACTTACCCCACTCTCCCCTACATGTATTATGGACATAATTTACTCATGGATTTGAGATGATATAAGCTATAGCTCCATCTAGTGTCCACTATATTACCTTCACCCAGTCCTGTCAGATCTGTGAAGGAAGTAGCCAGGGAACAAACAGCACAGTAATTAAATCATCAACATGTATTGATCACATCTTTACTAATGCTGCAGAAATTTGCTTTAAATCCATCGGATGTATTGATCACAATATAGTAGCCACATCTAGTCTGGGCCTAATATAGTGTATAAGAGGTACAACACGTTTTGTAATGATTCGTATGTTGATGATGTGAAGAATAAACTGTTAAATCCCCTTGGATTGATGAGGAATCGATCAATTATATGGTTGAGAGGGATGAGGCAAATAAGTCTGGCAGCACAACCGATTGGCAAACGTACTGCAAATTGAGAAATCATGTGACTAAACTGAAAAAAATAATAAACTATACTATGAAACAAAGATACATGATATAAAGAATGATAGTAAAAAGCTTGTGTTGTTGCCTACCCTTAGCACCTGGGTGCGGCAAGTCAGGAAGTCCAGGATCCAGTTACAGAGGGAAGTGTTTAGTCCCAGGATCCTTAGCTTAGTGATGAGCTTTGTGGGTACTATGGTGTTGAACACTGAGCTGTAGTCAATGAACAGCATTCCCACATAGGTGTTCCTTTTGTACAGGTGGGAAAGGGCAGTGTGGAGTGCGATTGAGATTGCGTCATCTGTTATGGCGTCATGCGAATTGGAGTGGCTCTAGGGTTTCCGGCATGATGGTGTTGATGTGACCCATGACCAGCCTTTCAAAGCACTTCATGGCTACCGATGTGAGTGCTACAGGGCGGTAATCATTTAGGCAGGTTACCTTCGTTTTCTTGGGAACAGGGACTATGGTGGTCTGTTTGACACACAAAAATATTACAGACTCGGTCAGGGAGAGGTTGAAAATGGCAGTGAAGACACTTGCCAGTTGGTCAGCGCATGCTTTGAGTACGTGTCCTGGTAATCTGTCTGGCCCCGTGGCTTTGTGAATGTTGACCTGTTTTAAGGTCTTGCTCACATCGGCTATGGAGAGCGTGATCACACATTTGTCCGGAACAGCTGGTGCTCTCATGCATGCTTCAGTGCTGCTTGCCTGGAAGCAAGCATTAAAGGCATTTAGCTCGTCTGGTAGGCTCGCGTCACTGGACAGCTCACCGCTGGGTTTTCCTTTCTAGTCCGTACTAGTTTTCAAGCCCTCCCACATCCGACGAACGTCAGAGCCAGAGTAGTAGGAACAAACAAAATAGCAAATCAAATTGTATTTGTTTAGCAGATGTGTAGCGAAATGCTTGTGTTTCTAGCTCTAACAGTGCAGTAATATCTAACAAGTAATATCTAACAATTTCACAACAATCCACTCAAATCTAAAGTAAAGGAATGGAATTAAGAATATATAAATATTGTGCGAGCAATGTCAGAGCGGCATAGACTTAGATACAGTAGAATAGGATATAATACAGTATATACATATGATAAAATATACATATGAGTAAGGCAAAATATGTAAACATTATTAAAGTGACTAGTGTTCCATTATTAAAGTGGACAATGATTCCAAGTTGATGTATATAGGGCCGCAGCCTCTAATGTGATAGTGATGGCTATTTAACAGAATTGAACATGGCCTTGAGATAGAAGCTGTTTTTCAGTCTCTCTGTCCCAGCTTTGATGCACCAAATCAAAATCACATTTTATTTGTCACATACACATGATTAGCAGATGTTAATGTGAGTGTAGCGAAATGCTTGTGCTTCTAGTTCTCACCACGCAGTAGTATCTAACAAGTAATCTAACAATTTCACAACAACTACCTTATACACACAAGTGTAAAGGAATGATTACGAGTATGTACATATAAGTATATGGATGAGCGATTGCTGACCGGCATAGGCAAGATGCAGTAGATGGTATAGTGTACAGTATATATATATGGGATGAGTAATGTAGGATATGTAAACATTATATAAATAGCATCGTTTAAAGTGGCTAGTGATACATTTATTTAATCAAATTTTTAATTATTAAAGTGGCTAGAGATTTGAGTCGATGGCCGAACGGCATAGGGAAGATTCTGTAGATGGTATAGAGTACAGTGTATACATTTGATATGAGTAATGTCGGATATGTAAACATTATATCCAAAATTGTTTAAAGTGGCTAGTGATACATTTGTTACATCCAATTTTCTATTATTTAAAAGTGATTAGAGATTTAAGTCAGTATGTTGGCAGCAGCCACTCAATGTTAGTGATGGCTGTTTAACTGTCTGATGGCCTTGAGATAGAAGATGTTTTTCAGTCTGTCGGTCCCAGCTTTGATGCACCTGTACTGACCTCGCCTTCTGGATGATAGCGGGGTGAACAGGCAGTGGCTCGGGTGGTTGTTGTCCTTGATGATCTTTTTGTCCTTCCTGTGACATCGGGTGGTGTAGGTGTCCTGGAGGGCAGGTAGTTTACCCCCAGTGATGCGTTGTGCAGTCCTTACTACCCTCTGGAGAGCCTTACGGTTGTGGGCGGAGCAGCTGCCATACCAGGCGGTGATATAGCCCGACAGGATGCTCTCGATTGTGCATCTGTAGAAGTTTGTGAGTGTTTTTGGTGACAAGCCAAATTTCTTCAGCCTTGTGAGGTTGAAAAGGCGCTGTTGCGCCTTCTTCACTACGCTGTTTGTGTGGGTGGACCATTTCAGTTTGTCCGTGATGTGTACGCCGAGGAACTTAAAACTTTCCACCTTCTCCACTACTGTCCCGTCGATGTGGATAGGGGGGGTGCTCCCTCTGCTGTTTCCTGAAGTCCACAATCATCTCCTTAGTTTTGTTGACGTTGAGTGAGAGGTTATTTTCCTGACACCATACTCAGAGGGCCCTCACTTCCTCCCTGTAGGCCGTTTCGTCGTTGTTGGTAATCAAGCCTACCACTGTAGTGTCGTCAGCAAACTTGATGATTGAGTTGGAGGCGTGCTTGGCCACGCAGTCATGGGTGAACAGGAAGTACAGGAGAGGGCTGAGAACGCACCCCCTTGTGGGGCCCCAGTGTTGAGGATCAGCGGGGTGGAGATGTTGTTTCCTACCCTCACCACCTGGGGCCGGCCCGTCAGGAAGTCCAGGACCCAGTTGCACAGGGCTGGGTCGAGACCTAGGGTCTCGAGCTTAATGACAAGTTTGGAGGGTACTATGGTGTTAAATGCTGAGCTGTAGTTGATGAACAGCATTCTTACATAGGTATTTCTCTTGTCCAGATGGGTTAGGGCAGTGTGCAGTGTGATTGCGATTGCGTCGTCTGTGGACCTATTGGGACGGTAAGCAAATTGGAGTTGGTCTAGGGTGTCTGGTAGGATGGAGGTGATATGATCCTTGACTAGTCTCTCAAAGCACTTCATGATGACGGAAGTGAGTGCTACGGGGCGATAGTCATTTAGCTCAGTTACCTTAGCTTTCTTGGGAACAGGAACAATGGTGGCCCTCTTGAAGCATGTGGGAACAGCAGACTGGGATAAGGATTGATTAAATATGTCCATAAACACACCAGCCAGCTGGTCTGCGCATGCTCTGAGGACACGGCCAGGGATGCCATCTGGGCCGGCAACCTTGCGAGGGTTAACACGTTTAAATGTTTTACTCATGTTGGCTGCGGGGAAGGTGAGCCCGCAGGTTTTGGTAGTGGGCTGTGTCGGTAGCACTGTATTGTCCTCAAAGCGAGCAAAGAAGATGTTTAGTTTGTCTGGGAGCAGGACATCGTGGTCCGCGACGGGGCTGGTTTTCTTTTTGTAGTGCGTGATTGACTGTAGACCCTGCCACGTTCCTCTCGTGTCTGAGCCGTTGAATTGTGACTCTACTTTGTCTCTATACTGACGCTTAGCTTGTTTGATTGTGTTGCGGAGGGAATAGCTACACTGTTTGTATTCAGTCATGTTTCCGGTCGCCTTACCCTGGTTAAAACCAGTGGTTCGCGCTTTCAGTTGTGCGTGAATGCTGCCATCAATCCACGGTTTCTGGTTGGGGAAGGTTTTAATAGTTGCAAACTGACCTCACCTTCTAGGTGATAGCGGGGTGAAAAGGCAGTGGCTCGAGTGGTTGTTGTCCTTGACGATCTTTTTGGCCTTTCTGTGACATTGGATGCTGTAGGAGTCCTGGAGGGCAGGTAGTTTTCCCCCGGTGATGCGTTGGGCAGACCGCAACACCCTCTGGAGAGCCCTGTGGTTCTGGGCGGTGCAGTTGCCGTACCAGGTGGTGATACAGCTAGACAGGATGATCTCAATTGTGCATCTGTAAACGTTTGTGAGGGTTTTAGGTGGCAAGACAAATGTCTTCAGCTTCCTGAGGTTGAAGAGGCGCTGTAGCGCCTTCTTCACCACACTGTCTGTGTGGGTGGACCATTTCAGTTTGTCAGTGATATGTACGCCGAGGAACTTGAAGCTTTCCACCTTCTCCACTGCGGTCCCGTCAATGTGGGTAGGGTGGTGCTCCCTCTGCTGTTTCCTGAAGTCCACGATCAACTCCTTTGTTTTGTTGTTTTTGGGTGAGAGGCTAGTTTCCTGGCACCACACTCCCAGGGCCCTCACCTCCTCCCTGTAGTCTTGTCATTGTTGGTAATCAGGCTACTGTTGTGTCGTCTGCAAACTTGATGATTGAGTTGGAGGTGTGCGAGGCCACGCGGTCATGGGTGAACAGGGAGTACAGGAGGGGGCTGAGTGCGCCCCAGTGTTGAGTATCAGCGAAGTGGAGGTGTTTTTTCCTACCTTCACCACCTGGGGGTGGCCGGTCAGTAAGTCCAGGACCCAGTTGCACAGGGCGGGGTTCAGACCTAGGCCCTCAAGCTTAGTAATGAGCTGGGAGGGTACTATGGTGTTGAATGCTGAGCTATAGTCAATGAACAGCATTCTTACATAGGTACTCCTCTTGTCCAGATGGGATAGGGCAGTGTGCAGCGTGATGGCAATTGCATCGTCTGTGGATCTATTGGGGCGGTAAGCAAATTAAAGTGGGTCTCGGGTGTCAGGTAAGGAAGAGGTGATATGATCCCTGACTAATCTCTCAAAGCACTTCATAATGACAGAAGTGAGTGCTACGGGGCGATAGTCATTTAGACTTCATAACTTTGCGTAACTTTGCTTTCTCACCTACAGGAACAATGGTGGACATCTTGAAGCATGTGGGGACAGTAGACTGGGATAGGGAGAGATTGAATATGTCCGTAAACACTCCAGCCAGCTGGTCTGTGCATTCTTGAGGACTATTGTGGAAATTACAAGATTATGTTATAATACTTGTATTGCATCAAATGGTTGTTTTATGCAATATAATAGAGGGTTCTTATAAATCTATTGTGTCTGTGTGAACTGAAAGTGGGCCTCTGGGAGATAACACTTACAGGAGATTTACGATGTCTGGGGATACCGCATTCCAGAGCACGAGTTAATGTTAATGTTCTATACGATACCAGGGAGAGCAAATTGGAGTCATGATCAGATGGCGGGGGAGTGCCTTGTAGACATCCCGGAAGTTGGAGTAGCAGTGGTCAACTGTTTTAGCAGCACGAGTACTACAGTCAATGTGTTGGTCAAACTTCGATAGCGTTTTCCTCAAATTTGCTTTATTAAAATCCCCAGCTACAATAAATGCGACCTCAGGATATATGGTTTAGAGTTTGCATAAAGTCCAGTGAAGTTCTTTCTGGGTCGTCGTGGTATTGGCTTGAGGGGGGATATACATGGCTTTGACTATAACGGAGGAGAATTCTCTTGGGAGGTAATACGGTCGGAATTTGATTGTGAGGTATTCTAGGTCAGGTGAACAAAAGGGCTTGAGGTGATTGTTATCACAATCACACCAAGAGTTGTTAATCATGAAATATACACCCCAGCTCTTCTTCTTCCTGGAGAGATATTTATTCCTGTATGACTGATTATCTAAGAACCGAACTGGCTGGACAGACTCAGCCAGTATATCCCGAGAGAGCCATGTTTCCATGAAACAGTGTACAGTGGTTCCTCCTTTAAAAGTTGTGTCATACTGCGGCACACCTTTCGTGCTGCTGCAGCATTCTGTGGCACGTCATTTAATTCTCAGCCATTTTTTCTGTTACTGCAAGTTATTGCTAGTTTGACCACCAGAGGGCATCTTTGAGAAGCATTTGATAGTATTCCGTATTGGCATTACCAGAGAATTTAAAACCTTTTTTGTAATAACATAGTATATGGGATTGATTTTAAGAAATGTTTAGTTAATTTTATTAATATAATGGTGTTTCTATTCAAAGAAAAACGAAACTCTCAGGGTTTCCATTAGGATGGAATGGAAAATATTGCACGGTATAACATGATTGTCGGGAGTAGGCTACAGAAATTGAGAATTCTAAATTGTTTGCTTCATTAGACAACTTTGTTCCAATATTTCTGTAAATCAGTGATATTTATTCCCATAGTAATTCGTTATGGATCCATAACTAAATCAACATCTGCATTTTGAAAGAGTACTTTTTATCATTATTTTATTAACGAAATGTGTTTATTAGTTTATTTGGCTACTGTGCAGTCTACAATACATACTGTAGTAAACATGGGAAAGTGCCTAATTTCTTTCATAAGGGAGAGCAGGCCACGTCTGTACTACAGAATGCAGAGCACACGGGAGACCGGTGTTATTTCATAGTTGTGATGTCTTCACTACTTCACTACCTTGGGACCCAAATGCATAATGAGTGCTCTATCTCCCCCTTGTGGTGGTCTGCAGCAATGAAGCGGTGACGCTGGGTACCTCTAAGTCCCGCGGTGCAAGCTCACAACTTTTAAAGGAGGAACCATTGTATGTTACAGTCACTGATGTCTCTCGTCAATTTTATTATCCAGAGACTGAACATTAGCGAGTAATATACTCGGAAGCAGTGGGTTGTGTGCGCGCCTCCTAAGTCGGACTAGAAGACCACCCCGAATGACCTCTCCTTCGCCAGCGTGGTTTTGGTTTGGCTTCTGGAATCAGTTCAATTGCCCTGGGGGTACGAACAAAAGATCTGATTCGGGAAACTCGTATTCCTGGTCGTTATGCTGGTAGTGCTGGTGAGGTACCGCCACTCTGATATCCAATAGTTCTTCCCGGCTGTATGTAATAACACCAAAACATTTCTGGGCCTAATAATGTAAGAAATAACATATCAAAAAACAAAATACTGCTGTTTTCTAAGAGCTAGAAGCAATGCAGCCCTCTCTGGTGCCATTTTCTTCATATAGCGCCATTCCCGACCGGCGCCATTATTTTTTACAGTAAACAAATTGACAACAGACTTTCAGCACGCTTATAGGGAAGGACATTCAACAAGCACAGCACTTACACAAATTACTGATGATTGGATGAGAAATTGGTGACAAAAAAGATAGTGGGGGCTGTTTTGATAGACTTCAGTGTGGCTTTTGACATGATCAATCAATCATGGTCTGATGATGGAAAAACATATGTTTTATGGCTTTACACCCCCTGCTATATTGTGGATAAAGAGTAACCTGTCTAACAGAACACAGAGGGTGTTCTTTAATGGAAGCCTCACCAACATAATCCAGGTAGAATCAGGAATTCCCCAGGGCAGCTGTCTAGGCCCCTTACTTTTTTTACTAACAACATGCCACTGGCTTTGAGTAAAGCTAGTGTGTCTATGTATGCGGATGACTCAACACTATACATGTCAGCTACTACAGTGAGTGAAATGACTGCAACACATAACAAAGAGCTGCAGTTCGTTTCAGAATGTTTGGCAAGGAATACATATTTAAAAAACTAAAAGCACTGTCTTTAGGAGAACTCCTTCACAAAACCCTAAACCTCAACTAAATCTTGTAATGAATAATGTGTAAATTGAGCAAGTTGAGGTGACTAAACTACTTTGGATTGTAACCCTGGATTGTAAACTGTCATGGTCTAAGATGGTGAGAAGTTTGAACTACTGGCACACAGCTCGGACACCCATGCAAACCCCACAAGACAGGCCAGCAGAGGTCTCTTCACAGTCTCCAAGTCCAGAACAGACTATGGGAGGTGCAGAGTACTACATGGAGCCATGATCTTATGGAACAGCGGGGACTGTGAAGAGGCACAACACAGGTACAGACACATGCATGCACACACACAATAACATACACAGTATACACACGTACACATGGATTTTGTGTTGTAGATATGTGGTAGTCGAGTAGTGGCCTGAGGGCACACACTTAAAGTATTGTGAAATCTGTATTGTAATTTTGCTGTACCCCAGGAAGAGTAGCTGCTTCCTTGGCAGCAGCTAAAGGGGATCCATAATAATTACAAATACAAATACAAACTAAATATCATAATGAAATGCAGCATGTTTCCTCAGTCTCTCAGTCTCTGGCGCCGTTGCCTGTCAGATATAAAACTGCAGACAGCTTAGGCGAAGATAGAAAATGACAGCTAAAGGATCGACCTGAAATGACAGCCAAATAAGAATGGACCCTCAACGTGACTAGGCCCTTGTGCTAACAAACAGTACCATGGACTTGTAGGGAAAGAGAGAGGAAAAGAAAGAATTTGATTGAATTTGAATACTGTTTGTTTATTAGAGCTGGGGTCAACCAGTGAATCACCACACTGGCTCATCTCCGCCTGCCTCTCTCTCTCTCTCTCTCCCTCCCACCCCCTCTCCTTTAAAATACCCCACTTCTACAGCTTCACTCACCCTGCTGCAGTCTCAGATCCTCAGATGATCTACAGGTCAGTACAGTTTTACTGTAATGTCTGGAATTCCCCCTGTCTGTTGGATGCCCAGACCCAGAGCCTTATCTCTCCCGTCATCTGCCCTCCCCCCCTCACTTGACATTTCACTGAAACGAACTGCTTTGATAATAACATTGTAAATGTAAGGTTAATATATTGTGACTTTAGGTGACCTTTGAAACTGACCAGGACTCCACTCTCACTCTGTAGGTTATCACAGTCATATTAATCCTGGATCTGTTGCTGGGCTGAGAGATCTGAGATCTGTATAGGTAAGAGCTGAGAAGGAGAGATTAGGTTTCTTCTCTTTATTTATTCTTTATTTGATGTTTTATGTTGCTCTCCCTGTGTAGGCTACTGCTTGTAAATATACAGAATATAATAATACAAATAATTGTTCACAAAAAAGGAGAGGGAGAAAGTGAGTGGAGGGAAAGATATGGTTTGCGGAAGAGATAGAGATAGAGAGTAGAGGTGAGAGTAGAGAGAAAGAAAAGGTGAGATAAGAGAGAGATGAGGTGAGGTATAGGGGGAGAGAAAGTGAGATGAGGGGAAAGGCAACTGTTTCAGATTTCCTCATCAAGTCCTAATCTTAGTCAAGGCTTTCATGAGAGAGAGAGAGAGAGAGAGAGAGAGAGAGAGAGAGAGAGAGAGAGAGAGAGAGAGAGAGAGAGAGAGAGAGAGAGAGAGAGAGAGAGAGAGAGAGAGAGAGAGAGAGAGAGAGAGAGAGAGAGAGAGAGAGAGAGAGACACGTCTGGTTCTGACATTGGTTACCTTTATGGGATATACATATAAAATATTAGAGGTCTGTATCCAACACTCCATCAGTGTTTTCCTGACAGATGTGGGTGCAGGGCAGGAGTATCAGTTTCCTAGCGTATTGGTCATTTTAGGAGCTGAAACTGTCACCAGTGATCACTCCAATTTTAGAAACTGAAAACATGAAACAGATGAGAAGAGTTGATGTGTTGTTTTTTTAGGCTGCGGGGGATGTTTTCCAGTCACTTCTCTTGTGCCCACTCGCCGGTTTATAAAACACAGAGCCGAGACGCGCATTGAGCATTCTGACAGCCGCGCCATGATGATCACTATTGTATATAGAATAAATATAGTCTACATAAAATGCGATGTAATATATTAGTTTAGACTGGAAAAGAGGTAAAAGAAGACGCAAAAAAACCTAATATTTTACAGTGTATCAAGACATTACAAACAAGTAATGGATGGAGAGGTTCGCGTTCGGGCGCACAGGCCCGGGAGAGGCTGGAGACTCGCGGTGGTCCTGTCTGTTCAGAGCGCGCTCGTGGCAGTTTGTTTGACTCTAAGCTTCTACTGCCTCTGTCTCGAGCATCAACGGGTGAGTATAGCTACAAGCCAACAGTGATTTTATTTATGCAGGCTTATTTCTGGTATCTTTTTGATTAACAAAAAAGAGCCAGAGACCTCGGCACACAGAAATCAAATCAAAATGTATTAGTCACGTTTAGCCTACAGCAGGGGTTCCCAAAGTGGGGTCCGTGGAGGTATGGCTGCCAGATCTCAAAATATGTTTTACAATTAAATGTTTTTATTAATATTGTTAGCAACAACACATTCAACCAATTTTGGACAAGGGATAGGCCTATGTGGAAAAAGTTTAGAGGGTGCAATACAAAACAATATAATATTATTCATCCACAATGTATGTTCTTAACCCTTAGATGCACAACATGGGCCTGGGAGGCTTGCAGGGATGTTGGTATCCACAGTAATCCATCAATTATATATATTTTCAACTCAATTCTTCTTGTATTCCCCAAAAATGTTGTTTGGAACATAAATGCACTGCTTTAAAACTGAAAATGGTACACTAACCCATGGCAAGAATTAGCTTTAAAACTGCAACATTTTCTCTCTGATGCCAGGAGGGCAGCCTTAAATATCTTCTTTCCCAGGGCCCAAGACTTGATTAGTCCGGCCATAAACTGCAGAAGTCATAGTAAAACTGCTTGTACACTCTTTTTATCACACTTTAAAGTAGGAGTTATTCTGATATTATGAGGGGGTCCCTGATGAATTTGTTATAAAAAATGTGTCCCTCCACAAAAATGGTTGGAAACCCCCTGGTCTACCAACCTGGTCTCATAGCGGTTCATATTATTCTGTTGTAATCCCAGACACTCCATTTAGTATGATATGTTACTTTTCTGATGGTAAGTATTAATTTGTGGATGTCCATCACCGATTTCATATGAAATGTTACAAATTACAATTCCAGTTATATGTTACGAATTTGCAAAACGTACAATATGTTATGAATTTTCTAAACGTGTGATATGTTATAAATTCAAGTTAGATGGCTAACGTTAGCTAGGCTATGGGTTACATACCATACTAATTTGTGTGTCCTGGATTTACCTATACTATGTTACGTCTAGTTTATGAGACCAGGATGGGCCAACAGGACACAGCAGGTGTAACCGTAAGGTGAAATGCGTAGGCTACACCTGAAATTGAACTGCAGATGACAATTTATTTTTTACACAATGGGAAAATAAAAATAACTTCTCTTTATCTCACATAACCAACAAATATAACTACTGTTGATAAGCTACAGTTAGTGTTGAACTAAGCCAGTAGCATACTTACTTTTCAAGTTAGGGAGAATAGAATTTCCACAAACTATGCTTGCTCTCTGCTGTGGTAGAGGTTATGACAACATCTAGCAGTAAAACGACACTGCTAGATGTCCTCATAACCCCTACCACAGCAGAGCGCACAAAGTAATCACAAACAAGCAAGCAATGCAAGTTAAACATATCTTATCTGTCAGTTTTAATATACATGAGAATATAATGAGTATACATCTATGTGGACTGTTGTGGTTAGAATGATGGTATCATAATCATCATTAACCACCAAGAGTTTAACTGGTTTGTCCAACAATCTAGATAATAGTTGCCCTTATGCACAGATCTAGAAATACCATACCCACCCCCAATCCTAACCATAACCATTAAAGGGTGAAACTCTAAGCTGACCTTAGATCAGTGCGTTGAGGCAGCTTCCTCCCACTTCCCCATACAGACCACCGGACTCCCCAGTGCTCTGTGACCTTTCTGACAGGATGTCAGGGAGACATAAAGGATGTCCCTTACTAACATACTGACTCACTAAACACTAATAACAGGGCAGCAGGACGGACAACCACGTGTGTGTGTGTGTGTGTGTGTGTGCGCATGTGTGTTTCGTTTTCTAACAGTGTGTGTTCTGCAGTTCCAGGGGTCTGAGAGGCCGGAAAAGAGTGAGAGTGAGATCTATATCTTTGCCTCTATTGCATGTGAGTTATCTCCTGTTCATCACACTGTATCTCATTACACTAGGACTTATAACAGGACATCCTCTATACACACATTTATTACAGTAGGAGGACGTGTTATAGCGGGTGGAATAATGCATTATAGCAGCTGAAGAATATGTTATAACATGAAAGTTATGCAGGAGGTTAGTTATCCTGATTATGCCTTATGATTCACTCTCTCTCCCCTTTCTCCCTTCCTCCCAGCCTCTCCAGTCACCCCAAACAGTGAACCAGTGAATTTTATTAAGAACGATGTTGGCCATAATATGAGTCTCAGCGAGAAGAGTGAGATCCAGGTCGGCTGTATTGGTCCTTACATGCTGTACATAGACGTCAGCTGCGAGGGTCTGGATGGGAAGGCAGGCAACGGGACCCTGGAGCTGAGGATGGGGGGAAGGGAGCTGGCCAGCTTCAGCCTACAGGCCACAGAGGAGAACTGTAGGGAGTCTCTCCTCCTCCACCAGACGGTGTACCTCAGGAATGGAGAGAAGGCCACTCTACACTTCACCTCGAAAGACTTGGTGGTGAAGAAGCTGACCCTGGGACTACACTACATGCTGGGGACGCAATGTCAACACTGAGGGGCTGGGGACAACATGCACACACGCACGCACGCACACACACACACACACACACACACACACACACACACACACACACACACACACACACACACACACACACACACACACACACACACACACACACACACACACACACACACACATGCTTGAACAAGAAAACGTAAGAATTGTTTTAAAGATGATATTCAGGGAATGATGATGAATGTATAAATGATGCAAATCTTTATTTTCGTTGATATGATATCAACTGACATTTTATGAACTTTCATGAAAATGATGATTCCATTGGTCTTTATAGTAGATACTATAGTAGTACATAAGGTACATGGGTTTATCGGTTTTATTTTATGGTAATAATTTATTTTATTTAATGCCAATAAATCATAGTTTATGTATAGTGTATGTGGTGGAAATCTAGACACTGATATTTTTTATGCATTTGTTATCTTTATTGTCATACTGTGTAAATTGTGAGGATAAGAATTCTTGTATGTCTTCAGAATGTGTGTCACATCAGAGTACTACTGTATTTCCTGTACCTGATCACTGACTGTTAAATTAGTATCAGTTTACATTCTTGCCTTATTGTTTACTTTAAACTCTTTCTCCCTCTCTCTCTGTTGGGTTTCGTCACCATTGCTCTCACCTGTCAGTGTACAGACAGGTAGTATTGCATACTACTGCTGTGAAAGTGTAAGCAACTATATTGTTTTATTGGTTTTGGCTGCCGGTGGAGTCTGACTGTGGAACAGATACCATACTGGTCTGACCTGTACTGCGCAGTTACTCTAATTAGATTGTTGTTGTTGTGAGCTTAATGCACTCCTCTTTTTTATATGGGAAACCTTTGTGTACCCTTTATGTTTCATAAATAAAATGACTGATGTCTCAGCTGAGTCTTCTACAGTGTACACACACACACACACACACACACACACACACACACACACACACACACACACACACACACACACACACACACACACACACACACACACACACACACACACACACACACACACACACACACACACACACACACACACACACGGGATCAGTTAATGTCCGGCACACAAATGTATTATCTTTAAACAGAACAGTGGATCCTCAGAGGGCCAGGAGTTTTACCTGGACAGGTCACATGGTCAGGAACAAGTCCTGGTCCTACTCATCATCACTTTCTACTGGGTCATCAACTGACTCAGTTGAGACACACACAGGAAACACACACAGGAAACTGTATTTTCAGTGTTTGTGTGGGATTTTCCTGCCTGAGGGCATAATGGAACACTAGCATGGACCTGTCAGCTTTTCAAATGAAGCAGGTTTGTAGGCATGTGTGTTAATTGTATTGAGGGTGTGTTTTTCCAGGGTTTCCTATCCATTTCCTCTGTCTGCACGGTAATCAAGCCTGTTTCAGACGGAATTTCCAAACAGTTCTTGTTTTGTTGATTTCCATTTTCCAGGTGTGGCTTCTTACGATTGGTTCTCACTATCTTCCATCCTTTGTCACTTTTGTCATCATGGCTAGGTTTTATCCTTGCTGTTCCATGGTGGTGCATGATGAAATGGTACAGATATAGGATCTTAATTTGATCACCCTGTTGCAAGAGAGTGTTCCTGCAATGAATGGAATTAAAACTTGTAGTCTATTTGAGGTTTAAAAAGGCTTCTGAGGTTTGTAAATACCACTTTGAAATGTCAGACTTAATTAACTTAATTTTTGTTACGAAATATTTATCAACCCCTCCATTAATTATAATCCACATAATAATTAGCAGTTCCTGTTGCTGCAGACTTATTTTCCTGTTGTAGCAAACTGGCTCAAATTAAGATCCTACATTTGTATGTGCAGCTAAGCACACATATTGCCTCATATGGTGGAAAATGTGAAGAAAAATAAATCCCCCAAAATACCATTTGTTTGAACTCCACTCTTAGATCTGATATTGCTATAGCTCAAAAGTCTGGTCAATCTGTTAAATATTGTAAACTTATCTGCGGAATCTGCGGATGATACTATTATGTATGCTATTGCCCCAACTATTGATCTGGCTGTGTTAAAACTACAGTCAGATTTTTATAGCTATGCAGGAATCCCTTGCTGATTTTAAATGTGTGCTTAATACGGGCAAAACGAAATACATGTTGCTTTTAAAATCTTGTAAGAATATTTCAGATGAACTACATGTTAACTCTTTAGATGATTCTCCAATCGCACGTGTTCCCGCATATAAATATTTATATAAACATACCGATGAGCCGGTTAAGAAGCTAAGACATAAAGTTGGCTTTTTCTACAGAAACAGATCATGCCTTTCTCTAAGCAGTAGAAAGCAGATAATTCAGTCAACCGTTTTATCTGCTCTTGATTATGGTGATTTTATTTATCAAAGTACAGCTGCTACTGCTCTTCAACCTTTGGATGCCATTTACCATAGTGCCCTTCGTTTTGTTGCAGGTGACAGTTTTGATACTCATCAATACATCCTGTATCAAAAGGTTGGCTGGACTTTGCGAAAGACCCATAGATCTCTACATTACTAAATTTTCACAAATGTTCATCTTATCTAACTTTTCTGTTGAAGTATACATAGTATATTCTTCCCTCTTTGTTGATTCATATCCATTGAATTGTGTCCATTTTCTGTTTCAGAAAGAATTCTTAAAAAGTGTCAAATAACACAGCCATTTGCACAAATATGAAAACATAGATGGTATCATCATAAAACAATATCAATTTAGATCATATAGGGAGAAACCTTACCTTAAATTGAGAAGATCTTTACATTTTTCAGTTAAGTGCCTGCACCCGCTGTCCTCTCAAATTCAAATCAAAATAATTAATTTGGGCAGTTAGGTAACTGCAAGAACCCCCAAGAACTAAAGAGGTTCCTCAATTAACCCCACCTCCTATGGGGTTCCTTGTTGAACCCCTAATTTGATTTGCCTAACCCGTTCACAGTATTGGTTAACTCTTGAGGTTCCTAGGGTCTCCACCGAGCTAGGTAAATCAGATTTTAGTTGTAATGCACCGTATTGCTGGAACAAAATTCAAAATCTAATCAATCTTGATGTTCTGGTGCCGTTTGGACAATTTTATGTATTTTTTGGGGACTTATTTGTGGAGGAATGTAACTGTTTTTCTGGGTGATTTGTAATGTTTGATTTGTGCTTCCAATGACTGTGTTTTTGTATTTTAATGTGTATATATATATATATATATATATATATATATATGTATATATATATACACATGGAGTGTACAAAACATTAGGAACACCTTTCTAATATTGAGTTGCACCCCCGTTTGCCCTCAGAACAGCCTCACTTCATCGGGACATGGACTTTACAAGGTGTCAAAGCATTCCACAGGGATGCTGGCCCAGGTTGACTCCAACGCTTCCCACAGTTGTGTCAAGAGGGCTGGATGTCCTTTTGGTGGTGGACCATTCCTGATACACACGGGAAACTGTTGAGCATAAAAAACCCAGCAGCATTACAGTTCTTGACAAACTCAAACCTTGTGCGCCTGGCACCTACTACCATACCCCGTTCAAAGGCACTTAAATATTTTGTCTTGCACATTCAACCTCTAAATGGCATACATACACAATCCATTTCTCAAGGCTTAAAAATCAGTCGTTAATCCTGTCTCCTCCCCTTCATCTACACTGATTGAAGTGGATTTAACAGGTGACATCAATAAGGGATCATAGCTTTCACTTGGATTCACCTGGTCAGTCTTTGTCATGGAAAGAACAGGTGTTCCTAATGTTTCGTACATTCAGTGTATATATTGTGTATAATTTGTATTTTTTTGTTGTATTATACAAGGCACATTTGAAAAAGAGACCTAGGTCTCATTATGTCTTCACTGTTAAAATGAAAGTTTAAATAAAAATAAATAAAATACTTTTAAAAACCTGGCTGCTTCCCTAAGGCCTTACCCCTTTGCAGATCTGAAGGAATTGGATAGGTGCAAGCAATATCATGGAAGCACTGAAAAGCTGTCCAATTCCCCTGCTGCACAGGCAGACAAACAGACGGTCAGACACAGCTAGAGAGAGTAATTCCCACACTCTCCCCTCTCATTGAGATAAGCCCATGGGTCGGGACACATGGACAGGAAAAGAACAGTAGAGAGACGAGCAGGACCAGGGCCAACTATTTTCATTGTGTGTTTGTGGGTTAGTTCTTCTATCCTTGTGGGGACCTAAAAATCCCCATATGTCCCCACAAGGATAGTAAAACAAGGAAAATGTTCCCTCGTTGGGACATTTCCCACATCTCCATGAGGACAAAGGCTATTAGGTTTAGGGTTAAGGTGTGTGTGTGTGTGTGTGTGTGTGTGTGTGTGTGTGTGTGTGTGTGTGTGTGTGTGTGTGTGTGTGTGTGTGTGTGTGTGCGTGCGTGCGTGCGTGCGTGCGCGTGTGTGTGTGTAATAATTTGGTGGGTGCTTATATTGATCCTAATTCACACATGTAAAAGTGTGTATTAATACAAACAACTGTTTTGCATATCCCAACTCTCCCTGAGACACCCTCAGAGAGTGGGGTCATGGCCAGGGTCTTCCATTATCAAAGGCAACCCTCCAGCTATTAAGGTGCTCAAGGGCACATCAACAGATTTTTCACCTTTTCGGCTTAGGGTCTTAAACTAGCGACTTTCCAGTTACTAGGCCATTGCCCTAGCCACAGATTGTGGCTAGTGTCCAGCTGTACTAACCCCCAGTGAAAACAAAGCCTATGAAGTCATGGCACAAGACATGGTTGGGTTGTGACAAGACAAGGTTGGGTTGGGACATGTGTGGGAGTGCTTGGTATCATTCAGACTGAATAGGTGTAGGGATGAATTACTCCGATGAATGAGTCAGTATAGAGTTTACACTACTGATCTCTTCCCTGTCATCACAAGGAAAGTCCTACTACTACATTCTCTGTCAATTAAATTAGTAAAACACAAAATCACTAAAATCACTAGTGCCAAACACTGAATCAATGAAATCAACGTGCCAAACACAAATCTCCTATTATGAAAACCACTAAGTCATGTAATATCAATACAGTAAACAGTCCTTATGTAACCCTTATGTCTTCTCACAATATCGTCTGTAGCGTCTGAACAGTTTGGCCTGCAAACTATTATGACCCCTCAATGGTGTTTTGTACGAACAGGTGTGGTATATGGCCAATATAGCACGGCTAGGGGCTGTTCTTAGCACAACACAACGCAGAGTGCCTGGATACAGCCCTTAGCTGTGGTATATTGGCCATATATCACAAACCCTCGAGGTGCCTTATTGCTATTATAAACTGGTTACCAATGTAATTAGAGCAGTACAACTAAATGTTTTGTCATACCCATGGTATACGGTCTGATGTACCATGACTGTCAGCCAATCAGCATTCAGGGCTCGAAGCATATCTGAAACTTTGAACATCCCACGGAGCACCATTAAATCCGTTATTACAAAAATGGAAAGAATATGGCATCACAACAAACCTGCCAAGAGAGGGCCGCCCACCAAAACTTACATACCAGGCAAGGAGGGTATTAATCAGAGAGGCAACACAGAGACCAAAGATAACCCTGAAGGAGCTGCAAAGCTCCACAGCAGAGATTTGAGTATCTGTCCATAGGACCACTTTAAGCCGTACACTCCACAGAGCTGGGCATTACGGAAGAGTGTCCAGAAAAAAAGCCATTGCTTAAAGAAAAAAATAAGCAAACACGTTTGGTGTTCGCCAAAAGGCATTTGGGAGACTCCCAAACATATGGAGGAAGATACTCTGGTCAGACGAGACTAAAATGTAGCTTTTTGTCCATCAAGGAAAACACTATGTCTGGTGCAAACCCAACACCTCTCATCACCCCAAGAACATCATCCCCATAGTGAAGCATGGTGGTGACAGCATCATGCTGTGGGGGGTGTGTTTCATCGGCAGAGACTGGGAAACTGGTCAGAATTGAAGGAATGATGGAGGGCACTAAATACAGGGAAATTCTTGAGGGAAACCTGTTTCAGTCTTCCAGAGATTTGAGACTGGGTCGGAGGTTCACCTTCAAGCAGGACATTGACCCTAAGCATACTGCTAAAGCAACAATCGAGTAGTTTTAAACCTATTAGGAAGCGGCGGCAGTGTTCAGAGTTTTGGAGAGTCTGGTACTGCCTGGTACTCAGGCCCAGAAACTAGGATATGCACATAATTAGTACTATTGGATAAAACACTCTGACATTTCTAAAACTGTTAAAATAATGTCTGTGAGTATAACAGATCTGATTTGGCAGGCGAAAACCCGAGATCCATCAGGAAAAATGTGATTCTGTGAGGTGCCTCTTTTCCCATTGACTTGGTATAGAAAGGATTGGAATCCAGCTCCCAGGGTGCAGTATCTACTACATGTCAACAGTCTTTAGACAAGGTTTCATGCGTTTATCTTGAGTAAGACAAGTTTTGTCAAGTGGAGTGAGGAAGTGACTTTTCTCTTTTATGCTCGGGACCGTGCGTAAACGCTTTGTATGTCTTGTATAATGGACGAGTGGACGGTGGATAATCTAAACAAAACGCGCCAACCAAACAGAGCTTTATGGATATAAGGAGGGACTTTTTCGAACAAAAGGAACATTTTTTGTGCTGCTGGGAACCTTTGGATTGCCATCAGAAGAAGATCTTCAAAGGTAAGCAAATAATTGTATCGCTTTTTCTGAGTTTTGTGACACCCGTGCTGGTTATGTTATTATGCTAATGGAGGAAATACGCGGGTCGGTGTCCTCAGACAATCAAATGTTATGCTTTCGCCGTAAAGCCTTTTTGAAATCTGACAACGCTGTGAGATTACCAAGATTCTAAGCTTTTGAACAGTGCGCAACACTTGTATTTTCATGCCACTGTGCCACACCTACTCGGGCCTTATTGCTTAAATATACCATGGATGTCAGACAATCAGCATTCAGGGCTCGAACGACCCAGTTTATAATGTTGCATAATCACCTTCCTACGTAGAAACAATGGACATTAAAAACAAAATTGAGAGTAGGCATTGGTCTGAAGCCAAATAATTCAAGAAATTCACATGAGCACCACAATGCCTACTCCACTCATGCTCTACCAAGGTTTTCGCGCACAGCTTTGATCTACTACAGTAGCCATGTTGGTCTTTCGTACTTCAAACAATGTGTATGCAGGTTGCTTAGAATTCAAACCTTCTCAAACAGCCTAATTCATACTCTTAGAGGAGGTGCTCCCACAATAATGTGATTTGTAACACATACAAGTTAAAGTATTGGATTCCTCGCACACCACAAATCCAACTTTTTTTAAATTATATCAAAACAAGCGTTGCTTTTATACAGGTGTGTGTGTCTGTGTGCATTTACAGAATGTAAAAAATATTATCTTAAAAAACTGCAGCTTCATTCATTGAAAGCGTATATTTCCATACAGTGTTCAGGATATTCGTGTTTGAAAAGTAAAAGGCAGAGGTTCTCTTAATAAGTTTATTAACATCACTGCAGTAAAAATATGCTTTCAAGGAATTGTGAACACCTGTAACAGAAATAGCTCCCTGGCTGTCAGTAACAGTTTAACTTCTTCCTTTCTCTTTGTTTGTGCATGCGCCAGTCATGTGCCAGTTTGCAGGCGGGCCAAAGAGAAGCATAAAGTGTAGTGCGTGGGCGGACAGACGGGCGGGAGGGAGAATTGTAGTGTAGTTCGTGGGCGGTAGGGAGAATTCCTGGGTTCCCTCTGTTCTCTCCTCCAGTCTCTATGACAATGCTGTCTGGATGGGGGAAGGCCCAAAATCATGTTTCTGGGGGCCGGACTCGGGATTCCTGCCTTGTCCCTGTGTGTGGGAGAAATTGGTTATAAATATGGAGCTCCCTCAATCAGTAAGGAACACAGTCAGAACTGCCAGTCAGACAGACAGACACACAACTCACACATAAGATAATGGAGATACAGGTAGACTCACAGGTGTGCTCACAGGTAGACTGCCACGTAAACTTACAGATGGAAAGACAGACAGACAGACAGATGGAAGCCCATGTGTTAATTCCAGGGCCCCCCTCACCCACAGCCATCCGCCCCTGGTCCAGGTGTGTAACAGTGATGGGGCTCGTGATCATGGTTCTATTCGTGGGGTTGTCGTGTTTCTGCATTGGGTTCTACACCCAGAGAGTCACACAGGTAAGGACCAGTGTATGTGTGTGTGTATATGTATGTGTGTGCGTATATATGTATTAAGAGTCACACAGGTAAGGACCAGTGTATGTGTGTGTGTATATGTATGTGTGTGCGTATATATGTACATGTATGTGTGTGTACAACTTTTCCAAAGTCTCATCTCTCTCTCTCTCTCTCTCTCTCTCTCTCTCTCTCTCTCTCTCTCTCTCTCTCTCTCTCTCTCTCTCTCTCTCTCTCTCGTTCTCTCTCTGCATCTTTAGGGAACTGGACAATCACATTGCACAGAGAAATTCAACCAGACCTTCAAACTTCAAGGTGAATGTTTCTGTCTTTATTTTTCTATGGTCTTTAGATCACACAGTAATCTCAACCTCAGTATTGTGTACATCCTTTATGCAAGTGTATGTTAACAGTCTCTCAATGCAATAAAAACAAGTAGCCACAGCAATAGACACAATGTTCTGGTTATGACAAGAACAACTGAGTATCCAATACACACATGAACATTTATTCCATTATGAATTTGCACTATGAGGATCAAAAAATGAAGAGGCCTTGAATCAAAGCTGGTCATTATCTTTCGGAGTGTGCAGCTTAGTAAATGTAAGTGTATTTCCTCTGTCTCCAGAGGGCAGAAAGTCTGGAAACGAAGTACAGTACGACATCTTCACTGCACCGAAGGACGCCATCTATTTTATCCACGGCCAAGTGAGCAGAGCAGACGGCACGGGGAAAGTCTACCTGTTTTGGAAACGCATTAGCAGCCGTACCATCAACACCAACGACGGAGCCTGCCCTGAGATCACCTTCGCTACTGAGGTCAAGTTGGTCAAAGGTGGTCAAGTTTACCTCGTCTTCAACGAGGGCAAACCCAACCTGAAAGAGAGCACTTTCACAGTCTACGAGCTTGTCGAGCTGTGACCAGACTGAAAGCATACAGTCTAGAAGTGTTAAGCCACACTGTGAGATAGCATTAAAGATTTCATTCCATGAGTTATCTGTAGTGCTCAAGGAATGACATTCCATGAGACCTGTGAACAAATGTTGTATAGACCAGTACAGTACAGTACAGTTCACATCTGGATCAAAGTTATGACCCTTGTTATAACACATAAGCTGTGTCAGGTGGTTAGTGTGCTGTATATACCAGTGTTTCCCAACTCCTGTCCTCGAGTACCACCAACAGCACACATTTTGTTGTAGCCCCAGACAAGCACCCCTGATTCAACTTGTCAACTTATCAAGCCCTCAGTGAGTTGAATCAGGTGAGTTTGTCCAGGGCAACAACACTAATATGTACTGTTGTTGGTACTCCACGAGTTAGGAAACACCGGTATAGACGGCATACTAACCACCTGACACAGATTATGTGTTATAAAAAGGGTCATAACCTTTATGTTCAGGGTCCAGTCCACACATTCCCTCTGTGTGGTGACATTCCCTCAGCCTAAGAGACATGCACTAAATGAGGGGGTCATTTTAGAGCTGGGATGGTAGACTGTCCAAAGCCGTTATGGGTTACTGCCAGTCAACCATGAAGTTACAAAGATATTGAATGTAATAAAATGTTTTGTGAGTAAGATGGTTCTCATTTATCTAATAATTCCCATGTTTGATTGCTGGCTACACATGGCTGCATGCCCTGAGCCTGCCCTGTGCCACACCTATGCAAGGTCTAAGCAGCCAAGCCTTCACAACTCTACTCTACTGTACAGCGATTTAACCAGTGACATGATGATGGAACACCAGGCTGGTTGTTTATCAGCTTTGTACTGTAATGAGTGGGTGTCTAGGACAGTACACACAGTAATTCATTCGTTGTAGTGATACTACTATATTAACAACCCTTTATAGTTGTCAGTCAGGTCAAGGCAGGTGTTTGGCAATCAGGGCAGGCAGGGCAGGGAGTGATAATAATAGCTGCTGTGATTTTCTCACTAGATGAAAGAAAAGTCTTGTTCGCTAGACTTAGAATTTAAATTAGAAGGAACAGATATAGAATCATTAAGCTCTGTGGGATGACAGTAGGGGAAGTACAGAGACTGAACTGCACGTTCCCTCATGATAATAAAATCTTTCTTGAAAGTTGACACTAGACTCTATCCAGGTGCGATCCAGAATCTAAAATGATTATTTGGCTGTCCCCATAGGATAATCCGTTGGAAAACTATTTTTGGTTCCAGGTAGAACAGTTTTGGGTTCCATGTAGAACCCTTTTCACAGAGACTTCTACAAGGAACCAAAAAAAGTTTCTACCTAGAACCAAAAAGGGTTCTCCTATGGGGACAGCCAAAGAATCCTTTTGGATCCCATTTTTCTAAGACTGTAGTGTGTCAAGCTGTCTAACCTTAGCACGACACTGGATCATTAACTATTAGCATAGATACAGTGCCTTCGAAAAGTATTCAGACCCCTTGACCTTTTCCACATTTTGACTCACTGCCTGGATTCAGTCTTACTTGGCAACATTTAAAGACTCAGAGCTACAAAATGGTATATCAAACACTGCATTTGAGGAACAATGGGAAAGTAATTCTGCTTTTAAAGTTGATAAACCTTTGAGAAAAAGGCCTTTGAATGTTTTGGTATCTAGTGAAGAGCTCTTCTTTGTCTACACCCATTCAGAACTATTAGCATAGTGTGGCAGACCAGGGATTTTGGTCAAGACGTTTACACAGATCAGACACGGACAGAGTATGATTAGCTTGGTTTCAAGGGTGTTTATTAAATAATAAATCAAAAGGAAAGGATAGGTCTCCCCCATGAGACCCTCTCCTTGATACCGTCTTCTGGGCTCCGGGTCTTGCCGTATCCTGTCGGGCACACAAACTCAACTACCTCAACTACTGATGTATACTCCGTCTGTCACCAGGCCTCGACGAGTCTCCCCCTGGTGGCTGACCTGCTGTACGCCACAATAGATACAGAAGTATTCAGACCCCTTTGACTTTTTCCACATTTTGTTACGTTACAGCCTTATTCTAAAATGGATGTAAATAAATAACAAATCCTCAGCAATCTACACAAAATACTCCAGAATGACATCACAATACCCCAGAATGACATCACAATACCTCATAATGACAAAGCGAAAGCAGGTTTGTAGAATAAAAAGAAACGGAAATACCTTATGTACGTAAGTATTCAGATCCTATGCTATGAGATTCAAAATTGAGCTCAGGTGCATCCTGTTTCCATTGATCATCCTTGAGATGTTTCTACAACATGATTGTAGTCCACCTGTAGTAAATTCAATTGATTAGACATGATTTAGAAAGGCACACACCTGTCTATATAAGGTCCCACAGTTGACAGTGCATGTCAGAAAAAAACAAAGCCACGAGGTCGAAGGAATTGTCCGTAGAGCTCAGAGACATCAAGAACACAGTGACCTCCATCATTCTTAAATGGAAGAAGTTTGGAACCGCTCGGCCAAACTGAGCAAAGGAGAAGGGCCTTGGTAAGGGAGGAGACCAAGAACACGATGATCACTCTGACAGAGCTCTAGAGTTTTTCTGTGGAGATGGGATAACTTTCCAGAAGGACAACCATCTCTGCAGCACTCCACCAATCAGTCCTTTATAGTAGAGTGGCCAGATGGAAGGCACATGACAGCCCACTTGGAGTATTACAAAAGGCACCAAAGACTCTCAGACCATGAGAAACAAGATTCTCTGGTCTGATGAAAGCAAAATGTAACTATTTGGCCTGAATACCAAGTGTCACGTCTGGAGGAAACCAGGCACCATCCCTACGGTGAAGCATGGTGGTGGCAGCATCATGCTGTGGGGTTGTGTTTCAGCGGCATGGACTGGGAAAATAGTCAGGATCAAGATGAACGGAGCAAAGTACAGAGAGATCCTTGTTGAAAACCTGCTCCAGAGCGCTCAGGTCCTCAGACTGGGGTGAAGGTTCACCTTCCAACAGGACAACGACCCGAAGGACACAGCCAAGACAACGCAGGAGTGAATTTCCTTGAGTGGCCCAGGCAGAGCACAGACTTGAACCCAATGGAACATCCCTGGAGAGGCCTGAAAATAGCAACACTCCCCATCCAACCTGACAGAGCTTGAGAAGATCTGCAGAGAAGAATGGGAGAAACTCCCCAAATACAGGTGTGCCAAGCTTGTAGCATCATACCCAAGAATAATCTATGCTGTAATCGCTGCCAAAGGTGTTTCAACAAGTAAAGGGTCCTTATACTTGCTTTGTCATTATGTGGTATTGTGTGTAGAATGATGAGGGGAAAAAACAATTTAATACATTTTAGAATAAGGCTGTAACGTAACAAAATGTGGAAAAAGTCAAGTTGTGTGAATACTTTCCCGAAGGCACTGTGTATACAGTTGAAGTCGGAAGTTTACATACACTTAGGTTGGAGTCATTAAAACTAGTTTTTCAACCACTCCACAAATGTATTGTTAACAAACTATAGTTTTGGCAATTCGGTTAGGACATCTACTTTGTGCATGACACAAGTAATTTTTCCAACAATTGTTTACAGATTATTTCACTTATAATTCACTGTATCACAATTCCAGTGGGTCAGAAGTTACATACACTAAGTTGACTCTGCCTTTAAAAAGCTTGGAAAATGACAGAACATGATATCATGGCTTTAGAAGCTTCTGATAGGCTAATTGACATAATTTGAGTCAATTGGAGGTGTACCTGTGGATGTATTTCAAGGCCTACCATCAAACTCAGTGCCTCTTGCTTGACATCATGGGAAAATCAAAAGAAATCAGCCAAGACCTCAGAAAAATAATTGTAGACCTTCACAAGTCTGGTCCATCTTTGGGAGCAATTTCCAAATGCCTGAAGGTACCACGTTCATCTGTACAAACAATAGTACGCAAGTATAAACACCATGGGACCACGCAGCCGTCATACCGCTCAGGAAGGAGACGCATTCTGTCTCCTAGAGATGAACGTACTTTGGTGCAAAAAGTGAAAATAAATCCCAGAACAACAGCAAAGGACCTTGTGAAGATCCTGGAGGAAACAGATAGAAAAGTATCTATATCCGCAGTAAAACAAGTCCTGTATCGACGTAACCTGAAAGCCCGCAAGCTGAAGAACACCATCCCAACCGTGAAGCACGGGGGTGGCAGCATCATGTTATGGGGGTGCTTTGCTGCAGGAGGGACTGGAGCCTTTCACAAACTAGATGGCATCATGAGGAAAGAAAATTACGTGGATATATTGAAGCAACATCTCAAGACATCAGTCAGGAAGTTAAAGCTTGGTCGCAAACGGGTCTTCCAAATGGACAATGACCCCATGCATACTTCCAGAGTTGTGGCAAAATGGCTTAAGGACAACAAAGGCAAGGTATTGGAGTGGCCATCACAAAGCCCTGACCTCAATCTTATAGAACATTTGTGGGCAGAACTGAAAAAGTGTGTGCGAGCAAGGAGGCCTACAAACCTGACTACACACCAGCTCTGTCAGGAGGAATGGGCCAAAATTCACCCAAAATCCACCGTACTTATTGTGGGAAGCTTGTGGAAGGATACCCAAAACGTTTGACCCAAGTTAAACAATTTAAAGGCAATGCTACCAAATACTAATTGAGTGTATGTAAACTTCTGACCCACTGAGAATGTGATGAAAAAAATAAAAGCTGAAATAAATAATTTTCTCTATTATTATTCTGACATTTCACATTCTTAAAATAAAGTGGTGATTCTAACTGACCTAAGACAGGGCATTTTTACTAGGATTAAATGTCAGGAATTGTGAATAATTTTGTTTAAATGTATTTGGCTAAGGTGTTGCTTGTGTGTTTCGTTTGTTTCTTGTGTGTTTCACTCTTTTCCCTTCAACAATGTAAGTAAACAGCTGAATTCAAAGATGGTGAACAATTTTCAAATGTTGCACTTTTTCCTGAAAAATAATCTGGCTTGATGTTGTAATGACCATGGTGAGGCCTATGCATGAAACTAGCAAGCCCATAGGGGGTTTTGGTGGGGAAGTGTTATACATACTGTAGATTACAGTAGGAGGGGTAACGTGAGAGAGAGTAGAGAGGAAGAGGTTTCAGCTCAGTCAGTTATAGTGACATATGAGTTAATCTGGTTTTCTTGTTCTTGGGAAAAACATTTTTGTGTGTGTTTTTTTTAAATGCCATCCAACCTAGGGTTAACTGTAATTCTGGAAATGCTGGTTTGTCACTCAAGAATAATTGTATTTACGGTGATATACTTATTGAGCCATGTAAGAGGAAGACATCACAAAAACTGGGACTCATCTCAAAATGATATAAACTTAGCAAAAAAAAGAAACGTCAGAAAACTTAACATGTGTAAATATTTGTATGACGTAACAAGATTCAACATTTGAGACATAAACTGAACAAGTTCCACAGACATGTGACTAACAGAAATTGAATAATGTGTCCCTAAACAAAAGGGGAGTCAAAATCAAAGTAACAGTCAGTATCTGGTGTGGCCACCAGCTGCATTAAGTACTGCAGTGCATCTCCTCCTCATGGACTGCACCAGATTTGCCAGTTCTTGCTGTGAGATGTTACCCTACTCTTTCACCAATGCACCTGCAAGTTCCCGGACATTTCTGGGGGGAAATGGCCCTAGCCCTTACTCTCCAATCCAACAGGTCCCAGAAGTGCTCAATGGGATTGAGATTCGGCTCTTTGCTGGCCATGGCAGAACACTGACATTCCTGTCTTGCTTGAAATCATGCACAGAACGAGCAGTATGGTTTGTGGCATTGTCATGCTGGAGGGTCATGTTAGGATGAGCCTGTGGGAAGTGTACCACATGAGGGAGGAGGATGTCTTCCCTGTAATGCACAGCATTGAGATTGCCTGCAATGACAACAAGCTCAGTCCGATGATGCTGTGACACACCGCCCCAGACCATGACAGACCCCCCACCTCCAAATTGATCCCGCTCCAGAGTACAGGCCTCGGTGTAACATTCATTCCTTTGACGATAAACGCAAAGCCGACCATCACCCCTGGTGAGACAAAACCGCGATTCGTCAGTGAAGAGCACTTTTTGCCAGCACTGTCTCGTCCAGCGACGGTGGGTTTGTGCCCATAGGCGACGTTGTTGCCTGTGATGTCTGGTGAGGACCTGCCTTACAACAGGCCTACAAGCCCTCAGTCCAGCCTCTCTCAGCCTATTGCGGACAGTCTGAGCACTGATGGAGGGATTGTGCGTTCCTGGTGTAACTCGGGCAGTTGTTGTTGCCATCCTGTTCCTGTCCTGCAGGTGTGATGCTCAGATGTACCGATCCTGTGCAGGTGTTGTTACATGTGGTCTGCCACTGCGAGGACGATCAGCTGTCCGTGCTGTCTCCCTGTAGCGCGTCTCACAGCACAGACATTGCAATTTATTGCCCTGGCTCCATCTGCAGTCCTCATGCCTCTTTGCAGCATGCCTAAGGCACGTTCACGCAGATGAGCAGGGACCCTGGGCATCTTTCTTTTGGTGTTTTTCAGAGTCAGTAGAAAGGCCTCTTTAGTGTCCTAAGTTTTCATAACTGTGACCTTAATTGCCTACCGTCTGTAAGCTGTTAGTGTCTTAACGACCGTTCCACAGGTGCATATTCATTCATTGTTTATGGTTCATTGAACAAGCATGGGAAACAGTGTTTAAACCCTTACAATGAAGATCTGTGAAGTTATTTGGATTTTTACAAATTATCTTTGAAAGACAGGGTTCTGAAAAAGGGACGTTTCTTTTTTTGCTGAGTTTATGTTGAAGACATTCCCAAGCCCTTAAAAATTCATATCATAGCTTCTGGTCATCTTTTTCAATTACTTAGATTTCTTTTGACCACTTTTTCAGAATAATGCACAACGTAAACTCTTTATGGTAAAAACATATAAATACAGATGCCTGAGAGCATGTTTTAAGCCCTTGGGAGATTCATTGCTGGTTTTGTCTTGTTCTATATCAATACGAAAACTTCAATTATATTGATTAATAGCAAGTAGTTTACTGACTTTGGGTGTCAGAGACCAGAAAAATATATCAGTTTACTCATTCAGAGCTAAGCTTTAGCAATGTTTCTAGTTATCCATAGGGTATTGCCATGTTATTGTTATTTTATTGTGTTACTTTTTATTTGTTTTTTTACTTTAGTTTATTTAGTAAATACTTTCTTAACTCTATTTCTTGAACTGTACTGTTGGTTAAGGGCTTGTAAGTAAGCATTTCATGGTAAGGTCTACACCTGTTGTATTCGACGCATGTGACAATTAACATTTGATTTGATTTAATACAGTGATACAGTATGTCATTTTAGGGAACTATCGCTTTAACAAATGTGTGATGAACATTAATTACTATATTTGATGATATGATTAGAAAGAAGGAAGGGTATTATTTTTTTTCATCATAAAATGTCTGTTACTTTCTATTGAAATTCAAATAATTGTGTCAGATAAAATCTTATGGCTGAACCAAGATGAACATTTCAGAGCCATATGGTTCTATCTGGGATTGCACCCCTCTAAAAAAAACTGATTTACAAATGTCTTAGGATTTTGATACTCCTTCCTCTTTGGTTGTGCATGTGGCAGTCATGTGCCAGTATGTACAGTGAGGGGAAAAAAGTATTTGATCCCCTGCTGATTTTGTACGTTGTCCCACTGACAAATAAATGATCAGTCTATAATTTTAATGGTAGGTTTATTTGAACAGTGAGAGACAGAATAACAACAAAAGAATCCAGAAAAAAAACGCATTTGAAAAATGTTATAAATAGAATTGCATTTAATGAATGAAATAAGAAAAATGCATGTGAAAGTGTATTGCGTGTATTGCGTATAGTATAAAGTGTATTGCGTAGGCGGGAGGGAGAATTGTAGTGTAGTTCGTGGGCGGTAGGGAGAATTCCTAGGTTCCCTCTGTTCTCTCCTCCAGTCTCTATGACAATGCTGTCTGGCTGGCTGGGGGCCGGACTCGGGATCCCTGCCTTATCCCTGTGTGTGGTAGAAATTGGCTATAAATATGGAGCTCCCTCGATCAATAAGGAACACAGTCAGAACTGCCAGTCAGACAGACAGACACACAACTCACACATAACATAATGGAGATACAGGTAGACTCACAGGTGTGCTCACAGGTAGACTGCCACGTAAACTTACAGATGGACAAACAGACAGATGGAAGCCCATGTGTTCATTCCAGCCTCCCATGAGAGCAACACCTGTGAACAAATGTTTAACTCCTTTATACTGAGGCTGTATAGACCAGTACAGTACAGTACAGTTCACACCTGGCTCAAAGTTATGACCCTTGTTATAACACATAAGCTGGGTCAGGTGGTTAGTGTGCTGTCTATACCAGTGTTTCCCAAGGGGGAGGGGGTCATTTTGGAGCTGGGATGGTGGACTGTCCAAAGCCGTTATGGAGGCTGATTCTTTGTATTGAAGGTTATATAGGGAAACTGAAACCCAGTGTCTACATCGACTATAAACAGTGAAACTGAGTAGAGTAAGATCCAGTCATCAAAAGTTAGGTGGACAGGGATAGATGCAACTGATTGTTTTCTATAATATTTTGTTTGTAAGATGCATTGATCAACCATGAAGGTACAAAGATATTGAATGTAATAAAGACATGGTGTAAAATGATTGTAAGTTAATATTTTGTGTATAAGACTATACTTTTAACCCAGTGCTTTTCCTGTCATAGGGAATGTTCCAAATATTTCCAATGCTCTTAAGATCAAATGAAGTATTTACTATGAAAACTGCACAGCCTCACATCAAATACCCTGTCATCAGTACTGAGTTTTCACTTTTTCCATGGCCCTGGTCTTTCTGTCAGCCAAAGGCAGGGTGTTTGTTGCGTGATACTCTGTCCTGAGGAAATTGCATAAGTGTCTGTTTCACTGCAGGGGCGGTTTAGAAAGTGAAAGTTAAAATGCAGCAGGGACGTAATGCAATGTGTGTGTGTCGTCATCATTGTCATGATGCAATGTTTGATTGCTGGCTACACATGGCTGCATGCCCTGAGCCTGCCCTGTGCCACACCTATGCAAGGTCTAAGCAGCCAAGCCTTCACAACTCTACTCTACTGTACAGCGATTTAACCAGTGACATGATGATGGAACACCAGGCTGGTTGTTTATCAGCTTTGTACTGTAATGAGTGGGTGTCTAGGACAGTACACACAGTTATTCATTCGTTGTAGTGATACTACTATATTAACAACCCTTTATAGTTGTCAGTCAGGTCAAGGCAGGTGTTTGGCAATCAGGGCAGGCAGGGCAGGGAGTGATAATAATAGCTGCTGTGATTTTCTCACTAGATGAAAGAAAAGTCTTGTTCGCTAGACTTAGAATTTAAATTAGAAGGAACAGATATAGAATCATTAAGCTCTGTGGGATGACAGTAGGGGAAGTACAGAGACTGAACTGCACGTTCCCTCATGATAATAAAATCTTTCTTGAAAGTTGACACTAGACTCTATCCAGGTGCGATCCAGAATCTAAAATGATTATTTGGCTGTCCCCATAGGATAATCCGTTGGAAAACTATTTTTGGTTCCAGGTAGAACAGTTTTGGGTTCCATGTAGAACCCTTTTCACAGAGACTTCTACAAGGAACCAAAAAAAGGTTCTACCTGGAACCAAAAAGGGTTCTCCTATGGCGACAGCCAAATAACCTCTAACCCATTTTTCTAAGACTGTAGCGTGTCAAGCTGTCTAACCTTAGCACGACACTGGATCATTAACTATTAGCATAGATACAGTGCCTTCGGAAAGTATTCAGACCCCTTGACCTTTTCCACATTTTGACTCACTGCCTGGATTCAGTCTTACGTGGCAAGATTTAGAGACTCAGAGCTACAAAATGGTATATCAAACACTGCATTTGAGGAACAATGGGAAAGTAATTCTGCTTTTAAAGTTGATCAACTTTTGAGAAAATGGCCTTTGAATGTTTTGGTATCTAGTGAAGAGCTCTTCTTTGTCTACACCCATTCAGCATCGTTCACACCCTCTTAAGCTTAAGCCCCACCCATTTCGTTTCGCTCTTGGAGCACACACTTGACGTTAGCTAGTTAAACAACAATGAACACAGTGACAAATCATGTCGTTACTACCCTGCATGAATACAGCTCTGGGATACGAATAATAACGTCAGCTAGGGAGTCAGCCAGCTAACGTTAGCCAGGTAACAGTACATTTTAGCCTGAAATGAAACCACTTTCTGTCAAGAAATGTGTAATATCTGAAAATGTAGCTAGCTAACGCTACCTACATACATCATCACATGCTGACCACACTGCTCGCATTACGTGCGCGAGCATTGCAAAATAAATGTAAACACATGTTATTCAATCATTGCACCCAGACTGCTAGCACGCCTCAGTGAGCGTCAGAGTGGCCAGGTGATAAAATAGAATTGGTTCTATTTGTGATGCTCAACGCGTTGCAAGTCCTGCCTCCCCCATCTCCTCATTGGTTTTTAGGAGCATATACCCACCTGCCATCTCCTCATTGGTTTTTAGGAGCATATACCCATGTGGGTGATTGAAAGATGAACTTAGGTCCACACTCTGGTCAGTTGTAGTAATGCTGTGAAGTTGTTTGCCAACCGCCATATAAAGTCCAAAGAAGAAAAAGAAGCCTGAAGGAAGGAGGAGAGATGGATTAATTGTCAGAGTAAAGGACCTTGTGCATTTCAGGTAAAATAACAACCCAGTGTTTATAAACCAGGACAAATTAGCTAGCAACAGCAAGCTAGCTAGCTAAATTGCCATAAATGTGTAATGCTTTTTGACCTGTCCCCAAATTAATATAATTGGTTCAGAGTTTGTTTTGATATTTCAACCTGCTGTGTCCTGATCGCTTCTGGTGTGGGTGAACAAAATCAATGTGCGTGCGATGGCGCACGCAGAAGCGCGCGTGTCTGGTTTGGTCAGCATGTCATGCATGATGGACGCGTCTCCCTGTCAGGAATGCCATACCATGGTTGCCCTTATTTTGAAGATGTGTTTTCTCCAACTCTTTAGCTATCATACCCTAATTCCACTGATTTCAAAACTTGATCCTCCAGAAAGTGGAGAGCAACACTTATGCAGCTCCACTACACAATACATTTTTTTAAAAAGCCATGTTTGACAGGATTACCAACACAGACTGATGAGCTCAAATAGACAGAAACCTTCTATACCAATCCAAACAATCCAAACATCTCTCTGCATGTCCAGCCCATTCATTACCTTAGCCAATCATGGCTAATGGGAAGGTTGCTAACTTTTTCTGTGGCTTAACCAACATGGCTCATAATTTAACTATTTTCTTTGTATTTACAGATGGTATGCAAGTTTGTTATTAAGGCACATGAAAGTTAACATGTTTGAGAAGGCATTTCTGCCAAAAAAACACAGTTTAATTTTAAAACATGTTTTACGTTCAAACAGCTCTCCTGTGAAGTTGTGACTTGCGACATATGCCTAGTTTCCTGAATCGGGTCACGTTTTGTTACGTTACAGCATTATTCAAAAATGTATTAAATAAATAAAAATCCTCAGCAATCTACACACAATACCCCATAATGACAAAGCGAAAACAGTTTTAATTTAAAAAATATATATATATATCTTAAGTACGTAAGTATTCAGACCGTATGCTATGAGATTAGAAATTGAGATCAGGTGAATCCTGTTTCCATTGATCATCCCTGAGATGTTTCAACAACTTGATTGTAGTCCACCTGTGGTAAATGCAATTGATTGGACAAGATTTGGAAAGGCACACACCTGTCTATATAAGGTTCCACAGTTGACAGTGCATGTCAAAGAAAAAGGAATTGTCTGTAGAGCTCCGAGACAGCATTGTGTCGAGGCACAGATCTGGGGAAGGGTACCAAAAAAATGTCTGCAGCATTGGAGGTCCCCAAGAACACAGTGACCTCCATCATTCTTAAATGGAAGAAGTTTGGAACCACCAAGACTCTTCATGGAGCTAGCTGCCCGGCCAAACTGAGCAAGGACAACCATCTCTGCAGCACTCCACCAATCAAGTAGACGGAATCCACTCCTCAGTAAAAGGCGTGGACATGACAGCCCACTTGGAGTTTGCCAAAAGGGACCTAAAGACTCTCAGACCATGAGAAACAAGATTCTCTGGTCTGATGAAAGCAAGATTGAACTATTTTGCCTGAATACAAAGAGTCACGTCTGGAGGAAACCTGGCACCATCCCTACTGTGGGAGTGGTGGGGCTAGAGCCCAACTCCCGACACTGCAAGGCGTCAAATTCAAAATCCAAAAGTTGAATTATTAAACATTCATCCATATACAAGTGTTGCATAGTCATCAAAAGCTCTGCTTCTTGGCAATATCACAGCGTTGTCAGATTTCAAAAAGGCTTTACGGCAAAGCACTACATTTGATTGTTAGAGGGTACCACCTCCAATATTTTTCCATTAGCATAAATTCATAAACCATCGCAGTTCACACAAAACACATTTCACAGCGAAAACAAATCCCTTACCTACATTCTGCTGAGGGCTTTCCAAGTGTCCAACGAAGACATCCAATGGTTCTTTTTTTTAGAAAAAGTCATTTATTATATCCATAAATCTCCGTTTAGTTGGCGCATTATGTTCATAAAATACAGCGTCCACTCGCACATTGAACCGTGAAAAGAACTCGTTCAACCTATACCTATACACTTGTACAAGAACAATCAAACATCATTGATAATGTATCCTTAGGAACACTTTTATGTATATTTAGTATAATATTTCAACCGGATTATAAAATGGTGATAGGAAAGGAAAAAACCACAGCGCGCGCAAGCCCGTGAACGCGCATCCTCTTCTGTTTACATCCGATGACCACTTCGAAATTCTTCTTCTATTACCATCCAGAGCAACTAAACATCATCAAACACTGTCATAGAGACTGTTGACATCCAGTGGAAGCAATAGGTACTGCAATCTTACTCCCATATATGGTCATTTTCAATAGGGAGGGGTTCAAAATGAGGCAATGTGTCAAATACACTTTTTCCAGGACAGAAATTCCTCGGGTTTTCGCCTGCTATATCCGTTCTGTTATACTCACAGACAATATTTTAACACTCTTAGAAACTTCAGAGTGTTTCCTATCCAGTAGTACTAATTATGTGCATATCCTATTTTCTGGGCCTGAGTGGGAGGCATTTTACTTTGGGCACGCCAGACTCTCCAAAACCGTCACCTCGGGAGCCGCTCCCTAAGAAGTTAATGGGTTATGAAACAATAATTCACTACAAAACAGTTCTGGGATGTGAAAACTTTGATGCTCAATATCTCAGAACTATGCTTTACGCAGATAGAATTATAGTCTGAAGGTCTCGACTTACCTTTCGCCACCAAAATGTTGTTCTTACTTTAAATAGAAGTCCTGTTTCACACATGCACACATCATCAGAGAGATGATTGACGACAGGGAAACAGACAGTAATGAATGGTGATGATGACATATTTTTCCCATGTGGAGTAGCATGAAATGTTTTATCTGACCTATGCCCTAACTTCATTAATGTTTGGGTATGGCCCAGAGGTTTGGTCAAAGTGTAATATCTTGTTATTGTTCTGAAACTAATTTGGTGCTCACCGCCCTCATGTTTGGTCATGGCGCAGATGAGATGCTTGCTTCAAGGATTAACAAAGGACTATTGTATCTTGTTTTATGGAAAGCATTGATAATGAAATACTACATGTTGAGTGAGATGTCTGGGAAGAGCAGCCGACCCCACTTCGCAGTGTAGTCGAACATGTGGAGGAGATGAGGGAGAGGATGATGGCGATTGTGGTGAGGGAGCACATGGCCCAGGCGCAACGTGCCCAGGAGCGGGTATACAACCGGGGGGCCCAACCACGAGAGTTCCAAACTGGTGAGAAGGTCTTGGTGCTGATCTCGACCATGGAGAGTAAATTCCTGGCTACGTGGCATGGGCCCTACGACATCGTTGAGCGGGTAGGCGACGACAACTATAAGGTCCGCCAACCGGGGCGGAGAAAACCCCTCCAGCTGTACCATGTGAATCTACTGAAGAAATGGCACGCACGAGAGGCGCTGTGCGTAACGTGGACCCGGCCACAGCAGGGCCCGCCCTCGGTCGAAGTAGCTATGGGGGAAGATCTCATCCCGACCCAACGACAAGAACTCAGAGAGTGGGTTCAGCGGAATAAGGCCGTGTTCTCTGAGGTGCCGGGACGCACGGACCTCGTGGAACATCAGTTCCACACCATTCCGGGAGAAAAAGTGCGTAAACGACCATACAGGATACCAGAAGCCTGGAGGGTGGCGGTCCAGCGAGAAGTGACGGCAATGTTAGAAATGGGGGTACTGGAGGAGTCACACAGTGAGTGGTCTAGCCCCATAGTACTGGTTCCGAAACCGGACGGAACCGTCCGCTTCTGTAATGACTTCCGGGGCCTGAACGAGGTTAGTAAGTTTGATGCCTACCCCATGCTCCGGGTCGACGAACTGATCGACCGCTTGGGGATGGCGAGATACCTCAGCACCTTGGATCTGACGAATGGGTACTGGCAGGTGCCCCTGGCAGCGGCCTCCCGGGAGAAGACTGCCTTCTCCACCCCAGGGGGGCTATACCACTACCGGGTTCTGCCTTTCGGACTCCACGGGGCACCAGCGACCTTTCAGCGGCTCATGGACCAAGTCCTGCGTCCGCACAGTGAGTACGCAGCAGCTTATCTGGATGACATAATTGTGCACAGTGACACATGGGAATCACATCTGTGTAAGTTACAGGCCGTGATTGATGCGCTAAGGGATGCAGGTCTAACCGCAAACCCCCACAAGTGCAAGTTGGGATATGCCGAAGTGGAGTACCTGGGATATCAGATCGGGAGGGGAAATGTGAAACCCCAAGATTTATTTTTTTATGCCATTAGGGGATGGCTGGTCCCCCAAACCAAGAGGCAGGTAAAGTCATTCCTGAGGTTAGCAGGGTACTACAGTAGGTTTGTACCTAACTTTGCCGCAATAGCTTCTCCCCTCACAGATTTAACAAAGGCATGACTACCCCAGACGGTGCGATGGACGGAGGACACATAGGCGGCGTTCCAGGCCCTGAAGGATGCGCTATGTTCGCACCCGATACTCGTCACCCCGGACTTCTCAAAGAACCTCCTGGTCCAGACACCGGGGTAGGGGCTGTTTTGTCCCAAGAGCAGGAAGGCGAGGAGCACCCCATCATGTCAGCAGGAAGCTCCTCCCGAGGGAGAAGAAATACTCAATTGTCGAGAAGGAGTGCCTCGCCAGGAAGTGGGCACTCAACACCCTCAGGTATTACTTCCTCGGGAGGAAGTTTACCTTGATCACTGACCATGCCCCTCTCGTATGGATGGCACGAGGTAAAGACACGAATGACCGTGTCACCCGCTGGTTCCTTTCCTTACAGCGATTCTCTTTCTCTGTCATCCACAGGTCGGGGGCCCAGCACGGCAATGCGGACGCCCTATCCAGGAGGGATGCAAACCTAGCCCTGAGCATGCCTCCCTCCCAGTCAGGGCTAAGGGGTGGTATCCCGGAGGTCTACCCGGGGATGAAATAGAGGGGAGGTACGTGAGACGACGTTGGCTCCCTCTGCTGGGGATACGGGAGCTGGGCACCCCGACACGGACAGCTCTAAGTGGAGGTAATTAGAGGAAAGTGCCAACCAGCCGTGGAGGCTCAATAAAAGGAGCACGATGCCAGACCGGGGGAGAGAAGGTGGAGAGGCGGACACCAGTTAAGAGAGAGAAGCAAGACAAAGCAAAACCGGAGTGATTTCTTTGTTACATTTATTTTTTGTCTTAGTAAAGTTGTTTTGTGGACTAAAGCCTCCCTGTCTCGGTGTCAATCTCTGCACGCTCAACCCAACACCCCACGGTTTACCACACTATGCATATATGACAACAACAGAGAGTAGCAGCGGTGTAAAAGAGGGGGAGAGGGGCAATGCAAATAGTCTGGGTAGCCATTTGATTCGATTTTCAGGAATCTTATGGCTTGGGGTTAGAAGCAGTTTAGAAGCCTCCTGGACCTACACTTGGCGATCTGGTACCGCTTGTCATGAAGTAGCAGAGAGAACAGTCTATGACTAGGGTGGCTGGAGTCTTTGACAATTTTTAGGGCCTTCCTCTGACATCGCCTGGTATAGAGGTCCTGGATGGCAGGAAGCTTGGCCCCAGTGATGTACTGGGCCGTACGCACTACCCTCTGTAGTGCCTTGTGGTCGGAGGCCGAGCAGCTGCCATACCAGGTAGTGATGCAACCAGTCAGGATGCTCTCGATGGTGCAGCTGTAGAACCTTTTGAGGATCTAGGGACACATGCCAAATCTTTTCAGACTCCTGAGAGGGAATAGGTTTTCTCGTACCCTCTTCACGATTGTCTTGGTGTGCTTGGACCATGTTGGATTGTTGGGGATGTGGACACCAAGGAACTTGAAGCTCTCAAGCTGCTCCACTGCAGAACCGTGGATGAGAATGGGGGCATGCTTGGTCCTCATTTTCTTGGGCACAGGCACTATGGTGGTCTGCTTAAAATATGTTGGTATTACAGACTCAGACAGGGAGAGGTTGAAAATGTCAGTGAAGACACTTGCTAGTTGGTCAGCACATGCTCGCATTACACGTCCTGGTAATCAGTCTGGCCCTAAGGCCTTGTGAATGTTGACCTGTTGAAAGGTCTGTCTTCCTCACATCGGCTGCGGAGAGCGTAGTCACAGTCTGTCGGAACAGCTGGTGCTCTCATGCATGTTTCAGTGTTATTTGCCTCGAAGCGAGCATAGAAGTAGTTTAGCTCATCTGGTAGGCTCGTGTCACTGGTCAGCTCTCAGCTGTGCTTCCCTTTGTAGTCTGTAATGTTTTTCAAGCCCTGCCACATCAGACGAGCGTCAGAGCCGGTTTAGTACGATTCGATCTTAGTCCTGTATTGAAGCTTTGCCAGTTTGATGGCTCGTTGGAGGGCATAGCGGGATTTCTTATAAGCTTCCGGGTTAGAGTCCTGCTCCATGAAAGCAGCAGCTCTAGCCCTTAGCTCAGTGCGGATGTTGCCTGTAATCCATGGCTTCTGGTTGGGGTATGTACGTACGGTCACTGTGGGGACGACGTCATCGATACACATATTGATGAAGCCAATGACTGATATGGTGTACTCCTCAATGCCATCGGAGGAATCCCGGGACATGTTCCAGTCTGTGATAGCAAAACAGTCCTGTAGCTTAGCATCTGCTTCATCTCACCACTTTTTTATTGATCTAGTCACTGGTGCTTCCTGCTTTAATTTGCTTGTAAGCAGAAATCAGGAGGATAGAATTATGGTCAGATTTGCCAAATGGAGGGCGAGGGAGAGAGTTTTTTTTTCAGTCTGGTTGCACATGTAACATGCTGATCGAAAGTTGGTTAAAATGGATTTAAGTTTCCCTGCATTTAAGTCCCCGGCTACTAGGAGTGCCACCTCTGGGTGAGCGTTTTCTTCTTTGCTTATGGCGGAATACAGTTCATTCAATGCTGTCTTAGTGCCAGCCTCAGTCTGTGGTGGTATGTAAACAGCTACGAAAAATACAGATGAAAACTCTCTAGGTGGATAGTGTGGTCTACAGCTTATCATGAGATACTCTACCTTAGGCGAGCAATAGTTAGTGCACCAGCTGTTATTTACAAAAATACATAGTCCGCCGCCCCATGTCTTACCAGCCGCCACTTTTCTGTCCTGCCAGTACAGCGTATAACCAGCCAGCTGTATGTCGTGGTGAGTAATCGCAGTCCTGATATCCAGAAGTTATATTCGGTCATAAGAGACAACAAACAATGCACATAAACGAACAAAAAAACACAATCGGTTGGGTACACGTAAAACGGCAGCCTTCTTCTCCGCCTCCATTTCATCATAGAAATGTATAGAATGTTGTGTGTGCTGAATTTGCACGTGCAAGCCAAGTGCCACCATTACGATCATTGTCAAAGCTGTACAATACCGTGTTGGTAATAAGGCATTATTTGTTCGACCAAATGTTAAAATGTGTGTGTGAGCACTTGAAATTAGATCAGGATCAAACGAGCAGGATCAAAAATGTTTGCAAATATCTTTGATACAGATGTTATCAGCAACTTCTGGGTTAACTAGCTAGCTTTAGCCACTACTGTGGATAATCAATATTGTGGCTAACTTCACATAAGTGGGTCCGACCACCATCAATCAAATAAGAACTGTCTTATAAATTAGGGGTATTTTAGGCGACTATAGCTACTGAAACAGATTATGTCGTTTTGCTATGTGTTTTGGGAAGAACAATTGCATCCATCAGCTATCTAGCTTTTTTACGATCAGCACTGTCCAGAGCTTGGGGAAGTGTGTCTGCGCACGTGCGGCAGCAGCACGGGCGCCAGACAAAACTTTACTAGCATCAATAGCATACGTATCGGTGAATCGTTGTGACATATGAAATACGAGTGATGGTGTAATCAATGTGCAATAACTACGTCAAAAATTAATAAAGGTGTTAAATTATTATGTGACATGCAGTCATATTCAGGTCCTGATTGGTCAACAAGCTTATTTGACACGTCAAATAGTGTTATTTGACACGTCAGATAGTGTTCATTGACGTGTATCTTTTTTGACACGCAAAGACCCAAACGGCGTTCCAAAGACTTGAGATAAAGATACAAAATAAAATACAAAATAGAAATAGTAACACTAGGAATAAATACACAGTGAATAACGAATTACAATACCTACTAAAAGTAACATGAGAATAACATGGCTGTTTAGCAGCAAAGTGGGGACCAACTCCATATTAATGCCAATGACTTTGGAATGAGATGCTCGACGAGCAGGTGTACACATACTTTTGGTGTATGTAGTGTACATTAGTTCATATGGGCAGAATATTGTATATGTAGCCTACAGAAATTGGTTCAGTTATGGCATAAAATAAATGTGTTCATATGGGAAGGATGTTGTAGCCTAGGCCTATAGAAATGTGTTCATATGGACTGAATATTGTATATAAATGAGTTCATATGGTTATATAAAGGCTGAAGGCTAAAAACAGACTATACTATATCTATATAGTTTCTACAATGTATTCTTGTTATAAATAATGTATTTTTGTTTTATCTAGTTTTTACTCCATCTATTAACACCAATCATTCACTATAAAACATTTATTTATTAACCAAAAAGTTTAGGCCTAAAACATTTACTTCAAATAAACATTTTTACACCATCCATTAACAAACCAATCATTCACTATAAAACATTTATCAACAAATAAGCTTTGCAAAATACCCAAAATTATGGCGCAAAAATAAGTAAGCCTGAAACATTTATTTCAAATAAAAAAAAGTTAAGAAATAAGAGTAGGCTAAATGACAATGCAGCGCCATTAAAACAACTTCGCAAACAAATCGTCCAAGAATGTGCTTTTTGTTCTAGTCTCATACGGATTTTGAAAGGGTAGAAATTGATGTGTCACGAAGAAGTGTCCAAGTAGGCTAGGTGCTCATTTCTCTCAGATGGATTTTGAAGTATTCAGAACTTCAACTTGAAAGTGTAAGCAACGCTCTTAAGGTAAGTCTCCAGCCATTGAATGGTGTACTTCTCAACCAGTGATTTCAGATCCTTCTGTTGCTTGTGGTAGCAGCGTCTTTGCCATGGCGGTGGAACGCCAGCAAGTCGCTGCTCCATTCTCATTTCACCTATTTGCTGCTGTCTTTGCAATGCCTCAATGAAATTCTAAATGGTGGGGTGGGTACCGCAAAGATTTGCCAAAAATATTTGATTCCAGCCCTTCATGCTGTAACAAGAAAGGGCCTTCCCCAAACTGTTGCCACAATGTTAGAAGCACAGAATCGTTTAGAGTGACATTGTATTGTAGCGTTAATATTTCCCTTCACTGGAACTAAGGGGCCTAGCCCGAACCATGAAAAACAGCCCCAGATCATTATTCCTCCTCCACCAAACTTTACAGTTGGCACTATGCATTGGGGAAGGTAGCGTTCTCCTGGCATCCACCAAATCCAGATTCGTCCGTCGGACTGCCAGATGGTGAAGTGTGATTCGTCACTCCAGAGAACACATTTCCACTGCTCCAGAGTCCAATGGCAAAAAGCTTTACACCACTCCAGCCGACGCTTGGCATTGCGCATGGTAATCTTAGGCTTGTGTGCAGCTACTTGGCCAAGGAAACCCATTTCATGAATCTCCCGACAAACAGATCTTGTGCTGACATTGCTTCCAGAGGCAGTTTGGGACTCGCAGGTGAGTGTTGCAATGGCTGTGTGCTCGATTTTATACACCTGTCAGCAACAGGGGGTGCCCCGTTGTTCTTTTGTCGGCGCCTCTACACCAACTTCTTCATGTTCTTCAGAGAGGGCATTTCTCCCCAAATAGACGCAGGCAAGCCATGTGAACCACGGTCCACAACTTGTTTGGTTTCTTTCTGGGTCTCCAGGCTTCTCTCCTTCAGGCCATTCATCACCTTTCGTATCAGAATCCGAGCTTTGCCCGGGATATGGTTGTGGTCTCCTGATAACTTCGAAAGCATCATATTTAGCATACTCCCAGAAGGACTTGTTTGTGGGTTGTTGTTCCCATCTGTAGGTGTAGCTTTCATCCTCCAGGATATTTTTCCAATGCACAGAGGTGATACATTTGGGTTCCATTGCCTGTTGTGACCTCATCTAAGAATAATGAATGCTGAGGGTAGCATAGCAAGATCTTTTTAACAGAACATTTTAATTATTAGCATTTGAACGACTTGTAATTAGATTGCTGGTCTATCAAAGCAATCCATCCAACCCATTTATTCAGAGAGGATCGTTCCAAAGGTAATTCATTGGGCCTAGTTGCTGCTACCAGCTCTCACAGTCTCATGTCAGAATTAGATGTTCATCCATGTTTCTCAAACATTCCAAACGTCGAATTCCTAAGTGTCTAAGTATATGCATTAACACCACATTTTTAAGGTAAGGGTTAAGTTCAGGCATTCGAAATCGAAATAACAACAAACAATGTCACATTGCCGGGAAGGTCACGTGATCTACAAACGCAATGGTCAGAAGACTCTGAAGCTCCTTCCGACATTTCCTTATTCTATATTTTGTTCAGGTTATCTACTTCAATTTTTTATACTTTCTAGTTTAAACGTCAGTGGAAATGTCTGGGGTCAAGAAACATACGGGTTCACCCACCAAAATGGCAACTAAACACCAGAAACACCAGCTACTGATGCTAGCTTTAGCTATGCCATTTCGCTAGCTTCAGATGAACAACAAGATCGGATCAGTTGCACGTGCTGTTGGTGCAGCAATTTAAGGAGTGAGGGAACAAGTTGCTACCTTGCAAGATAAGCTGTCTCCTTTATGCCTGAATGTCCGTGGTTTGAATGAGAAAATTAATAGATCTAAATAGTTATACTTAATGCGCGGTAAAAATATGTATATTGCATTTATCCAGGAATCTCATTTGCAAGAAGAATATATCTCTAACCTACAGGCGTATAAAGTTTCTGCTTCGAGTAGTGGAGCCTCTAAGTCAAAAGGCGTGGTTATTTTGATTAAAATGAATTTTACTTTAGTTACTGAAAGACTTGCAAGGACACTTCAGGCCGCTTAGTTTATATTTGCACATCTATATATGGCAAGTGTCACGATTCACTTCTGAGGGGACAGACCAAGACGCAGCGATGTAGCCAGAATACATGATTTATTCAAAGACGAGACGGAACAAAAACAAGAAAACGAAGAACAAGACGAGAGCCCTAACGCTAAACTATACACAAAGAGAACTAAACCTAACCACGACGGAAGAACCCTAACTAAACCTCGAACGGCGAAACCTAACTAGACAAGAACCTGATGAACCTAACATAATCATGACATGAACATACAATAACCCACGAAACTAAGGTGCAATTCCCAAACATATAAATGGTTCCCAATTAGAGACAACGAGACTCAGCTGCCTCTAATTGGGAGCCATTAACCCAACATAGAACTAGACACCATAGAACTGTGAAAACCCCTAAACCAAAATGAACCCAAAATGCTCTAGCCTGTAAACCCAGGCCTGGGCGTTACAGCAAGAAAGGAGTGTTTGTCTCTATCTATGCACCCGCTGTTTTTGAGGACAGATTTTCCCCTGGGCTTACCAAAGAATTGTTATCACTTTCAGAGTACGAATTGGTCATACGGGCAGATATTAATGCAGTTTGGGATCTGGAGCTTGATAGATCCACGAAAACCTTTTCACATGCCAAATAATCAGTATAATATTTTTTTTATTTAACTAGGCAAGTCAGTTAAGAACAAATTCATATTTACAGTGATGGCATACCCCGGCCAAACCCGGACGACGCTGGGCCAATTGTGCGCCGTCCAATCACGGTCGGATGTGATGCAGCCTGGATTCGAACCAGGGACCGCAGTGCCTTAGACCGCTGTGCCACTCGGGAGCCAGTAGCGTTGAATGCAATGACGGAACATCTCAATATCTCTGATGTGTGGCTAGTTCAGAATCCGGGCATCAAAGATTATACCAGTTTTTCTGCATATCACAAATCATACTGTAGAATTGAATGTTTTCTACTCTCACATACTCCAAGTATGTGTGTCGCGTCAATACAAATATTGCCTGCAACTTTTTCAGATCAAATAGGCCTCTAGGGCCTATTTATTGCCTACCTCCCTACTCCTCTACATTTGCACACACTACATAGATTTTTCTATTTTTCTTTTATTTTGTGTTATTGACTGGACGTTTGTTTATGTGTAACTCTGTGTTGTTTTTGTCTCACTGCTTTGCTTTATCTTGGCCAGGTCGCAATTGTAAATGTGAACTTGTTCTCAACTGGCCTACCAGGTTAAAAAAATTTTTTTTAAATAATAAGAAAGTACTTAGCAAAAAAACAAGGACTCTAGAGGACCCAAGGTTTATGTGGATGGCTACTAACCACATCTTTTTCACCTCAATAAAACCAGGAATCACAGGAGAAAAATGTTTTATCACTTGAACATAACCTGAAAAGGAATTACTCAAATAATGTCACCAATAATTTGAGGGTGGTTAAACTGGAACTGAATAATTTATTAAGGAGGAGAGATGAGTTCATCAGGCATGGAGTAACGCAGAACTATTATTTTAATGGGAGCAAACCAAGCAGGCTTCTAGCCTTAAAAATTGAAACAAAGGGAATCTTGTACTTCTATAGAATCTATTCAACACACTTCTAAAGGCTTACTTTCTGATCCACAGGATATTAATGCAACATTTCAGTCTTTTTACCAAGAGTTATATAAATCTTCTATCCAGTTTGAGCCAGACAAATGCAAGCAGTTTTTAGATTATCTTGATTTGTTCGTTTTGGATGAGAAGCAATCTGCAGATGTGGGCCATCTCATTAAAGGAACTGGAGTCAGCACCGAAAGGTGATAAAAAGGGCAAGTCACCTGGCCCGGATGGCATTCCACCTGAACTGTTACTACATTTCTGGGGCATTTTAGGACCAGTATTATTGGAGTCAATTCATTCGACCATCGACCAGGTTTTGTTTCATGAGCATACTAACTCTGCATTAATCTATCTACTGCCAAAGAAAGGGAAATATCACACAAATTGTAGTCTGATATCTTTAATTAATTCTGACCAAAAATTGTATTAAAAGTGTTGGCGTTACGGATGGAAAAGTAATTGGATAAGTTGATTCACATGGAGCAGTCAGGTTTCATGAAAGGTCGCCTTGCAGCTGACAATGTCCGTCGATCAATGCATGTAATACATGAAACACAACAGCTGGAAAAATTGGATGTAACAAATGTACCACTTTAAACAATGCTTTATATAATGTTTACATATCCGACATTCCTCATCTCATATGTATATACTGTACTCTATACCATCTACTGCATCTTGCCTATGCCTTTCGGCCATCGACTCAAATCTCTAGCCACTTTATTAATAAAAAATGGAATGTAATAAATGTATCACTAGCCACTTTAAACGATGCCACTTTATATAATGTTTACATATCCTACATTACTCATATGTATATACTGTACTCTATACCATCTACTGCATCTTGCCTATGCCGTTTCGGCCATTGCTCATCCATATATTTATATGTACATACTGTATTCATTCCTTTACACTTGTGTGTGTATAAGGTAGTTGTTGTGAAATTGTTAGATTACTTGTTAGATACTACTGCATGGTCGGAACTAGAAGCACAAGCATTTCACTACACTCGCATTAACATCTGCTAACTATGTGTATGTGACAAATAAAATAATTTGATTTGATTTGGACACACCATGTGCTGTGCTGTCTCTAGACGCCGAGAAAGCTTTTGACAGGCTTGAATGGCAGTACTTTTGAGCTGTCTTGGAGAAATTTGTTTTGAGAAATAATTTTATCCATAAGGTTCGTGTGTTATATGCTAACCCTGTTACTCTGGTTTCTACTAACGGTATACACTCAAGTCCATTCCCTATTTTTTGGGGTTGTAGACAAGGAGACAGCCTATGCCCAACGTTATTAATTTTGTCGCTAGAGCCTTCTGCACAACATCTAAGGCAGAATGTAGTTGATTCTCCTATACTGATTAAATCTTCCTCTCATATCATATCACTATATGAGGATGAAATTTTCCTATATATGAAAGATATTCAGAGTTTAATCTCGTCTTTATTATCCACATTTAAAGAATTCAAATTGTTGTCCGGGTATAAGATAAATTGGACAAAATCAGTATTAATGTTACTGAATGAAGCGGCCAAGAAAGTTACACTTCCCTCAACAATATCTATGAAAACACAGTTCACTTATTTGAGTATTAGTATACAAACATCTCTGCATGGTCTGGTGAAGTTTAATTCTGAGAAAATTAACAAGGAGGTTGAATGAAATTTAACCGTTTGTGAGAAGTTGCCTTCTTTACAAACTAGGGTCGATTCCATAAAGATGAATGTGTTGGCATGTATTAGTTTCCTCGGCATGATGATCCCACTCCCTCCACCAGTAGGCTATTGGGGAATGATTGATAAACGTATACATAAATACCTTTGGAATGGCAAACATCCAAAGATTAGGTTTGAGGTGTTACAATGACAGAAGTGTAATGGTGGACTTTGTGGTTTTGGAGGAAAGTGTAATACATTCTCTCTGACATGATTGAAAGAACTGTACCCATTGAACCAATTACGCTGTTGCTTAACAATGATACAGGTATGCAGCTGAATGAGAAACAGCGAAAGGTTTGGCTGGCAGGGTTGACTACTGCCAAAAAACTTGTAGTTCTGTCCTGGTTGCCACAACATGACCTTCTAATAAGTAAATGGCTAGCATACTTTATTTTCATTTAATAAAAACCTTTTTTCATTTAAAAAAGGGGGGGGGACTTCTATGTCTCTAAAATCACAATGTTTCCATTTCTATAGTCATGTGACAAAGAGTCTGTTTTAACCAAAAGTCCAAATGTCTGCCTTTTACCAGATAATTTTTACCTGCATAAAACGTTTCATTTTCATAACAGCAAAAAATGTGGTATGCTATAGCCTAAAGATAATATTGTGCCCATATGAACACATTTATTTTAGACCAAATAAAGAACAGCTATGCATGATGAAAACCAGCAAACAGACATAACATTGTTTCATATTTTTTTTATAAAAGACTCATAAACAGAAACAGGTAATAGACTACACAGCTGGCTTCACATTTTCACGGCAAATAGGCCTATAAGGAACTCGACGTATTGCAACAAAGTTGATTGCACGAGTGGGTCTGTGCCCTGCTTAGTACCCTCCACAAAAAGATTTGCTAGACAAAAAGACCAATAAGCACCATTGGCCTCAATGTGAAATCCGAGAGTGTTTTTCTTCTTCTCCGGCAACTGAGTTAGGGAGGACGCCTCTATTTTTGTAGTGACTGGGTGTATTGATACACCATCCACAGTGTAATTAATAACTTCACAATGCTCAAAGAAATATGCAACTTCTGCTTTTTAAAAATCTTTTACCCATCTACCAATTATGGACCTTCTTTGCAAGGCATTGGAAAATCTTCCTAGTATTTGTTGCTCGACTGAGGGACCTTACAGATAATTGTATGTGTGGGGTACAGAGATGAGATAAAAAAAATCATGTTAAACACTATTATTGCACACAGAGTGAGTCCATGCAACTTATGTGACTATTTTTACTCCTGAACTTAATTAGGCTTACCATAACAAAGGAGTTGAATACTAATTAATTTGTACAAATTTCAAAAAACATAATACCCCATAATGTAAAAGTGTAATTGAGTGTAGGCCAGTGACAATCTCATTTTAATCAATTTAAAATTCAGGCTGTAACACAACAAAATGCGGAAAAAGTCAAGGGGGGTGAATACTTTCTGAAGCCACTGTAGGACAATGGGTTGAGTCTTGCAATGCGAACCGATCGCCAATGGCCCATCCAAATTGTGCCCAGATCATCTACACTACTGTGGGATGTATCCTCCAGTCTGAACGAAGAGGGCCTCATTTGGAGAGAAGGTCTGCTGCCTGATTCTCCACCCCTGGCAGGTGGATTGCTCCGAGGGATGTAGGTGTCTGTTTGCCCAAAGCAGTAGCTCCCTTGCTACCTGGTGCAGTGCCATTGACCACAGTCCGCCCTGGCGGTTGATGTGTGCAACCATGGTTGTGTTGTCAGACCATGTTGTCCTCTCAGTGCTGGGAGGAAGTGCCGTAGTGCAAGGTGAACCACCTTGAGCTCCAGTACGTTGATGTGAGCTGTTGACAATGCTGCTGACCATACACCAAAAACCCCTGACTGGTTCAAGACTGTTCCCCATCCCTGTAGGGAGGCATCTGTGGTCAAAGTCACCCGGTTGTGAACTACGCTGTGAAGAAGAAACCGAAGTGGCGGATCGGACAGTGAGGAGACAGACAGGATGTTCTGGTGCTTACCTCTCTTAGAGGCTTTTATTTTCAGGACTAATTGGCCCATAAACTTTGTACAGAAAATAACAAACAGGTCGTTGACAAAGACTTTAACAAATCAAACATATTCTCAGTATAAACTATTCTGGCAACAACTCTTTGCCTATAACAAAACTCAGGTATAACTCTACTCTAGCCAATCTGTTACCTGCCCAGCCTGCTCTCTCCCAGGTATAACTCTACTCTAGCCAACGTGTTACCTGCCCAGCCTGCTCTCTCCCAGGTATAACTCTACTCTAGCCAACGTGTTACCTGCCCAGCCTGCTCTCTCCTAGGTATAACTCTACTCTAGCCAACCTTTTACCTGCCCAGCCTGCTCTCTCCCAGGTATAAATCTACTCTAGCCAACGTGTTACCTGTCCAGCCTGCTCTCTCCCAGGTATAACTCTACTCTAGCCAACGTGTTACCTGCCTAGCCTACTCTCTGCCAGGAAAAAGCCAACTGAGCACCTAAGTACTCTTTCCGGGAACTCCCTTCAGCTAGGAATGTTCCATCATGATAGCCCCAAAACACATTTCTACCATAAATGTGCTGTTTCCCATGAACGTGGGAATTAAACCTTTGTTTAACTAGGCAAGTCAGTTCAGAACAAATTCTTATTTACAATGATGGCCTACACTGGCCAAATCCAGACAACGCTCGGCCAATTGTGTGCCACCCTATGGGACTCCCAATCACGGCCGGTTGTGATACAGCCTGGAATCGAACCAGGGTGTCTGTGGTGATGCCTCTAGCACTGAGATGCAGTGCCTTAGACCGCTACGCCTCTCGGGAGCCCTACATATAAAATAATAAACAACAGTTTGACATAAAGACACTTCAATAACTTATGCCATAACTTCTACTTTAAGTCACACAATACACATTCATCAAGTATTTCACCCCCACGATAATTCATCACTTTGGTAATTCCCGTCAACCAGTTCACATGCCTGTCTGACAGAACCTTCGGGAGGAATGAAGGGTTGGGGTGCGGAGAGATATACTCCTCCCATCGGGGTCCATCCGGTAGCACTCAGAACTTACCGAAAGAGCATGGAGCTAACTCACCCTCTTCATGGAAGTAATATCTACCAAGAAAACCACCTTCATAGAGAGGTGTTTCAGGGAGGCAGACTCCAACGGTTCGAACAGCGACTTTGCCAAAGCTGCCAAGACAACATTCAAATCCCAGCTCGCCATTAACGGGTCCTAGCTGGACACAGGCAGAAAAAAACACTTCATAAATATGGAGACCAAGGGATGGCGCCCCACTGGCCTGTCCATCCACCCCAGATGGCAAGCAGGTATAGCAGCCAAATACCCTCTCAGTGTAGAGGCTGCCAAGTCCTCATCCAAGCAAGACTGCAGGTATTGGAGGACATACTGCACCTCTCATGACTCGGACACAACCTTAAAACCGGTGCACTAAGAGCAGAACAACCGCCAGCGCAACTGGTATGCTGCGGTGGTAGCTTGTGCCCTTGCGCTTTGCTTGGTGTTCATTACGCCCTCCTGCAGTCCTAACATGGACCATTGGTGCCGTTCAGCGGCCAAGCCCACAGACTGAGGCGGTGCAGTCTCGGATGCCACCGGCCTGAGACAGGTGTCCCAGACAACAAGGACAGGAAAAGGCTGAACCAGGGTCATCTGGGCCAGTATGGGGCCACCAGCAGCAGACGATGCTCCGCCATCCTGGTCCTGTCCAGCATAGCCTGGATCAGGGGAAAAGGGGATTATTCATAAAGCTCCAACCCTGGCCAATCGTGAGCCAGAGCATCCAAGCCCAGAGGCCCTGGTGGCTCCGACGTGGAGTACCACAGGGAGCAGTGTACATTGTCCAAGGAGGCAAACAGGTCAACCTGCACCCTCCCAAACTTGTCCCACAGGTGCTGCCCCACCTGGGGATGTAGGCTCCAGTCTCAAGGTGGCGGGCCCTCCCTCGAGAGCATATCTGCTGCCACATTCAGGATGCCAGGTACGTGCACTACGCGTAGAGACACTAGACGTCCCTGAGCCCAGAGAAGGAGCTCCCGTGCCATAAGATGGAGGCGGTGGGACCTCAGTCCACCCTGTTGGTTGATGTAAGCCACCACTGTGGTGTTGTCCGTTCTCACCAGGACATGTATTCCCTTCAGATGTGGAAAGAAAAGACCGGAGGGCCAGCAGTACAGCTCGGAGATCTAATGTATTGATGTGCCTGCCGCTCCAAGGGGGTAGCCAACAGCCACTGGCCAACCTGCCCTTGGTCACACCCCCCCCAGCTGATCTGGGAGGCAAACAGAATACGCTACTCAAGCCTGAAAGATCAAGATTTTCTACATTAATAGTGACGACATCACAACTATGAAATAAAACATATGGAATCAGTTAAGAACAAATTGGGGAATTGAACCCCAGTTTCCCGCGTGCCCTGCCCCCACTACACATGGAGTCTTTAGCTAAATAGCCCAGTACTGTACTGTACTGCCGACCGTCACGTTGTACAGCGCCATATTTTCTGTTCCATCCTAACGGAAACCCAGAGGTTTTTTTTTTTTTTTTCTTGGAATAGAAACACCATAATATTAATCAAATTAATTAAGCAAGTACCAGTCAAAAGTTTGGACACACCTACTCATTCCAGGATTCTTCTTTATTTTTATTATTTTCTACATTGTATAATAATAGTGAAGATGCCACTACTATGAAATAACACATAGGGAATCAGATAAGAACACATTCTTATTTACAAGGACAGCCTACTCCTTCCTCCCCGTCAGGGAATTGAACCCCGGTTTCCAGCGTGCCCTCCCCATCTCTGGTAATGCCAATATGAAAGATTATGGAATGCTTCTCAAAGATGCCCTCTGGTGGTCAAACTAGCACTAACTTGCATTAACAGAAAAAATGGCTGACAATTAAATTACGTGCCACAGAATGCTGCGGCAGTCCGCAAGGTGTGCCGCAGTATGATGTAACTTTTAAAGGAGGAACCACTGTATACATCGACTTGAAATCACTGGCCACTTCAATAATTGGAACACTAGTCACTTTAATAATGTTGACATATTTTGCATTACTCATATGTATCTACTGTATTGTGTCCTATTCTACTGTATCTCAGTCTATGCCACTCTGACATTGCTTGTCCAAATATTTATATATTCTTAATTCCATTCCTTTACTTTAGATTGTGTTTATTGTTAGATATTACTTGTTTAGATATTACTGCACTGTTGGAGCTAGAAACACAAGCATTTCGCTACACCTGCAATAACATCTGCTAAACACGTGTATGTGACAAATAAAATTAGATTTGATCACATCAACAATCTGCATAGCTAGCAGTGGGGCGGCATTGGGTCGTCCACAACCTGTGGATTCCTGCTTTAAAGGGGAATTCAGCAGTTGAAACAATAACAAAGCATTTCCCCGCCCCTGATTCGGTAAAAAAGCTGAGGGATGGGGCTGGAGAAATGTAACCACTCTCAAATTCATAGACAGAACTATGGATGCAAATTATAGTTTGAACCATGTTTTGAGGCTACATAGTGTTGGTTTACATTTACTAGTTTACGAAAGTTTGATTTCTGATGGGTTATGACAGTTGAGCTAAGCTCATGAGACATTAATAAGTTATTTTCTTCAAGAATCAATGGGTACATACCATGAAACCAAAATGATATGTAGCAACTGCAGATTTCCCCTTTAAAGGTTAAAGGTTGTGAAAAAAGTGACTACTGCCAGTTTACATTCATACCAGGGTCCCGGAGAGCTGCATGGGTGAAGGCTTTTGTTCCAGCCCAGCACTAACAAAACTGATTCAGGTAATTCAGACTCTCCAGTTCTCTCTAAGTTGGACACAGGTTTTTTAAGGAACCAACCAGAACTGCAAGTGTGAAAACAATTTGATCCAGATGTAGAAAAGACTAAGTGAAATAATCCACTGGTTAGCCATAGTTAGACTGGCTGACCATTTAGGAGAGCGAAGGCCTTTTTCAGTAAAAAACAACATTTTACTTGAATCTATAGGTTCTACTAGATACCTATCCATAGACTATCAGTTTCATTGATTTAAGCATAAACTGCAGCATGGCTAGTTGCTGTTCTTTTTATAGCTACTTCAGGAAATAACAGTGCAGTACCACAGTAAACATAGACCTTTTACAGCGTTTCCTGGAAGAGTGAACACTGCATCGTATTCTGTTAATGTTTACACAAGTTATATCAGTTTCAGAGATAACTGATTCAGAGATTTGACACATACATATATAAAGGCATTTTTTAAGGTGTAAGGTGACAGACACGTAAGGCCACAGTAGTGTGGCCTAAATATCACACACTAACACACACACTTTTTCTTTTAGATCAGTTGTTGATTTTTCCTTTCTGATGAAGCTGGGAAACTTTGCGGTGGGCCGTGCGTCATGATGCGGCCTCTTTTCCACCCAGTCCACACAGCATCTCTTACTGTGTGTGTGTGTGTTTCCATGTAATCCACCGAACATCTTGTCTATCTTCCTCACCCTCCTCCTCTTATACAGTTGCCCAGGGATGTGTTTTTGTAAGGGTCCATTTGCGGCATTTCGAAGTCCTTTGTTTTTGCTCTCTCTCTCTGCCTCTCTCTTTCCGTTGTGACAGTAACATCACCCTGTCAGAGGCAGCAGACCCATCTTCACCACACGGGTCAGCTGACATCCTGACATACCACACCACCTGTTTATGTGTGTGTTGTAAGGCCTTAACCTTAAATAAAACCTGTCTCCCATCCAGGGCCGGCTCCAGGCCTAAACAGTAGTTACAATACAATACAATTGCAACTCAGTCAGGGTCTCAATTTACTGTTGAGAGTTAGAATAGAAGAATACGCAAGGTGAAGTTCGAAATCTGGTTCTTCATCAGCAATTTTTCGGTTGTTATGTCACGTCCTGACGGTCACTCAATGAGCAATGTGAGCTAACACATTTTAGATTGCTGGCTAGACTAACCAATCTAAACTTGTAGAAAATAATGGCCGAATACCAACTGCATGCCCAGGGGCCCTGACCTCCAGAGGACCTCCATTGATTTTGTTAGTCACTCTCACTCAGATATCATTAAGATTGCATAAGTCACGGCAAAATGTGTAGAATTGCAGGAAATTTGATTTAAACTGCAAAGATGTCTCTACCCCCAATGGCAAAATAGGTAGAATTTTAGGGCAACCAAATCTCGCTTAGGGCCCCCAAAAGGCTAGTGCCAGCCCTGCTCCCATCCAGGCACTAACCAAGCCTGCACCTGCTTAGCTTAACTTCAGTAGAAAGCCGGGCTTCTATCTTACCCTCAGTCCAGACTAAGTCACTGTTTTCCCTCTCATCTAACCTGTCTTTCAGAGATACAGTATGCATTTACTGTGTTAGAGTTGAATCATCATGATTTCATTTCAGTGTTCTCATGATGGAAAACACTCCAAATAATGAATGACTGGACTTCAACCAGGTTGATCATTAAACAAAGGACCTCTGAGCTGAGCCGGTCTAAGGTGTGTCTGAGTGTTTTCCAAGACCTCTGATAATAGTGTTCTGACACAGCGAGAGCTAAGCTGGTCAGTTACATGGTTTCGGCCCTCATCTACTGTTCCCAGCAATCACAAATGGGCACCCACCCACTGACTTGTGTGTGTGTGTGTGTGTGTGCACATGGTTGTGTGTGCATGCATGCGTGTGTGGTGGGTGTGTGAGTGCATGCATGGGTGTGAAGGTAATTAAATACCTTTATATATAGTCTCTGGTAAATACCATTAGGGGCTGTACAGCAATTGTAGTTGTGATATGTTTAATCAGGATGGGATGTGGTGGCAGATGAATCACTCTTACACAATCCGGTACCATGATGCTTTCTCTCTCTTCTCCCATCTCTTATAAAAATGTTTCCTCTATTTCTCAATCAGTTATGCTGATTTACAGTCAGCGATTTAAGCATCAAACAACAGCTTGAGAGATCTGCTTCCAGTTAGCTGTTGATATAGGTCAGAGAGACAGAGGTTGGTACTGCATGTCTGGACATGTTATATCAAACAACTATTCTCTTTTTAAATCCCCCAGGTGGTAAAAATATTGCACATTTTTCCAGATTACCTTTTACTTCTGAGGACCGAAATGCAAGGTAGTACAAAATGCATCGGCTGTCCACACTCAAGATACAACACATTCAGAACAGTTGGCCACAACAAATCTTCAGGTCTCAGGCAAGGTTATTCATCATCATCCCACTAGCATCCAGTAGACCACTGAACCACCTAGTGTAACAACCACCTTGAGCATAAAAATATACAGTGGAGTGAACTTTGGGATGTAGGGTAGAGTTTAGTGTTAGTGCGGGAGGAGATCACAAAGAAAACCCCCACCTCCACGGTAATAAAACAGACATGGAGACATTTGAGATTAACTTTCTGTCACAGGGATAAACTTTTCTGGAAGAGCCCACCTACTGTATCCCCCCATCTGATATCGGTGTGTGTGACATGTTTTTGCTGTCGCTGACTCATAATGAACCTGAGAAAGTGCAAACAAAAGAGCGAGATGCGGAGGGAGAGAAAGAACATGAAACCAAGCATCTCTGTAAACACGATTCCATGGAAAATTAAGTTTGTGTCTGCACGTACGAGTGTTATTTTGGCACCCAAACAGCTGAGAACTGGTATAAGTGGAAATGATGGGTGGATGCAGGTCAGTGCTGGATCTGTTTCACATACAATCACACATGGGGAGACACCCGAGGACTGTATGTGCATGTTCCTCCCACTCTGATACTGGGAGACCAGGCCTGACTCTGGGTATGAGTGGGCTGTTATCACACATATCAATGGTGTGTGTGCCATCTTCCCCCCAGAGATGGAGAGAAGGCCCATTCTCCAGTAGTGTTGTCCAGGGGACTCCCCTCTGTATGAATGTCTGTATCTGACAGCTGCATTTCAGCTCTAACACGTAAGGTGAGGTTTTTACAGTTAGCTCAACAAGGATTGACTTACCGGTAAAAGACCCCCTTTGTGACATTAATAACCAGAACATGGACTGTATCTGTATAAATGCCATAATTAAAGGGTTAATAACACCTATCAGACACAAACAATATTCAGGCCAGCCAGTCACAGGAGGAACTTCCAGTCTGATTAGAAACTGTCATGAGGCTACCACCACCACTCATCCCACACACAGCCTTTCATACTGTTTTCTATCCTCTAGCCATACATCTGTGATTATAAATGTATCTCTTGGTTTTAATCTGTTACCATCAGGCTATGCCACAGATGACCTCAGGCCGTTTGTGCAAGATAGTAAAGAGGAGAGTAAAAGTGGTGGCATCGGTTGTCCCGTCTGGTATGTCTGTATCTAGAGGTTTCTAGTATAGTGATCTGGCTCCCTCTAAAGGGAAGAAACAGTAAAAATATGTTGTTGCAAATAGAAAGAGTAACAGTTGATAGTTTGAGCATCTTTAGACATCTCTATATAGGAGCATCTATACAAAAGCATGAACAGATAGATGTAAGCTCTTAAATTTGACCATTAAAATTGAGCTACATGAAAAGTGCAGGTTTTCAGTAAATCATGAATCTCATCTGCATTTCCTGCAGTGCAGGGAAATTCTCAGGAACAAGTGTGATAAAATGAATATCCTACATCTGTACAAAGAACCTTTAAGAAAAGCCAATTGAATAGGGGCCATTACTAGTTTTGTTTTTATACAGAACACTGAAATACATATTTAAAAAAAAAAAACATTACATACCTATACAGCCCCAAACTTCATCTTCCCCCTCCCTGTCCCAAATTCTCTC